>CM019070.1:112891818-113491818 GCA_009667805.1 Leptobrachium leishanense
CGTAAATCGATCTAAAAGCTCAGAGAAGAGATGACTGGTGCAAATTTATTTTTAAAATAAAATAAAGCACTTTAAATCCAGGGAAAACATTCAAATAAATCACACTGAAGGCTCATAATGACAGAGTAACTGTGAGAGCTGGATACTAAATGTATCAGATGTAAAAAAAAAACTTTATAACAAGCAGCACTGGGAGAGGAGAGGGACTTTATATAAAACGTGTATTATAGATGAGGAAAGGGGGATAGTGCTCCTGGATAATGTAAAAATGTATCAGACCTAAGCCCCTATTATGCAGAGCGGGAGGGGAGATCACACACGTTTTATAAAGTCCCTCTCTTCTCCCAGTGCTGCTTGTTGTAAAGTAGGGATGTGCGTTTCGGGTTTCGGAATTTCGGAATTTTCACGAAATTTCCCGATTCGTGTCTTCGGATGCGGCCGAATTTCCGAAATTTTTTAGATCCGAAAACGGCAGATCCGAAAAGTTTTCCGAGCTGAATCGAAAATTTTTCGGAATTTTCGAATGGACTTGAAATGTGTCAAATCGAAATTTATTTTCCCTCTATTCATGATTTCGGTTCCATTCGGGATTTCGGTTCCATTTCGGTAATTCTGAACATCGTATATTTAACTATTATCGGTTATATCGTTGATTCTGTAAATTTTGTATTTGTAAATGTGCTGGGGCAAATCAATGTGCTGGGGCAAATCCATGTGCTGGGGCAAATCCATGAGCTGGGGCAAATCCATGTGTGAGCTGGGGCAATATCCTATGAGCTGGGGCAAATCCATGAGCTGGGGAAAATCCATGTGCTGGGGCAAATCCATGAGCTGGGGCAAATCCATGTGTGAGCTGGGACAATATCCTATGAGCTGGGGCAAATCCATGAGCTGGGGCATATCCATGTGCTGGGGCAAATCCATGAGTTGAGGCATATCCATGTGCTGGGGCAAATCCATGTGCTGGGGCAAATCCATGAGCTGGGGCAAATCCATGTGCTGGGGCAAATCCATGTGCTGGGGCAAATCAATGTGCTGTTGCAAATCCATGAGCTGGGGCAAATCCATGTGCTGGGGCAAATCCATGTGCTGGGGCAAATCAATGTGCTGGGGCAAATCCATGAGCTGGGGCAAATCCATGTGTGAGCTGGGGCAATATCCTATGAGCTGGGGCAAATCCATGTGCTGGGGCAATATCCTATGAGCTGGGGCAAATCCATGTGCTGGGGCAATATCCTATGAGCTGGGGCAAATCCATGAGCTGGGGCAAATCCATGTGCTGGGGCAAATCCATGTGCTGGACTGCTGGGGCAATAGAGTTAGACAGCTTTGAAACGAGGAGAACAGATGTTCCGAAAAAACGAAAATTTCCGAAATAACGAAAAGCCGATACAAAAAACGAGCAAAGTGACACGAAAATACGAAAAATGGTCGATATTCCGAAAAATAAATGTACCCAAAAAACGAATCGAGCCGAACCGAATCGAAACAGAAAGCGGTCGAAACGAGCCGAATCGAAAAGTTTAAAAATTCGAAAAATCGAACCGAATCAAAAATCGGTGCACATCCCTATTGTAAAGGGGTTTTTACTATCCAGCCCTCCTCTGTCATTAGCTTTCAGTGTGATTTATTTGAATGTTTTCCTTCTCCAGCTGCATTTATAATCTTGTCTGCCTCATAGACATGCAAAGATTAAGTAAAGGTTTCCTCTCCTGTGTTGGCTGTCTGTGCTGCGAGTGAGTATTCTGGAGCTCTATCACGTCAGATTTTCGGGTAGGGGTCGGGAAGGATTACGCATACAAACCTTTTCTGTAGCTTTGCGATGTTCCGCTCTTCATTGCTGGTCTCCTTCACTCATCAATGTAATATCACAAAAAGGACTGAAACTAAAAATGTAGTGCATTTTATTTTAGTTACTTTCGTTTTTTGTACTGAGCAGTTTAGTATCTCTTGAGTCATATGAAAACTAAATTATCCCAAAATTCGGACTAAATCGTTTTAGTACTAAAACGAATGCACATGTCTAGTGCTGTCCCTGACGCAATCCCAGTAGCCCAAAGGGCCGCGGGAAGCTGGGGGAGACAAATGGCAAAAGGCCCGGGCGCCAAAGTGGGCTCCAGGCCACATTGGCGCTCCCAGAGGATTCCTGGGGATGCCAAAGAAACAAAAAATAAGGGGGGGAAGGGGCAGATCAAAAGTGTAACGGATCACCGCTACCCTGCACGGGTAGATCCGCCATCGGCGCCGAGCTTGTCTGGAGGAGTAGAGTCAGGGGTAGCGGGCTGTATGAATTGGGCGGTGATTAAGCGCTTTTGCACGATCCTTGAAGCGTCGCTGTTCCCCAAGCCCTGTTATCCCAAATTACTAGCCGAGGCAGGAGTAAAGGTTCAAACAGGTACCAGTTTATTTAACATGGGGGATACAGGGGTATTTATGGGGAATGAAACCATTGTTCTCCCCTGGCCCGCCCTCAGTCCTCCTGCGGTGATCTTTACCTTTGCCTCGAGCCATTGCCCAATCTGCCTTGGTTAACCTGGGGCACCCCTGTGGTGCGCAGCCCTTATCTCGGGTCTCTTCGCCAGCTCGTCTGTCCCCCCCTCCCAGAACCTCTCCCTGTCCGGGCAGCGCCCGGTCCCCCCTGTGGTGTGAGCGCTCCTTTGTCCTGGCGGCTCCCTGTGGCTTTCAGCCCGAGTTTGGGGTTTTACCAGGGATTTCGGGGTGATCCCCTGGGAGCGGCGGCACGCTGGGGGTACAGCCTGGCAGCTCTGGTCCGGGGGCTGGTTCAGTACAAAAAGCGCCCTGATTGGATCAATGGAGCCCGAGCTGTGGAGGGGGAAAGTCCGGCGGCTGTACCCGAGCAAGAGTCACTGTTTGCCGGCCGCGCTCCCGGCGAGGGATCCCTGGTCGGCGTTCGGGTTTCCCGGGGCACTTCGTTCTGAAATTCGCACCCCCGTAAGAACCTATTTTTAGGAACATACTGGCCAAGAAGCGCTCTTCTGCGTGGTTTCCACGCTGCGGGGCAAGGCGGGCAAGTTTGGGCGGCTTGGCAGAGACAGATAGTGGCGGCTCGAGGCATTCCCAGACCGGGCGTCTTCCCGGGGCTGTGGACAGGCGGGGAACAGGTCACCAATGGGGAGAATTACAGGGGGAACTTATAAAATTACAACCTAACGAATTTTTAATACACCACACCAAATCAACATTTTAAAAATTTGTACCGCGCTACGGTATACTGGCGGCCGTTCGTCACACATCTCCCCCAAGTTTCCAGATGGCAGACCCGGTGAGATCCTCTTCGGGTCCGCTTGGGGATGTCCATTAGGGATGTGCGTTTCGGGTTTCGGAATTTCGGAATTTTCACGAAATTTCCCGATTCGTGTTTTCGGATGAAAACGATTTTCCGAAAATTTTTAGATCCGAAAATGGCAGATCCGAAAAGTTTTCCGAGCCGAAACGGAATATTTTCGGAATTTTCGAATGTACTTGAAATGTGTCAAATCGAAATTTATTGCTTTGAAACGAGGAGAACAGACGTCCCGAATAAAAGAAAATTTCCGAAAATACGAAAAGTCGATATATAAAACGAGCTAAGTGACACGAAAATACGAAAATTGGTCGATATTCCGAAACCATTTACAATTCCGAAAAACGAAAATTTCCGAAAATACGAAAAGTCGATACAAAAAACGAGCTAAGTGACACGAAAATACGAAAAATGGTCGATATTCCGAAAAAAAAATGTACACGAAAAACGAGTCGAGCCGAACCGAATCGAAACAGAAATCGGTCGAAACGAGCCGAATCGAAAAGTTTAAAAATCCGAAAAATCGAATCGAATCGAACGGAAAAAAAAAACGGTGCACAAGCCTAATGTCCATGGCCCCCACCCATCCTAAGTTTCAAGCTCAGTCTGGCGGGATAGTCCGTCCGCATTGCCATTTTGCTTCCCAGGCCGGTACTGGATGGTAAAATTGAATCGCTGGAGGGCCAGGCTCCACCGCAAGAGCCTGCCGTTGTCCCCGGCCACCCGGTTCAGCCATACCAGGGGGTTGTGGTCCGTGAGGACCGTGAAGGAGCGCCCATACAAATACAGTTGCAATTTCTTCAGTGCCTATACCAGGGCAAGGCACTCCTTCTCGATGGCCGCATAAGCCACCTCCCTGGGTAAAAGTTTCCAGCTGATGTAGGCAACCGGGTGGTCGTGCCCGTCTTCACCGACCTGGCTCAGCACTGCTCCCAATCCGAACATAGATGCGTCTGTGTGGACAACAAAACGTTTAGTGGAATCAGGAGCAGTCAACACAGGGGCTTCCACCAAGGCTCGCTTGAGCTGCTGGAAGGCTTCCTCACACTCAGGGGACCACAGTACCTGTCGGGGAAGGTTCTTGCGGGTCAGGTCAGTCAGGGGTTTGGCAATAGCGCTGTAGTTGGGGACGAAGCGGCGGTAGTATCCTGCCGTACCTAGAAAGGCTAACACCTGGGTCTTGGTGCGGGGAGTGTGCCACTGGGCAACAGCTTCAACCTTGGCGGGTTCTGGGCGCTGCCTTCTGCAGCCCACCCAGTGGCCCAGGTACTGGACCTCGGACATGCCGACGTGGCACTTGTCTGGTTTTGTGGTCAGACCGGCGGTGCCAAGGCGGTCCAGTACGGCCCGTAAATGCTGTAAGTGTTCCTCCCAGGTGTTGCTGAAGATGGCTATGTCATCTAGGTAGGCGCTGGTAAAGTCTTGCATCCCTTCTAGCAGCCGATCCACCATGCGTTGGAAAGTGGCCGGGGCATTCTTCATCCCGAATGGCATAACCCGAAATTGGTATAAGCCAAATGGAGTGATGAATGCCGATTTCGGCACACCTTCCTCGGCAAGGGGATTCTGCCAGTACCCCTTACATAGGTCAATGGTGGTGAGAAAGTTTCCCTGGGCAATCCGGTCTAGGAGCTCGTCGACTCAGGGCATGGGGTATGCGTCAGTGACAGTGTGGTCATTTAACGTTCTATAGTCCACACAGAACCTGGTAGTGCCATCCTTCTTGGGTACTAGAACCACCGGGGAGGCCCAGGGGCTCTCGGAGGGTTCTATTACCCCTAGATCCAACATCTCACGGATCTCTTTCTGCATCCCGTCTCTCACTGCATCGGGAATTCGGTACGCCGTCTGCCGCAAAGGGGCTTGACTCTGGGTATCGACCCGATGCAGGGCTACGGAGGTGTAGCCGGGACGGGATGAGAACATGTCTCGGTGCTCCTGTAGCACCTGCTGAGCCTGTTCCTTGTGGCAGGGGTGAGCCCCTCGCCCAGCCGGACATCGGCTACCCCCTGGGCGCTTGGATCCCCGAGCAGTACCGGCAGGGGGAGATCCTCCAGATCCCGCACATCCGGCGCGCAGATGGCGGCTACTGCCTCTTCCCTTTCGAAAAACGGTTTCAGCATGTTCACATGAAAGGTTCTGTGTATCCTTTCATCTGAACATCTGGCTGCGGTGAAGGTGGTATCGCAGATCTTTTCTATGATTTTGTAGGGTCCTTCCCAGGCTGCCTGCAACTTATTTTGTTTGACCGGTCGGAGTGCTAACACTTTCTGCCCTATCTGGACGGTGCGGTCCCTAGCCGACCGGTCATACCACCTCTTCTGCTTGGTTTGGGCCGCAGGGCGGTCAATTCCTGCAGCCGGTCCCTAAACTCAAGCACATAATCTATGGCCGAGGTCCCCTCCTCGGCCAGAGCACCTTCCCAGTGCTCCTGGAGCAAGTCCAAGGGGCCTCGGACTCTCCGGCCGTACAGTAGCTCAAAGGGAGAGAAGCCTGTGGCTTCCTGGGGTAACTCCCGGTACGCGAACAGAAGGTGGGGCAGATGGCGTTCCCAGTCCTTATGGGACATGGTAAAGGTGCGGAGAAGCTGTTTGAGGGTCCCATTGAACCGCTCGCAGAGCCCGTTGGTCTGCGGGTGGTAAGGGGAGCTGTACAGGGGTTTAATCCCGCACAGTCTCCAGAGCTGCTGGGTCACCTCGGCCGTAAATTGTGTGCCCTGGTCAGACAGGATTTCCTGGGGAAATCCGACCCTGGAGAATATCTGCAGCAGAGCTCCGGCAACGGTCTCTGCGCGGATATCCCAGAGGGCCACGGCTTCAGGGTACCTGGTGGCGTAGTCCACTATGGTCAAGATATACTTCTTGCCAGTAGGGCTAGGCACTGCCAAGGGTCCTACCAGATCCACCACCACCCATCTAAAAGGTTCTCCCACTATGGGCAAGGGTCTCAGGGGAGCTTTCTTGGCGTCTCCCCGCCTCCCTACTCGCCGGCATACCCCGCACGTCCGACAGTAGTCCCTAACATCCCCTGATAATCCGGGCCAAAAGAAGCTCTGGGTCAGGCGGTGCAATGTCCGCCGGTGCCCGAGATGGCTCGCCAGGGGAATATCATGCGCGATCCTTAACAGATCGCGCCAATATTTTGCCGGCACTACCAGCTGCCTGTGGGGTACTCGGCCTATTCCCTGGCTCGTCTCCCCCGATGTCGTGTACAGCTTCCCTTGGTCCCAGGCAAATCTCACCTCCCCTAACCCTCCCGGGTCCCTCCCTGCTTGTTGTCGGTATGGGGCAAGGGTAATATCGTCCCGGGTGGCTTGGGCAAAGTCCATTGGGGAATCCCAGGTCAGGGCAGGGGTGTTGTCAGGGCCAAGGGGGGGTGTTGGTCTGGTCTGGCTTACCATGGTCCCCTCGGAGTCGGTGTGTGGAGCCTTACGCGCTTGGTTGCAGGTGGTAACAAGGCATACACCGCCAGGATGAGGGTCCTCAAAGGTGGAGGTCAGCAGTCCCAGGTCGTTGCCAAGTAAGACCTCGGACGGTAGATTCTTCATGACCCCGACCTCCACATCCCGTGCATTCGCGCCCCAATCTAGATGGATGCGGGCCGTAGGGATTCGATACATATGGCCGCCAGCGACTCTGACGGCCACCGAATACCCGGTTGAAGCAGCCGAGTGGATAAGATGGGGCTGTGCCAGGGTAAGGGTTGCACCGGTGTCTCGCAGACCGCTGGCAAGTTGTCCATTCACCTGGACTTGTTGACGGTTGTCCTGTGCGGCTGCTTGCACTGGGTCGGCCTCATGCAGGATGCCCCAGTCTTCCTCGAGGGCGGCTGTGGGTTCCAGTTCCTGATGGCAACAGTATGCCGCAGCTCGGCTCGGTGGGTGCGCTGCCCGGGACGGTGCCGGACGATGGGTGTTCAGGGGACAACAGTCCCGTATGTGTCCGATCTGGTTACACCCATAGCACCGGGGTCCTACCCAAGGAGCCGGGGTGGGGGGTGCCGGTGGCCTGAGTGCTCGTTCGAGAGGGGCAGGGCGTAACTGTGGCGCTGGATGGAAGCGGGGAGGTGGGACTCGGATGACCGGAGGGGCTACTCGCCTGGCGTCCTGGTACTCGTCGGCAAGGCAGGTGGCTTCAGACAGGGTGAGGGGGCGCCGGTCTCGTACCCAGTCCCGGACCTCTGGAGGAGAGTAGTTGTAGAACTGCTCCAGTAATAGCAGCTGGACGATCTGGTCCGGTTGGGTAGCTTGGCACCCCTGTATCCAGCTACGGAGCGCCTGCTGCATCCTGTGTCCCCACTCCGCATAAGAGTCCTGAGTGCCCCTTCTTAAGGCTCGAAATCGGACTCGATACGCCTCCAGGGTGAGTGCATAGCGGGCCAGCAGATGTTCTTTGACCCGCTCGTACACCATACAGTCTTCGTCCGCCACTGCCCGATAGGCTTCAGCCGCCCTGCCGGTCAATTTGCTTGCCAGGATGGGTACCCAGTCTCGGACCGCCACCTCCTGCAGGGCACATTGCCTCTCAAAATCCTGCAGGAACCCGTCGATGTCTTCACTCCCCTCTGGGAAGAGCTTGAACGCCGCGAACAGTATTTCTGTTTGGTGGGTCCGGTACTGCCTTGGGGGGACAGCGACCCCCCAGAACTTTGCTGCATCTCTGCCTGGCGGAGCTTGTCTGTGTCGGCCAGGACCCTCCCGATGATGTCGGCGGAGGGGTCCGTTACATATAGGGCCAGCCGCCACTGCACCTCTCGCCTCCATTCTGAGGTCTCAGAGCCCTCAGAGGGAGCCACGCTGTTGCGGTCGTCCTCCATCAGTTCTCTGATGATGACCGCTTTCGCCTTGCCTCCGGGTGCCTTGCCTCTGGTTTTTAACAGTTCTTTCAGGACCGTGCGCTTCAGCCCTTCGTAGCGCTGTGCCATACGGGGTCACCGCCGTTGCTGGTACTGTCCACCTCTCGAACCCAGTGGTGTCTGAGACCAGGGTCAAGCCAGCAACTGTATCTCCCCCTGCTGGGCTGGTCTCAGATTCTCCCCCCGGATGATGTCTACTCCAGACGCTCGGCGTGTCGCGGTGGCTGAGACCGGGGTCAAGCCAGCGGCTGTATCTCCCCCTGCTTGTCTGGTCTCAGCCGATCCCAGCGCTGCCAGCCAATGTAACAGATCACCGCTACCCTGCACGGGTAGATCCGCCGTCAGCGCCGAGCTTGTCTGGAGGTGTAGAGTCAGGGGTAGCGGGCTGTATGAATTCGGCGGTGATTAAGCGCTTTTGCACGATCCTTGAAGCGTTGCGGTTCCCCAAGCCCTGTTATCCCCAATTACTAGCCGAGGCAGGAGTAAAGGTTCAAACAGGTACCAGTTTATTTAACATGGGGGATACAGGGGTATTTATGGGCAATAAAACCATTGTTCTCCCCTGGCCCGCCCTCAGTCCTCCTGCGGTGATCTTTACCTTTGCCTCGAGCCATTGCCCAATCTGCCTTGGTTAACCTGGGGGACCCCTGTGGTGCGCAGCCCTTATCTTGGGTCTCGTGCAAGCTCGTCTGTCCCCCCCTCCCAGAACCTCTCCCTGTCCCCCCTGTGGTGTGAGCGCTCCTTTGTCCTGGCGGCTCCCTGTGGCTTTCAGCCCGAGTTTGGGGTTTTACCAGGGATTTCGGGGTGATCCCCTGGGAGCGGCGGCACGCTGGGGGGACAGCCTGGCAGCTCGGGTCCGGGGGCTGGTTCAGTCCAAAAAGTACCCTGATCGGATCAACGGAGCCCGAGCTGTGGAGGGGGAAAGTCCGGCGGCTGTACCCGAGCAAGAGTCACTGTTTGCCGGCCGCGCTCCCGGCGAGGGATCCCTGGTCGGCGTTCGGGTTTCCCGGGGCGCTTCGTTCTGAAATTCGCACCCCGTAAGAACCTATTTTTAGGAACATACTGGCCAAGAAGCGCTCTTCTGCGTGGTTTCCACGCTGCGGGGCAAGGCGGGCAAGTTTGGGCGGCTTGGCAGAGACAGTTAGTGGCGGCTCAAGGCATTCACAGACCCGGCGTCTTCCCGGGACTGTGGACAGGCGGGGAACAGGTCACCAATGGGGAGAATTACAGGGGGAACTTATAAAAATACAACCGAACGAATTCTTTAATACACCACACCAAATCAACATTTTAAAAATTTGTACCGCGCTACGGTATAGTGGCGGCCGTTCCGTCACAAAAAGGCTCCTCAGAGATGTCACAAAAAGAATTATGGGGGGCAGGGTGATGAGGAAACATCGCCTGGTGGGGGCGCCCATCAAGAATAGACAGACACTGCATGTGTAGGGGGAGAAAAACAGCAAGAAAACATAAAGGGCCACATTACATTCCTGACGTTAAAACGGGAGCGGTAGGGTGAAAAACTGTGCCCGCAGTTTTCTCCCTAGCGGCTCCTTTTAACGTGGGATTACAATGTAGGCGCTTAAAAAGCTGCCTGCATTGATACCGCGCGCTATGCCCCTGGATGCTCGCGGCATCCAGTCCATGGAGTCCATAGGACTCCATTGAGCCAGACGCCGGCGGTCACATGACCTGCCGGATCTTGCCTTGTGAGATCCGGCCGGTCGGCGTGGTGATACACAGGGGGAATACACTGAGGAACTTTTTCCCCCAATCTCTCCCTGCTCCTGCCGGACGGAGGAGGCAGACGGAGCCGCAGTCCTCATCGTGGGACCGGAGGGGAGTATCTAATTTGTTTTATTTTTTTGGCTGTTAACTGATTTTCTGCAGAAGCTAACCATGGAAATCCCAGAACAAAAGGGCAAGAAAGGAAATCAATAACTTGGAATGTGATGGTTTGATTGTGTAACACTCCTGTAGTAAGGAGAACTGGTACAGTGTCATAAGTTATTTTTGGACGTGGCAAGGGTCTACTGTCAATGGCCAAGGGTGTCTCTCTCTCCACTAGAGAAAGAGAATGGGTTAAGGCGAAACGAGAATCAATAAAATTACCTGCAGCTCCTGAATCAAGAAAAGCCATTATTACAGAGTTGGTGCTAACTTAACCAGAACTGTCGTAAACTTAACAGACTTAACAGAGTTAACCAGAGCTGTTGTAAACTTACCAGAGGCATTATAGTCTATAGAGTTGTTAAGTTTACGACAGTTCTGGTTAAGTTAGCACCAACTTTGTAATATAGCCCATGGCATGAACCAATACAGAATCCAATGCTAGGGGCACAGGAACCAATAGATGGGAATCATGAGTCTTTTCAGGAAACAAGTATGTTACACCCAAGGCCTGTCTCCTAAGTTAGGAAAGAGAGAAACCTGTATCAATGGCGCCACCTAGAGGTGTTTTTTTTAACCACGAACAAGATGCAGAATTTAATCTGTATGTATGGACATATACCCATATGCCAAAATAGAAACACCGTTAACATTTTCAGGTTTAACACAACTCTACACAGAGGATCTGAGCTATTAATTTCTTTGAATCAGCAGCTGTCCCCCTCCATTTGGTGGTATATCCAAAACCACCGGTGAAGTAGAATAGGGAAAAGAGAATATGGCGGAGTCAGCGCTTCCTTCAATGGTGACTTTTTCTCTCTCAATCTTCTGACTTTAAAAGTGGATGTGTACCTCAAACAAAGCAGAATTTACCATAGTGTAGCAATTTGGTCTCTACACACTTAATTAGAGAGAGGAAATAAACTCACATATTATGGTGTCGTGTCTCGATCAGACACTTGATGTATTCAGCAGCCAGTGATTCTCTTAAGGAGCACCGGATCTCCCGAGCACCCAGCAAAGGTCCTTTAAATGCCGAATAAAGCCAGGATTCACGGAATGTGTGATCAAATAAATTTATTATTAAAATCAATAAATGAAAAGACGGGAAAACACACCCAATGGGTGTGTTTGCACGTCTTTTCATTTATTGATATTAACAATAAATTTGTTTGAGGTACACATCCACTTTTAAAGTCAAAATATTGAGAGAAAAAGTCACCATTGAAGGAAGTGCTGCCTCCGCCATATTCTCTTTTCCCTGTCTCCTAAATTGCTTTAGGTGTGGCAGTTTTCCAGTACATTGGTACTATTCACTGTAAGCAGAAATGTCCTTAGACTCTACAATACAGACATAACTCCTCCCATAGTCTTTGTTGCCTTTGTTCCTCAGACAACCTAGTATGTCCCACCTGCATGGGTTCTACGGAAGGTAATTTCATTGTTGGGGTGCAAAACACAGGAGACTTCTTGAGTTTGTCTCAAGGAGCTCTCCTGTCCCTAGTTCGGTCATCTAGTAACATAACATACTCTGTGAGTTTGTTCAGATTTTTTGGCAATGCTCGGTGAGCCAGCTCATGCATGAGGGAATCTGATAATCCTTCTATGAAAGCCAAAACCAAGGTCTCATTAGTCCAGTCCATATTGGGTGCAAGTGTTTTAAGATTTATGATCTGAAACAAATCATTACCAGCTGCATTAGCTCTCTTAGCTGGGTGAAACGTACTCCTTAGCTCCTGAATACAAGCCTCTTAATCATGAATGATAGGCCTTTTGTCATGCCACCCCCATGGGAGTTTGCTGATATGCCTGTATTGCACTGCCTGGCCCTTTTCCTGGAACGCTTTTATATTGGGTTCCCATCTGGGTTTTACCTCAGCCCCACTGCCTTGTCCAGGCTCCTGGAGATCCAGCCTGGGTTTTCCTGTCCAGCCTTGAAGTTCCAGCTGAGGCCCATATGCTATCAAGCCTCCTTAAATAGCAGAGAGACCCAGCATGCAGTGGTTCTGCATTGAGTACCTGACTAAGTCATTTGGTTGTGTTTTCATTAAACCTATAATTTGCTTTATATCCTGTCTGGCCTCCCTTCTGTGTCGCCGCCTAGTGGGCTCACCTCTGAACCGCACACGCCGCCTGACACCTTTTGGATTCCCATAATAGATTAGCCTGGAGAAGAGCCCTATCTGCGAGATGATTTATAACAAATCCAAGTTTGGCTCTACCTGTACGACACATACAGTATTCATCTCAAAATGGATATCAACCCATGTCAAGTATCCCCGACAAGCAGCTGGTGTACCATCGAACCTTAACAGAGCAGTCATTAGCACATGGGAGGACTGTGTTTCTGAAGCAAGAGACACCGGAGGCATGGGTGCAGGAACCGACTGAGAAAGCTGCAAATGAGCTGTAGGAGCTAGAATAGCGTGAAGCACAGTAGAAAACTGGTCCATTCATTGATCTTGCTTGTCCTGTCTAGACACGAATGTAGCCAATTTCTGTGACAGGTCTGCAGGATCCATGGCCCCCTCATAATGTCACGGAAACCCTTGATCCCTACACGCAGACACTGCCAGTCTTTTAAACACAGGACAGACAGAATAGCAATAGTCAGAACAAGCTGAAGTTAGGAACCAGAGCAGATAGTCAGACAAAGCCAGGAATCAGAACCAGCACAGGTAGTCAGACAAAGCCAGGAATCGGTACACAATATATCAAGGAGAGCAAGGGTTAACACCAGAGAGTAGACAGGAACAAAGCCAGTGTCAACTCACGGTATACCAATATCATCTCGTCTCTCGCGAGATCCTGCAATCTGCGGAATGATCAGAGGGAGACTGGGGAATTAACCTCACTCTGCTCCCGGCGGCCAGAAGTGGCAGATCGGGTCGTTGTTCTCTCCGTGGGATAAGAGGCGAGTATCTGATTTTTGGGGAGATTTTAAACTGGTGCTACCTGATTCTGCAGAAGCGGAATCAGTTTTCAGTTAACCGCAATGGGGCATAATTTACGTTAGGACTTTGTTATCCTAACGTTAATTACTCTTTGCGGTCCCCATGTTACGTACAGGGAGCGCAAAGTACAGTAAGCTCGTGCTAGAAAGTGCAATCTCCGATGGGCTAACGGGTTTTTTAACCCGTTAGTGTTCGGATTGTAATATGGAGGTCCTACGCTAGGACCAGTTAACCTAACGTTAACGCTCACAAAGCTGAGCGCTAATGCGAAGATTGTAATAGGGCCCCAATTGTATTAAATATTAGCAGATAATAAATGCTACCGGTAGTAGATACTAACATGAGCCAGAGTAGCAGTTGAAGTAAACCCCCCCCCTACCAACCCCTTCCTGCCCGACATTGCAGCTCATGCATTTACCATAACCCATCAATTCTGGGGTCCATCTCCCTCGCCACCTGGTGGACCTGTTCCAATACTAATCATCGCGAACATGTATAACCAAAGCAAAACTGTGAAAAAGTTCAGTGAGAACAGTACAGTTAGAACAGTTATAAACAACTGTAGCAATTCAATGTTCTTGAACCCAGGACATACTTGACATTGAGAGAAATCTCAATGTATCCTTCCTGGTAAAATACTTTATAAATAAATAAACAATTACCCGCCAATTCAAAACCGTAAAAAAAGGATATAAAATTACAAAAACACTCAAAACAAATCGTGGTCAATGCCTCACTGGCAAAAACCAGCACCAATCATTGACCATTCTGCGCAGCCTCTTCAGCCTGGAGTTTTTTGCCACTCAATGTGGATTTTCTGCAACCGCAGTGAGGCTGGAGAGGCCACTAGGCCCTCCGAATTTGCAATTGGAGCGATGCCAACATTCCTGGTGCAGCTTGCATGCTGGAATAGGTATGAGCACAACCATCTTTATAGACAATGAGGCGTAGGGCCGCACCGCATACTACTGTGATTTCTATTGCTGTGGAGCTCTGTGATACAGTAATGTGCCATGTTCACTCACACTCATACACACGGCATATTACTGTGAGTTTTATTGCTGTGGAGCTCTAGGATTCGCTCATACACAGCACACATTACTGTGAGTTTTATTGCTGTGGCTTCTGTGATTAGCATATACACAGCGCACATGTATGTTTGAGTTTTAATGCCGTGGAGCTCTGTGGAAAATACATAGTGCACATTTTATTAAAAATGTAATGGACTGAAGTGGACCTAGAAAAAAAAAGTCGGACACTGATTGTTTGGAGTCGATTCTGTGGACCTGGAGGGGTCCAGTGCATGGGACGGTGGGGGGAGGGGTCGGCAAAATTTGTTTTTTGCCAAGGGTAGGGGGCCCTTCAAGGATTCCCGCACCTGGGCCCTGAAGTTTCTAGTTACACCTCTTCATATGGGATATCCCCAAGTATATTTGACATTTCCCCCTTGCAGAACCTCCATTACCGCGTGCAATTCTCTGCGCTTGGCCAGGTGATCTTCATAGGACAAATGGATGGATTTACTTTCTTTCAGAATCGCTTCTTTTGTATGATCAGGGCTGGATTTATAATTAGGCAGAGAAGGCATGTGCCTACAGGCGCCTACCACAAGGGGGCGCCTTGCTCTATGAAAAAAAAAAAATTATATATATATATTTTTTTTTTTACAATTTGCAATCAATTAGACCACTATCTCTGGCGCTCTGTGGGTTAGAGAGACATATGAAGTATCATTGAAAAGACCAGATTATGGGCTTTCGAATGGAGCCAAATTTAAATAGTCTCAATTTTATGTAAAAATAACAAAATTATATTTATCTCTTTTTTTGTAATGCAGCACTTTTATTCAGTTTACAATCATAAAGTGAACAGTGATGCTGCACTAACTCACCTTCTCATTTCCCACACTGCCAGCAAGTCAAGTGTGGAGCGGATGATGCAACGCACTTTCATCGACAACCTAGACTGTGGCAGTGTAGTGAGGGGGACTTTGGAACCTGCAGCTACAATTTGTACAGTGTACAAGGTTAAGTGAGGTGTCATTGGAAAGGGCAGAGTCTGGTCTTCACAATGATACCAAACATGACCATGTAATGTGTAAAAATAAAAGATTAAAAGGAAATGCAAACTGTATTTTTTTCTCTGTTCTACGGCAGAGGCAATATATGCTTTAACCCCTTCACTGCTGAGGCATTTCACCGCTGTGTGCTGAGCTCATTTTACCGCTTTCGCTCATCATTAGGGATGAGCTGTTCAGTTCCATCAGTTCGGAGTTCAATTAAAACTTTGGCTGTTCGCAAGTTCGCGAACTTCGAACTTTCTGGCGTGTTCGGTTCGAGTTCGGAAAAAAAAAGAAAAATTGTGAAAAAAGTATAAAAAATGCTTAAAAAATACAAAAAAATCTAGAATTAAAGAGACTCTTTACTGCAGAATATTATAAGCAATGGTTTATTAGATACTGAATTAAAAAATAATGTCTACGTGCAAAGATTCTCACCTCTAAATGACCTGTCCTCTCAAACGGCATAAACAACAGGTGTTTAATTAGTGTTTGGAAATAACATGTGCTTCTAATAAGTCTGTCTCATGAATTTGATACATTGTATGCAGATGGGAGGTGCCAGGTGTCGTGTGTGGGTCTGTGCTGTGATGGCGATGTTTCCATACATCCTACAAATCCGCCACTTCACGGGCAGCTTATGGGGACCTCCTAGGCACGATAGGAATTTTTCGTTTTTATTTTTAACCCTTATTTTATGGAAAACTCACTGTTCCTTTAACCCTTTCACTGCTGAGGCATTTCACCGCTGTGTGCTGAGCTAATTTTTACTGCTTTCTCTCATCATGTTTAAACGCGATTTGAAGCCACATTTTATTATACAACCCAGACATATTATATATCGTTCTTTCCGGCAGACTCCGCAGATTCATAACATATCATTTTTATATGTATACGTCATGTCCTGCCTGTATATTATAACAAAAAATGCAATAAAACTTGATTTTTTAATCATCTGCAGCGTGTAAAGTGTTTTTTTTCACCTTTTATCACATGAACATTTGCGGTTATATTTTCTATGGGGTGCGCTTGTACAAAAATTAGAAATGGGGACTTATTAAATTTTTTGGGGGGAATTATGTGATTTTTAGCAAACGCACACCATAGAAAAAAATCATTAGTGCAGCATCATTGTTCACATTATAATTGAAATGTGAACAATATTGCTGCATTAATAAATATAACACACAAAAAAACAACATATTTTTTTTATTTTTATTTTTCTACTTTATACCTGGTCATGCTCAGGCCTTTTAATTGACACCCTCCATGACCCCCTAGCTGCCACGGTTCTGGAGATATCGGGGTTCAAATGAACCCCCTATCTCCAACAGGGGATTCCGGGCAGCTAGGGGTTCCCCTGCTATCCGACGTCATCACGCTATGCGTGAGGACGTCAGGCAGTGAGGGGGGACCCACTGGAGCTAGGCCGCACTTTGGCGCCGCAAGGCGCTAAATTGCGACCCGGTGCCTAAGGGGTTAAAGCCAGGCACCGCTTAAAAGGGGAGACTCTCCCCTTTTAAGCGGTGCCTGGCTTTTTTTGTGGGACCTCCCGATCGGGATATATATATCCATGGATATATATATCCATGAGCTGGGGGCAAATATATCCATGAGCTGGGGGCAAATATATCCATATGTGATCTGGGGGCAAATGTAGCCATGAGTTGGGGCAAATATATATATCCATGAGCTGGGGGCAAATATATCCATGAGTTGGGGCAAATATATCCACAAGTTGGGAGCAAATATATCCACATGTGATCTGGGGGCAAATATATCCATGAGTTGGGGGCAAATATATATATATCCATGAGCTGGGGGCAAATATATCCATGAGTTGGGGGCAAATATATATATATCCATGAGCTGGGGCAAATATATTCACATGTGATCTGGGGGCAAATATACCCATATGAGCTGGGGCAAATATACCCATATGAGCTGGGGCAAATATCTCTATATGAGCTGGGGCAATATATACCCATGTAATCTGAGAGCAAATATACCCATATGAGCTGGGGGCAAATATACTTATATGAGCTGGGGGCAAGCATTTCAGACTGGGTTTTTTGCCTTCTTTTGGATCAACAGCAGTAGGTTATGTGGGAGAGGCTGAACCCGATGGACGCATGTCTTTTTTCAGCCAATATAACTATGTAACTATGTAACTATGAGTTGGGGGAAAATATATCCACATGTGATCTGGGGGCAAATATATCCATGAGTTGGGGGCAAATATATATACATCCATGATCTGTGGGCAAATATATCCATGAGCTGGGGCAAATATAACCATGAGTTGGGGGCAAATATATCCATGAGTTGGGGGCAAATATATATATATCCATGAGCTGGGGGCAAATATATCCATGAGTTGGGGGCAAATATATATATATCCATGAGCTGGGGCAAATATATTCACATGTGATCTGGGGGCAAATATACCCATATGAGCTGGGGCAAATATACCCATATGAGCTGGGGCAAATATCTCTATATGAGCTGGGGCAATATATACCCATGTAATCTGAGAGCAAATATACCCATATGAGCTGGGGGCAAATATACTTATATGAGCTGGGGGCAAGCATTTCAGACTGGGTTTTTTGCCTTCTTTTGGATCAACAGCAGTAGGTTATGTGGGAGAGGCTGAACCCGATGGACGCATGTCTTTTTTCAGCCAATATAACTATGTAACTATGTAACTATGAGTTGGGGGAAAATATATCCACATGTGATCTGGGGGCAAATATATCCATGAGTTGGGGGCAAATATATATACATCCATGATCTGTGGGCAAATATATCCATGAGCTGGGGCAAATATAACCATGAGTTGGGGGCAAATATATATATATATCCATGAGCTGGGGGCAAATATATTCACATGTGATCTGGGGCAAATATACCCATATGAGCTGGGGCAAATATACCCATTTGAGCTGGGGCAAATATCTCTATATGAGCTGGGGCAATATATACCCATGTAATCTGGGGGCAAATATACCCATATGAGCTGGGGGCAAATATACTTATATGAGCTGGGGGCAAATATACTTATATGAGCAACCCTAGTGTGTGTATATATATATGTGTATATATAGAGATTATCATGGCACCTCTATTAACATCAGGAAGCATTATTTTACTGAGAGGGTGGTGGATACATGGAACAGCCTTTTCCATTTTTTATACATTTTTAACCCTTATTTCATGGAAAACTCACTGTCCCTTTAAAAACTTATTTTTTTACTTTTTGTCCTTCTTTCCTGTCCCCCAGGGCACTACCCGGACCCCCATACACCTTTTATGGCAAATATCTAGCATATATGCCCTCTTGGAGGGCACTCTAAAAATCGAACTTTGAGTCCCATTGACTTGTATTGAGTTCGTGTTCGAGTTCGAGTTCGAATTTGAACTTTTGAAAAGTTCGAGTTCAAATGCGAACCGAACTCGGGGGTGTTCGGCTCATCCCTACTCATCATGTTTAAACGCGATTTGAAGCCACATTTTATTACACGACCCAGACATATTATATATCGTTCTTTCCGGCAGACTCGGCAGATTCATAATATATCATTTTCATATGTATACGTCATGTCCTGCCTGTATATTATAACAAAAAATGCAATAAAATTAGAATTTTTAATCATCTGCAGCGTGTAAAGTGTTTTTTTTCACCTTTTATCACATGAACATTTGCGGTTACATCTTCTATGGGGTGCGCTTGTACAAAAATTTGAAATGGGGACATGTTACATTTTTTGGGGGAATTACGTGATTTTTAGCAAACACACCCCATAGAAAAAACTCATTAGTGCAGCATCATTGTTCACATTATAATTGAAATGTGAACAATATTGCTGCATTAATAAAAACAACACACAAAAAACTTTTTTTTTAAAATTTCTTTCTTTCTTTTTTTTTGTTTTTACTTTATACCTGGTCATGTTGGGTATCATTCGAAAGGTCATGCTCAGGCCTTTTGAATGACCCCCTAGCTGCCACGGTTCTGGAGATATCGGGGTTCAAAGGAAGCCCCTATCTCCGCCAGGGAATTTCCTTGGGAATCCCTGGGCAGCTAGGGGTTCCCCCGGCTATCTGATGTCATCACGCTATGCGCGATGATGTCGGGCAGCGATGGGTGGACCCAGGGTGGAGCCGCCATCCAAGATGGCGGCCCCCACCGGAGCTAGGCCTCACTTCGGCGGCGAAGGCACTTAGGCGCTGAAGTGTGACCCAGTGCCTAAGGGGTTAAAGCCAGGCACCGCTTAAAAAGGGGAGACTCTCCCCTTTTAAGCGGTGCCTGGCTTGTGGCTCTGCTCCTTCCCGATCGGGAGGGAGAGGGATCCAAACGGATCCCCCCCTCTCTTCTAGGTGATCTCCGGCATTGCAGGGGGTCGCCTGGAAATGAAGTCATCGCGCATGTTGCGATGACGTCATTTACGTCAGACGGGGCTTAACTTCAGCGCCTGAGGACACTGAAGTCAGACCGCCGCGGGACCCTGGACAGAGAGTATCTCCGCCGGGGCTCCCGCAAAGCGGATAACGTGTGGGGCACGTCCTCCGCATATAGCGGGCGTCAATGAGGACGTGTCCCACGCGACATCTGCCGCGGGACCACGGACAGAGAGGGGAGTATCTCCACCGGGACACGTCCTCCTCAGCATACAGCGGGAGTAACTGAGGACGTGTCCCACACGGGATGACATCAGTGTGCGGATTCATATGCTGCATTAATTATACCGCAGAGAGGCACTTCCCAGCAGTGTGCAGATTCATTTGCTGCATTAATTATACTGCACAGAGGCGCTTTCCAGCAGTATGTGGATTCACATGCTGCAATGAATCCTATGGGTTAAAAAGCCGTGTTTCTTTAAAAAAAAATAATTAGGAAACCTATAAAATTTCACCCAAACATGCCTAAAAAAAATCCTAAAAGATATAAATAAGTAAAGAAACTTTCATTCTATTGGTAGTAATCTACTTTCCATTCTGAAATAACCAATAAAAATAAAAAAACTGATTTGAAAAAATAATCGATCCACACGGAAACTAAACAAAAACTGTCCGAAATGATCCGAAACGAAAAAAAAGCCCCAAAAAAAGTCATGCACATCCATAACAAATTCTGTCCCTTCTTTTGATTTGACGCATAGAGAAACTGTTTTACATTTTTTAAACTTTTTTAAAAAAAATTTATTTTCTTAGTTTGCCCCAAAACAAAAATGTGAAGTCATTTTGGGTTGTTTTTTTTTGGGGGGCGCTCCACATTTTTCGTGCCTACAAGCTCCTGAGATGCAAATGTGTATGATAATAGTGAAAGCAGTTAATTATGTCCTGAAATTTTTCTTCTGGAAGGAGCCTGGGGGCAAAATGCACGGTGCACCCTATCCATGCGGAATTGAGAAGGAGATTCTGAAACATTTTTCAGAAAATGCCCTGGAGGGTATTTATTAGCTGTTCTGGCTGGACCGAGTCAAGGATTCGGAAAGGCCTCTGAGCCGTAAATTCTGTCTGCAGCTGCTATTAGCCAGGTCTTCAATCTGTGTTTCAAGCTTTGTCAATTTTATCTGCCATCAAATTAACTGTGTCCACCAGGACATTAGAATGGGAAGCAATGACATCCGTCCACTGTTGTAGCGCTGCAGTTCTCCCCCCCCAATAGCCTGTACATTGGCTGACAGGGCCTTTAAACTTGCTGGTCAGCCAGAAACTCCTGAATTGCAGCAATTTTACCCCCCAGAGCCTCCACATCTTCTCTTGTGGCCAGGGACCTGGCATTCTGCTCTTTCCCTACCTCCGCAGATGAATGGTCCGGCGGGCCCACAACGGCACCATTTTAGGCTTGCACCTCCACGTGGCGGTCCATAAAATTTGGGGCCACAGAGATCTCCTGGTCTCTTTTTTTTTTGTTGTTGTTGTTATTCCTCATCCCAGCGGAGAGTAGGGGTTTTCCGGTGCTGGTGGGGGCCAGTTTCAGGAGACACAGATGCTGGCAGCAATTTCAGATGTTAGGTGCAATTTCAGGCCAATTCGTCTATTCACTAAGCTGTCAGTTCATCAAATACTGACGAATTGACAGCAAAACGCGGTGTAATTCGCCACAATTCAGCGGCACCGAAATGGCCCCATAGAAGACAATTGTGTCTTCTATTCACAGAACTTGAAACTGCACCAAAATTCCGGCGATATGCCCTTATTTTTGGTGTTTCATTTCCACGTCTAAACAGGCGAATCCCATAGGAAACAATGTAAAAATGTAATATCTTTTAAAATTAATTTAAGATTGTTTATTTTTTTCATTATCAGCATTTTGTTTAATTTTTTTAGAACACCTTTTTGTATTTTTTAGATGACAATTTTTAAAAGACTTATTTTGTAACAAATCATTTTATAATTTTTTAAAGGACTTTTTTATTATTTGAACACATTTTTACTAATTTATACTCCTATTACGAGAATAGAAGACTTCTTTTTTTTTTTCTTTGCAGTTCGACAGTATTCCACAATGCCAATTTGGAGCAATTCTGCAGTTACCGGTGCAACTGGCTGTTTTTTTCTGTCGCCCAATGACTGCTTCAGTGACTCCAATTTCAGGAAAATATGTTGACCATTCGCTAATTAGTGAATTCACTGTATTTTTTGTGAAATCGAAACGACAAAATACAACGAAATGGGCCAAAATACAATGCACCAACATTTGTTCTATTGTAAATAGGTTTTGAGTTTTTTTAACATTAAATAGTGTGTTATTTATGCATCCAAGGTAATGCATTTCACTTTTCAGGTGTTTCTGTTTCGTAGTAAAAGTATGATACCTTGGAGTTAAAGAAGGGAAAGCCATCTGTATTGGTTGCCTTCTGAAGTCTTCATATGGAGCTAGAATATTTTTTTGTCCAATTGCTCTGATTCGTGGATTTTTCAATCCCTAAGACTTGGGCCTTATTCCAATGTTGCCATTAAGCACAGTGCTTGAGTCGTTCAGCAGAATGACTCAAGCATTGTGCTCTTTTTTTATTTTTTTAATGGCATATTCCAACTTCCAGCTGAGCTTGTGTCTCGAATGTATCATAGGTTACTGTACATTAAAGTGTCCTATACCTTGTATGGGAAACGTTAATGTGGCACGAGCGGGTGTAGAATGAGCTATTCCAACGAGCCTGTTCTCTATCTGCGCCTGACATTATTCTGAAAAGAATAACGTCTTTCAGCACCAATCTTTACATTTGTTTCCAGGCAGCACATGAAAAGTGCTGCCTTCCTGCTAAGCACCAAATCAGTAACCGTTAATCACAGTTCACATACACACACACCACACCCCTGCCTCAATAAAGGTTCACTCCTCCCTTCTATCATTGTTTCTGCATTGTCGTTTCCAGACTCCTAATAGCAAGTTACAGTTGAGTGAAAAGGTGTTGGCCCCTTCCTGATTTTTTTACAGTTTGTCACACTTAAATGTTTCAGATCAAACTAATTTAAATATTAGTCAAAGATAACACAATATGCAGTTTTTAAATAAAGGTTTTTATTAAGGGAAAACAAAATCCAAACCCACAAGGCCCTGTGTGAAAACGTGTTTGCCCCCCCCATGTTAAAACATCACTTAACTGTGGTTTATCACACCGAGTTCTATTTCTCTAGCCACACCCAGGCCTGATTACTGCCACACCTGTTTGGAATCAAGAAATCACTTAAATAAGACCTGACTGACAAAGTGAAGTAGGCCAAAAGATCCTCAAAAGCTACACATCATGCCGAGAGCCAAAGAAATTCAGGAACAAATGAGAAAGTAATTGAAATCTATCAGTCTGGAAAAGGTTATAAAGCTATTTTATAAAGCTTTGGGACTCCAGCGAACCACAGTGAGAGCCATTATCCACAAATGGCACAAACATGGAATAGCGGTGAACCTTCCTAGGAGTGGGCGGCCAACTAATATTACCCCAAGAGCACAGCGAAGACTAATCCAAGAGGTCATAAAAGACCCCACAACAACATCCACAGAACTGCAGGCCTCACTTGCTTAAGTTAAGGTCAGTGTTCATGACTCCAGCATAAGAAAGAGACTGGGCAAAAATGGCATGCATTGCAGAGTTCCAAGATGAAAACTGCTGCTGAGCAAAAAGAACATAACGGCTCGTCTCATTTTTGCCAGAAAACATCTTGATGATCCCCAAGACTTTTGGGAAAATACTCTGTGGACTGATGAGACAAAAATTTTACTTTTTGGAAGGTGTGTGTCCCATTACATGCCAGCTTCAGCCCTGGCACACCCTCCAGACTCACTACCTGCAAAGATGCTCCCGCACCGCAGAGCGTGCCTGGAGGAAATCCCGCTCTGAAGCTGATTTTGTTCACTTCAAGTTTATTCTCCGGTCATACACCTCTGCCCTCCACTTGGCCAAACAATCCTTCTTCTCATCTCTTATATCTACGCTGTCCTCCAACCCTAAACGGCTCTGGTCCACCTTCAACACCCTCCTCTACCCACCTGCACCTCCCCCCACAGCTGCCTTCAGCGCTCAAGACCTGGCAGACTACTTCCTCAGTAAAACTCTAACTATCAGAAGTAACATCCCAACACAAGATCGTTATCTGCCACCTCCACTCCCACAGGTCCCCTCTGCCACCCTCTGCCGCTTCCTCCCAGCCACTGAGGAGGAAGTCAATTCCTTATTGTCCTCCTCACATCTCACCATGTGCCCGCTCGACCCCATTCCCTCACATCTAATTCCTCCCCTCTCCTCCTCCCTCACCCCTGCTCTCACACACATCTTCAACCTATCTCTCTCCACTGGCTCCTTTCCATCCGCCTTCAAACACGCGCTAGTTACCCCTTTACTAAAGAAAACATCCCTAGATCCCAACTCTCCATCCAATTACCGCCCTGTATCCCTGCTTCCCTTCACATCAAAGCTCTTAGAAAAACTAGTCTTCAACCGCCTCTCCCTCTTCCTGTCCTCCAATTCCCTACTTGACCCCCTGCAATCTGGCTTCCGTCCCCTACACTCAACTGAAACTGCCCTCACCAAAGTCACCAAAGACCTCCTAACTACTAAAAAACACGGCCACTATTCTATTCTCATCCTGCTTGACCTCTCGGCTGCTTTTGACACTGTTGACCACCCCCTCCTTCTACAGACCCTCAACTCTCTGGGTCTCGGTGACACTGCACTTGCTTGGGTTGACTCCTATTTATCCAACAGGTCCTTCTGTGTGTCCTTTGCTGGTAACTCCTCCTCCTCATTGCCTCTATCTGTTGGTGTACCTCAAGGCTCTGTCCTTGGTCCTCTGCTCTTTTCCATCTACACCTCCTCTCTGGGCAAAATCATCAACAGCTTTGGCTTTAATTACCACCTCTACGCTGATGACACTCAGATCTACCTCTCTACCCCTGATCTCTCTCCCCCTGTCCTTTCAAAAGTCAGTGACTGTTTATCTGGCATCTCCTCCTGGATGGCCTCCCACCACCTAAAGATCAACATGTCAAAGACTGAACTCCTACTTATTCCTCCCTCCAATGCCTCCCCACCTCCAGACTTCTCTATCACGGTGGAGGGTATCACCATCTCCCCATCAAACCAAGTTCGCTGCCTTGGAGTTACACTTGACTCTGCTCTTTCCTTCATCCCCCACATCAAGTCTCTTTCCACCTCTTGCCGATACCAACTGCGTAATATTTCCAGAATTCGGCCATTTCTTACCGCTGTCACCACAAAACAACTCATACACGCCCTGGTAATCTCCCGACTCGACTATTGCAATAATCTCTTATCTGGCCTCCCTCTGTCCCGCCTCTCCCCCCTACAATCCATCCTGAACGCCTCCGCCAGGCTAATTCACCTCACCCGCCGCTCTGTCTCTGCCGCTCCCCTCTGCGAGTCCCTTCACTGGCTCCCCATCCACTGCAGAATTAAGTTCAAAATCCTTATCCTTACCTACAAAACCCTCACTAACTCAGCTCCCCACTACCTGTCCTCAATAATCACCAAATACACCCCAGCCCGCTCCCTAAGGTCAAACAGTGACCTGCGCCTAGCTTCTTCCCGCATCACCTCTTCCCATGATAGACTGCAGGATTTCTCACGCGCAGCCCCCACTCTCTGGAACGCTCTCCCTCGTACTGTCAGACTTTCCCCTAACTTCTCTTCCTTCAAACGCTCCCTTAAAACATTCCTATTTAGGGAAGCCTACCACCCAACTCACTGACGCAACCATCAATCACTCTCACCTTACAGTCCTCTCCTCCTGTTTCCAACCCCAACCCTCCCAGATTGTGAGTTCCTACGGGGAATAGGGCCCTCATCGAGAGAAATCTCAATGTATCCTTCCTGGTAAAATCCTTTTCAAATAAATAAATCTCCTCCTGTACTGTTTGTCAAATGTTGTTCAATGTATTGTAACCCTGTCTATACTGTGCTTATTGTACAGCGCTGCGGAATATGCTGGCGCTTTATAAATAAAGAATAATAATAATAATAATTACATCTGGCATAAAAGTAACATTGCATTTCAGAAAAAGAACATCATACAAACAGTAAAATATGGTGGTGGTAGTGTGATGGTCTGGGACTGATTTGCTGCTTCAGGACCTGGAAGACTTGCTGTGATAAATGGAACCATGAATTCTGCGGTCTACCAAAGAATCCTGAACGATAATGTGCGGCCATCTGTTCGTGACCTCTAGCTGAAGCGAAATTGGGTTCTGCAGCAGGACATTGATCCAAAACACACCAGCAAGTCCACCTCTGAATTTCTGAAGAAACACAAAATCTAGACTTTGGAATAGCCTAGACAAAGTCCTGACCTGAATCCTATTGAGATGCTGTGGCATGACCTTAAAAAGGCGGTTCATGCACGAAAACCTTCTAATGTGGCTGAATTACAAAAATTCTGCAAAGATGTATGGAAGAAATTCCTCCACATCGCTGTAACAGACTCATTGCAAGTTATCGCAAACGCTCAATTGCAGTTCTTGCTGCTAAGGGTGGCCCAACCAGTTATTAAGTTTAGGGGGCAAGCACTTCTTCACATAGGGCCATGTGGGTTTGGCTTTTGTTTTCCCTTAATAATAAAAATCTTCTTTTAAAAAGTGCATGTTGTGTTTACTTGTGTTATCTTTGACTAATATTTAAATTTGTTTGATCTAAAACATTAAAGTGTGACAAACGTGCAAAAAAAAAAATCGGGAAGGGGCCAACCCTTTTTCACACAACTGTATATCCAGAAATTACTCCTGAATTTTCTTGTACCAGACCCTCTGCTTTGCCCACCGACTTCCGTACTTTGCCAGTCCTTTGACCCTCGGAATGCCACTGGACTATCCTCTCTGGAAAATCCCCCGTGTCCAGTGTCCTATCTCCAGCGCCCCTGTGTAGATCTATCCAAGGTACCTGTGACTTCCTCGTGACCCCCGCTGTATAGACGCTTCCAAGTGATCCCTCCTGTGTTCCTGCAATCCAATACCCTCAACCAATCTCTATTCGTGTGTATACAGCCGCATACTGGGTTCATCCCTGCAAGATCAGTGCCCCCCAAGCGCTGCACCTGACACCCTGGTGTTTTGTGATTGCGCTTCAGCACAATCACATAACACAACGATTTAACTCAACCAAAAAATCCCATACTCACCTTAAATCCCTCATTGGCGGGAGTGGCAGGAACTACCACTTCCTTGCTTCGTGGCAGATGTACAATAGGAAAAAATCGTTCCTAATGTACCTCCACGTATCACTCCGCTGGCCGGATCTCATTCGCTTGAACTTTTGCATATCATATCCTCTCTCCAAGGAGTCCTATGAATTCCTGGAGCAGATAACGCCAGTCGCGCTTAGCGCTGCAGATATTATCTTGTAACACCTCAGCAGTATTACATCTGGAGCTGCTGAGAAAGTGGCTCCTTCGTAATAGGGGTGTTAAACGGCAGGTGCTAATGGGAAATGGTGCTCAGGTTTTCCATTAGTATTTGCCATTTAGCACCAACATTGAAAAAAAGCCACTTGTGTCTTCGTTATAATGTCAACAGAGGCCATTAAGATAGCTTAACCCTTTTCTGCCGCAGGGTGTACTATGCCATCCCTGCGACGGGTGGGCCTTGAAGACATGGGGCATACTAGTACACTTCTATGGGCTGCCTCGGCTCTGCTGAGCACTTGGCGTACGACACTGGCTGCTGCGTGATGCGTCACCCTGCAGCCAATGACGCATGTCACACGTTAGTTGCATGAGCGAAAAAGAGGCCCGCCGCAGCACCTGGCGGCAGGGCTTACTAGAATACACCGCTGGCGTGAGTCCCCTCCTGCTGGGCGCCACCCGCCTGGCGTTAAGAGTTTAATGGCTTAGTTGAGAAGTAGCTCAAGTTTTTAACTTGATTTATCTAGTTATTTATGTATTTTCATGCACATGTGTTTGCCCTATTTTGCCTATTTTTTTTTTCTTCAAAATATTTTATTTCAGAAACTTTCTATTCCTCTTATAATTTTGTGATAGCTAGTGTTTCGGCATACACCTAAAACTCACAATTTGAGTACTGGTGTCATGCGAATACATTATTAAAACTGGAACTTTGCATATTTTGTGACTAGTATAAGATTTGGCAGCAACTGATAATGAATTTCAAAGTTTCTCAAGCGTTCAGACGTTTTGAGCTTACTTTTTCTAGAACCATGCCCACTGAGAAGAGTGTCCACCTTCTAGTGGCATAACCCTTAAAAACAAACACTAAATATCATCAAAAATGTAAGAATTTCAGAATCTTCGTTTCTATGCAGTCTGGACGTTGAATCCCTGTATACTTGTATACCCCATGATGTAGGTCTACAGAATATAAGATTTTATTTGATTAAAGATAGTATTTTCTAGCATACACTGACCAACAGACCACAAGATTCTCCACTCTGCACCCCTGAACCAGCATAAGCATACACTGACCAACACCCTGGAACGAGCATAAGGTAGCAGGAATTCAGAATGCTGTCCAACGCTATCCTCCAAAGAACCCCATTCTTGCAAATATATTTTATTTCTAAATGTATTAATTTCTGGCTGATTCCATGTTTCAAGGTTCCCTCCTTTTTACTTAATCTTTTTTTTTGCCTCTCAGTCTCCCCCCTCTTCCTGCTCCTCCTCCCCCTCCTGCCGTGTAGCACACTTAGCAAATCTCCATTCTATTTTCTAGCATACACTGGCCAACAGACCACAAGATTATCTACTCTGCTGTCCCACCCACCCTCCCCATCCATCCTGCCACCCAGGCCTGGTCCATAATTTAAGGGCTCTTTTACAGCTGTTTCCACTTCTCTCTCTAATTACCTTTAGTCAGCCCAAGCTTCTGGTCCTTCCCATGCAACCGTCACAACATTTCTTCTAGCAACCAGCTTCACCTCCCTCTGCTCCCATCTGTTTCACTTACCCCGTCCCTTAGATTGTAAGCTCACGGGACGTCTGGCCGAGCACTTGGTTAAAGTGCTCTACTTCCTAGACAAGCTATCCTTTGGGCAGGGTTGTCTTTTCCTTATTTATCATGTATGTCTCATGGTTGTGCTTCCCCATTGTACAGAGCTACGGAATATGCTGGCGCTTTATAAATAAAGGATAATAAAAAAGAAAATGCCAATAAAACAAATTTCATTATAAAATTATTATGTTTTGTATTAACTCACAATTATTTTTTATTCAATAATAAATGGTATTTACAATTACAGGGAACTGCGATGGGAAGTCCCCCAACCTACGCAAATTTATACTTGGGAGTTTGGGAAGAGGAAATTGTACAGAATCCACCAATTAATCTCTTTTTAAGTAAACTTGCCAATTGGAAAAGGTATATAGTAGCGATGAGCCGAACACCCCCGAGTTCGGATCGTATTCGAACCCGAACTTTCCAAATGTTCGAATCCGAACTCGAACTCGAACTCAATACAAGTCAATGGGGCTGAAAATTCGATTTTTAGAGTGCCCTCCAAGAGGGCATATATGCTAGATATTTGACATAAAAGATGTATGGGGGTCCGGGTAGTGCACTGGGGGACAGGAAACAAGGACAAAAAGTTTAAAAAAAAATGTTTTTAAAGGGACAGTGAGTTTTCCATGAAATAAGGGTTAAAAATAAAAACGAAAAATTCCTTCAAATATGGTGCCTAGGAGGTCCCCATAACCTGCCCATGAAGTGGCGGATTTCTAGGATGTATAGAAACACTTGAAAACAAAAAAATTACGTTTCAAAAGACGGTAAATGCTTTTCCATTAATTTATCCATAAACAACTGCTTGGGGCGGCAGTCTGTATGAAAAGAGGAGACATGTTCGGACACGTAGAAAAAGTTTTGTGATTTTTTGGCTAAATTATTGTGAAACTTATGCAGGCTTTGTATGAAAGTAACAATAGGTGCTTTAAAATTGGGCCTTTAGCGTCGGCAACAGTGCCGTCACACCGTAACCCCTCTGAGGATATGAATCTGATACAGGCGTCAGTGGCAGTGCACCCAGATATTGTGCTTTTGGTGCCAGACTGCCAGGCCAGCAAGTACTATCATACAGTAACCCCTCTGTAGTATTGTGGAAGAATGCAGGGGTGGACCTTGCGATCCTATATTAAAAAGATATGCATCTGGTAAAGGCGTCAGTGCACCCAGATATTGTGCTTTTGGTGCCAGGCCAGCAAGTACTATCATACAGTAACCCCTCTGTAGTATTGTGGAAGAATGCAGGGGTGGACCTTGCGGTCCTATATTAAAAAGATATGCATCTGTTAAAGGCGTCAGTGCACCCACATATTGTGCTTTTGGTGCCAGGGCAGCAAGTGCATTCATACAGTAACCCCTCTGTGGTATTGTGGAAGAATGCAGAGGTGGACCATGTGGTCCTATATTAAAAATATATGAATCTGGTAATGGGCGTCAGTGCACCCAGATATTGTGCTTTTGGTGCCAGACTGCCAGGCCAGCAAGTACTATCATACAGTAACCCCTCTGTAGTATTGTGGAAGAATGAAGGGGTGGACCTTGCGGTCCTATATTAAAAAGATATGCATCTGGTAAAGGCGTCAGTGCACCCAGATATTGTGCTTTTGCTGCCAGACTGCCAGGCCAGCAAGTACTATCATACAGTAACCCCTCTGTAGTATTGTGGAAGAATGAAGGGGTGGACCTTGCGGTCCTATATTAAAAATATATGAATCTGGTAATGGGTGTCAGTGCACCCAGATATTGTGCTTTTGGTGCCAGACTGCCAGGCCAGCAAGTACTATCATACAGTAACCCCTCTGTAGTATTGTGGAAGAGTACAGGGTTGGACCCTGTGGTTCAAAAAATTAAAATGATATAAATGTGGCACAGGCGTCAGTGCAGCCAAATATTGTGCCTTTCATGGCAGCAAGTGCCTTCACACCGTAACCCTTTTGTGGTATTGTGGAAGTGCTGGAGGTTTTGTGAATGCAGAAGACATCCCCGATCTATTCCGTTACTTCAGCATCAGGGGATTGATAGCTGCTGATCCAGGACTGATTCATTTTTATAAATGTGGGGCCGGTCTACAGAGTCGGTGGACAGACACGCTCTTTTGACTGTGACAAAACCTCCAGCGGCACTGAACGTCCTTTCAGAAAGCACGCTAGATGAAGGGCAACTTAGTAGCTGCATAGCATATTGGCTAAGTTCTGGCCAGTGATCCAATCTCAACACCCAGTAAGCCAGTGGATCATCTGCTGGAAATGTATCCAGGTCTGCCCTTGCCCCTAGGTAGTTCTGCACCATATGGTGAAGACGCTGACAATGGGTGAATACATTTGACGTCCCTGGGCGTCGTGGACTAAAAAAAATTAAAAATGCATCAGTCAAGCGGCCCCGGCCTTCACCACTATTCCTCTGATCATCCGCAGCCTCAGAAGCACGTGTGTCATCACTTGGTAACCTACCAGTGCCTGGAAAGGTGTTACACAAGTGTCGCTTTAGAGCGTCCTCAAGTTTTTTCATCCTGTGCTCCCTCTGTGCGGGCAGGTTGAGCTCTGCAACTTTACCCTTGTATCGTGGATCAAGAAGGGTTGCCAACCAGTAATGATCCCTCTCCTTGACAGCACGAATCCTGGAGTCCTTTAGCAGGCGTTGCATTATAAGGGAGCCCATGCAGCGTAGGTTGGAGGTGGCATTAGCTTCCGAGTCTACCTGGTCAATGAGGAGGATGACCCCGTTGTACACTTCCTCCTCCCAGCCACGCACTAGCCCTTGTGTTTCTGGGCACACAAAACCCTCCCTTGAGGAATCCCCACCTTCAATGCCCCCACTACTAAATATTCATCCTCCTCCTCCTCATCCTCCTCCTGTCTGATCTGAGTAGGACCCGCTGGAATGCTGTCTGCGGAAAGACTGGGACCTTCAGAGCTAGGGAAGGCCTCCTCTTCCTCCCGCTGCTCTGCCTCTAGAGCCACATCTATAATTCCCCACAGAGTGTGCTCCAGCAGGAACACTAAACGAATTGTGTCACTGATGCATGCACTGTCCCTGCTCACCATCCTTGTTGCCTCCTCAAATGGTGACAGTACAGTGCATGCATCCTTGATCATCAGCCACTGCGGGGGTGGGGAAAAAAACAAGTTGACCTGAACCTGTCCTTGTGCCATACTCACACAGGTACTCGTTGATGGCCTTCTGCTGCTTGTGCAGATGCTGCAGCATTGCTAATGTCGAGTTCCACCTGGTGGGCATGTCACAGATCAGATGGTTTGTGGGAAGGTGGAATTCTCTTTGAATTTCTGCCAGGCGAACGCTTTCTGGGAATGACCGTCTGAAGTGGCTGCAGACTTTTCTGGCCTGGCTGCGAAGCTCTGGCAGCCCTGGGTACTTGGTTAGGAAACGCTGTACCACTAGATTTAGGACGTGTGCTAGGCATGGTACATGCGTCAATTTACCCTTGCGTAGGGCGGAGAGAAGGTTGCTGCCATTATCACAGACGATCATTCCCAGCTGAAGCTGGCGTGGTGTTAACCATCTCTGCACCTGGCCCTGCAGAGCTGACATAATTTCTGTTCTGGTGTGGCTCCTGTCCCCTAAACAAACCAGCTCAAGCACAGTATAGCTTTTTTTTGCTTGAGCCATTGCGTAGACCCTGTCAGGTGCCGGTTTAACTGCCACTTCGCCAGAGACAGAGAAGGAGGAGGAGGAGGAGGAGGAAGAGGGAGAGGTGGTGGTGGTGGAGCAGACAGACCTCATACAAGCAGCTTTCTGGAGGCGTGGTGGATGTACAGAGACCAGCACAGAGCCCCGTCTTGAATCCCACCCAGCTGCAATCAGAGTTACCCAGTGTGCCGTGAAGGAAATGTAACGACCCTGTCCATGCTTGCTGGACCACGTGTCTAAAGTAACATGCACCTAGCTGCTGACTGCCTTTCCCAATGACTCGATAACATTGTCTTCCACGTGCTGGTATAGTGCTGGAATGGCCTTGCGTGAAAAGTAATGGCGTTTTGGAACCTGCCACTGTGGTACAGCACATTCAGCAAATTCACGAAAGAGAGCAGAGTCCACCAGCTGGAAAGGCAGCAGCTGCAATGCGGGGAATTTTGCTGGCATTTAGACGCTGTGCTTGGGGATGGTTTGGACTATATTTTTTCTTACGCTGCAGCAGCTGCGGCAACGTAATCTGACTGCGTAAATCTTCAGCTGATGGGATGCTGTCAAATTGTGAGGAAGGACTTGGTACATCCATTACTGTAGCATCATCCCTGTCAGTGGAAGTTGTAGGCAATGACATGGCAGGACATACAGTGGGGGTAGAGACAGATGAGGAGGAGGAGGACCAATGCAAAGTTTTGCACCAACGGGATGTGTGGCAGGAGGTCATATGTCACCTCAAGCACGTGGTACCCAAGTGTCCGGTGTCTTTCCCACGCTTAAGCCTCATCTGACATAGATTACAAATAGCAATGGTGGGGTCTGCTGCACATTTCTTAAAGAACTCCCAGCAGACAGCAGAGTTGCTTCGTGTGTGCTTTGAGACAACAGCGCTCTGCACCGGAGCAGCTCTGACATCTGATGCCATGGACTGGCTAGTGCTACGGTTGGTCATAGAGGGTGTTGTGCCTCGTGTTTGCTGTGCCTCCTCCCTCTCCTCCTCACTTGATTCCTCTGTTCGATCTGGCACCCAGGTGGAGTCAGTGACCTCATCATCAATGTCATCTTCACCCCCTATCTCCTCGTCACTGAAGCCAACTTGGCAGTATGCTGCAGCTGCTGGGGCAACATGAGTGCCAGTTATTTGTGTGTCATCACTGGCACCCCCTTCCTCTAGGTTGATTATACTCCCTTCCTCAACCTCTGAGATTGAATCAGAGCACTGTATTTGCTGCGCTTCCTCAAGCAGCATGTCACTGTCATTGTAGTCAAACAATTCAGCTGACTCCTCCGTATGTGATAGCGAGGCTACGGCAGGAGTAGCTGTGGACATGGAGGTTGCATTAGATGCTTTGGCAGCTGAGGTGGACTGTAAAGCACTACAAGCCTGGCTGGCAGAGGACTCGGAGGATGAGGATGGCCTGGTTAGCCAATCCACCAAATCCTCTGTATGTTGCTGCTGCTTAAGAAGACGGCCAGCACCAGTTAGAAAGGACAAGCGTGCCCCTGCAGAGGATGCACCACGTCCACCATGACCAGAGGCACAGCCTCCCGACACAGGGGCTGCTTGCCCTCTTATCTGTGTCTGGGAGCGTCTGCCTGTCCTTTTTGTTCTTTCAGACATGGTGAGTGATATATAGATTAAATATATATAGAACTCTGATTCAACTCTGGTATAAAGATTAAAGATTTACAGAACTCTGGTATAACTCAGTGAGACACCCTGATAGCTGGCAGCCAGCGACAAGACACAGAGTACAATTCCCTCCTATAAATCAGTGTGACCCCCTGATGGGTGGCAGTGAGAAGACACAAATTAAAAGTCTCAGAAACCTCCTATAAATCAGTGTGACCCCCTGATAGCTGGCAGTGAGGAGACACAAATTACAATTCGCATAAATATGCTAGAAGTATGTGGGACCCCCTGATGGGTGGCAGTGAGAAGCCACAGATTACAAGTCTCAGAAACCTCCTATAAATCAGTGTGACCCCCTGATGGGTGGCAGTGAGATGCCACAGATTACAAATCTCAGAAACCTCCTATAAATCAGTGTGACCCCCTGATGGGTAGCAGTGAGAAGCCACAGATTACAAATCTCAGAAACCTCCTATAAATCAGTGAGACTCCCTGATGGGTGGCAGTGAGAAGCCACAGATTACAATTCGCATAAATCTGCTAGAAGTATGTGGGACCCCCTGATGGGTGGCAGTGGGAAGCCACAGATTACAAATCTCAGAAACCTCCTATAAATCAGTGAGACCCCCTGATGGGTGGCAGCCAGTGAGAACACACGGATTATAACAATTCCCAAATATTTTGTAGAAATTTGTGACCCCCAAAATACTTGCTGGCAGTGACAAGACACAGATCACCTCAATTCACAAATGTTTTGTAGAAATTTGTGACCCCAAAATACTGCGTGGTACTGGCTGTGTGACAAGACACAGATCACCTCAATTCCCAAATGTTTTGTACAAATTTGTGACCCCCAAAATACTGTGTGGTACTGGCTGTGTGACAAGACACAGATCACCTCAATTCCCAAATATTTTGTAGAAATTAGTGACCCCAAAATACTTGCTGGCAGTGACAAGAGACAGATCACCTCAATTCCCAGATATTTTGTAAAAATTAGTGATCCCCAAAATACTGCGTGGTACTGGCTGTGTGACAAGAGACAGATCACCTCCATTCCCAGATATTTTGTAGAAATTTGTGACCCCCAAAATACTGCGTGGTACTGGCTGTGTGACAAGAAACAGATCACCTCAATTCCCAAATGTTTTGTAGAAATTAGTGACCCCCCAAAATACTGCGTGGTACTGGCTGTGTGACAAGACACAGATCACCTCAATTCACAAATATTTTGTAGAAATTTGTGACCCCCAAAATACTTGCTGGCAGTGACAAGACACAAATCACCTCAATTCCCAAATGTTTTGTAGAAATTTGTGACCCCCAAAATACTTGCTGGCAGTGACAAGACACAGATCACCTCAATTCCCAAATGTTTTGTAGAAATTTGTGACCCCCAAAATACTTGCTGGCAGTGACAAGACACAGATCACCTCAATTCCCAAATGTTTTGTAGAAATTTGTGACCCCCAAAATACTTGCTGGCAGTGACAAGACACAGAAGATCACCTCAATTCCCAGATATTTGGTAGAAATGAGACCCCCTCAGACGCCCCCAGTAGCGTGGCAGACCGGCAGTAAGAAAGAACACACAACAACTATCTCCTATGAAATCTCCTCTCAAATGCGTGCAGAAGCGCTGCGTGGAAACCTTATATAGTGTGCTGCGGGACTTAGCTCTGTGAGCCCATGATCGGGCAAAATTTGCCCAATCAGGACTCTGAGCCGTGATTGGTATAGTAGACCTGTGGTCAGGTGCAAGGCTGTAGCCAATTACGAGCTTCAGGCCAGTGGGAAAGTGCATTGTGGTCCATCGTGGTGCATTGTGGTCGGACATGCGGCAAACACCCGGAAATGTTCGGAGTTCGCGAACCGTCCGAACCGAACAGCTCATCCCTAGCATATAGATGATATTGTATTTACTTGGGAAGGTACGGAGAATGAATTTCATGATTTCAGGAACTTTCTCAATTATAATCCTTACAATTTGAGACTTACAGGTGAGATACAACATCAAACATTGAATTGTTTGGATATCTCGATTTCTAAAAAGAAGGAGGAAGGAAACTTAAGTTTAAAAACGACCATCTATAAAAAAGAAACTGTTACAAATAGTCTTCTAAACTGGCAAAGTTTCCACCCCTTTCCATTGATTCAAGGTATTCCTTATAGTCAGTGTTTAAGGTTAGAAAGAACATGTTCTGACAACTGTGAATTTATTGAACGAGCGTAAGATCTAAGACAGAATTTTAAAGCTAAAGGTTTTCCAATTAAAATTCTGAAAAAAGCCTATAAAAAAGTATTACATATTCCTAGAGAATCCGTACTACAAGAGAAATGTGAAATCAAAGAAACTAATGTAATAAGTACTTCTCTGAAGTACAGTTGTTATGCTCATGGATATTTGGACAGTATGCATTCCAGCGATCATAGAGATATATGGAATATTTGAACACATTAGATGAACTACACGTGTGGAGAACAGCATGCCCTTTATATCGAGAATGACATTTCCCAAGTGACATTGAAATCAAGGAAACGGTTATGCAGGGTATGATTGGTTCTCTAACATTAAGTGAGTTGAATGGCTTGTGTTTCCAAGTTTCATTCATCTATGGAGATGATTTCATTGTTCCGATTGGTTGAGCTATATCACATGATCGGAGGAGAGGTTTAACAGCTCTGATCTCCTAACAACGCATACACTCAGGTCCAGAAATATTGGGACATCTACACAATTCTAACATCTTTGGCTCTATACACCACCACAATGTAGTTGGAATGAAACAAACACAATGTGTTTTAACTCCAGACTGTCAGCTTTAATTTGAGGGTATGTACATCCAACTCAGGTGAACGGTGTAGGACTTACAGCAGTTTGCAGCTGTTTTCCCTCCCACTTGTTAAGGGACCAACGTTAATGGGACAGAATAATAATCATAAATCAAACTTTCCCTTCTTAATCCTTTGCAGTCAATCACAGCCTGAAGTCTGGAACGCATAGAGATCACCAGATGCTGGGTTTCATCCCTGGTGATGCTCTGGCAGGCCTCTACTGCATCTGTCTTCAGTTCCTGCTTGTTCTTGGGGCATTTTCCCTTCAGTTTTGTCTTCAGCAAGTGAAACGCATGCTCAATGGGATTCAGGTCTGGTGATTGACTTGGCCATTGCATAACATTCCACTTCTGTCCCTTCAAAAACTCTTTGGTTGCTTTTGCAGTATGCTTTGGGTCATTGTCCATCTGCACTGTGAAGCACCGTCCAATGAGTTCTGCAGCATTTGGCTGAATGTGAGCAGATAATATTTGCCGAAACATTTCAGAATTCATCCTGCTGCTTTTGTCAGCAGTCACATCATCAATAAATACAAGAGAACCAGTTCCATTGGCAGCCATACATGCCCACCACCATGCTTCACTGATGAGGTGGTATGCTTAGGATCATGAGCAGTTCCTTTCCTTCTCCATAATTTTCTCTTCCCATCACTCTGGTACAAGTTGATCTTGGTCTCATCTGTCCATAGGATCTTGTTCCAGAACTGTGAAGGCTTTGTTAGGTGTTGTTTGGCAAACTCTAATCTGGCCTTCCTGTTTTTGAGGCTCATCAATGGTTTACATCTTGTGGTGAACCCTCTGTATTCACTCTGGTGAAGTCTTCTCTTGATTGTTGACTTTGACACACATATACCTACCTCCTGGAGTGTTTTTGATCTGGCCAACTGTTGTGAAGGGTGTTTTCTTCACCAGGGAAAGAGTTCTTTGGTCATCCACCACAGTTGTTTTCCGTGGTCTCCCAGGTCTTTTGGTGTTGCTGAGCTCCCCGGTGCATTCCTTCTTTTTGAGAATGTTCCAAATAGTTGTTTTGCCCACGCCTAATGTTCTTGCTATCTCTCTGATGGGTTTGTTTTGTTTCTTCAGCCTAATGCTGGCTTGCTTCACTGATAGTGACAGCTCTTTGGATCTCATCTTGAGAGTTGACAGCAACAGATTCCAAATGCAAATAGCACACTTGAAATGAACTCTGGGCCTTTTATCTGCACATTGTAATTGGGGTAATGAGGGAATATCACACACCTGGCCATGGAACAGCTGAGAAGCCAATTGTCCCATTACTTTTGGTCCCTTAACAAGTGGGAGGCACATCTGAAAACTGCTGTAAGTCCTACACCGTTCACCTGAGTTGGATGTACATACCCTCAAATTAAAGCTGACAGTCTGCAGTTAAAGCACATTGTGTTTGTTTCATTCCAACTCCATTGTGGTGGTGTATAGAGCCAAAGATGTTAGAATTGTGTCGATGTCCTAATATTTCTGGACCTGACTGTATATACAAAAACCACATAGGATTCGTAATGAGCGTCACACCTTAAAGTATTCAATGTAATTAACAAACCCAGTTCTCTATCAAATTTGATTCTAATTCATTGGATCTCCAGAGCTCGTGAGGAAACTGCCGAGAGTGCGGCAGAGAAATGCTGCGTTGAGCCTATTTACGTATATGTCAATATGACAAGAAATTTTCTTTGTGTTTGTAACTAATTTAGTTGAGCCTTTATGGCTGGTTATATTACATTGTATCGTGGTGGTCATTATTGATGTGGGCTTGGTAGCCTGGTGTCTAATGTTGCAGCTACCTTGAGGTTAGGATGATTTCCCATCAGGGTGCTGTGTAGTTACCAATTCATTATCTGGACAATTACATGCTATTCATTCGATCCATCGGATGGGCAACCAATAATTTCGAGTGCTGCTGGTTTGGTCACACATATTTTTTTTCTCTTTAAATTTAAAGTTTTTATTTTGAAACAGAGTCAGCAAAACAATAGTAAAGATAAAGGCCTCGCAGGGCCAAAGCAAGTCATCAGTAAAGAAAATGGCCGCACAGGGCCGTACTTTGTCAGCATAGAAGAGTATACAGTATAAAAAGACTTCAAAGTAACAAACCATTTAGCTAGGAAGCACTGCAGTAAGAAAATAAGAAAGTCTACTGAAAAACAACCACAAACGTTTATGTTGGGGAAAGGGGGAGAGGATGGAAAATAATAAGATGTAAAATATAGAGAAATTGGCCACTATATGTCATCGATAAAATCACAAAATAAAGACCTCATGTCTAAGAAATAGATATCTGAGTACACAGCACGTGGTGTGGCAGGGGGTATCTAAAATAGGAAGGTGTGGGGGGGGGACATACCAAAGAATGCTCCAGGACCCAAAATAAAAATAAAAAAAAGGTGGGGGGGGGAGTGTGGCTAAGGCCAAATATGTGACATTCTTGGCTTACTCCTGAAAGTCCAGAGGACCGTAGGAGGCCAAGGAAATGTGCAGGTCACAAGGCTGGGGTATTCGAGTGCCAGGTATGGCGGGCAGAGCCATGGTAGCCGTCACAATGGCACACCTCGAGTTAGCCCCAAACGCCAAGAGAAAAAGTAAAAAAATAAAATAAAGTAAAATAAATAAATAAATAAAGGAAAAGGGGTCCTGTAGCACCAAGGTGGTGTGGAAAAAAAAATATATATAAAAAAAACATGGGAAAAGGAGGAGGGGGATGGAAAAACGGGGGGGAGGTGAGGGTCAATAAAATAATATACTCAGCTAAGAAACAAATCAAAATCATTGCGTCAAAGAGCATAGACAAGTGTCCTCAAAGTCATCCCCGATTGGGGGGTCTCATCAAGTAGTAGAAACTAATTGCATCCCTGGTTGGGGGATCTCATCAAAAGATAAAACACTCGACGGGGGGGTTATAGGGAATGTCTGCATGGAGGGGTCATCACGAGAAGGTAAGGGCCAGCAACCGAAGTGTGAGCAGGAAGGGATTAGAGGTTCTCCTCATTCCGTGTCCAACAGGGGGGTCGGGCCACTGCAGGCAGACCCGGGTGGCCGGATGTCCCCAAAACAATAAGGCCATAGGAAACACCCCACATAACAGCGTCCCGAACATGGATCACATATACCCTTAGCTCCTCCACAGGAAAATACTGGTCAGAACCAAGCAGTGCCACTGCTGTAAGCAGCACCGGGGCCGACTGCAACATCTCCAGGCACACCTCGGGGGCATCGGGAAACGACACCGGGACCAGCCCGCATTCGCCATGCAGCTCCGAAGTCTCCAGAGAGGGCAGGGTGCCAGGAGGCCCCACCAAGGCACAGATAGGCTGGGCATCAGCCACTGGAACAGGTAAGACTGCCGGGGGACACAGACACCAGAGCAGCAGGGACAGCCGAGGAGGGGGTAAATTTGTTGAGTCTCCGAAGACAACCATCAGGACTGACCACTTCACTCCACCATCCAGCCTCTCGGAACTCGGCGCGCCATGCCTCCCGGAACTCGGCCAGCAGGTCCAGCAGATCTCCCCTCGACAGCCAGACTGAGTCATCCTGGCGCTGGACTTCAGCAGCTCCCATCGCCGCAACTCCCACAGCAGACGGCAGGTGGGGGCCCTCCATTGTCACAGCTCAGACCCAGCAGCGAGGGGGTAAGGAAGCGCCGCTGTGCAGCTCTGCAGGGTGCCACACGGAGCTGGGTAACACTAGAAAGGCCTCCAAAATGGCCGCCAGCAGTAGGCCGCAGAGTAGGTCGGAGAGTGCAATCACCCAGATTTGCACTCAAAGCGCTGCAGGAAGGTGCAGGTGTGGGGTGGCACATCAGCAGGCTGTGACCCCACCGAAAAAGCTGGCGGTGAGTCGCAAGAATTCGCCACAAAATAGATAAAAGTCAGAGAGCTCCTCGAAGTGCAACTACTCACGCCGGCGTCCAGCTCCACCCCCGGTCACACATATTTATAACATAATTTGGTTAGTTACCATTTGCGGCAGTACAACGGCAAGGTTTCCCGTTCACACCAGATGTTATGTGGAGAATATATGTCTTGATATTAGACCATTAGGAGACTACTACCCTATATTGACAAACCACAGCTCATCCTGTTGGATGATTGTTTTCCTGTTGGTGTGCATATTGTATGCTTTTAAATAATCAAATAAAGGTTTATTTTAAATACACACAAGGGAGATATTCTCCTCGACGTTTGAGGAGAAATCATTTGGCTGCTGTTTTACAGAGTGTTTAATCACTAGTCTCTTAAAATTGTTCTCGTCTGCAGTGGTAGCTTCAGTTGGAGATTTTCTTTCAATTTTTGTAACCCTTAATATACATTTTTTAAATCTTAATGTCTTCTGTGCACAAGAGGATCCAATTAACTTTTTTTTACTTTTCTAAAAGTAGCGATATTGTCACGAAGAAGTCAAGGATTAGATAAGCAGGAAATAAATACACAAAAAGCAAACGCCATAGCAGTACAGGAAATGAACCGATAGAATATGAGTGATTTTTAATATTAGGATTGGAAGGTCACTGACCTTATTTTTCAAAGTGCGTGACCTGCATAAATAGACCATATTTATGATTATTTGCAATTATAAAGGAAGCGATAACTATGTGAAATAAATTGTGTCTGTATTTGATCTGTACATACCATATGTGGTTGGGACACTAGCTGAATGTGGAGGAATCATTGAATTGTTGTACATTGCGGCATCTAATGAAACAAATAAAAATGCCATATGGTAAAATGCAAATTAAAACTTTAGATAAAAACAGACAAGGATTACTAAAGAAATTAATTAAGCAGTGACTTGCAATGGAATTTTATATTGTAATGTAAGCTAAATTTATTGCTTTTAATTTTTTTTCAACTCTGATGTTCTTGCAATGTGATCAATTTGTATAACAGCAGTTAGCGCTGCGCTCAGTTAGCCCCTGCCCTAGATTACCACTTCAACATGGGGATGCAACGGGAAAATCTGCAGATGCAGATTTTCCTTGTTAGTGTCCCCATGTTAGCGTTAAGGATGGAATAGGGCCCTAAAAAAAATAAACAACCCTTTTTACAAACTTATGGGTTATTGAAGAAATAGACCCTTTAGTTTCTAACTTCCATAATTGCCCCCCCCCAGGTTATTCCTTATCCCACCATGTGCACTCCCCACCATGGATCAACATCAAGCTTTCCACACTTCATTCAGGCCGCAGTATCTCTGTCTGTGAGTAACATACATTGTCGATCTATGTATCAGTGGAAAGGGCAGAGTCTGGCCTTTCCAATGAACCCCAACATGACCATATTTATTAAACAAAAATCATATTAAAATAAAAACATATCTTTATTTTCACAGGGTTGAAATGGCTCAGTAGTGCAGGGGTTAACAGCTGTAAGGCTATATATCACATTGTGCATTACTTTAGGTTTTTCCCCTTTTTTTAGTTGTATAGTAAGGGATAATGGGTAGGCTTCATCCCTCACAGTATAGATTTTATTTTTTCCTTGATTAACGGCATTTTAGGGGTTAATGGGTAGGCTACATGTCTCACAGTGTATGCATTTTGTGTTTTCCCTTGATTACTGGCATTTTAGGAGTTAATGGGTAGGCTAAATGCTTCACAGTGTATACATATCGGGCCACATTACAATCTTGTTGCTAACGTTAGCGCTCACCTGCGTGAGCATTAACGTTAGCCGCGGTGGCTACCGCATATTATAATCCAAATGCAAACGGGTTAAGTAACCCATTTGCGTTTGGTACCTTGCACTTTTCAGCGCAAGGTTACTGTACTTTGCGCTCCCCATGTTAAGTATAGGGAGCACAGTCTACTAGCGCTGATTAACGTCCAGCCGCAGTTAACAGAAAGTTAACCACAGCCAGGACTTGGTGTTAACGGATTCTGCAGAAGCGGAATCCGTTAACACCAGCCAAAAAATTTAAAAAAGTGATAGCATACTCATCTCTGGTCCTGCAGCGAAGACCGTGGCTCTGTCCGCCTCCTCTGTCCGGCGGGAGAAGGGAGAGACTGGGGGGAAAGGTTCCTCAGTCTCACCCTGCGTATCACTTCGCGGGGCGAGATCCAGCAGGTCATGTGATCGCCGGCATCTGGCGGCAGCGCTCAGCGCCACGAGAGCATCCAGGGACACATCCCGCGGTAACAATGCAGGCAGCTTTTTAAGCACCTGCATTATAATTTCACGCTAAAACGGGTGCCGTTTTTTCTCCCTACCACCCCCGTTTTAGCGAGGAGAATGTAATGTGGCCCATCATGTTTTTCCTTGATTAATGGCATGTTTTTCATGTTTTTTCTTGTTTTTCCTTGATTAAGGCTAGGGTCAGACTGAGGCAGTGCGAACGCGCGTTCTGGCGCACTTAATCACGGCCGTGCTAGCAGCAGATGCCGGGCAATGACAGCCAATATACGAAGTACGGTCGCACAAAAGTCCGGCTGCGCAACGCAAGTGGAAAATGAACGCATTTTTTCGAGAACGTTAAGGCTAGGGTCAGACGAACGCATTTTTATGTTGTCTGTGAAAAAGTGCGTTCGAACGAATGGACGCATTTTTTCACAGAATACGTGATAGTGGTCATACTATGCGCATTTTCGTCCGTGATTTTGTACGGATCATCAATAAAACTCTTTTTGTGTCTGGACGTTATGTTGGCCGGACATTAGCAGCGTCTGACGTCTCCTAATCACACACACACGCCGCTAGCGGACGCAGCGCACTCTGTACGTCAGTACCTGCGGTTTCACGTTCTCGAAAAAATGCGTTCATTTTCCACTTGCGTTGCGCAGCCGGACTTTTGTGCGACCGTACTTCGTATATTGCCCGTCATTGCCTGGCATCTGCTGCTACTACGGCCGTGATTAAGTGCGCCAGAACGCGCGTTCGCACTGCCTCAGTCTGACCCTAGCCTTAACCACTAGTACTGACGTACAGAGTGCGCTGCGTCCGCTAGTGGCGTGTGTGTGTGAATTGGAGACATCAGACGCTGCTAATGTCCGGCCAACATAACGTCCAGATGCAAGAAGTGTTTTATTGATGATCCGTACAAAATCACGGATGAAACTGCGCATAGTATGACCGCTATTGCGTATTCCGTGAAAAAATACGTCCATTCTTCGAACGCACATTTTCACGGACAACGTGAAAAATGCGTTAGTCTGACCCTAGCCTTAGGCGTATGAGTAGGCTACATGCCACATTGTTTATTATTTTTATTGTATTTCCCTTGGTTTATGACTTTTTAGGGGTTATTACGGAACTTAGAAACTAAATTGTCTATTCACCTTTAGACCCTTTGCTTTTCACCACATTTCGGGGAATCTATTTCGCTGAAAATATGGTGAATTCCCTATTTAGCGAATGGTCACCTTAATTAAAGTGGAGTCGCTGAAGCAGTTACCGGATGTCGGTGAAAACCACCAAACTGTGTCGAATAAAATATTGAATTTAAGTATTAGGTTAGTACAACAAAAAGGTATCTTTGCACCACATTACTCTGATATTTTGGAATCTTATTTATATATACATATTGGGCTAAATTACGATCCTAGCCCTAAGATGCGGGCGATAGGGAGGAAAAACTGCGCCCGCAGTTTTCCCCCTGGAGCCTGCGTTTTAGCGCTAGATTACAGTGCAGGCACTAAAAAAGCTGCCTGCATTGTTTGCAGTCCCAAGCCCTGGGTTGCGCGTGGCAGCGCTAAGCGCAGCCGCACGCATCCTCTCAATGGAGTCCATAGGACTCCATTGAAGCAGACGCCGGCGGTCACATGACCAGCTGGATCTCGCCTTGCGAGATCCGGCCAGTCAGCGTAGTGATATGCAGGGATAGACTGGGGGACTTTTTCCCCCAGTCTCTCCCTGCTCCCGCCGGACTGGGGAGGCGGACAGAGCCGCGGTCCTCGCCGTGGGACAGGAGGTGAGTATATTAAATTTTTTGGGGGGTTTTCTGGATGGTGCTAACGGTGCTATCCGTTAGCACCAAGTCCTGGCTCTGGTTAACTTTTTGTTAACCGCGGCCGGATGTTAATCATCGTTAACAATTCGTCCTAATGCTGATTAACACTTTGCGCTCTCCATGTTAAGTATAGGGAGTGCAAAGTACAGTAACCTCGCGCTGAAAAGCGCAAGCTACCAAACGCTAACAGGTTACTTAACCCGTTTGCGTTTGGATTGTAATATGTGTAAACTACTTGGGCTAATGTTAATGCTCACGCTAGCACCAAGTATGTAATTTGGCCCTTCGTTTTTTCAGTGGTACTATTTAGTGGAGAAAATTATTAGTGCCACCCAACTTTTGACTGTGGTATCTCATGTGTCCCACCATATAGTGTTCCTAGAGTCGCCACTGACTGTGAGCAAAATAAAAATGTGTCAGAGAAATTAGGGAGGGACAGAAATTAGCATTCAATAAAAAGATAGATAAGGAGTGGGAAGATATTGGAAAAAAACGATTAGAAGTTTGGAAGATGGATAAGGTAACATACTGTAAGTGACACCTTAGAAGATCAGGATTCAGGACAAAGGAGCAACATAAGGTTGGGGGGTGAAAGATTATATGATAGATGGGAGAGACACACTATCTGACTCAATTCATATGGTCATTTGAAACACATTATCTGAGAAGAGCGACAGTGCAGGAGTGAAGAGGATTAGTTATTAGAGAAGATGTAGAAAATATTTTAACATAAGACATTTACAACATCCTTGTATAGCACAAAAGCATGCACTCGAGTGCCAGGAGGGGATATTTTTCTTCTGCCCCTGTGTCATTGCCTAGAGCACCACACAAAGACACACTTTGAACAAATCCTATGTACTTGAATACATATACAAACCACTATTGTCCATCATTTTATGACACTACACTTAGGCATTCACACTTACTCATAAACTGACAAATAACATAAACTGTTCAAATAAATCCCTGTGCTGACACTCGGGCATTCTGCTCCAACCAGCGCCATCTTAACAAATGGGTATGGTGGGTAATCACAGGGACCCCACCACCCTTAAGATTGCTCTGTAGGACAGGTCAGGAATAGGGATGGGCTGGCGGTTCGATGCGAACATGAGTTCGCATCGAACATTGTCCATTCGACCGTTCGTCTAACAGCGAACATTTCTGCGTGTTCGCCGCCTGTTCGCCCACAATGGACCACAATGCACTTTTCCACTGGCCTGAAGCTTGTAATTGGCTACAGCCTTGCAGCTGACCACAGGTCAGGTGCAAGACAGGTGCAAGACTAAGCCAATCAGGGCTCAGAGTCCTGATTGGGCAAATTTTGCCCAATCATGAGCTCACAGAGCTAAGTCCCGCAGCACACTATATAAGGCTTCCCCGCAGCCCCAGCGTGTGTGTTGCAGGAGTGAATCAGAGAGGAGAGGATATTGTTGCATATCAGAGTGTATCACTGAGTTATACCAGAGTTCTGGAAATTTGAATCTGTGTCTTGGCACTGCCAGGTATCAGGTTGTATCACTGAGTTATACCAGAGTTCTGGGAATTTGAATCTGTGTCTTGGCACTGCCAGCTATCAGGGACAGGGTGTATCACTGAGTTATAGCAGAGTTCTGGAAAATCTGTATATCTTTAATCTAATTCTAGATACCATAGAATACCACAGTTGAATCAGAGTTCATCTGTATCTTTAATCTGTATCTTTATCTATTCAGAGTTGAATCTGGGTCTTGCCAGCTATCAGGGTGTTCCAGCCGGCAGGAGAGGAAGTGAATCAGAGAGAGAGTAGAGGACATTGGCAGACTTGCAGGGAAAATATCAGTGAAATCGCTGACTTATAGCAGAGTTCTAAATATCTTTAATTTAGATAACACAGTTGAATCAGAGTTCTGCATATCTCCAATCTTTAAAACAGAGTTGAATCAGAGTTCTGTATATCTTTAATCTATATATCACTCAACATGTCAGAAAGACAAAAAGGACAGGCAGACGCTCCCAGACACAGATAAGAGGGCAAGCAGCCTCTGTGTCGGAAGGCTGTGCCCTTGGTCGTCGTAGATGTGGTGCATCCTCTGCAGGGGCATGCTTGTCCTTTCTAACTGGTGCTGGCCGTCTTAAGCAGCAGCAACATATAGAGGATTTGCAGGATTGGCTAACCAGGCCATCCTCATCCTCCGAGTCCTCTGCCAGCCAGGCTTGTAGTGCTTTACAGTCCACCTCAGCTGCCAAAACATCTAATTCAGCCTCCATGTCCACAGCTACTCCTGCCGTAGCCTCACCATCATACACGGAGGAGTCAGCTGAATTGTTTGACTACAATGACAGTGACATGCTGCTTGAGGATGCGCAGCAACTCCAGTGCTCTGATTCAAACTCTGAGGTTGAGGAAGGGAATATAATCAGCCTTGAGGGAGGGGTGCCAGTGACACACAAAGAACTGGCACTCATGTTCCCCCAGCAGCTGCAGCATACTGCCAAGTTGACTCCAGTGAGGAGGAGATAGGTGGTGATGACGATGATGAGGTCACTGACTCCACCTGGGTGCCTGATCGAACAGAGGAGTCAAGGGAGGAGGAGGAGCACAACAAAAACAAGGCACAACGTCCTCTATGAGCAACCGTAGCCAGTCCAAGGCATCAGATGTTAGAGCTGCTCAGGTGCAGAGCACAGTGGTCTCAAAGCACACATCCAGGAACTCTGCTGTCTGGGAGTTATTCACGACATGTGCAGCAGACCGCAGCATTGCTATTTGTAAGCTATGTCTGAAGAGGATCAAGCGTGGGAGAAACATCAGCCACTTGGGTACCACATGCTTGAAGCGACATATGACCACCTGTCATGCATCCCGTTGGCACAACACTTCCCATCGGTCCTCATCTGTCTCTACCCCCACTATATGTTATGCCATGTCTACAACCTCCACTGACAGGGATGATGTTATAGTAATGGGTGTACCAGGTCCTTCCTCAGACTGTGACAGCATCCCATCAGCTGCAGATTTACACAGTCAGAATTCATTGCCCCAGCTGCTGCAGCATAAGAAAAAATATAGTCCCAACCATCCCCTTGCACAGCGTCTAAATGCCAGCTTCGCAAAATTACTCGCATTACAGCTGCTGCCTTTCCAGCTGGTGGACTCTGCCTCCTTCTGTGAATTTGCCGAATGTGCTGTACCACAGAGGCAGGTTCCAAAACGCCAGTTCTTTTCACGGAAGGCCATTCCAGCACTATACCAGCATGTGGAAGACAATGTTATGGAGTCATTGGGAAAGGCAGTCAGCAGCAAGGTGCACATTACTTTAGATACATGGTCCAGCAAGCATGGACAGGGCTGTTACATTTCCTTCATGGCACACTGGGTAACTCTGCTTGCAGCTGGGAGGGATCCAGGACGGGGCTCTGTGCTGGAGCTTGTTCATCCACCACGCCTCCAGAAAGCTGATTGTATGAGGTCTGTCTGCTCCACCACCTCTTCCTCCTCCTCCTCCTCCTTCTCTGTCTCTGGTAAAGTGGCAGTTCAACCGACGCGTGGCAGGGGCTATGCAATGGCTCAAGCAAAAAGATGTCATACTGTGCTTGAGCTGGTTTGTTTAGGGGACGGGAGCCACACCGGGCCAGAAATTCAGTCAGCTCTGCAGGGGCAGGCACAGAGATGGTTAACACCACGCCAGCTTGAGCTGGGAATGGTCATCTGTGATAATAGCAGAAACCTTCTCTCCGCCCTACACCTGGGTAAGTTGACACATGTACCATGCCTAGCACACGTCCTAAATCTGGTGGTACAGCATTTCCTAACCAGGTACCCAGGGCTGGCAGAGCTTCTCAGTCAGACCAGAAAAGTCTGCAGCCACTTCAGATGGTCATTCCCAGCAAGTGTACGCCTGGCAGAAATTCAAAGAGAATTCCGCCTTCCCACAACCCGTCTGCTCTGTGACATGCCCACCAGGTGGAACTCGACATTAGCAATGCTGAAGCATCTGCACAAGCAGCAGAGGGCCATCAATGAGTACCTGTGTGAGTATGGCACAAGGACAGGTTCATGTCAACTTGTTTCCCCCCGCAGTGGCTGATTATCAAGGATGCATGCACGGTACTGTCACCATTTGAGGAGGCAACGAGGATGGTGAGCAGGGACAGTGCATGCATCCGTGGCACAATTCCTTTAGTGTTCCTGCTGGAGCGCACTCTGCAGGGAATTATAGATGTGGCACTAGAGGCAGAGCAGCGGGAGGAAGAGGACTTCCCTAGTTCTCAAGGTCCCAGTCTTTAAGTAGACAGCATTCCTGCGGGTCCTCAGATCAGACAGGAGGAGGATGAGGAGGATGAGGAGGAATATTTAATTTGTGGGGGCATTGAAGGTGGGGATTCCTCAAGGGAGGGTTTTGTGTCCCCAGAAACCCAAGGTCTAGTACGTGGCTGGGAGGAGGTAGTGCGCGATACGGTCATCCTCAGCGACCAGGAACACTCGGAAGCTAATGCCACCTCCAACCTACGCTGCATGGGCTCCCTCATTCTGCAAAGCCTGCTAAAGGACCCCAGGATTCGTGGCTGTCAAGGAGAGGGATCATTACTGGTTGGCAACCCTTCTTGATCCACGATACAAGGGTAAGGTTGCAGAGCTCATCCTGCCCTCACAGAGGGAGCACATAATGAAACAACTTGAGGACGCTCTAAAGCGACACTTGTGTAACACCTTTCCAGGCACTGGTAGGTTACCAAGTGATGACACAGGTGCTTCTGAGGCTGCGGTTTATCAGAGGAAGAGCGGTGAAGGGGGCCGCTTGACTGATGCCTTTTGCCAGCTGGCACCCATTGCAGGACTACCTAGGGGCAAGGGCAGACTTGGATACCTTTACAGCAGATGATCCAATGGCTTACTGGGTGTTGAGATTGGATCACTGGCCAGAACTTATCCATAATGCTATGCAGCTCCTAGGTTGCCCTTCATCCAGCGTGCTTTCTGAAAGGACGTTCAGTGCCACTGGAGGTTTTGTCACAGACAAAAGAGTGCATCTGTCTCTGAATACCAGCTGACATTTATAAAAATGAATCAGTCCTGGATCAGCAGCTATCACTCCCCTGATGCTGATGTAACTGAATAGATCGGGGATCTCTTCTGCATTCCCAAAACCTCCACCACCACACTCTTCCACAATAGCTCAGAGGGGCTACGTTGTGAAGGCACTAGCTGGCACCAAAGGCCAGATATTTTGGTGCACTGACGCCTGTACCAGATTCATATCATTTTAATATTTGACCGCAGGGTCCACTCCTGCACTCTTCCACAACACCTCAGAGGGGTTACGGTGTGAAGGCACTAGCTGGCACCAAAAGGTCCAATTTTAATGCACCTGTTGTTACTGTCATCCAAAGCCTGCATAAGTTTCACCATAATTTACCAAAAAAATCACTAAACTTGTTCTGTGTGTCCTAAAATGTCTCCTCTTTTCATACAGGCTGCCGCCCCAAGCAGTTGTTTATGAATAGATTAAAGGAAAACCATTTACTATCATTTGAAATGTCATTTTTTTTATTTTTACATGTTTCTATACATCCATTACAAATCTGCCACTTCACGGGTAGGTTATGGGGACCTCCTAGGCACGATATTTGAAGGAATTTTTCGTTTTTATTCTTAACCTTTATGTCATGGAAAAATCACTGTGCTTTAACTTTTAACTTTTTTTCCTTGTTTCCTGTCCCCCAGGGCACTACCTGGACCCCCATACACCTTTTATGGCTAATATCTTGCATATATGCCCTCTTGGAGGGCACTCTAAAAATCAAACGTTAGAGTCCCATTGACTTGCATTGAGTTCGAATCGTGTTCGCGTTCAAATTCGAACTTTTTCAAATGTTCGTATTCGAATGCGAACCGAACACGGGGGTGTTCGGCCCATCACTAGTCAGAAACTGGGCCTTTGGTCCTTTATGTATGATGCCCAGTCACAACTCTGTGATATTTGGCCGGGCGATGCTCCTGCAAAATATCTCATAAAAGCGTGGCTGACAATCTTAGAGCCATGCATAGACAGGGAAGCACAGGCACTGCTCCTTTCCTGACTTTGTGCAGGTCCAGGATAGTGCTGCCCAAGTTCAGAGAAGGAAGCTGGGACACAGTTGAATTTCAATAAATGAGCCCCTTATTGACAAAATTCAGGTTGGAACAATTGATTTACTTATATATTGATATATACTGATATATTTAACCATTGTTAGTATCCCTAACCCTAGAGGTAACCCCTGATGTCCAGGACCTATAGGGATAGGGTTATTTTTAATGTTAGGCTTTGGTTTTATTGCTAAACCAACACCAATATTAAAATTGATGGTATTCAGTGTGATTTCAGAGTTATGTTCACGAATACCACTTTTCAACAGCTTTCAGCACTTGATAGCTCTTTTGAAAAATCGGATTGCCGATAAATTCAAAATGAATTGCTAAAGCCGAAAATTCCATTAGCAAGTATAAGAGCAAGTGCCAATACTTGAGTCAAAATTTATACGGGAACTGAAATGCAGAAATTAAATTTGTGTCCAAAAATGCACTACATTTTGGTGATTGTGTCAATCTGAAAAGAGTCCTAGGTCACAATATAGCACCAGGTAGATGCAGTCAGTTAAATGCACCTCATTGCATAGGTTCACCATAATAAAGTCACCACCTTGAGCTAATTGAAATAACAGTGACTAAAAAAGTTACCTGGTAAAAGCACCACACTATCTTTCATCTAGTAAATAAAATAGTCAAGAATAGTTTCAAGCAATAACACTGCCATTGTTTGAGGTGTAAATCAGACTTTAAAGGGTCCGTCTAAACATCCTGATTAGTGATGGGCCAAACACCCCCATGTTCGGTTCGCATTCGAACTCGAACATCCGATAAAGTTCGACCGCGAACTCAAACACAATGCAAGTCAATGGGGCTCGAACGTTCTAAAATTAAGGTCCCTTCCAAGAGGGCATACAGTATATGCAAGATATTGGCCATAAAAGATGTAGGGGGTCTGGGTACTGCCCTGGGGGACAGGAAACACAGTTTTTTAACCCTTTTACTGCTGAGTGCTGAGGCATTTCACCGCTGTGCGCTGAGCTCATTTTAACCGCTTTTGCTCATGTTTAAACGCGATTTGAGTGGGAAATGTTTATGTATCCCATAGGCTTCAATGTTAAAAATATTACCGTTTTAAATGCAATATCTAATAAACCGTTTATTATTATATTCCGCAGTAAAGAGTCTCTTTATTTTTTAGGATCTTTTAAGCATTTTTTAAAAAAAAAAAACATTTCTATACTTTCATCGAACGTCCAGAAAAGTTCGAAGTTTGCAAAGTGCCACTTGGCTGTCAGGATTTTGAATATTGGGGACTGATGATGACAGCAAAGTGTGCAGACATCATCCTGTCACTGAACACTCACAGCAGCGAGCGTTCTGGGAGAATGCATTTATATGCCATTTGCGTAGTGTACTATGAAAGATATGTAAGCTACGCAAATTGTGTAGGACGCTCCAGTAATTTCCACATTTCTGAATCCCTGAACTGAAAAGTAGGATTATAGACAATACAAACAATGGCTTGGTGTGACGAACATATATAAATATTTATTTATTTTCAGATTCAAGAGTAAAGTTCTGACGCTTGAAAATGATAATAGTGAAAATATCTATACTACACTATCATTATTCTTTTGTACACTACGGAGATCCATCTGAAGTTTACCGTAATTGCCGCTGGATTGCTTGTGGAGAGGTGCTGCTTACATGAGTGCACCACAAGCATTATAATTAAAGGAACACTCTACTCATCCTAACCATTTTACATTTATAATGTGGGCAGGATGTGAGGAGTGCCCCCCCTTCCCAGCCCCACCTTTAGTTAAAACACTGGGTGAAGTGGAGGAGTTTCCTCCATCCCATCCAGCGTCACCACCAGTAGGGAAATTGAATTTTCCAGCAACTAATCGGTTACTAGTGACGATAGCATGCAGGGAGCATGCCATCGTCACTATCTCTGAGACCAATCGCGTTAACGTATGATCGTAGCTTCGATCCATCGTTCTCCACAGGCCCTACGGGGCTTGCATATGTAAAATCCGTAAGTCCCATTGCATGCAGTGCCCAATTTGCGTTCCCTACACTACGCAAGTAGCGCAGGGTGCTCAAATTGTGCAGATAGGCCTCAGGGACTTCGAAGCAGAAGAGGAGGAGCAGCGAGCAGTATGATACAAAAGGTGACTTAATTCAATCAGTAGCCTCTGCCCAGTTATTTAAGGGCAAAAAAAGGACACTCTATTCTTCAGTATAGTTCTCTTTTAAGCCAATATGTTGTATGGGCTGAAGTTCATGTGAGTGAGACAGTTTCTTAATCATATGTATTATGGTTGTACTATGCTATTGGACATACTTTGAGTTAAGTTATGTAGGTGTTAAGTTTTTGTAGTTGTATTACACTATTGTTTATGCTTTATTTCAAGGTATATTGTTTTTGTATATCACAAAGACCATTTAAATAACAGAATGGTTGAAGCCTGATCACACGTTATAAAGGCCTTACATCCATTTATTGGGTAATATTCTTGTGTTTATTGTTTCACCAGACTTCAACAACCTGGAAGTTACAGACTTGGGAGATTAGTAACTAAATTAGTAACAATAATTAGTAACAAAAGGGATGCTGCTGGGACCTCACATTATCAGCCTGCAGTAAAGAGGACAGACAGGTGAAATAAAACCTTTTAGCCTTCCTGCAAAGCGACTAAACTGTTATGGGGAAGGTGGTATAAGGGGAGAGGGGCTAGGAGAAATGAAAAAGACATGGCGACAAGAAGGGTGGGAGTCACAGGAGCAGGCAGAGATGATGACAAGTGCTCTCTCAACATATGCATGTGTTCAGTGAGTGCTGTGCCCTGAGGAAGCTGTGCTATCCACACAGCGAAACGCGCGTCGAGCGCCTCTGGTTTTAACTCCAGTGCGGCACTGTGCCATATTCCCACACCAGTCAACTCTGACTCTAGACATGTGGCTGCACAAATTTTGTCATTTTGATTTGGGTCTTATTGATCCTGTGAGCAATTGTTTGCGTCTATGTGGCTGTTCCTTGCATATGGTCCCAATTCAAGGAGACTTATGAGGAACTCATTGCTTGAAACCCTCTTGGTTACATTGAGAGGTCATGCGTTGTACTGTATAAACATGATGCGATGCTGGTAATCTAAGTACTGCTGACCTTAAATACCTTTCCGCTATTAAGGTCCCATGTATAGGAGACCTATGAGGAAACTTTTGTGCTAAATATCCCTTTATTTAAACCTATGATAATTATTGACCAATTGCAGTGCAACTTTGTTTATGCTATTTGTTGCAATGTTTTTGATACAATTTGTGGTGGTCCTCCCTGTGCCAATCAAGGCCAAATCAATAATGAATTAAAGGCGATGAACCACTTTCTTTGCTCTGCTTATGAAATTCGCATGATGCTATCAACATATAAATTATCACATGACTAATTACTATATGCAGCCACAAACCGGGTCGATCAAGAGTGTGTTGGGCACGTACAAAGCATTTTTTCAGTGACCGCTCTTTGTTGTAATTTTTTCTTGTCTTATGTTTGTTTGGTTTTGGTGCTAAGTGCATGTGCGCGTGGCTGTACCCCCATTGAATTTATATGGGGAGGCAATAAACAGCCTGCTCAAATAGACACGGAACCCCAAATATATGTCTAATGTGTGTTTTTACAATTCAAGTACTAATAAAGAATTTTTGATTTTAATATTTCTAAATGATCAACATCTATATCGGTGGCTTTTCCACAGTTTTTTTGCAGTTTTCAGTGCTGTGCCCTACCCTGTGCTATTAGATTTGGATGAACATTAATGAGGACTACTATCAGGTTACTTGATCAGACTGTATGTGTTTTAGTCTGTATATGTGTTACGGTTAAAGTCTGATGTGTGGTTAATCCTAGGATTACCCGGGTATTCCTGACATTACCCAGGCGTCATTAGCAAAAGTCCAAAGTGAAATGAAATTTCAGACTTTATTCGGGTAATCTGCAAAGTATCCAGAGGCCTCTGGTACTCCGGTTTTGTGCTGTATTTTACCCGGGTAAAATGCACATTACCATAGTGTTGCTGGATAAAGTGCAATGTGCAATGAACCAATAAACTGCAAAGTATCCAAACGCCTCTAAGTACTCTGTTTTTCTTGGGTTTTCAGCAGGTTACAGCTGACTGAATTCCGAGGATTACCCGGGTAAAGCTGCAAACTGTTATCTGACTGATAACAAAATTGTGTTTTTTGTTATTTTAAGCCAAACTGTATCCAGTCACCTACCACACTAAATAACCGTCAGGTTACGCTGTGTTAATGGTCTGAAAATTTATTTATCAAGATAAAAATATTATAACGATTAACCTAATGGTTATTATGTTTTATAAATGATATATAAACACATATGACACATAATAAAGATCATGTTACTCTTTAACATCCATATAAGAAACATATCTTGTTACTCTGTATATTCATTATATCCTTAATACGTTTTAATCTTTATCTTTTGCCATATCATTGAGAATATCCATAGATAATAGCAAAATTCCCTTTTACCCAAGTGGGGTTGGATGCTCTGCAGATTACCCAAGTGAAGCTGTGGATAGTTCTCAGATTACCCGGGTAAAGCTTCAGACTTTTATCTGAACGATAACAATATTCGGTTTTAACCAAATGGGGCTTGATACTCTGCAGATCATCCGGGTAAAGTGTGGATTTTTCAGCTCTTCCAAACTGTTACCCAAGGGCGGTTGGTTAGTCCTAAAATTACCCAGGTAAAGTCCGACTTTTTCAGTTTTTTGCAGCTTTACCCAGCGGTTTTGGATAATGTCAGGATTACCCGGGTAATTTTAGGATTAACCGCACTTCGGGCTTTAACCATAACATATGCATCTCTGTAAATGTCTACTTGTGTGCGTTCTCTTAGAATTTGGTAGGAGTAACTTTTATCAATAAAGTTTCTCCTATCTATGTTTGCATTTCTATTTCATAAAATGCCCAGGTTTGTCATGACTGCAACAAAAGCAAACACATATTCATAGGGAATAACCCTGTATTTCTTTCTGTATATCTGTTTGCTTGTGCTTCTCTGTGTCTTAATTTGTTTCTGCATGCACTCCTCTGGGTATTAGTGTTTGTATGTGTATCTGAGTACGTCTATCTGCATGTGTGCCTCCGTGTATGTGCTTCTTTATATGTCTGTATCTGTACCGGTAGGTGTGTGCTACAGTGTATATTAGTGAGTTTATGCATGTCTCTGTGTGTGAATGCCTGTCTGTGAATCTCTGTTTGTCCCTCTATGCATGGCTGTCTATATTTGGGCCTCTGTGTGTATATCTGGGTGCCTCTTTGCATGTAACTTTGTATGTGTGCCCTATTGTATATATAAATGGTAAAAAAATTGACCATTTGTGAGTTTTGCTGTTTGCTGGTTGTATAAATTAACAACCATCTGCATATAGGGTTATGTGTTCTATGTTTCAAGGACAGTGTTTGATACAATAATATGGAGCCCGTCTAGATAGGTGATACATGGGTGGAATGAAATGATCAGTGCAGTTAACACATTTTGCTTTGGGTTCAAGCTCCAGGTAGTTTAGGAACCTAGTAACATCCATGGTTGTTAAGGTATTATTTCAGGAATTTATTTATTTTGAACAATGGTATTAGTAGCAATTAACTTAGTTTTATGAAATACAGGTCATATCAAGTTAATATGTGAGTAGAAATGTAAAGAAGAGGGTTACATTCAACTTGCAGTTTGTTAAAGATCTTGGAAAAGGCATTTAAAGTTATATGGTAGAATTTGAAGCTGATATTACATTTGGTAAAGTAATACTATCACAGAACCCCATGCTCAGAACTGTTCTCCTGGACTGGAAATCATCCCGTTACTGTCAGGTTAACCAAAGACTGAAAATTGTCGGGCTATCAGTTTGTGGAATCTGTGTTATGTATTAATAATTTTATTGTCTATGTGTGTATCTGTTGCTATCTACTGATACGATAACTGGGTGGGTTATCTTGGCCATGTCCATCTCCTCCCATTTGGTAGGTGTGTTTACATGTTAATGGTGTGAATGGATATTGTTCTTGTTTGCCAAATGTTGAACTTTACATTGTGGTATCGGATTGTCTGGGTGGGCTGAGTTTGGTAATGGTTTGCTATCTTATTCTGTACCAAATAAAAGGCACCTATTTGAATGGACAGTCAGTTTGCTTAACCCAATATGACCAGTGTTGTCTGCTTTATTGGGAGAAGCTAAGCTGACATTCATGCAGCGCTGCCTGCTGTGAGAAAAATCCATTAACTAGAGGAGGAAGGCGGATACGACGGCCAAGGGACAAACCGCGACCTTGGTTCCCCTCATAAATACATTTTAGTTTTAGGCAATAGTAACATTTGCAGTGCAATGCATGTTCTTGAAAATACATTTAGGGCCCTGTTACATTCTTCACGCAAAAACGCACGCACGCAACTTACATTAACGCACGTAATTTAACAGTGGTATTACAATCCTCGTGCATTTTTTCACGTGTAAAACGGACGCCCAAAAATGCGCGAGCATTCACGTTGCGCGCAGAAATGTGCGGACTGTTTTTTCACACGATTCAGCCAATCAGAATTAAGAACCACAATTGTCTCACGTTGCGTTTTTGCGCCTGTCAAAGTCAATCTGCGCATATATGCTGCATCAATAAAAAAAACACACACAACTTCTCAATTTTTATTGGTGTGGCATGAGTAGAATGTGTAACTATACTTTGCTGCATATTTTTTTTGGGCCGGTGTATTTGTTTCGGCCAGGTTGATAGAATTTGCCATTAACACCAGCTTTTAGGAGTTGCTAAAATTATGTGCGCAACGTCTATGCGTTAATTCCTGCGCATAGATTGTAATACCATCCGCGTACCAGCGCACAAATGCATTTGTGCTCACAATGTTAAGTATAGGACGTGCGACATACAGTACGCTCGCGCTGCGTTCGTGCAGGTTCACCCGTGGTAGATATATAAAAGGGTTTTTTGCGCTGACATTGTAATACGACATTCAGCGCAATGGGTTTTGCCCCTCGCGTTAATGCGTTTTTGCGCAAAGAACATAATAGGGCCCTTAAAATATTGTTCTTTTTTTCTGCTAAGTGGTTTTCACCATTAAGATGATCAACATATAAATGACTATATTCTTATATTACAACTTTTTTTTTTACTTTCTCCTTACCAGACTGGAAGGTAATTTCACTAAACATCATCCAAAAATCAGCAAAGTAGTATTGACATTTAATGGCCCGTGCCATGCGGTTGTGAAGTTGCAGAGTAACATAACGTGCACTTGGGTTTGCATCGTCCAAAACCAAGAGAGATGAAATTGAGTTTGTTTCCCATTCATTGAACTCAGAACGGAAGAAGCATTGTACCTCCTTAAATATCTTCACGTTCTTGGAAAACATGTTGTTGCAGTGAACCTGAAATATACCACATAAATACTGATTACATAAAGCTAAAGCTAGTCTGTCATCGTACTCATACTACTTTTTAGGCAACCACTTATTGTCTTAAAAAGCGTTTGATTGACATTAGAAAATAAGCCTTTCCATCCATATAAAAGTGTTGAAGCTGGGTAGGTTACGATTTATATGCTAGAATTTAATGATAGTAGGACATACATATTGGGATTTCAATTGTCGTGTAATATAATTTCAGTTTTTTATTGTCAAAGAAATATTCTCATGTAGACTTGAGGTGAGTAATTTTGACTCAAAACCAAACTAATTTATTGAGGTCTAAGAGGTCTGAACAACCCTACAAGATAATCTTACTTTATTAAAGAATTCATTAAAATTCAAGGACAATACATGTTAGTGTCTTATACTCCTCTATTCCAAACCCCATGGGTGCTAAAGTTCAGGGCTGGATTAACATAGGGGCTGATGGAGCAGCAGCTCCAGGCCCATGCCCCAGAATAGGCCCAGAGAAAAAATAACAATGTCTGCATTAATAGGCATTTGGACCCCATTATCTCCAGCACCATAGCAGATACAGGGTCATGTGAGGTATCGTTGGAAAGGTCAGAGCATGACCTTTCCACTGATACCAAAGGTGACCAAGTTTTTCATAACAAAAAACTAATAATTTCTTTATTTTTTCTTTCTAACACAGCAATACTTTCCACTTTTCAATATAACGGGAACAATGATGCTGCCCTAACTCACCATCTCAAGTGTGGAGGTGATGGCACGATCATTATTACGAACTGTTACACCAAAAACCTAAACCGCCGCACTGCAGCAAAGTGCACTTGGGGGGACTTTGGAACCCTGCGTCACTAATCTTTACACCTCACAAGGTCAAGGGAGGTTTCTTTGGGCAGGACATAGTCTGGCCTTTGCATTAATATCAAACATGACCATGTAAAATCTAAAAGAAAGCCCAAAAAACTTTTATCTACTTATTTTTAGTTCCAAAGTGATGGCATTGTCCATTTGTCACGTATAAAATGAGCAATGCCACTGCCATTACCCATCTTCTCATTTCCCATGCAGGGAGCAAGATCGTGTTTTATACATAGTCATATTATTCATAAAACACCATCCTCCAAAACACAAGGGAAATATTTCATTTTTTGGTTAAAATTGTACATTTTCTCAGAAAAATGCAGTAACATGATCCCATTTTAATTTTATTTTTTTTATAAGAATGCCCTATAGAATTTATAACCACAAAGGTTTGGATGATAAAATGTAAAAAAAAATTTTTTACATGCGATAAATGATTGAAATCTGAATGGACATTTAGTCACACTGGTTAGATATACCCGGATCTGCACTATTAAATAAACTAAAATATGTTTTCATTTCACTAAATTCCAAAAAAGGCCCACCAAAATCTTCAGCTCCAAGCCCATAGAGATCTTAATCTGGCTCTGCTGAAGTTATCAAAACACATTGCATACGCCATAAAATGAATTGTGGGATATATGATGTGCCAGGTCCCATCCTTTGCATATTGTTGTGTCAAGGAGCTGGTTCCTCCAGGGATCCACTAAGCACTTGACATTGGATAAATGGGCTGATTGACTGCTATATTCTTTTTAGTTTTTGTTTCTAATGGGAAGCTTTGTCCTTTGTTTTATAATACATGTCCGTTTGCTCATATGAAGGGAACAAAAAATAACTCTGGACCTGTTTTTGTGTATTGGATCAGGATGATTTTAACTTGAAATTTAAATTCATTTCCTATACCTATATCCAAGAAACAGAACACAGTTGTATATTTTATTTGCATTTAACAAACCTTCATGTTGGTAAAATTTCTTATCCGGTCAAATTCAAACATGATTTCCACATATCCATTGGTAAAGCTTTCATTACTCCATCCAACATAATCATATCCTGGCCACATATGATACTCATGGGTCAAAGTGAAGTCATCCAATCCGGAGACCCCATCTGTCAGCTGCCCAAGTCCCTCGGTCATGCTAATGGTGAAGAAATAATATGTGAAAATTATATTTAATAACACTATTATATAAACATGTTTTCTATGTTAACAACTGTTTATCCCAGTTTGGAAATAATAACGTTTGCAGGCCAAATAAATCTAGTTTTAAACTAAAGTTCATAGATAGGAAGTTACAGGTGTGCATGGAGATTCTTTATCTATATTTATTTCTTATGCTAAACAACCCATCTGATCTAATTCTTAACCCTTCGTTGATGAAAGTATCGAGAGGTTAACCGAAACCCCGTCATATTTATTCTTAAGGGGTTTTTCAGAAAGCACCAAAAACATTTCAGGGAAATTTCAGGGCTTTCTAATTTGGCTCACTTTAGTGCGCTTCAGCAATTCCATTTCACCGACCCTGTGGTGAATACACCTCAAAGATGGAGTCGCAGAACGCCACCGGACTGACCGAACACCTCCGAACTGCAGGAGAAAAAAAACGGAACTCTGCTGTTCTTGTAAAACGTGTCTAAACCAATGACAGTGCATTAAAATGTGTCTAAATAATAAAAGGTCCTATAACAAGGTCTGTCAGATTAAAAAATAAACCTTTAAAAAAAAAATTGGGAATCAAAAATTTTGCCTAAAAAGAGTACAAAAATATTTTCCAAAAAGAGAAATAAAAAAACGTTTTGCTGCAAATAAAGAAATTAAAGGTTGAATAAAAAATAAGTAAAACGGATAATATTATTTTACATTGAATCCTATGGGATTCGCCTGTTTAAACCTGTCGAACTGAATCACTGAAAATCAGTAACACTTCGGTGCAATTCAGTGTTCTCTGAATAGATTAACCATTACTTCTCTATGGGACAATTTCGCTGGCGCCAAAGATTGAGGATCTGCGTCGAACTGCACCATATTATGCTGTCAGTTTGCCAGTATTTGGCAAAATGACAGTTTAGTGAGTAGACGAACTGCCACAAAATTGGACCGTACGGTGAAATTCAACGTTCGGTGCAATTTGGTGGCAAGTCGCGTCGCTTACTGAATAACCCCTTTATTGCCCTTGGGAAAGGATAGGTGTCAGGCCCCTGCTGGGATGCTCTGCTGCTCAAGGGAAGACACTCAAGAATCTTTGAATTAGAATGAAGGAAATAGGAGGAATGAAAAGTTTTTAGTTTATTTGTACTTCGGCAGATTTGCATAATTAAAAACATGCACTTATTTTGTATAAATGTGCCTACAATGTCCAAATGCATGAGGGGGACACCTGCATTCCACATTTACTTTTAGTTCAGACTTTTCAGAAAGTCAAGCATTACTTAAACAACAGAGCTGTTGTAAAAAGAACACCCCCATAGACTATAATGGCTCTGGATAGTTTACAACAGCTCTGGTTAAGTTAGAAACATAGAAACATAGAAAAAATGTCGGCAGATAAGAACCTTTCGGCCCATCTAGTCTGCCCAATTACATGGATACTTTACCTGGATTCATCTTTTGTTTAGGATAGCCTTATGCCTATCCCATGCTTGCTTAAATTCAATTACTGTTTTGGCCTCTACCACTTCTACTGGAAGACTGTTCCATGTATCCACCACCCGCTCAGTAAAATAATAAAGTTAGCACCAACTTTGTAATACTGTCCAATGACTGTTAGCAGAGAATAAAAGGAGGACGCTAAGGAGGAAAACCTGCGCTTGCAGTTTTCTCCTTAGCGTCCCAGTTTTAATTCCATATTACGGGGCAGCCTGATGATACTGGATGCCGCACTAAGTGCCGCTGCGAGTATCCCCTCCATGGAGTCTTCGACTGCCAGCACATGATCTGCAGGATCTCACCTCTTGTGAGATCCTGCAGGTCGGCGAAGTGATCGCGGAGGGAGACTGGGGACTCTTTTACCCCAATCACACTCTGCTCCCGGCAGCCAGAAAAGGTGGATCGGGCTGCATTCCTCGCCATGGGACGAGAGGCGAGTATCTGATTTTTGTGGGGATTTGTAGCTGGTGATAACTGATGTCGCAGAAGCGGAATCAGTTAGCACCAGCTCCAAGCTGTGGTTAGTGTTTGAGTTAATGCTAATTATGTCCCGCTGCAGTTAGGACTTTGTAATCCTAACACTAATTAACTCTTTGTGCTCCCCATGTTATGCATAGGGAGCACAAAGTACAGTAAACTCCCGCAATCCCCGAAACGCTAACGGATTTTTTTAATCCATTAGCATTTGGAATGTAATATGGTCGGCCCGTGTTAGGGCTACTTAAGTGCTAACGTTCGTGTTAAGCCTGTAATAGTGCCCAAACATTGCTTTTCCTTTTCAAAAATTAGCTTTGTCTTAATTCCATGGTAATGGTCAATTTCTTTAATGTCTCCTGGTTTCAATTCAAATTCAAACTTCTGTTTCTCACTTACAAAGATCTCTACAACCCTGCCCCTGCCTACATCACCTGCCTTATTAGCAGGTATATTCTATCCAGGTTGGTTTGCTCTGCCAATGATCTGTTATCTCCTCGTACTGGCACCTGACTGTGGAACTCTCACTTGTAACATTCGGCTCTCCCATTACTTACAGTATAGAGTGCATTACTTTGGAGCACCTGTCAGGTCACTCCGTAATCCCACCATTGCATTTTACCTGATCTATCTCTAATACAGGCCCCAAGTATCCCATTATTTCTCATACTTTGCAACGTACTTCTTTCAGCCACTCAACTCCTCTTAGATTGTAAACTCTCTTAACCTCATCAATATCAAGCAATTTTTTGGGAATTTTTTTTATCATAACATTTAGTTGAAACACGGGATGTGGAGTTAACAAGTAAATATAGGCTAAAATAGACGTTTTGCTCAGAAATTGCTATTGTAAGATAGTTAAAAAAATGTAAATAACGTTGATTTGCTCAATTTAAAATTTTTGGGTATTAATTTTATCATTTACAGAAATATTGCTGAAATGTAAGATTCTGAGCTCTAGATGGTGTCCTTTGTCCTACACAATTTCAAACAGGATCTGCATTACTATTATACAGGCAAAAAGGAACTTTGTGTTAGATACAGTAACTGTGATAAATAAAAATGGTGAGATCTCCTGCTTCTAGAGATTAGAAGTGATAATAAGGAGATTATTAACAATGCAGCCTCCAAAAAATACCAAGAGAATATAAAAATAATATCTGTATCTGACATAAGGTATGTATATAGAAATTTCAGTAACACCAAGTATCTGTGCTGTACAAGGATTTTCAGTCATTACAACCCCCCTAATCTTATACATGTACAGCAGTGAGTGGCCCCAGAGCTCTCCATGTATTCTGCCCTCTCCCTTGCAGCTGTAATGCAGCAGGAATATATTTGGACTTTTGTCTCAGTGAGGACTGAGGCTTCTATTTGCAGCTGGTTTTATGTCTCTCCAGGGTGCTTGGAGAGACATAAAACAAAGGATTTCATTTCTCCACAGAGTACACACTAAACCTGTTTTAAAAAGCGGTGAATGTTGTATTTTGATATGCTAGTGAGTGCTTTCAATGCATTACAATGCAAAATTGAGTTAAGCAGGGTCAGCTTTTCCTATAGTTCTCCATGTGTCTAACTTATTTGTTAATTTTATATCTGTTTTGTCTTACCCATTATACAGATCTGAGGAATTTGTTGTCGCTTTATAAATAATTGTAATTGTAACAACTACAGTACATATTGAGTGGGCATTTTATTAGACACTCATTTCTAGTATTAGTTTTTGTGGAATGGATTTATCAACACGGAAACATGTCTATTATTCTGGTCAATGACTACTAGAGAACATTACACAGTTCTCGCAAACTTATAATGTGTTCTTTCATGTTATAATTCTTCCATTGCTCCATGGTGCATATTGAGACAACAAAAACTTTACTAAAACAAACGGCATGCTATTCTGCTTGAAGTATCCAGAGGTAGACGAGCAGAATGTAGTCATTTATAGCATGCTTAATTAGTTTCAATTTAAGTCCAATTTGCAACTACAAAAATATTCCTCATCTCATTCCTCATTCCTTCCATCAATACCAATTTGAGCTGGTACCATAAAACAAGATTTATCCAAGGATTATATTGTTTCTGCAACATGGGGCCCTGTACTGACCAAGCCAGTAAAAGGGAGATGCTAAAGGAAAAAGACAGTGCTAGCAATTATCCCCTAACACCTTCACTACAAAGATCAAGCTATATCGGGCTTCATCAATATCAAGATAGCTCGATCTGCAGCCCAAAAGCAAATGTAATTTATTGCTTTTGGGCTGCAGAAGGTGCCCCCAATAATGCCCAAAGAGCTAAAACTGTGTAAAATCAGCTAATTGAATGTCCTGAAATCGGACATTCAGTAACCGATACAGTTGCAGCCCGTGATCCAAAGGCTGTAACTCAATTTGCCAGTAGCTGGCCATCTACTGGCCAAATATGTTATTACAGAAATTCATTGGGAATATCCCCAAATATTTCTTACTGTATAATTAAAAAATTATTTTTCAAAAAAACCACTGGTTCCTAACAATGATTTTGGAAAAATCACTTGGTATTGAAGGGGTTAATGGAAATCTATTCGAAGCTCGATTACCTGAGAGCCACTATATTAGCAGTTCATCGTGTAAAATAATAAAGCAGAGCTGCAAATAAATACCAGTAGTGGTGCAGCGCCGCATGTAGGGCACTATTCCCTACTGAATGCTAATGCTAGCGTTCAGATGTGTAAACATTATTGTTAGGATGTGGTGACTTTAAAATGCCCCCATATTACCTTCCTACACTAAACTTGTATGAAATCACTTAGCTCATCGGTGATTGCGCTAGTAGCTTCCGCAAGCTTACTGTACTTGTGCATCCTATACTTAACATGGGGAATGCAATCATTAATGAGCGTTTCGATAAGTAAGGTATTATTTACAAAGTGCTAGCGTGAATTACCGCAGGGACGCGCAAGGCAAAAGTTTAGTTACAACTAAAAGCTGGTGCTAAATGATTGTGCATTTGCCAAATCATTTAGCAACCTCTAAAAACTCCACCAATAAATTTGCTACTCACCTCTCATCCCGCAGCTGTCATGCCTCAGGCATGGGAACTTGCTGTGGCCAGTCTGGCTTTCCATTTCTCCCTGTCTGTATCCACCTAAGGGTTAATTCCTGTTCTAGAAGCCTGTGTGCTTTGCTTAAAACCAGGGCACGCCCTTTCCTCCACGTTCTGGCATTGTTCTACCTGCTGTACTATAGAGAGGGTTCTCCTCCAGATCTCCTGGATATTATTTGTATCTTTGTTCCAGTTTTGCTTGCTGTTGATCCTGCACTACACCTCCTGGCTATCCAGCCTCTGCATTTAACAACTACTGTGGTCCCAGGTACATTGTCTGCTGTTTTCTGAGTCTGAGCCTATATTCAGCTGTACCAGTTCACCACAGTGAACCACTTTCTGCACGGCCTGGAGAGATTGCCCAAGATCACCGTGGTACTACATTTACCATTGCTGTTACCAGAGACTGTATGTTTCAACTTTACCTGTGTACCTCTGTGTATTCATCATCTGCCACAGCATCAATATACGTTTATATTTGCATTTGTATCCAGTGTCTGTGTTAACTCATTCAACTACAGCGCCTGGGAAATATATAATGTACTTTGGGTCCCACCTAGGCTCACGCCTGGTGCCACCCTGACAGCAGCAAGAACAGTGGCCCGATCTGAAGCTTCTCCTGGTGGTAAGCAGAGTGAAACTAGGGAGAGAGCCTCCAGTCCCAGTCTCCCTCCGTGATCACTTCACGACACTGAGCTATCTTGCGAGGGCAAGATCTCATGGAGCTTGGAAGCGCATACCTCTATTGAGTCCTATTGAGGGGTTCGGAAGTGCAAACCTCTATTTACTAGCGGCAGCTCTACCACAAGTATCCCAGCGGTTAGTGCTGCGGTCCGGGGTAAGTTGCCGAAGTAGCGCCTGCCCCAGAATCTTGCGCTAAAATGACGACACTACGGGGAAACCTGCAGGCGCGATTTTCCCCATTACAGTCACCATTTTAGGGCACAGTAGGGAATATTGCCCATAATGTTTCCTAGAGACCACAGAATAGTATTTGTTACCAGTTTCCTTCTGCATCCAGCCAGAGGCTACAGCGGATGGTGTCATCCTCTACACCATGGGACTAGAAGTAAGGGACATTTTGGGCTATTTATTTTCTTCTGTAGCGCTCACTCCCGGAGGAGCCGCTGAAAATGAACCACGGGTCAGTCTCCCCGCACTAGGGAATAAATATACTCCAACACAGTTGTGAGTTTTTATATTTATATAGTTTACTAAAATATTTGAGCAGATGTTGAGACACGGTATTCACAAGTATTATTACAGTATTTTCGTATCACGGTAAAACGCGTAGCGGAAAAGAAACGAAACACGAGGCTTCGTATTTCGGAAAATAAAATATTTGCAACCGAACATAAAAACAATACAATTTCCCGATAGTTCAGAAAAAGGGACACGTAGCAAAACCCCAAACATACAATCCCTTCGTATTACGGCAAACGCGCAGCGGAAAAAGAGAAAAATGTATTCGGAACGTATCTTTGTCTTTAACCCCCGTTCCGATTCACAAAAGGAAATGAGTCCTGCACAGGTTAAGTCCCAGAATGTAAAAAAGTGTATACGTGTGTGTGGTACCCGGGTACTGTTCAACTGGCCAGTGAGTTTATTAAAGAAAGGTCTTCGAATAGTCAGTTGGGGCCCTGTGGACTTTAAAGAGAAAACAGCATAGCGTCCTTTAATCATAAGACAGCCTTGGAGGCCTCTCACCCATCCGACGATTGGTTTAGGCTCCGCTGACCCAGGACGTCTCTCCAACCGATTTTGACTGGGGATACTAGCGGCCGGATCCGTTGTCTGACTTCATGCAGCTTGTCCAGCTCACCGCCTGCTCTCCGCTCGATTCCGCCGGTCTGCAGCAGTGTCTGGGCTCTGGCGAGTCTCCTTCTCCTCAGGCTAGGTAACAACAGGTCTCCCTCGGGCTTTGGCCTAGATTCTCCCGCGATCTCCTCGGTGCGTCTGCTTTCTCCCTTCCCTGGCGCGCTCTCGAACTTTCTCCACGAGGCAGAGGATGTAAGTGTTCAGTCCCCACCCACTTCCTGTCTTCTTGCAAAGCATGCCGGGCATTGTAGTCCCAATGTCCAGTATCTCTGATCGCGATAGTCTCCATCTTGTGGCCAAAAATAGGTACTGCCACAGCAAGATTTTTAACACAGCGCTACACTCTCCCCCTCCTAGAACTCTTGGGTCTCTCCAAGGAGGTACAACAGTTACATTACACTTCCACAATATTTGAATACAGTTTACATAACATGTACAGGTTCAGCAGCATACAGGCAGTGGGTTAGGAACACTTCCTCAAGTTGACTCATATTTTGGGCTACCTCAGCTAGCATAGCAGACACTTCGGGCAACCTCCGCACCGTGGTGATGGCCTCTTCAGTGCTATGTCCTGGTGAGTCGTAGGTAAGTCGTTGGGGCGGTCGAACAGAGCGTTTTGGTTCTGGCTCAATCAGTTCCTCTTCAGGTGGAAGTACTATAGGCGTTGGCTCAATTCTTCTCTCTATCACTGGAGCAGACGTTTCTTCAGAGTATGATCCCTCCAGTGAAGGCATAGAACTATAATCACCTGAATAAGCCTCCGGAGCTACCGGGATCCCCACAGCCTCAGGGACTTCCAACAGAAATTCAAGAGGCTCAGGGATATCAACAGTCTCAGGGACTTCCAACAAGAATTCAGGAGCTTCAGGCCTCAAGTTACTCTCCCACCGTTCCGGGACAACGACAACCTCTTCAGGCTCCGGCGAGCGCATCCAATCTAGACAATAACTCTCTTCTTCACTGTCTCTTTCGCTCTCTTCGGCAACCCGGGTCTGTTGAGACCGAGTAACAGGAGGCAAACATGGAACAGGCGGATTTGGCCGAGGCAATTCGTCCCCAACTGGCATCCTTACAGCCTCTCTCAAAGGTAACAAATGATTTCGGTGCCAGTTCTTAAGAGGCCCAGCCTTTCCATCCGGGCGAATCTGATACACTGGTAAACCCGGCAGTTGTTTGCAGACAATGTAAACCTGGGAACTCCACCTATCCGCCAACTTGTGTCTCGCAGCAGCACCCAAGTTCTTCAATAAAACCCTATCACCGGGTTGTAGATCTTGTATTCAAACTTTCAGGTCATAGTTCCTTTTGTTTCTTTGCTCCCTGTTTCCCGAGGTCAGACGGGCCTGTTCAAACGCAGAAGCCAGATTCTTTTGAAGTCTATCCACGTAGTTTCTATGGGAAGCTACTGACGTCTGGTCTAGGGATAACCCAAATGCCAAATCAACCGGCAGTCGAGCCTCCCTTCCGAACATAAGACGGTACGGTGAATATCCAGTTGCATCACTCTCCGTACTGTTATATGCATGCACCAGAGTAGCTATGTGACGACTCCAACTCTGCTTCTCCACATTCGACAAGGTCCCCAGCATGTTTAGCAGTGTGCGATTAAACCTTTCAGGCTGAGCATCACCTTGAGGGTGATATGGTGTGGTTCGGGTCTTTTGGATTCCCAACAGCTCTAACAACTGCCCCACCAGTCTGCTTTCAAAGTCTCTACCCTGATCAGAGTGTATCCTCCTTGGTAGTCCGTAGTGAACAAAGAACCTTTCCATCAACACCTTGGCTACAGTCGGAGCGCGTTGATCTTTCGTGGAAAAAGCTTGGGCGTAACGAGTGAAATGATCAGTCACTATTAGAATGTTCCCTTGCCCACTAGCATCCGGCTCTAAGCACAAGAAGTCAATGCACACCAAATCCATGGGTCCCTGGCTCTGCAGATGGCTCATTGGAGCAGTTCGGGTCGGTAGAGTCTTTCTCTGAATACACCTCAGACAGGAATGACAATAACTTTCTACTTCAGCCCTCATACAAGGCCAATAGAACCTATCTCGCACCAGCTTAAAAGTTCTCTCTGCACCCAAATGTCCATGCTCATCATGTAGTGATCGCAACACACTCTCCCTATGTTTAGCAGGGAGGAATAACTGTTGAATCTCTTCAGAGTTGGTTGAGGGGCCCCTTCAGTAGACCACCCCATCCAACATCTTTAACCGCTCCCACTCCTTGTAGACCAATCTGGCTCCACTCGGGGAGTTGGTTAACAAAATCTCTCGCTGGTTTGCAGACAGGGCCTTTATAGTCAAGGCAATTAAAGGGTCTCTGGCCTGATCCGCTTTCAGGTCCTGTCTCGAAAAGGTAGGTAAACTTTCATCCCTTAACTGCGTAGGGTTACAGTAGAACTCAGGAACAGCCGCAGCCATAACTCCTATGGCCTCTGCTTCAATCCCTCCTTTGACCCGACGCTCTGTTCCTTGACACAAAGCTTGCACCCCGTCTGGAGTCAACTGAGTCCATTCTGTAGTGTAGGGTCTTCTCGATAACGCATCAGCATCTCGATTATTCACCCAGGGCGATACTTCAGGCTGAACCGAAACCCTGACAGAGCGGCCAACCACCGATGTCCCGTTGCGTCCAGTTTTGCGGTAGTAAGGATGTAGGTAAGAGGATTGTTATCCGTCTTGATCACGAACTCAGCTCCATACAGATAGTCTTTCAACTTGTCCACCACTGCCCACTTCAAGGCTAGGAACTCCAGCTTGTGAGTAGGATAGTTCTTCTCTGAAGGCGCAAGGCTCCGGCTCACGTACGCCACAGGCCTCAGCAATCCACCATACTCCTGATATAGGACTCCTCCCAGACCTTCTCGGCTGGCATCCACATGTAGTTCATACGGCTTGTGAGGGTCCGCATAGGCCAAAACAGGAGCTCGGGTTAGGCTCTCTTTCAGCTTTACGAAAGCTCCTTCGCATTGACTAGTCCATTCACCTTGTATAGACTCTCGAGCTTTCCTTGGCCCCGGAGCTGACGGGTTTTTGTCAGAGACCTTGCAGCCTTCTTCTGTGGTTTCCTTCTGCAGGAGTTTGTTCAGTGGTTGAGCTATTTTCGCGAATCCTCCCACAAATCTTCGATAGTATGAACAGAATCCCAAGAAAGATCTAAGCTCAGTGACGTTTCTGGGTCTAGGCCAAGAAGTTACGGCCTCCAACTTCCGAGGGTCTGTTGAAACACCTTCTGCTGAGACCACATGTCCCAAATACGTAACAGACGGTAGACAGAATTGGCATTTCTCTAGAGACAGTTTCAGCCCTCTTCATGGAGCCTCTTCAAGACCTTCTCCAAACGTTGCTCATGTTCTTCCAGAGTCTTCCCAAACACAATTATGTCATCCAGGTACACTAATACTTCGATTAAATTCATATCCCCGACTGTCTTCTCCATCAACCGTTGGAACGTGGCTGGAGCCCCCGTAAGGCCTTGAGGCATCCTGTTGAATTCAAAGAACCCGAGTGGACAGATGAACGCAGTTTTCTCCTTGTCTTCAGGATGCATCGGTATCTGGTGATACCCACTTCGCAGGTCTAGTACACTAAACCACTTTGCTCCAGACAAACACTGTAGGGCATCTTCTATCCGAGGAGTGGCATATTGATCGGGGATGGTTCTCCGGTTCAATGTACGGTAGTCTATACATAGGCGGACAGAACCATTTTTCTTCCGGACCAACACTATAGGAGATGCGTATGGACTCCTGGACTCTTGAATCACCTTGGTTCTTTGCAATTCATTCAGTTGCTCTCGCAGATCATCCAAGTCTCCCAGCGGAACTCGCCTTGATCTTTCACGAAACGGCTTGTCTTCTTGTAACCGAATGCGGTGCTCAGTACTCTTAGCTAGGCCCACATCGAACTCATCTTTCGAGAACAATTCCTTCCACTTTAGGACTTGAGACTGAAGACGTTTCTTCCACTCAGGTGAAATGGGAGCGTCTTTGGGGTAGAATCTTTCATCTGGAATCTCTTTACCCACTCCCCTCCTATGATCAGTAGAGGGGTGTAGCAGACCCTACTTGCCCGATAGGCATTCGTGCTTTAAGGACTACTGGAGAATCCGTCACATTGCACATGCTGACCGAGACTCTTCCTCGTGTTCTCTTCAGAGCTTTGGTGGAGATTATCTCAGGAATTACTTCGACTCCGGTTTCACTCCCATGATCAAAATCGGTTCCCAGCACCACATAGGGGCCTGGTTGCGATCCATTCAACTTGACTGAAGCCCGGAAACTCGCTACTTCTCCTGCTTGCAGAACCTTCTCTGTTCCACCCGGTCTCCACAGTCTTCCCACCTCGGCAGGGGCCTTTCGTTCTTCGACCATCCTCTGATAGACCGGACGTAACATTGGGTGTACTCCTTGAGTTGAACCTTCTTCCAACACGATAGGCGTCAGGAGACGCCGCACTAGGTCAGTATTCGTCCCCACTATCAGGGAGCTTCTGTTCGCCACCGAGGGTCGAGGACACACAATAGCCAATGCATCACAACCCCCAGACTGCCCGATGACTTCAGATCCGATCTCCAACTTTACTTGCAGATACCCGTCATAAGGGAGTTTCTCAGTGCCGATACCCCATATCTCCAAATCCTTCAATTCTTGCAGAGGAATGTGCTTTAAGTGTTTCTCGTAGAAGTCTCTGTAGATCAATGTCACTTGAGCCCCTGAATCTAACAGGGCTTTGGTGTAGACTCCTTCCACTTGGATTGGCACAATAGAAGGACCTATCAGTTGGTCAGGAAACTTGATGGCAGCATCCGGACACTTAGACCCAGTTTGCTGTACCCTGGCCTTTTTCTTGGCCCGTGCAGGTTTTGGGTGTGCATTGCTTCCCCATGACGTAGACCCGGATGCTAAGGGAGTGACTCTTTCAGTCCTGGCAGGCTCAGCAGTTGGCTTGGCTTTGGGCCTTCTCGCCCTCTTAGTCTTGACTTGGTTTCTGGAGCGGGGTTCAACCCTCGGGCACTCAGGTTGCTCCTTTACTGGTGCCCACTGGCCTTTCCCGCCGGTGAGGTAGATAACAGTCCTTCTAGGGCTTCCAACAGTCCCTTGACTCTATCCTTCTCAGGCTTTCGGCCTTTGCACTGTGCGCGGAAATGGCCCATTTCTCCACACCCGAAACATCTCTTCTTAGAGAGCGGAGACGTAGTTGCTTGTTGAGATTTGGTTAAAGGATTTGGGCCAGACGCCACAGCAACTCCCGTCGTCTGCATACCTGTGAGGAATTTCTGCATTTCTGCCTGCATCTCTGTCACTTTCATCAATACCCGGCACAGTTCCGCATGCGCTTGTTGCAATTCAACTTGAGCTTCCTGAACTTTCTTGACGGTTTTGGACAATTCACCCCGTTCAGGGAGGTTCGATTCTTTGGCAGCCTTCTCTGTAGATTTAAAAACAACTAGATGTTCTTGTTCGTCCTCGTCAGATCCATAGGTATCTAGAGAGTCGCTTTCAGGCTGCAGGCCGTCGCTATGTCTCACAGGTTGTGCATAAGCCCTTTCCCCCCGCCTGAAAGGTTTCTCTTCTAGTAAAGCCTCTTCCTCTCGCACAACTCGGATCAGTTCCAGGTACTTTAACTCTTGGTTACCTGCTCTGCTTCTCAGCTGCATCATCACTGGGTCTAGAGGTTGAGAGCCCCTCAGGATCTGTTTTATTCGGATCTTTTCTACTTGGGCCGGTTCGGCCCCTTTCTTCAGGAGTATCTGGTGTAGAATCTTATCCAGGCGCCTCATGTACTCGGTCATCCTTTCACCTCTTCTCTGATAGGTGTGTTCGTACTGATATACCAGTTCGGCCGCCTTTTCAGTTCGTCCAAAAACTTCTTCAAGAACGTTTAAGTAATCTAAAGCAGTACAATCTTTTCTACTCAGTTTTAGGTTTCTCACCGCTTCTGACGCAGGTCCCTTTAAGCTCTCGGTGATCCTTTGCTTTTTCTGGGCCTCAGGGACATCCCACTCAACCAGAGCCTGCATCGCCTGTTCCACCCATTCTTCAAAGGTTTCCTCTCCCGCCGGAGTTGGTACGTTTCCTGTAAAATTTCTTAACCGTCGATAACCGAAGTTAGTGTGAGGAGGGCTTGTTTTCTGACATTTAGCCAGTAGATCTCCAATAGCCACGATAAATTCAGGCCCTATCATGGCCAACGGACTAGGCGCGGAAACACTTGCGGATTCGCCACGTGGCGTACTTGGCTTAATTAGTTGGACTTCCACCTCTTCGGCCAGTTTCACGCTCGTGCCCTGAAAACATGGCGGAACACCCTTTCTCCATTCGAGAAGAACATACATGTGAGAAGTATCTGGGTTTTTTTTTCAATGTCCAGTATTAACCCCCGATGATCTGGTGCTAGCGTGGCCACGGCCTGGCGAATCTGATCTTCAGCCCAAGTGTCTGCTGGAATATCCATAACTATACAACATTCTGACTGGCTACTGTGCTCCCCACACCACTCGGCAACAGTGTCTGGATCCATATTTAACCCTTTAGATGCGGTTTTTCCAGAGACTGGATCCCGGAAACGAGCCCCCACGTGTAGCGCTCACTCCCGGAGGAGCCGCTGAAAATGAACCACGGGTCAGTCTCCCCGCACTAGGGAATAAATATACTCCAACACAGTTGTGAGTTTTTATATTTATATAGTTTACTAAAATATTTGAGCAGATGTTGAGACACGGTATTCACAAGTATTATTACAGTATTTTCGTATCACGGTAAAACGCGTAGTGGAAAAGAAACGAAACACGAGGCTTCGTATTTCGGAAAATAAAATATTCGCAACCGAACATAAAAACAATACAATTTCCCGATAGTTCAGAAAAAGGGACACGTAGCAAAACCCCAAACATACAATCCCTTCGTATTACGGCAAACGCGCAGCGGAAAAAGAGAAAAATGTATTCGGAACGTATCTTTGTCTTTAACCCTCGTTCCGATTCGCAAAAGGAAATGAGTCCTGCACAGGTTAAGTCCCAGAATGTAAAAAAGTGTATACGTGTGTGTGGTACCCGGGTACTGTTCAACTGGCCAGTGAGTTTATTAAAGAAAGGTCTTCGACTAGTCAGTTGGGGCCCTGTGGACTTTAAAGAGAAAACAGCATAGCGTCCTTTAATCATAAAACAGCCTTGGAGGCCTCTCACCCATCCGACGATTGGTTTAGGCTCCGCTGACCCAGGACGTCTCTCCAACCGATTTTGACTGGGGATACTAGCGGCCGGATCCGTTGTCTGACTTCATGCAGCTTGTCCAGCTCACCGCCTGCTCTCCGCTCGATTCCGCCGGTCTGCAGCAGTGTCTGGGCTCTGGCGAGTCTCCTTCTCCTCAGGCTAGGTAACAACAGGTCTCCCTCGGGCTTTGGCCTAGATTCTCCTACGATCTCCTCGGTGCGTCTGCTTTCTCCCTTCCCTGGCGCGCTCTCGAACTTTCTCCACGAGGCAGAGGATGTAAGTGTTCAGTCCCCACCCACTTCCTGTCTTCTTGCAAAGCATGCCGGGCATTGTAGTCGCAATGTCCAGTATCTCTGTTCGCGATAGTCTCCATCTTGTGGCCAAAAGTAGGTACTGCCACAGCAAGATTTTTAACACAGCGCTACACTTCGTTAAGTGATTTCTGGCCTGGAATCCTTTTTAGAATACTGACTCGAGACGAGAATAAAAACTGATGTCAATTTAGCTCATTATTCTATTCCTAGCTGCTAATTTACGCATCCTATACAAAGTATAAGAAGAAGAAGAGGTTACTTTACAGTAGGGAGTTGTTATAGTCTAGCCTCAAGCAAAGTTTACTGCTTGGATGGAATAGCAACTTGAGCCATTAATGTTAATGGATTCTGTCAAACAGACCCACTTGTTAAACCTAAGGGCGAGGTCTGAATAGGACACAATGTGTTGGTTTTTCTTTTATCTTTTATCCAAAGAATCAGCTCCTTTGACTAATTTATGGTTTTATGCAGCTAAAAAGCTGCTCTATTGTTATTGAATATCATGCTACATCAGCACAAGTGTACAATAAGATCTAGTGCCTATAATTTCTACACAGTAGAAGTAACTTCGATTATTTATTTCATATATAGATGTTTGTGTTGAACAAATGTACCTTTTGAGCATGCCTGCTTCCTGTTGTGCCATGGATGTCTGCCATGTGATTGAATGATAAAGCACTTGCATCAGTAAGCAGGTCTGAATGCCTGGCTACACCGTTTCTTAACACGACTTGTTTCCCTTTTGCTATGAGCTCTACATTTCTATTCTAAGCTGCAAACCAATACATTTAAGGAATCTTACCTATAACCAACTGCTCCGTCATATATTGTGTCATTCAAATAGATAGTCGGACCTTCAGGCAGAATGAACTGTTGTCCTGAGGGCGCACTGTAAGATACAAGTCCATCTAAAAAGAAAATAAAATACCGTTACAATCAGTAGTTTTGCATTTCCTAAATATTCATTATTATTTAGGTAATCAAGATCAAGTTTTCAAATTGAGAGCACTGCTTAGATGATTAAAGGTTTAGAATCACTAAACATCGAAATTGTAATGTTGACCGACCTGCAAGTTCCTGTGAATAAACCACTGCAGGAAAAACGAAAAGTCACTATGAACTGCAACAGAACATATGAGCTGCAATCTCATTGCCATTGAAATTATCGTAGTACAGCTCAAAAAAAGCAAATAAGGAATGGGAAAAATAATGTCTCCAACATGTTTGCAAAGACAAAAGGAATCAAAAGTGCACTTACACCTACACAAAAACAAAAATAATAATTGTCACGAACGCGCGCTGCAGACTGCCAGCGGGTACCCACTGCCACCATGGGCACCGTTGCCTCCCCCGCTGTCTTCATACACATGGGGTCCAGGGGACCAGCTGACTCAGGTGCAGGCGGGCATTTACTCACCCCTGCCTTTCTTCCCAGTCACACTGCCCCCTCATGCTACCACACAACACCTCGGACACACCAGGCGCAGACTGACTCACTGCATCCCCTGCCCTCCCTTCCAGGGATCCTGTTGTGCACTCCCACACACAGCCCTCCCCACTGTAGAGCCACTAGTGGGCTTGAGTAAATCACCAGCATCCTTTTCCAGCACATACTGTGACACCAATTTATCCAAATCTGTGCCCAGTAACACATCTGTAGGAATATTTTCAGACACCCCCACCTCCCGCAGACCTCTCCCCAATCCAAATAAACCCGTGCAATTGGCACCGCACGACGTACCCCACCAAAACCTTTTACCGCTTGAGTCCTGCCAGAAATAAAGTCTGCAGGGCTGACTAGCTCTGGATGCACCAAAGTTACTTCAGCCGCCGTATCGCGCAAACCCACAGATACCTTAGTTCCGACAATGACTGCTTGCTTATTCACGTTGGCACTGCCCTCCGACCTGGTCATGAAAAGGACAGAGGGTGATGCTGAGGGGCGTCCTCCCCCAGCTGTGTGTGCAGGCTTCTTCCTTTCCGGGCATGTAGCCAGGAGGTGGTTTACACTATTGCAAATGAAACACGATGGCTCACACTTCTTCCAGGAGAAGGAGGGCTCGTTCCCCCCTTCCCAGCAAAAAAGGGGGGCACAGAGGGGGGCACTGCCGCCATGATGTCGGGGGTCGTGGTGAGTTGGGCTTCCATCCAGATGATCCTTTGGGGAAACCTCTGCTCCGGGCCACAGATGCTCTGTTGGCCGCATGGAAATCTGCCAGCTCACCAGCTTCCAGGGCTGTCTTGGGTTTGCGATCCAGAAGCCATTCCTGGACCTCAGGTGGGCACAGCTGCACAACTGCTCCTTGATAAGCAGGTCTTCCAGGGCACTCAGGGTGTCAATCTTCAGCCCCCTGACCCATTGTCGAAATAGGGTGGTCAGGTGGCCCACGACTGCCGAATAGCTCTCTGCGGTCTGCTTCTGCAAGGACCTGGACTTCTTGCGATATATACCTCTGGCATGAGGTTGTACCGCCACTGCAGCGCAGCTTTAATTGCCTCATAGTGCTGGTCACTCTCAGCTGGTAATTCTGCAAAGGCTTTGAGCGCTGGACCTTTTAGCCCAGGATTGAGATACCTGGCCCATTGATCCTTGGGCAGCTGTATTGCCGACAAGTCTTTTCAAAACTTCGCAGGAACACATCCAGGTCCCCATCTTTGTCCAGAGTCGGAAAGTTGTCGGCACGAGTTCTGGGTTTAGAGAGATCTGCAGTGGCCCGCAGGGGTAGGAGATAATGGTGTTCTGCCTGCCTGGGCCATAGCGAGCTGGTGTGCCCATTCGGCTTGGTGCTCTGCAGCTTCTTGTTACGGTTCGCGCTCTGCCGCTTCTCGCTCACTCTCTGCTCGGTGCTCCACAGCTTTTCTTTCAGCTCAGCGCTCCTCTCGCTCTTGGTACTGCAGGATGAGCTGGAGCCACATTTGAGAGTCCGCGGAGTCTGCGTGTTTTAAAACAGTCTGCAAGTAAATATCCAGGGCATTATCACCCTTGAGCGAAGCACTTGATGCTGTCCTTTCCACCGGACTTGAGCTTCCTTCAGCTGGGTTAAGAACGGTACCCTGATCTGCTACATCATGGGTTGCTTGCCAGGCCTCATAATCCTTGAGGGCTTGCAAAAGTTCATCTTTATTCTTATCTTTCATCTGAATGCTTTTTTCTTTGCACAGCTGTTCCAAAGCTTTCTTGGACTGTTGTTGAGCCATCCTCACTCCAGCCAAATAAAAGATAGAAAATAAAACAAAGGAGGGAGGGAACTGCTGTGTGTGTAAGTTCTACTATATGCACTGAGTTCTGCTCTGGAAATTGGAAAACCAGTTTCTTTAGTATCTGGATCTATGGAGATTCACAGATCCATACACTAATCCTGATATCCCACAGCTGCCACCAATTGTCATGAACGCACGCCACGGCGAAGGAAACGCAGGCTTAAGCAAATCACTTTGTCTACACCAGACCCAAAATAATGACTGCGTGGCCCACAATCCCCTGCGCACGCTTGCCTAACCATCACGGCAACGCCTTCACTCCAGAAGGGCACGCAATATGATGAAGTGATCACAGGGTTGTAATGCAGTATCTGTCTACACTCGACCCTGAGTACTGACTACGTTGCCCACAATCCCTGTACCCACTTTCCTTATACGATTCGTCACACTGCCACCACAGACCATTACTTTTTCCCAGGATGCCTAATACCTGAATCAGAGCTGGCCTGAGACTCTGACTATGCACCCCAAAATAGGAAACAGTACAAATGACTGACTTCACCACAACTCACTGTTTAGTAGACTCAAGCTTAAACAAAGGCAAATCTCTATGATGATCCAGTCCTTCAGTTAGCGTGGATCGAATATCAGGCAGAAGCAGATCTTAATAAATTTTAGATTTATTATGATACAAAATGATAAATCACAGTGCATATGGTTACAGAAAAAATAGATATAATAATTAACAATTTACACACACAAGCAGAAAAAATAAAACAGATTAAAAACACAGACCCTTACTCACATCAGCAAGCTAATGGACATCTGTGTCCCCCTGGGGCTGGAGATTGGAAGAACCGGACAATTCTCACTTCTTACGTGAACCTCAATGAATAAAAGCCCTGAGCCCTTGCTGGACTCAGAATATATAGTTTCCAGGTCCTTCAAAATACAGTCCATAGATGGTACAGCCCGCCCAGTACACTTCCCAGAATCCCCCCTCCTGTTAATTTGTGGGCATGCTCAGTGCACTTCTTCATTAATTTGATTCCCAGATATAATATCAATTATCCAAAGATCATCTCTAGCGGTCAAAGGATATGTTTGTTTCTTTGAAATGCACTTTTGGTCCCAGTGGTGCCACTCAGACTGGCCGTCCCTGGACATGAACAGTGCACTCTTTCCCCCCCTGCTGAGTAGAACAAAGGGGCAATTTCCTCCATTCACACCTTCTATGGCTTCACAGGACTTGGCTGGAGACATAGCAGAAAGGGTAATTTTAAGTCGCATACACAACCTATTACCAGTCCTTTATGGCGATTATATTTATATATACAGTATATAGAGATAGAGAGAGATGTATATATATATATATACTCTATATAATTGTGACAATCATACCAACTTGAAAGTGTCAATTATCGATTGCTAGCCCTAGTGGAAGGCAAATGCAAATCTTGGCATATATTGGCACCAGTCCAATTCCCATTGTATGAAAACTGAGGGACCCTCACAGAACAACAATGTTCTGCCCATTGATGGATCAGTGAGGAGAGAGATCCTGTGATCTTGCAAATCAGACCGAAACATCCAGGGAAAGAGAAATGGATGCAAGCAAAACGTACACACATAAAAACATACAAGTGAATTTACCGTAGCTAACAGAAGCATTGGCGGTTTCCATGCAGAGATATTGTGCACAGTCATTCGAACTTTCATGATGAGTGGCAGTATTTAGAGCAGGAACCGCTGTTTTCTATATTCCTGACAGTTACACCCATTAGCGGTTTGCACTGTAATGTGATGCATTGTGACTATCTACTCACACCATGGGTGACTTTCATCATCAACCTATCGTTACAAAGTGAATCTTGTTCTATGATACCAACAAACTCTCATGGAACTCTCAGCAAGGCCTAAAAGCGTGCAATGCAGGGAACATGAAGAACATTACACTGAAGGAAGAGGAAGCTGAGTCTAGCAGACTATGCATGGGACATGTCTTTAGCAGTCTTTGGAGAGAACATGGGTCTATACTACATAGTACACATTTTTTGCTTCTTTCCCTGAAAATCCAGATTTGCCCTGTAATCTAATGGTAAAACTGGGACACAAAGGGGAAATTAGCGAACGTCCTGGTTATGACAATCATCTGGAAGCTGGACAGACAAAGTCACGCTTTATTATAAAGCAAGTAAAATACCTTCAAAGAAGTGGCCTCATGCCCACTGTGTATTATGGAGGACATCAGAAGGGAACCTCACCTCCTGAATTTGTTTAATAAGCACATGGTGCTATTATTAGATCACGTATGCTGGTGAGATATTCTGATGGTGACCACTAAGGTTGTTATCCTTTTTCCAAAATACTTCTCAGTGTTCACTGAGGATGATATAGAGAAAAAAGGGTGCCGAAAAGCTCTCAACCTCTTAATTGCAGAAATCAAGATATCTGATGGTGCCTTTGAAGTCCCAAGTTACCAACAGAGTTATCTGTAACGTTGGGGCTTCCAGCCTTTCCAGTGTGCTTGAGGGCAGCATGTCTGATGCTGCTCGCTCACCAACACCCGGTTTAAATTGAAACAGGCAGGGAGGTGGCTGTATGAGGTACGGCTTGAGAGGGGGGCGCGGTATGGTGAAGGTCTTTTAAAAACCAACAGTTCCTTCTAAGCAGTGCCAGATCGTGGTTATCCATACCTGAGCTCCTTGTACCTGAATTCTCTCGTGATTTAACCTATGATTGACCTCTGCTTGTTTTCTGACTATTCTGCCTTCCGTTGCCCTAGACTATTTTCTTGTACTACGCTTCTGCACTGATATCGACCTGGCTATTCCATTTGACTATTCTATACTCTGTATTCCTGATTCTGGCTCTTCTGACTACCCCCGTGTTGCTGACCTGGTTTTGTATTACGACAATGTCTTTGATTAACCCTTTCTGTCTAGCTAGTATACCTGGCCAATTCTAAGGACCAGACAGTTAGGGATTCTTCTACGGCTACCCTGTTGGTAGCTTTTGGGCTCTGTGGAGTGTTGGGCTTTAAGGACTGTGTGGTGGGATCCGGGAACCGTGACATTATCTTGATCTGCAGTCAGGGGCGGACTGACAAGTAATGGGGGCCCCAGGGCAATAGGAGTTAGAGGGGCCCATTGTGCCACGCCTACACAGCAGGCCACACCCATAAACCCCACCCATACAATGCACAACCCACATGCCCCCAGAAGCTCACACATGGGTATATACTGCCCCCAGCAGCTCACACATGGGTATATACTGCCCCCAGCAGCTCACATATGGATATATATTGTCCCCCAGCAGCTCGCACATTGATATATACTGACCCAGTAGCTCACACATTGATATATACTGCCCCAGTAGCTCACACATTGATCTATACTGCCCCACTAGCTCACACATTGAAATATACTGCACCCAGTAGCTCACACATTGATATATACTGCCCCCAGTAGCTCACACATAGATATATACTGACCCCAGCAGCTCAGGGGCCCGTTTTGTAAGGGGCCTTGCATTCCGACCACGGCGGCGCACTAACTAACCGTGTCGTCGCCGGCGCTCCAGCGTGCCTTCCTGGGCCCCACGTGCACCCTGCATTGACACCGCCCCCCACGTGATGCGCACGCATCATGTGAGGGGCGGCATCTATGCAGGGTGCACGTGGGGCCCAGGAAGGCATGCTGGAGTGCCGCCAATGAGGCGGTTTGTTAGTGCGCCATCGTGGTCGAAACGCAACGCCCCTTACAGAACCGGGCTCCCACTGACCCGCGGGCCCTCGGGCAGCGCCCGAGTGCCCGATGGGTCAGTCCGCCCCTGTCTACAACTCTAAAGGACAAAAGAAGGTGCCCTCAAAGTTTTAGCCCTGTGGACATAATGCCCAAGGTGCTAAAACTGTTAAATTTGGCTAATGAACGCCCTGACATATCGGGCTTTCAGCAGCTGAACCACAAGCTGCAGCTGAAACATCTGCCTGCCAGATAGGTTATTACAGTAAGGAATACACTGGGAATATTCCCAAACATTTCTACCTGTATAATTTTTTAAAAAAAACACTGGTTCCTGACAATGTTTTTTTGGAAAATCACTTGGAAGTGAAGGGGTTAAAAAAGCATCAACCCCAAAGTTATCACTATTATTAATTTGGTCATGTGAAAATCTCAAAATAATGTTCCTCAAATTTTGAATGAGAGGAAGTTACATAATTGCACACCCAATTATTATAAATATCCCGAGTCGTCCACAGAGCGAAGAAATTCAACTTTTTGAATGGTGATAACCTCATTTGGTTTCTAGGGGGCCTCAAATACATTTCACTGTGGTGTAAGATGCCTAAGCAGGTGAATCAGTGTAGGAGACAGGGTTTGCAATACTGCTCTACTAAGCCTCGATTTAACAAAAGGTTAATTGCGATTGCTGGTTTGTTTTCCATTCTATAGGAATGCTCTGCATTCAATATGAATAAGTGACACATTCTTAGGTAGTGTGGTCTCTTGTTAATGTAAGTCATAGGGAGGATGACATATTCAGTCTCTATAACAGTGTTTCTCAACACCGGTCCTCAGGACCCACTAACAAGCCAGGTTTTAAGGATCACCTTTGGGAAATGCAAATTGAATCCTGCAGCCACCGAGCAGCAAATCATATCACCTGTGCTGTGCTTCAGATATCTGGCAAACATGGCCTGTTAGTGGGTCCTGAGGACCAGTGTAGAGAAGCTGGTGTAGAATATAGACTTTATAATCAACATAGAGGTATATGCATAGACTCATGCTTGCTGAATCTCTGCTCAGAATTTAAAACTAAAGATCCTGTTACATGCATAGAAGGGGACGGTACAATGTATCAAAATAGTGATAAGGGTAATTAGCCACATTTATCAAATACACAAAGAGTGGGAGGAGTAAAGGAGTGCAAGGAATGCACTGGACACGTCCCACATATCCTTAGCACTGAAACGGTTAAACCTACAGCTATATATTATTAATTGCTTTCAGTATTTATCAGGTCAGAAGGAAAACTTGTCCACCTTACCAAAAATCCTAACCTCTTGAGTTATCCTAATTCACCTTTGCTTAATTTCTGGACTTTCATCTGCCTTAGGAGATTCACAAGTTCCACCTTTTCTATTATGCCCTTAAACTCCTGTTCCTGAGTCTCTAGCAGCATCCAATTCATCAGTAATCGCACCTGATGGTAGTTCCCTTCCTATTTAAAATCCTTAAGCCAAAGTGTTACGAATTCTAGTACCCAAGCTTGGTACTTGGTATTCCTGGTGCCCCTTCTACTTTACTAGGAGGTGAGAGTGTAGGTGATCATAGCTCTACAGACAAGATGACACATAGTACTGTGACAAAAAGGTTGAAGCTGATCCTTGCAGGGTGAACACCAAACTAGCAATGAATTTATTTACTGTTTACAATTGTAGAAAACACACACACAGTGGGAATGTACAAAAAACAATGGAAACACGCCCCAGCTTGCTTCCTTGCTGAATAGCCTCACTCTCCTCCCTCACACACACACGCCCTGGTGTAACAGACAATTACTGGTGGAGGTGGCAAGGGGATCCTGGGGCTTGGGTGTAAGCAGTGGCAAGTACACATAGATTAAACACGGGGAAAACCGCACAGTATCCCCCACACAACACTCTACACTAACTACAGGGGCAATAAAATATAAGAAAATTAAACGCAAATAAACATTGTGGCGGCCGTTCCTTCTCAAGGGGGAATTTGTGACACTGGGAGGGCTCGGTTCCATCACACAGAGCGTGGGTGTTCAGTTGTTTTTAGATGCAGAGTTCTTGAGTTCAAGATCTCCTGAGTTTGTCTTCCTGGCTAATTCGATCCAGGCTTTTCTCCACGTCATCCCGGTCACCCTACTTGCCTCATCCTTGGACTGTTTCCTGAATTGGAATTGTAGTTCGTAACTGGATTTTCTCCACCTGTGCTCGCTCATACTGCTCGGAAGCCTTATTACACCTGGACCCACTAGTTAGTGTGGTTTCCCAAAGGGTGTGCATCATCTCTGCATTTATTGCTCCTGCGCTGGTAAAGATAGCTTAAGGCAATTATACACAGAGACAATGTGAGGCTCTCTGCAATGTAAGTACCATGACGATCAACCAACAGCATTCCTTAATTGCACTACAAGGTTTATTTCCTTGCAACTTCCCCCCACATTGTATTTGTGGTGCATGCATTGTCTAAATTGATTTTGTTTATATAAATCATTATATGACAGTATTTTGAGTGTAAAGTGGCTTATGAACGTATTCTCTAATTTGCATCTGATATTCTCGTGCATTATTATTAGTCACATTTTCAATGTTTTTTTTTAGTATTCAAAATTTTTATTGCAGATTAAGATATAACATACAAAGTGTAAAATATAACACATGAAAAATTGAGACATGACACCGTCATAATAAACGACTCATTTGAAATGCGTGACTGAAAAACAATGATGATTACCCAGTATTTACTCTGAGGACGTGGACAACATGTGTGCCGATATGTCAGTATGTTCCAGCAGCCGCCTTACCGAATCAGGTCAGCCATATACGGCAATCGGATGGTGCTATACTAGATAATCCTGGGTTAATGTGCACAACAGAGTCGACAGAAATACTAGTGAAGATAATAGATCGAAGGGAAGACAGAGAAGTAGAGAGAGGGTGGTAAAGGAGAAAGGGGGAGAAAGAGGGAGAAGAGAGAGAAAATAAAAAAAATAAAAAGGGGGACGGTAAGGGGGGAAGGACGGAGGGAATAGCCACCGCCCACGCCAGCCAGTCCGATCCACCAGTCGCAGGACCGCCTCATCTCCATCAACCATTGGGAGACGGAGCACCTCCGCCCGTCCCAGGACCACCGGGATGCCTCCCTCCCGTGCCATCCCAGCCACAGGCGACCCCCCCCCTTCCACAAGGCCAGCTACCGTCGGAGGTCCACTGCCATCAGGAGCATTCCACACCTTAGCCATCGGCTATTGGTGTGTCTACTGTCCACCATTCTGTGCTGTTATCGGTGGCAGCTCAATTTCTAGTCGTCGACGTAGGGAGGCCAAGGAAACAAATTCCCTCCAATAGTACCAGGTTTGATAGCGTGTGTGGAGTGGAGTCTTCATGCGCGGATATCCGTTCCTCTACTCGGAACATCTTGTCCACTTGAGAGATCCATTCCCGGAGGGAGGGGACCGATTGGTGTCTCCAGTGTCTCAGTATCAGATGGCGCGCCGCCAACAATAGGCGGAAAGCCACCGATTTCCTAAATAAAGCCGTTGATTGGCCCAATAGCAATAAGAGGAAAGTCTGAGGAGTATGATCCAACGAGACATCGGTTACCTCTTTGATTACCTCCCCCACCCATGACATTTTCAATGTTTTAATAGTGCGCTCGGAGATTATTTCCTTGCATTGTACTTCAATGTTTGAGGTGTTTAGACTTTTTCTCACCATTTCTACTGGTAGAGAGCACGTCTATATATAAAATAGATTTACGTGACATGATATTTCATAGGACACTTTAAGTACTTGTTTTATAAACATAGTTCATTCTTTTAATTTTGTTTTATATCTGCTTTAAGTCGGAAGGCCAAACCGGTAATTAGTTCTGCCACCATATAATTGAAAATAATTTTGCCGTCAGTAAAGATTTTAGACCTTAAAAATTCCCTTACTATTTAATTATGTTTTAACCAATTTTATGGCCAATTTGAAATTTATTTATTCAGTGCACAAACAGTAACATTGAACAGAAACAAGAAAATGTACTACATAGCAAGCAATTGAGAGAAAAAAATCAGCATAAAATCAAACACATTTACTCCTCCTAGTACGTTTATTTACAATATATAGATCGATAAACAATTACCATAGATCTTACCATTGATCCTTACCTAGCCATACACAGCCGTACAGTTCTACTCTTAAGCAAACATTCATGGAGTGATCAGTAACTGGGATGAAGCGTAGAAATCTGGCTATAATTGGTGGTTCTAGGTCCTTTAAAACAATATCATATGGGTTAACATTCCCATCAAGAACCTGAAAGAGATTAGAAGGATCAATCACTTTTACTTAATTATTCATATATTAAGTACAGTATATGTAATGTAAAACATTTAACATTATTGTGACTATATCTCTATATATATTATATTATTCTAAATTCAATATTCAGTACGATAAAACTTTAAATATTAATACAAACATGTAGGCTATTTGTGAATAATTGATTACCTGTCTATTGTTTCGATTCCTCCAGGAGATCCAACGAGTACCGTCTCGGCTGTAGTTGATTTTAAACATTTGGGCAAATTCTTTACCATGTCCTCCTGCATGACGACCTTGAATACCCACTAACGTTATGAAATGAAGAACACGTAAATCAATCTGGAGGAATTCTGTGAGCTCTTCTGGATCTACTGGCATTTCAGGACACCAAGCACCATCTCCTTCCTCTGAATCCAACCTGAAAAAACCCAATAGATCAATGAGTATAATAATACAATAAAATGTAAAATAAAAATTAAACCCCTTTGTGAAATACACAGGGTTATTCAGAGAAAGGTGAAAACCAGGAGAAGAGAACACTGTAGACCAAATGGTGATTTGGAAAGTGAGATAAATGGGAGAATTTTTCTGGTTTGGCTACTTTGACCTAGAATTTTCACTTCTCCAGTCATTCGGAGTTTCACCATTCTGTCACTGGTCTTGCCAAGACCAGGCTCTCACTACTTGCCTTTTTCCACTGTTATTACCCTAATTGTAGACAATGGAAGTTGCATAATAACAGGACCAGGAGCTGTGTACTCTTTTTTTTTTTTTTTTCCAACTGAAGAAGCCAGCAAATGCTGGCAAAATGCATATTGGACTTTAGCTTTGAACATAAGGACTGTTTTCATTTTTTGCCCTTTTTTATTTCCCTTGATTATATATTATACATTTAAGATTGGTTAAGTTTACACTTGACTCGGAATATACTCCATAGAGTTTATTTTGTGTAACACTGTAATTTCTTAATGGCTTTGTACAAAATGATTTGCGTCACTTACCTCCCATATTTGGCTGCTGTGGATTCTGACCACTGACTTGATGCTGTAATATCTTCATCAGGAATCTGACCTCCAGACATACCCAAAGGGTAACGACAAACAGCTGGAAGCAATAATGACAGAAAGTAAAATCTTTGAGCATCTTAATATAGATATGACATTGTCCACTGCTTCCCTTTCATTGTTCTTCTAAAAAAGATATGGAACACTTTAAAACATGTAATACATAATTACTGCAGAAACTGTATTGTAAATAGCTGTTCGAGAAAATTGTTATTCACATTTTACATTTATTTTCATTCTGATTTGCTGACATACAAGATTTGAGTTTTTCTCTGTCTGTATTGTAAGGCATAATTATTAGTACAATAAGGCTAGGGTCAGACGAACGCATTTTTCGCATCGTCTGTAAAAATGTGCGTCCGAATGCATGGACGTACTTTGTCACGGAACACGCGATAGCGGTCATACGATGCGCAATTACGGCTGTGATTTTTTACAGATCCAAACCAGGAAACTTTGGGTGTCTGGACGGTATGTTGGCCGGACATGAGCAGCATCTGACGTCTCCTAATCACGCACACACACCGCTATGCGGTCGCAGCGCACTCTGTACATCAGTACTAGCGGTTCGACGTTCTTGTGAAAATGTGTTCGTTTGCCACTTGTGTTGCGCGGCCGAACTTTCGTGCGGCCGTACTTCGTGTGTGGGCCTGCGTTGGATGTCATTTGCTGCTACCATGGCCGTAATAAAGTGAGGCTAAACGCACGTTTGCACTGCGTTCGTCTGACCCCAGCCTAAGGCTGGGGTCAGACGAGCGCAGTTATCACATCCGTGTTGCCGCACATTTGTACGTCCGTGGCAGCATAGCATTCTGACCAATGGAGCCCCACACACAAAGTACGTCCGCACAGAAGTGCGGATGCATGGCGGACGCGGCAAACGGACGCAGGTTAGGCAAGAACGTAATACTGCTAGAACGGACGTGCGGAGTGCGCCACGTCTGCAACGTCCGTGTAGCTTTGTGTGTGAGTGATGAAACGAGGTCAGATGGACTGCATTTATACGTCCAGCATTTTTGACGGACAGAATGTTTTTTCATTGTAATTTATTTTCCCTGCTACATCAGTCAAAAAATATTGAACGGTGTGGCCACTACCGTGTTGTCAGTCAGTAAGTACGTCCGTACTGCACGGGCGCACAGTCCACACAGAATGCGCTCATCTGACCCTAGCCTAAAACTTTGCAGACAGCAGTATTTAAATTCAACATTCTTTCTAAATTACCGATGAGAAACCAATTGATCGACAAAAAAAAATATAACATTGGTGAGAACAGTGTCCTTACCAAATTTACATCTACAATATCAGGGTTATTCAGAGAGAGTTGAAAACCAGGAGAATTGCCAGGAGAATGAACAATCTAGACCAAATAGCCGATTTGGAAAGTGAGATAAATGGAAGAATTATTTTGGTTTTGCTATTTTGACCTAGAATTTTCACTTCTCCAGTCATTCTCCTGGTTTTCACTTCTCTCTGAATAACCCTGTATATTTGAATATCCTGCATTTACAACATAAACAGGGTTATTCAGAGAAAGGTGAAACTCTGGAGAACTTTTGGAGAAGTGAGAATTCTAGGTCAAAATAGCCAATTTGGAAAGTGAGATAAATGGGGGAATTTTTCTGGTTTGGCTATTTTGACCTAGAATTTTAACTTCTCCAGTCATTCTCCTGGTTTTCACCTCTCTCTGAATAACCCTTATAGTCAACTTGTAAAACAAATATCTGAAAAAACTTCAACAACAAAGGTTACAAGAGCAGGTTATGCCAAAGTTACTGATCATCTCGAAAGAAGGGTGGTAGGTCTGGCCCCCAATTTAATATACAATAACAGATTCAAATGAAACAATGTAAGACTGCTACAAGTTTACTACAGGGGCAAACTCTCAGACCTGCTAAATGTTTTCTGCCATGGTAGTGGACCTGTTGCTTTGGCTTTAAGAGAATTGGGTCTTACTGGTTCATCCGATGGATGTTTATTTCATATGTAAATGGTTCCACGCAAATGGTTCATTTTGATGGCATGTCACATAACAACATTCTAGGGGTTATTCAAAGGGCACTGAAATTAATTTTCCTGCACTTCAGTGAGCTCAATTTGCTGACCCTGTGGTGAATTCAGCATTCACCGCAGGGTCCCCGAAGTGCGCCAAACGTCGCTGATAAACCCACTGAACGCATTCGATAAATCGCCGAACATCACCAAAAAACCACCAAGCGCATCCAATAAACCGCCAAATGCTGTCGAAAAACCACTGAACATATCTGACAAACAGCTGAATGCAGCCAACGATCCGCCGAACAGATCGCCTCCAGAAATGCCTCAGATCAGCCGCTGAGAGCCGCTGAATAAAGCTGACCACACCACCGAACAGGAGTAAAAAAAAAAGCATAAAAACCTTGGAATTTTTTTTAAAGGGTGTTTTAAACAAAAATAGTGCGTGGAAATAATATATAAGGTCCTATGAATAACAATAAAAAGGTTACAGAATAAGAAAACCGCGTTTAAAAAATTGGAATCCAAAATTCACCTTAAAATCCAGAAAAATGGCTAAAAAAATATCTAAAAAAAATCTATTAATAAAAAGACTTTTTGCTGCAAATGTAAAGAATAAATGGTTGATTAAATAATTTATAAAAATGGGGAATTTTTTCCAATTGAAATTTATGGGAGTCGCCTGTTCATACTTGTCGAACGAAAGCACCGAAAATCCGGGCATTTTGCCAACTTTTCAGGGCTATTCGGCATTCTCTAAGTAGATCAACAATTACTTCTCTTTGAGGAATTTCACTCCTGCTGAATTGCACCAAATTTTGCTGGGAATTTGCCAATACTTGGCAAATTGCCAGCTTTCCGTAATGCTGAATTGCCACAAAATTGCACTGTAGTGAAATTCACCATTTGGTGGCAAATTCGGCAGTCTTTAAATAGGACTTCTGTAAAGGCAAATATTTCTCAACATTTTAAATCTGAGGCCTCAACCTGCTCCTATGTGCACCAATAAAAGCAGGCTGAGAACAATAAAATCTTGAGACAAAGTGTGTAGGGGTTATTCAGAGAGATTCGAAATGTCGCCGCACGTTCAGTGCCCTTTCGTTCCCCGCACTTCGAGGTGAATCGGCGATTCTAGTTGGCGACCCTGCAGTGTATTCATTATGCACCGCAGGGTCCCCGTAGTGGAGGGAAAACTCACCGCAAACCCGCCGAACACTATCCGCAAAGCCACCGAACACTCACCGCAAACTCACCAAACACTCAATGAACACTCACCAAAAACCCACAGAAACCGCCGCAAAAAGCACACCAAACACGCCCGAAAAATCCAAGAAGCCGCCGATCGCAGAGCAGCCGTCGGAAAAAGGCGACAGGCAGACGATCAGAGTGAAAAAAAAACAGGAGGATTGAAAGGTTCAAAACTGAAACGCTGTTTTGCAAAAAGACTACTGAACAAAAATGCCTGAAATTTACATATAAGATCCTATGAATGATAATAAAAAAAAAGTCTGTTAAGGAAAAATTAAAAAACAATTAAAAAAAAAAATTGATAAAAAAAAGATAACCAAAAAAATCCTGAAAAATCCTAAAAAAAATCATTAAATAAAGAGACTTTATACTGCAGAATAAAATAACAAACATTTTATTAAATATTGGTTTAAAACGGGAATATTTTTAACATTGAAGCCTATGGGATTCGCCTGAATAAACCTGTCAAATAAAACCACCGAACAACTGGGCATTTCAGCAACTTTTCTCTGCTGTTCGGTGGTCTCTGAATAGATGAACCATTGCTTCTCTATGGGGGATTTCACTACTCTCGAACAGGCACTGTACGTGCAGGCAATTCTCCAAAATTTGGCAAACTGCCTCTTCTCTGAATAGACAAATGGCCCCGTAATCTCCCCATACCCTGAATTTCAGTGTCCGGTTACATTTCGGTGACATTTCGGATCTCTCTGAATAACCCCCTGTGACTTACTTGAAAACTTCCCATAAGGCTAGGGTCAGACGAATGCATTTTTCACGTCATCCGTGAAAAGTGCGTTTGAACGAATGGACGTATTTTTTCACGGACTACGCAATAGCGGTCATACGATGCGCATTTTCGTCCGTGATCAATAAAACCCTTTTTGCATCTGGATGTTTTGTTGGCCAGACATTAGCAGCGTCTGACGTCTCCTAATCACGCACACAAGCCGCTATGCGGATGCAGCGCACTCTGTACGTCAGTACTAGCGGTATCACGTTCTCGAAAAACGCGTTTGTTTGCCACTTGTGTTGCGCAGCCGCAATTTCGTGCGGACGTACTTCGTATATTGCCCGTCATTGGCTGTCATTTGCTGCTACTACGGCCGTGATAAAGTGCGGTTGCACGCGCGTTCGTCTGACCCTAGCCTAAAATATATCTACATCTTCAGCAAAGAACCAAGAGCCCTATCACCTAGTGTGAGCTAAAATGGCATCGCTAAAGAAAATATTTAGCGCGAGTCGCTAAATCGTAGCGCCTGACAACCTAACAGATCACCTTGTCCACGGGAGCCTGTGTACAAGGTCGTTTAATGCACGCTAGGGAAACATAAGACCCGGGCTAAGACCCTGCACTAATGTGGCTGTGTTCAGGATAGCACAGTTTTTTCCAATGCAGAGAACCTGGCCATACCTATCCTCTGCTCTCACAAGCTTGTATAAGTATGAACAGATCCAGCGAAGTGCCCTCACACCCCTGCATTCAGGGCCGGCCTGATCATGGAGCACAGTGGAGCAAGGGCTCCAAGCTGCAAATACCGCTAGGGCGGCGGTTTTTGCCGCTGCTGCACTTTTTTTTCAGGACCGGAACTCAGCAAGTCAGGCAGGCAGATTAGAGCGGCGCTGCCTGTCTACTCTGCCCTGACAGCTCTTTGTGCAGCTTGCTCTAGTACTTGTTACACACAGCAGATGCACAAGATGTCAGTGTGGGGGCGGTTTGTGTTGAACTTGTGTCACCTCCCCACTCCGCCTACATCTCCTATGCACCTCGTGCTACCAGTCACTCACTTTGCACGCTGGGAGAGGCAGGGCTGAGACTGAGACACAGGTTGCAGCTGTTGCTGTGGGCCACTGACTGCTATCGTGGACACAAGAAAAAAGGTGATGATGGTCAAATTAATTAATTTTTATTAAACATGTTGCCATTGTCATGTATTTTTGAGAGACCCCTGGTCTGAGGTCTAGTTTGTCTGTCTGGGGAGGAGGGACACAGAATGATTAGTTGTAATCTGGTGGGGGCCTGTGTTAAACACACAGAGCTTGCATGAGGCACAGGTCAGGGCAATATTTGCAATATACAGGCGCTCTAGACAGTCTCTTGCCTGGGCAGTGGGGATGAGAACCCTGCTCCATGGCATACAATCTAAAAGAGGGGACCCTGCTCCAGAGCTTACAATCTAAGGGAGGGGACCCTGCTCCAGAGTTTACTAGGGATGCACCGATAACATTTTTTTAAGACCGAGTACAAGTACCGATACTTTTTAAAAGTACTCACCGATACCGAAGTACCGATACTTTTATTTAATGTCATGTAACGCTTTTCAATAAATAATTTAGGATTTTGCTGAAAGCCTGTCCTGTTTACGTTAATATTGCAATCTATTGCCAGAAACCCCATTTACCCACTGCCTGCACACACCCTGACCACACACAGACACCAGATATACATTCATATACACACACACACACACTGTTCTGGTGGGTATACATGTATCTGATGCCTGTGGTGTATATTATTTATATATAATATACTCCACAGGCATTAGATACATGTATACCCAACAGACACCAGCCCACAGTGTGTATATACACATGCCCTCAAGAGTGTGTGTGTGTGTGTTTTCATTGTTTCAGTCCATTAGCCTGGTGAGAGTTTGCCGATTGTGGACTGAAACATTGTATTCGCAATGAAATCGCTTTGATTTGACTTAAAAGAACACTACTGAAAAAATAGTGGGCCCTATTACATTCTTCGTGCTAACGTTAGCGCTCACCTGTGTGAGCCTTAACGTTAGCCCTGGTGGCCCTAGCGCGGGCGCACCATATTACAATACAAACACTAACGGGTTAAAAAAAACATTAACGATTAACTTTTTTTTTTTTTTTTTTTACACAATAACAAAACATTGAAACACAAAAGACCAAACAGACAGAAAAAAAAAAAAAGAAGAGGAACACAAGAAACATATCCTATAACACATCATAATTTGTACAGTTCGCCCACAAGTTATCGTGGGCAGCTGTAGTGTGATAAATTTTGGCAGTTAGTGCATCCATCAATTTAAAATCCCTAATCTTAGACCTAACTCTTTCCAAATCCGGAGATTCCCCTGTTCGCCATTTTTCAGCTACAGCTCTTCGAGCTGCGGAGAGAAGCTTATTAAGTAACTTATCATGTCCTTGAGACAAAGGGTTTAGCCAAAAGATACAACTGAGGTGAAAAGGGAAATGTATACTGAAAAATTTCAGAAAGCATTTTCTGAATCTGGGTTCAAAACTGCACTATAACAGGACAAGTCCACCACATGTGGAAATATGTGCCCTTTTCGCCACACAAGCGCCAACATAAGTCTGATGTCGAGATTCCCATCTTATTCAATTGAACTGGGGTTGTATACCAACGAAAAATGAATTTCAGTGATTGCTCTTGAAATTGAGTGCAAATAGAGCCATTTTTAGCTTTTTCCCAGATTTCATTCCAGTCATCTAGAGACATAATTAACCCCAGGTCTCGTGCCCAAGCCTTAACATATGATAATTCTTGCCAATCTAAAATATGTGTAATCCCGTCATAAATCTGTGATATTAACCCTGAAGATGCTAATTTTGGGTAGCACAATTGTTCAAACCAAGTCTGTTTAGACCCAGCCGCACACTTAATATGTGGCTTGGATGCAAAGCTCCGAACCTGAATATAACGAAAAAAATCCTTTGTACACAAGGTAGAGCGAGAGCTTAAAGATTCATAAGAGACACATGATGGACCATTATAAAAGGTGACAAAGTCGCTGCAGTCCAGCTTTTTCCAGAGCCCCAAAAATTTGGGGCTCCATCCTTGGAGTAAATTCTAAATTGCGGAACAAGGGGGTAAGGGGAGAAGGAAAACAAGTTAGTTGGGCTTTAAGTGCTAGCATGTTCCACAATCTAACTGAATTTACTATGGCGGGGCAAGTAGTGTCTAGGTGAGGCCTATGTTCTTTTAACATCCATATCCAAAATTGTGGTTGGTCCGGCGCTATAAGTGCTGATTCCAGGTCGACCCACCGATGCGAGCCCCTTGGCGAATGCCACATCACAATTTGTGCTAATTGCGCTGCCTTGTAGTATGTTAATAAAGATGGAAGCCCTAATCCCCCCTTATCCCGCGAGCGATATAACACCTGTCGGGAAACTCTATCAGGGTTATTCAGAGAGCGTGAAAATCAGGAGAATGACTGGAGAATGACTGGAGAATGAAAAATTCTAGGTCAAAATAGCCAAACCAGAAAAATTCTCCCTTTCATCTCACTTTCCAAATCGGCTATTTTGACCTAGAATATTTCATTCTTCAGTCATTCTTCAGTCATTCTCCTGCTTTTCACGCTCTCTGAATAACCCTGTATGTCTTTTGCCCCCCCCCCCCCAGACAAAGTTGTCTATAGTGGATTGTAATAAACATAGATCTGCTGTCTTGATAGCGATCGGGAGGGCCTCAAAAAATTAAAGCAACCGTGGTAAGATATTCATTTTAATACAGTGAACCCGCCCAACCCAAGATATATAAGTCTTACCCTAATCTGCTATATCCTTATTTATTTTACAAATCAAAGATGTATAATTACTGTCAAAAAGTGCCTCCGGAGTTGCAGTTATCCTAATTCCCAAGTAACGACTCTCTAGAAATTGATAACCCCAATACTGAAGAGAGAAAGCGTTCAATATCAAAAGGGATGTGAAAAAGCAATGCCACAGATTTGGAGACATTAATTTTATAGCCTGAGACTGCTGAGTAAGAATCTAGGAGTAATAAGAGACGAGAGACAGATCCCTTAGGTTTAATCAAAGTGAGCAATATATCATCCGCAAAGGCTGAAAGTTTGAATGTGCCCCCTCCAACCTTAAGACCCTCTATTGTGGAGTCTGATCTGATTGAAATCAAAAGGGGCTCTAACACCAGGGAAAATAAGAGGGGAGAGACTTTTCAGCGCAAGGTTACTTTACTTTGCGCACCCTACTTAACATGGGGAACGCAAAGAGTTAATTAGCATTAGTATTACAATATACTAACGCTAATTACCGTCCAGCTGTGGTTAACCCGAAAGTTAACCACAGCGTGGACCTGGTGCTAATGGATTCCGCTGCTGCAGAATCTGTCAGCACCAGCAGAAACCCCCCTCAAATTGATCAGATTCTCACCTCTAATCCTGCAGCGAGGACCGCAGCTCCAACTGCCTCCTCTGTCCGCCGGGAGCAGGGAGAGGCTGGGGGTAAAATTCCCCCAGTCTCCCTCTGTGGATCACTGCGACGACCTGCCGAATCTCGCCTCGCGAGATCCGGCAGGTCATGTGAATGACGGCGTCTGCCTCAATGGAGTCCGATAGACTCCATGGAGGGGATGCGCGCTTAGCGTTGCCGTGCACATCCCGGGGTTTAGCGCTGTGTTACGATGCCGGCAGCTTTTCTAGTGCCTACATCGTAATATCACGCTAAAACGGGGACGCAAAGGAGAAACCTGCAGGCACAGGTTTTTCTCCCTAGTGTCCCCGTTTTAGTGTTAATAATGTAATAGTTCCCAGTGTCTTTTATTTGCTCTAAAATAATTGGGCAGATCCTGCTGACAACTAGGGATGAGCTGTTGGGTTTGATCTGTTCGGAGTTCACATCGAACATCGGCCATTCGGCTGTTCGCGAACTCCGAACATTTCCGCGTGTTCGCCGCATGTTCGCCCACAATGCACCACAATGCACTTTTCCACTGGCCTGAAGCTTGTAATTGGCTACAGCCTTGCACCTGACCACAGGTCAGGTGCAAGACTATGCCAATCACGGCGCAGAGTCCTGATTGGGCAAATTTTGCCAAATCATGGGCTCACAGAGCTGAGACCCGCAGCACACTATATAAGGCTTCACACAGCCCCCAGTACATGTTTTTTGAGAGGAGATTGTTCTGTTAGTGTGTCTTCTCAGTGCCAGCAGCTATTGTGGGGGTCTCACTAATACAAAATATCTGGGAATTGTTGTAATCTGTGTGTTCTCCCTGCCAGCAGCTATTGTGGGGGTCTCACTTCTACAAAATATCTGGGAATTGTTGTAATCTGTGTGTTCTCACTGCCAGCAGCTATTGTGGGGGTCTCACTTCTACAAGATATCTGGGAATTGTTGTAATCTGTGTGTTCTCACTGCCAGCAGCTATTGTGGGGGTCTCACTTGTAATTTGTGTCTTGTCACTGCAACCCATCAGGGGTTCTCACTGATTTATAGGAGGTTCCTGGGAATTGTAATCTGTGTCTTCTCACTGCCAGCTATCAGGGGGTCCCACATACTTCTTGCAGATATCTGGGAATTGTAATTTGTGTCTTGTCACTGCCACCCATCGGGGGTCTCACTGACTTATAGGTGGTTTCTGGTAATTTTAATCTGTGGCTTGTCACTGGCTGCCAGCTATCAGGGTGTCTCACTGAGTTATACCAGGGTTCTGGAAATCTTTAATCTAGATAACACAGTTGAATCAGAGTTCTGCATATCTCCAATTTTTTATAACAGAGATGAATCAGAGTTCTGTATATCATTAATCTATATATCATTCACCATGTCAGAAAGACCAAAAAGGACAGGCAGACGCTCCCAGACACAGATTAGAGGGCAAGCAGCCCCTGTTTCGGGAGGCTGTGCCTCTGGTCGTCGTTGACGTGGTGCATCCTCTGCAGGGGCACGGTTGTCCTCTCTAACTGGTGCTGGCCGTCTTATGCTGCAGCAACATACAGAGGATTTGGTGGATTGACTAACCAGGCCATCCTCATCCTCCAAGTCCTCTGCCAGCCAGGCTTGTAGTAGTTTGCAGTCCACCTCAGCTGCCAAAGCATCTAGTGCAGCCTCCATGTCCACAGTTACTCCTGCCGTAGCCTCACCAACATACACGGAGGAGTCAGCTGAATTGTTTGACTACAATGACAGTGACATGCTGCTTTAGGATGCGCAGCAACTACAGTGCTCTGATTCAATATCTGAGGTTGAGGAAGGAAGTATAATCAACCTAGAAGACGGGGGTGCCAGTGACACACAAATTACTGGCACTCATGTTCCCCCAGCAGCTGCAGCATATTGCGAGGTTGGCTCCAGTGACGAGGAGATAGGGGGTGATGACGATGAGGAGGTGAGGGTACCAACCGAATAGGCAGTACCACACGCTAACAAGTTGAGCCTGGAATTCTAAGGCTCCACCATCGGTGAGTTTGTCTAACTTTCACCTTACCTACCTAAGTATTTGGCTATAAGCTACGCTATGAGGATGTCTCTTCTTCCACTTTTCTGTACCTGAGACAATCAAGCAAATTTTTAAGAAGGGCAGAGGCTACCCTCAACCAGGCCCAAGGCACTTCACATTAGAGCCGGTAAACGAGGCTCTAAAAAGCGTAAGTGTTCCCTTGTCTATACGCACCTGACTCTCTATAAGGAAATATTGCACTACCATCTCTCTCCTTCTTCCTCTCCTCCTTCTTTTTCCCATTTTTTGGGAATCGGGAGTTTACATAGGAGTTAGGTGAAGACATCACATTAGGACTTCACGCAAAAACTCGAACGTCTACGTGCTGATCGAATTGGACTCTTCCACATCTCCAACATAGAGCATATGGACGGTTGGACTGTCTTCCTTTTTTTTGCTTTCACTTTTAATTCGGAAAGCAGGACTCTGATATAGCAGCCGCTTTAAAGACCTTATATGCACTTTAAAATGCACTTATATTCGCATTTGCACTTTATGTGACTTCGTATGCACTTTAATTTGCATTTAGACTGCGCCACTAGCACCCACCCCTTCCCTTTGCTGTACATTTACACATTTCTGTCGAGGTTTTGTGCTCAAACCCTGGCCGGCTGCACAACACAAACATAACCACCTATCAATCATTAGCGCCTCCATTGTATATCCACTCTCAGCTGCTGATCCAGGACTGATTCATTTTTATAAATGTCAGCTGGTCTACAGAGTCAGTGGACAGACACACTCTTTTGTCTGTGACAAAACCTCCAACGGCACTGAAAGTCCTTTCAGAAAGCACGCTGAATGGAGGGCAACCTAGTAGCTCTATAGTATATTGGCTAAGTTCTGGCCAGTGATCCAATCTCAACACCCAGTAAGCCAGTGGATCATCTGATGTAAAGGTATCCAGGTCTGCCCTTGCCCCTAGGTAGTCCTGCACCATACGGTGAAGAAGCTGGCAATAGGTGCCTACATTTGATGTCCCTGGGCGTCGTGGTCTTAAAAAATGAAAAAGGCATCAGTCAAGCGACCCCCGGCCTTCACCGCTCTTCCTCTGATCATCCGCAGCCTCAGAAGTAGGGCTGTGCAATATTGACAAAATAATCATATTGCGATTTCTTGAATGAATATTGCGATTGCGATTTTATTTGCGATTTAGCCAATTGTTTTTGCTTTTTCAAACATGCTACATACATTCTAAATGTATTCATTATTCAGCACATGGAAATACTGCCCCAGCACATGGAAATACTGCCCCAGCACATGGAAATACTGCCCCAGCACATGGAAATACTGCCCCAGCACATGGATATACTGCCCCAGCTCACCTCTGTGCGCCACGTTTTCGGCTCCCTGTTAACTTCTGGCAGCATGGAGCTTGGGCGCTCGCCTGGGGGAACCATGTGACGAGCCACGAGAACGTGGCTCGTCACGTGGTTCTCCCTGCGAGCGCCCAAAGCACCATGCCGCCGGAAGTTAACAGGGAGCCGAAAATTGCAGCCTTATGCGATTTAGAAATTGCAGGGTTGGAAATCGCGATTCGATTGCGATTGCAATTAATTGCACAGCCCTACTCAGAAGCACCTGTGTCATCACTTGGTAACCTACCAGTGCCTGGAAAGGTGTTACACAAGTGTCGCTTTAGAGCGTCCTCAAGTTGTTTCATCCTGTCCTCCCTCTGTGTGGGCAGGATAAGCTCTGCAACTTTACCCTTGTATCGTGGATCAAGAAAGATTGCCAACCAGTAATGATCCCTCTCCTTGATAGCACAAATCCTGGGGTCCTTTAGCAGGCTTGCAGGATAAGGGAGCCCATGCAGCATAGGTTGGAGGTGGCATTAGCTTCCGAGTCTTCCTGGTCAATGAGGATGATCCCATTGTGTAATTCCTCCTCCCAGCCACGTACTAGTCCTTGGGTTTCTGGGCACACAAAACCCTCCGTTGAGGAATTCCCACCTTCAATGCTCCCACTACTTAAATATTCCTCCTCCTCCTCATCCTTCTCATCCTCCTGTCTGATCTGAGGACCCGCAGGAATGCTGTCTGCATAAAGACTGGGGCCTTGAGAGCTAAGGAAGGCCTCCTCTTCCTCCCACTACTCTGCCTCTAGTGCCACATCTATAATTCCCCGCAGAGTGTGCTCCAGCAGAAACACTAAAGGAATTGTGTCACTGATGCATGCACTGTCCATACTCACCATCCTCGTTGCCTCCTCAAATGGTGACAGTACAGTGCATGCATCCTTGATCATCAGCCACTGCGGGGGGGGACCAAGTTGACCTGAACCTGTCCTTGTGCCATACTCACACGGGTACTCATTGATGGCCCTCTGCTGTTTGTGCAGACGCTGCAGCATTGCCAATGTCGAGTTCCACCTGGTGGGCATGTCACAGATCAGACGGTTTGTGGGAAGGTGGAATTCTCTTTGAATTTCTGGCAGGCGAACACTTGCTGGGAATGACCATCTGAAGTGGCTGCAGACTTTTCTGGCCTGGCTGAGAAGCTCTGCCAGTCCTGGGTACCTGGTTAGGGAACGCTGTACCACTAGATTTAGGACGTGTGCTAGGCATGGGAGATGCGTCAATTTACCCTTGTGTAGGGCGGAGAGAAGGTTGCTGCCATGATCACAGACGACCATTCCCAGCTGAAGCTGGCATGGTGTTAACCATCTCTGCACCTGCCCCTGCAGAGCTGACAGAATTTCTGGCCCGGTGAGGCTCCTGTCCCCTAAACAAACCAGCTCAAGCACAGTATGGCATCTTTTTGCTTGAGCCATTGCGTAGCCCCTGCCACGCGTCAGTTTAACTGCCACTTCACCAGAGACAGAGAAAGAGCAGGAGGAGGAGGAGGAGGAGGAGGAAGAGGTGGTGGAGCAGACAGAGCTCTTATAAGCAGCTTTCTGGAGGCGTGGTGGATGAACAAGCTCCAGCACAGAGCCCCGTCCTGGATCACTCCCAGCTGCAAGCAGAGTTACCCAGTGTGCTGTGAAGGAAATGTAACAGCCCTGTCCATGCTTGCTGGACCACGTGTCAAAAGTCATGTGCACCTTGCTGCTGACTGCCTCTCCCAATGACTCCATAACATTGTCTTCCACGTGCTGGTATAGTGCTGGAATGGCCTTCCGTGAAAAGAAATGGCATTTTGGAACCTGCCACTGTGGTACAGCACAATCAGTAAATTCACGGAAGGAAGCAGAATCTACCAGCTGGAAAGGCAGCAGCTGTAATGCGAGTCATTTTGCTAAGCTGGCATTGAGACGCTGTGCTTGGGGATGGTTGGGACTATATTTTTTCTTACACTGCAGCAGCTGGGGCAATGTAATCTGACTGCTTAAATCTTCAGCTGATGGGATGCCGTCACATTCTGAGGAAGGACCTGGTACACCCATTACTGTAGCATCATCCCTGTCAGTGGAGGTTGTAGGCAATGACATGGCAGGACATATAGTGGGGGTAGAGACAGATGAGGAGGAGGAGGATCTATGCAAAGTGTTGTGCCAACGGGATGCATGGCAGGTGGTCATATGTCGCCTGATGCACGTGGTACCCAAGTGTGGGATGTTTTTACCACGTTTTATCCTCTTCTGACATTGATTACAAATAGCAACAGTGCGGTCTGCTGCACATTTCTTAAAGAACTCCCAGACAGCAGACTTCCTGTACATGTGCTTTGAGACAACAGCACTCTGCATCTGAGCAGCTGTGACTTCTGATGCCTTGGACTGGCTATGGTTGGTCATAGTGGACGTTGTTGTGCCTCCTCCTCTTTGACTCTGTTGGATCAGGCACCCAGGTGGAGTCAGTGACCTCATCATCGTCATCACCCCCTATCTCCTCGTCACTGGAGCCAACTTGGCAGTATGCTGCAGCTGCTGAGGCAACATGAGTTCCATTTATTTGTGTGTCACTGGCACCCCTCCCTCTAGGTTGATTATACTCCCTTCCTCAACCTCAGAGTTTGAATCAGAGCACTGTAGTTGCTACTCATCCTCAAGCAGCATGTCACTGTCATTGTAGTCAAACAATTCAGCTGACTCCTCCATGTATGTTGGGTGAGGCTACGGCAGGAGTAGCTGAGGACATGGAAGCTGCATTAGTTGCTTTGGTAGCTGAGGTGGTCTGTAAACCACTACAAGCCTGGCTGGCAGAGGACTCGGAGGATGAGGATGGCCTGGTTAGCCAATTCTGCAAATCCTCTGTATGTTGCTGCAGCATAAGACGGCCAGCACCAGTTAGAAAGGACAAGCGTGCCCCTGCAGAGGATGCACCACGTCCACGATGACATGGGGTACTGCCTTCCGACACAGAGGCTGCTTACCCTCTTATCTGTGTTTGGGAGAGTCTGCCTGTCCTTTTTGGTCTGTCTGACACGGTGAGTGATATATAGATTAAATATATACAGAACTCTGATTCAACTCTGGTATAAAGATTGGAGATATATAGAAGTCTGATTCAACTCTGGTATAAAGATTGGAGATTGTCAGGCAGGCACACGTATCCGAGGGTTGCTACAGTCAGCCCTATACGTAATAATAGGAGACTCTAAACTTAGTTGCGATACCAGTCCTTGAGGTGGCTGGATTTTGCAATAGCGAGAGGTGAACCTATAAGGCAGGGATACTAGGCAAGGAGGACAGAAACCAGTCCTTAGAGTGGCTGGTATGGAGACAGGAAAGTACGGAGTACCAGAGGGGTCTAACACAATCCTAGGTCGTAGGAATAACGCAGTATACAAAGTCAGAATATAAAAAGCCGAGTCAAAGGAGTATAGAGGTACACAGGTCGATATCCAGAAGCCAGGTCATACACAGAAAGTCAATCAGAGGTTAAAGAAGCAAGCGCTTAGGGTTAGACAAGCAAAACCACGAAAGGGCAATGAGAATAGGCAAAAAGCACTTTTAAATATCGCGCCCTGCAATCTGATTGGCCATCCGGGTCACATGATGCAGGGAGACCCACGGTGGAGGCGTGATGACGTCACACGCGGCGCGCCGCCGGCAGTAGCTTAAAGGGGTCGGCGGCACACGCACAGAGGGCGCGAGGAAGGGCTGCGGGGAAGACGCAGACCCCGAGACCGCAGGGAGAGACGCTGGAGCTGTGCCAGCCTCCGAGGACTGACAGAGATCTACAGAAGTCTGATTCAACTCTGGTATAAAGATTGGAGATATACAGAAGTCAGATTCAACTCTGGTATAAAGATTGGAGGTATGCAGAACTCAGATTCAACTCTGGTATATAGATTAAAGATATTCAGAACTCTAATATAAGTCGGCGATTTTACTGATATTTTCCCTGCAAGGCTGCCAATGTCCTCTAGTCTCTCTCTCTGATTCACTTCCTCTCCTGCAGGCTGCAACACCCTGATAGCTGGCAACAGCCAGATTCAGCTCTCAATAGATAAACAGATGAACTCTGATAAAACTGTGTTATTGTATGGTATCTAGAATTAGATCAAAGATATACAGATTTTCCAGAACAATGCTATAAATCAGTGATACACACTGTCCCTGATAGCCTGGCTGTGCCAAGACAGATTCTAATTTGCTGAACTGTGGTATAACTCACTGATACACACTGATAACAGGCTGTGCCAAGACAGCTTCAAATTTTCTGAACTGTGGTATAACTCACTGATACACACTGATAACAGGCTGTGCCAAGACAGATTCTAATTTGCTGAACTGTGGTAGAACTCACTTATACACACTGTCCCTGATAGCCTGGCAGTGCCAAGACAGATTCAAATTCACAGAAATCTCCTACAACTCACTGAAACACACTGTCCCTGATAGCCTGGCAGTGCCAACACAGATTCTAATTCCCAGAAATCTCCTACAACGTCACTGATACACCCTGACAGAACAATCTCCTCTCCTCTCTGATTCACTCCTGCAAACACACACGCTGGGGCTGCAGGCAGGGAAGCCTTATATACTGTGCTGCGGGACTTAGCTCTGTGAGCCCATGATTGGGCAAGATTTGCCCAATCAGGACTCTGAGCCGATGATTGGCATAGTCTTGCACCTGTCTTGCACCTGACTTGTGGTCAGGTGCAAGGCTGTAGCCAATTACAAGCTTCAGGCAAGTGGAAAAGTGCATTGTGGTCCATTGTGGGCGAACATGCGGCAAACACGCAGAAATGTTCGGAGTTCGACGAACAGCTAAACGGGCGATGTTCGAATCGAACTCCGAACAAATCCGAACTGAACACTCATCCCTAGCGAAAAGTACAGTAAGCTTACGCTATGAATCGCTAACAGCGACGCCCTAAGAATCTCAGCTCTCTGTGTGTCAGTTAAAATTTGAACTGGGCTGTCAGAGGTTTGATCCTTTCAATGAAAGTCTTTGGGAATTTTGTATTTTCAGAAGTCCATGTCTTGGCCCCTCGGTCCCCCGGCAGCCGGCCACATGGTCCTTGCTGCTTCACTGGCCGACCACTAAGTGATATTGCCAGCAATCGCAGCCACAGGTCAGTGACGAGTACGAGGCTCGGCATGATGATGTGACACCCACCGGATTTTAAAACCCAACGGTGAGTCTTCATGCCCTGTCGTAGTTTATCTTAATTAGTGCTCTTCTTGCTCCTGTGATATTGATATACCGGGTATCAACTCTGACTTTGATCATGACTGCTTTCTAGTGCTAATTCTTGCTCGCTTTGATTTATTGTTTACAGATTCCTGGCTTTGTCTGACTACCCATTTTGGTTCTGATTCCTGGCTTGGCCTGATTACTTATTCTAGTTCTGTGTCCTTGCTTTGTTCACTACCAGTTTTGGTTTTGATTCCTGGCTATGTCTGACTCCTGGCTCTGGTTCCTTCCATTTGTTCAGACTTTCTTTGTTCTGTGTGTCTGTCCTGTTTTTAGCAATCCAGCTATTCTAGAGACCGGCAGTGTAGGTAGGAAGTGTCTGCATGTAGGGATCACGGAATTCCGTGACTGTCATGCCCCACCTTTGGAAGTCTGCTGATGTACCTGTAATGCACAGCCTGGCTCTAAGAACTTTGCCCTGGATCTCTTTCTTGGATTCCATTCCAGGTTTTGCCCAGGCTCAGCACCTTGTCCAGGTTCCTGGAGATCCAGCCTGGGTTTTCCTGTCCAGCCTGGGAGTTACAGCTGAAACCGATCTGCTATCAAGCCTCCATAAATAGCAGAGAGAACCCAGCTAGGTTGGTTCTGCATTTAGGTTCCTGTAGGAAATCACTTGGCCTTGTGCAACCCTGTGCCTTCAAGTGTACCCTGCAACCCGCAGGATCTCAAGTTGTCGCTGCCCTGCAACCCGCAAGATCTCAAGTTGTCGCTGCCCTGCAACCCGCAGGATCTCAAGTTGTCGTTGCCCTGCAACCTGCAGGATCTCCAGTTGTCGCTGCCCTGCAACTCGCAGGATCTCAAGATTGTCGCTGCCCTGCAACCCGCAGGATCTCAAGTTGTCGCTGAACTGCAACCCGCAGGATCTCCAGACCTATCACCACCTTCCCTGACCTTCAATCAAGGTACCATTGCCAGCCGTCCAGATTCATTCTTTGTGGACCCTGTCTGCAGTCTGGGTCTACATTGCCCACCATCCTATGCTATTAGACTTTTACCTGTGCTGTCCAGAAGGGGCATCTTCTGTTTATTCCAGTACCTGCTGCCAAGTTCCATTTGTGTTCATTAAACCATATTCTTTGCTTTCTATCCTGTCTGGCCTCCCCTCTGTGTCGCCGCCTGCTGGGCTCTCACCCGAACCGCACTCGTCACCTGACAGAATGCAGAACCCATCTTACTATGAGTCCGCGGTGATACAGGCGGTGGTGGCATCTATGAAAATGGCTATGCAGAATTTCCTGCAGCAATTGGACTCTGTATTGCTTAAAGTGCTGCAAGAATTAAAGGGCACCTCACCTACGGTGCGCTCTTTTTCTGGCTGCAGGAAACCATTGTCGGAGGAGGAACGCTCCAGGAGGAGGTCATTGGGACTGTGCTTTTATTGTAGTGCCGGGTCACATTTCATATCTTCGTGCCCTGTGCGCCCACCCAAGCCATCCTCACCACAGACCAGAGTCAACCCTGTTACTCCTGCTTCTCAACTGGTTGCTCCTCCTGTGTCTATGCATGCCAAAAGCAAAGAGACTATACCTGCTGAGTCTTTGTCATCATTGTCTAAGCAAACTCCAATTGCCAAAGCTCGACAGCACCCTGTCTCTGCCAAGCCTCGCCAAGTCACAGCCAAGACTTGCCCAGTCTCTAATCCCGCCAAATCTCGCAAAGCTGCTGTCAAGCTTCGCCAGGCCACAGCCAAGTCTCGCCCAGTCTCTGCTCCTGCTAGGCCTCGCCAGGCTACCAAAGTTGGCAAGCCTTGCCATACTCCGGTACCCAAATCCAAGAGACCAGAATTTAGGGAAGCCTTCTTTGATGTGGAGAGTACAGAGGATGAATCCCTTTCTGATTACATGGAGACCCCGCCAACCGAGCCTGCTGACGCGGAACCTATGGGCATGGAGACTGCATTGCCCACGGATCCAGAACCTTGTGTACCCATGGAGGTTGCTGTAACCCACTCTGCTCCAGTCCAGACTGCCAAGCACCCTCTAGGTGGCCCAGGAGGGCGATTCTCAGACTCTGACATATTGTATGGTTGTGACACTCTGCCTGATGAAACCGTTTCGTGCCCACCTACGAATGTCAGGACTTTTTCTCTGGCCTCTGATGGCTTTATTATACCGGACTCCGACCTTGCTGCATATGAACAACAGTTGGCAGCCAGGAAGAAGGTTCCATCGCCCATCATCGCGGGAGTTGTCACCTGCAGACCCCTCGAGCCAGTACCACCCATTGCAAGTCCTACTCCTGAGGGCTGTGTCTGGGCATCGAACGGAACATTGGTCCGCAAGGAAGACCTAGATATGTTTGAGAAGGCCCTTATTGCCCAAGGTGACATTTATAGCGATCCTGACTCGGAGTCTGATGGAGGGTGGTGAGGTCTTTGCTATCCATCTGGTTCAGCCTCTATACCCTAGGTGCCCAGAGTGCACCTTTAAGGAGGGGGGTACTGTCATGCCCCACCTTTGGAAGTCTGCTGATGTACCTGTAATGCACAGCCTGGCTCTTAGAACTTCACCCTGGATCTCTTTCTTGGATTCCATTCCAGGTTTTGCCCAGGCTCAGCACCTTGTCCAGGTTCCTGGAGATCCAGCCTGGGTTTTCCTGTCCAGCCTGGGAGTTACAGCTGAAACTTATCTGCTATCAAGCCTCCATAAATAGCAGAGAGACCCAGCTAGGTTGGTTCTGCATTTAGGTTCCTGTAGGAAGTCACTTGGCCTTGTGCAACCCTGTGCCTTCAAGTGTACCCTGCAACCCGCAGGATCTCAAGTTGTCGCTGCCCTGCAACCCGCAAGATCTCCAGTTGTCGCTGCCCTGCAACCCGCAAGATCTCCAGTTGTCGCTGCCCTGCAACCCGCAGGATCTCCAGTTGTCGCTGCCCTGCAACTCGCAGGATCTCAAGATTGTCGTTGCCCTGCAACCCGCAGGATCTCAAGTTGTCGCTGAACTGCAACCCGCAGGATCTCCAGACCTATCACCACCTTCCCTGACCTTCAATCAAGGTAACATTGCCAGCCATCCAGATTCATTCTTTGTGACCCTGTCTGCAGTCTGGGACTACATTGCCCACCATCCTATGCTATTAGACTTTTACCTGTGCTGTCCAGAAGGGGCATCTTCTGTTTATTCCAGTACCTGCTGCCAAGTTCCATTTGTGTTCATTAAACCATATTCTTTGCTTTCTATCCTGTCTGGCCTCCCCTCTGTGTCGCCGCCTGCTGGGCTCTCACCCGAACCGCACTCGTCACCTGACAGTGACAGCATGCTACAGAAATTCCATAAATGGGATTGTTTAGAAAAAATAAAGCACACTTAGGACATGCAGAAGGTCCATGGCAAATTTATTTTTCACAGTGCTTTTTTTCTGGAAATATAGGCAGGGGCACTCTCACGCCCAGAGAAAAACGTATTATGATGATTTTTGTGTCCTAATAAATACTCCTTTATTCACACTGGATATATTGCCCCCAGTTCACACGTGGATATATTGCCCCCAGCTCACACATGGATATATTGCCCCCAGCTCACACATGGATATATTGCCCCAGGCTCACACATGGCTATATTGCCCCAGCTCACATGGATATATTGCCCCAGGCCAGCTCACATGGATATATTGCCCCAGACCAGCTTGCATGGATATATTGCCCCCAGCTCACATGGATATATTGGCCAGCTCACATGGCTATATTGCCCCAGACCATCTCACATGGATATATTGCACCAGATCACATCAATATATTGCCCCAGATCAGCTCACATGGATATATTGCCCCAGGCTCACATGGATATATTGCCCCAGGCTCACATGGATATATTGCCCCAGATCACATGGATATATTGCCCCAGACCAGCTCACATGTATATATTGCCCCAGACCAGCTCACTTGGATATATTGCCCCAGGCTCACATGAATATATTGCTCCCAGCTCACATGGATATATTACCCCCAGCTCACATGGATATATTGCCCCAGGCTCCCACATGGATATATTGCCCCAGCTCATACATGGATATATATTGCCCCAGGCTCACACATGGATATATTGCCACAGACTCACATGGATATATTGACCCAGGCTCACATGGATATATTGCCCCATCTCACACATGGATATATTGCCCCAGCTCACACATGGATATATTGCCCCAGCTCATACATGGATATATATTGCCCCAGGCTCACACATGGATATATTGCCACAGACTCACATGGATATATTGACCCAGGCTCACATGGATATATTGCCCCATCTCACACATGGATATATTGCCCCAGGCTCACACATGGATATATTGCCCCAGGCTCACACATGGATATATGGCCCCAGGCTCACACATGGATATATGGCCCCAGGCTCACACATGGATATATGGCCCCAGGCTCACACATGGATATATGGCCCCAGGCTCACACATGGATATATGGCCCCAGGCTCACACATGGATATATGGCCCCAGGCTCACATATGGATATATGGCCCCAGGCTCACACATGGATATATGGCCCCAGGCTCACACATGGATATATGGCCCCAGGCTCACACATGGATATATTGCCCCAGGCTCACACATGGATATATTGCCCCAGGCTCACACATGGATATATTGCCCCAGCTCACATGGATATATATTGCCCCAGGCTCACACATGGATATATTGCCCCAGGCTCACAAATGGATATATTGCCCTTGGCTCACACATGGATATAAATTTCCCCCAGCTCACACATGGATATAAATTTCCCCCAGCTCACACATGGATATATTGCCCCAGGCTCACACATGGATATAACTTGCCCCCCAAGCTCACCTAAGCCAGGCCCCTCTAAGGGGCGGATCCAGCGGCCGAATTCGTTCCTTCAACGAGCGGCCACCGCATTCATTCCTTCAACAAGCGGCCGCCGCATTTGTTCCTTCAACAAGCGGCTGGCTGCATGAGTATCTGGGGCTCGCCTGGGATCCACCCTCCAGCCTGCCGCGATCTCGCTAGATCGTGGAGTTCACGTGAAATCCGTGATCTCGATCGCAGCAGGCTGGAGGATGGATCCCAGGCAAGCGGCAGATACTCATGCAGATGGCCGCTCATTGAAGGAATGAAGGCGGCGGCCGTTGGATCTGCTGCTGCGCCGACGAGACAGCTCCGGATTCGGACTCCAAGAGTCCGATACCGGAGCTGTAAAAAATTTAAGGGGGCTGGCGATGGGGTGCCGGTACGGCATACCGGCGCGTACCGTCTCAAAAAAACCCTGTTTTTTCATTGCTTGAAGCTCTATGACGTGTTACATGGCATAATTTTTGTCTCAGAATAATAATAAACTTAGAATGTATAATAGTATGTTGGATTTGTCAAGCCAACATATTTATACAAGATGCCACATATAACTATAACACATATAACTTGTGTAAAAAATATGTACAAAAAATAATGAAAAAAGTTTTCTTCATGTATTTTCTATTGTTTTGTATTCTCTAAGCTACGCATTGAGTTTTATGTACATAATTTATATTAAAAGAAAGCACAATGTGTCCTTTAAGAAACAATATACAGTCAGGTCCAGAAATATTGGGACATCGACACAAATCTAACATCTTTTGCGCTATACACCACCACAATGGAGTTGGAATGAAACAAACACAATGTGCTTTAACTGCAGACTGTCAGCTTTAATTTGAGGGTATGTACATCCAACTCAGGTGAACGGTGTAGGACTTACAGCAGTTTGCAGATGTGCCTCCCACTTGTTAAGGGACCAAAAGTAATGGGACAGCATAATAATCATAAATCAAACTTTCCCTTCTTAATACTTGGTTGCAAATCCTTTGCAGTCAATCACAACCTGAAGTCTGGAACGCATAGACATCACCAGACGCTGGGTTTCATCCCTGGTGATGCTCTGCCAGGCCTGTCTTCAGTTCCTGCTTGTTCTTGGGGCATTTTCCCTTCAGTTTTGTCTTCAGCAAGTGAAATGCATGCTCAATGGGATTCAGGTCAGGTGATTGACTTGGCCATTGCATAACATTCCACTTCTGTCCCTTCAAAAACTCTTTCGTTGCTTTTGCAGTATGCTTTGGGTCATTGTCCATCTGCACTGTGAAGCGCCGTCCAATGAGTTCTGCAGCATTTGGCTGAATGTGGGCAGATAATACTGCCCGAAACACTTCAGAATTCATCCTGCTGCTTTTGTCAGCAGTCACATCATCAATAAATACAAGAGAACCAGTTCCATTGGTATCCATACATGCCCACGCCATGACACTACCACCACCATGCTTCACTGATGAGGTGGTATGCTTAGGATCATGAGCAGTTCCTTTCCTTCTCCATACTCTTCTCTTCCCATCACTCTGGTACAAGTTAATCTTGGTCTCATCTGTCCATAGGATCTTGTTCCAGAACTGTGAAGGCTTTGTCAGGTGTTGTTTGGCAAACTCTAATCTGGCCTTCCTGTTTTTGAGGCTCACCAATGGTTTACATCTTGTGGTGAACCCTCTGTATTCACTCTGAAGTCTGCTCTTGATTGTTGACTTTGACACACATACTCCTACCTCCTGGAGAGTGTTCTTGATCTGGCCAACTGTTGTGAAGGGTGTTTTCTTCACCAGGGAAAGAATTCTTCGGTCATCCACCACAGTTGTTTTCAGTGGTCTCCCGGAACGTTTGGTGTTGCTGAACTCACCGGTGCGTTCCTTCTTTATGAGAATGTTCCAAACAGTTGTTTAGGCCACGCCTAATGTTCTTGCTTTCTCTCTGATGGGTTTGTTTTGTTTCTTCAGCCTAATGTCGGCTTGCTTCACTGATAGTGACAGCTCTTTGGATCTAATCTTGAGAGTTGACAGCAACAGATTCCAAATGCAAATAGCACACTTGAAAATGAACGCTGGGCCTTTTATCTGCACATTGTAATTGGGGTAATGACGGAATATCACACACCTGGCCATGGAACAGCTGAGAAGCCAATTGTCCCTTAACAAGTGGGAGGCACATCTGCAAACTGCTGTAAGTCCTACACCGTTCACCTGAGTTGGATGTACATACCCTCAAATTAAAGCTGACAGTCTGCAGTTAAAGCACATTGTGTTTGTTTTATTCCAACTCCATTGTGGTGGTGTATAATGTCCCAATATTTCTGGACCTGACTGTATAATGCATGCGAATTTTGTAAGCAGTTGGGCTGAGGCCTTAGTGAGGGCCAGATTAAGATCTCTGTGGGTCTGGAGCTGAAGAGTTTGGTGGGAATCTGTTGAAATTTAGTGAAAGTAAAACATATTTTAGGTTATTTAATATTGTAGATACGGGTAAATCTAACTAGGCAGATACTGTGTGAGTAAATTTCCATTCAGATTTCAATAATTTGCAGCGTGTAACATTATTGATATCTGTGCATCGCTAGTTTTGGGGGATGGTGTTTTAGAAATATATGACTATGTATAAAATACTGAATTTGCTCCCAACGTGGGAAATGAGAAGGTGAGTAATAGCACTGGTATTGCTCATTTTATATGTGACAAATGGACAATGCCATTGGAACTAAAAATAAATGCATTTTAAAAAGTTTTTTTTAATTCTTCATTTAGGTTTTATATGGTCATGTTTGGTATCAATGCAAAGACTAGACTCACCTGTCCGATGACACCTCACTTGACCTTGTGCAGTGTAAAGATTAGAGACACAGAGTTCCAAAGTTTCTGATGGAACAATGCATAATAATGGATTGTGCCATCGCCTCCACACTTAGAAACATAGGTTCTTATCTGCCGACATTTTCTTTCGGCCCATCTAGTCTGCCCAATTACATGGATACTTTACCTGGATTTATCTTTTATTTAGGATAGCCTTATGCCTATACCATGACTGCTTTAATTCAATCACTGTTTCGGCCTCTACCACTTCTACTGTTCCATGTATCCACCACCCTCTAAGTAAAATAATGCTTCCTGATGTTACTTTTAAACCTTTGCCCCCCTTATCTAAGACTATCAGGGTAATTCAAAGAGAATCGAAAAGTCACCGCACGTTCGGTGACGTTTCGTTCTCTTCAATTCGGTGCCATTCGGTAATCCCATTTTGGCGACCCTGCGGTATATTCAGCAAGCACCACAGGGCCGTCGAAGCGCAGGGAAAAGCTGCCGCAAACCCGATGAAAAGTCACTGCAAAAACTGGGCGAATGCACGCAGAAAACCCGCAGAAACATCTGGATTAACCCATGGAAGACGCCGAAAAAAACCCAAGCAGGAGCCGATCACACACAGGGAAGCCTCCGGAAAAAGCCGACACCGCAGACGATTGAAGTGAATAAATTAGGAAAACAGTTTGCTTGAATGTTTGAAAAGTGAAACGCTGTTTGCAAAGAAACTACTGAGCGAAAATGTCTGAAATTTACATATGAGGTCCAAGGAATGATAATAAAAAGGGCTGTTACAGAAAAAATAAGTAAACTTAAAAAAAAAACTGACTTTTTAAAAAAAAAAATCCAGAAAAAAGCTTAAAAAAATCTATAAATAAAGAGACTCTTTACAGCAGAATTTGAAGCCATTGAAGCCTATGGGATTCGCCTGAATAAACCTGCCGAATTAAACCACCGAATGGCAGGGCATTAGGGGAACCTTTCACTGCTGTTTTGTGCTCTCTGAATAGCCGAAGCAGTGCTTTTTTTATGGAGATTTCACTGCCCTCGAACAGGCATCGAACAGGCACCGTATGTGCAGGCAATTCGCCAGGATTTGGCGAATTGCCTGCTCTCTGGATAGCCGAATGGCCAACAAAGGTAACCGAACCCTGATTCCCTTTCGGTAGCCATTCAGATCTCTTTGAATAACCCTGTATGTCCTCTTGTTTTGCTACTTTCTTTCGTTTTAAATATACTCCCTTCCTCTACCTTGTGGATTCCCTTTAAGTATTTAAATGTTTCTATCATATCTCCTCTTTCTCGACTTTTTTCCAAGCTATACATGTTAAGATCATTAAGCCTTTCCTGGTAACTTTTCTCCTTCAAGCTGTACACCCTTTTAGTAGCCCTTCTCTGAACTCTCTCTAAGGTGTCTATATCCTTCTGGAGATACGTTCTGCAGTACTGCACACAGTACTCCAAGTGAGGTCTCACCAGTGCTCTGTACAGTAGCATGAGCACTTCCCTTTTCCTACTGCTAATACCTCTGCCTACACAACCAAGCATTCTGCTAGCATTTCCTGCTGCTCTATTACATTGACTACTTACCCTTAGATCCTCAGCAATAATAACCCCTAAATCTCTTTCCTCAGATGTTGAGGTTAGGACTGTATCAAATATTCTATATTCAACCCTTGGGTTTTTATGCCCCAGGTGCATTATCTTGCACTTATCCACATTAAAACTCAATTGCCACAGATCCGACCATTTTTTTAGTTTACCTAAATCATTTGTCATTTAGCTGATCCTTCCAGGAATGTCAACACTGTTGCAAATCTTTGTGTCATCAGCAAAAAGACATACTTTACCATTAATACCTTCTGCATTATCGCTAATAAAAATATTAAAGAGAATGGGTCCAAGTACTGACCCCTGAGGTACCCTACTGCTAACAAGACCTTGCGCCGAATAAACTCCATTTACCACAATCCTCTGTTGCCTGTCACTCAGCCATGCCTAATCCATTCAACAATATTGGAATCCAAGCCTCAAAGATTGCAATTTATTGATAAGCCTTCTATGCAGAACAGTATCAAAAGCCTTACTGAAATCTAAATAAGCAATGTCTACTGCACCACCTTTGTCTATTATTTTTGTTACCCAATCAAAAAAATCAATAAGATTAGTTTGGCATAATTTCCCTGAGGTAAACCCATGTTGTTTCTGATCTTGTAATCTATGTGTTTTTAGATGTTCAACAATCCTTTCCTTTAACATGGTTTCCATTAATTTCCCCACTACTGACGTAAGACTAACTGGCCTATAGTTCCCCGATTCCTCCCTACTACCCTACTTGTAAATGCACACAACATTTGCTAATTTCTTGTCTTCTGGGATGACTCCCGTTAACAAGGATTGGTTAAATAAATCTGTTGATGGTTTTGCTATTACACCACTGAACTCTTTTAATAACTTAGGGTGGATACCATCAGGCCCCATTGACTTATTTGTCTTTACTTTAGACAGTTGCTGTAGAACCTCCTCCTCTGTAAACTGATATGTAAATGTCTCGTTAGTGTTTCCTCCTAACTGAGGTCCCTTTCCTTCCTTTTCTTCTGCAAAGACTGAACAAAAATATTCATTGAGGCAGTCAGCGAGACTTTTATCCTCTTCTACATACCTTCCTTCCTTTGTTGTTAATCTAACTAATCCTTGTTTTACTTTTCTTTTCTCGTTTATGTATCTAAAAAACATTTTGTTCCCCTTTTTTACTGACTGAGCTATTTTCTTTTCTGCGTGTGCTTTGGAAGCTCTTATAAATTGCTTTGCCTCTTTCTATCTTCTTCACTCTGAGTTTTTTTATACTTATTGAATGCTATCTTTTTGTTCTTCTCTATTTTGGCCACTTCTGTAGAGTACCACAGTGGTTTCTTCCCCTTTTTGATTTTGCTAACAAGCCGAATGCAATTGCCTGTGGCACTTGTTGGTGACATGGGATATGAGATGGTGAGTTAGTGCAGAATCATTGTAAAAGTGGATAATACTGATGTGTTAATAAATAAATATTTATTTATATTTTATTTTTACTGTTACCGAACCAGACCAGGTTTTATGTATCATTGGAAAGGTCATGCTCTGGCCTTTCCAGTGATACCTCACATGACCCTGTAGCTGCTATGGATTCGAAAATACAGTGGTCCAAATGCCCATTAAATGCAGACATGGTTATCTTTTCTCTGGGCCTATTATGGGGCATGGGCCTGGAGCTGCTGCTCCATTAGCACCTATGTTAGTCCAGCCCTGGCCTTGGTCCTTAAGGGGCTAAATAGATTGCAGTGCTGATGAATGATAGTTACAAGAAAGAGTTATGGCACTTTCAATTAAACATGTTTGAAAATCTCATTACACATTTGCCAAATTGCCAAAATTCGTCCATTTCTGACTGCTAACACCACCAAGCCAAGCAACTTATCCACTCTCTTGTTATCTCCCGACTGGACTACTGCAACAACCTCCTGATTGGCCTTCCTATCTCCCGCCTCTCCCCCCTGCAGGCCATCCTAAACACATCAGCCCGGCTTATCCATCGTCGCTCTGTATCTGCCGCTCCTCTCTGAATCCCTACACTGGCTCCCCATCCACAGCAGAATCAAATTCAAACTGCTCACCCTGACCTACAAAACCCTCTCTAACGCCGCTCCTAACTACCTGTTCTCACTAGTCACCAGATACACCCCAGCCCGTCCCCTAAGATCCAGCAAGGACCTGCTCTTGGTATCCTCCATCATTACCTATTCACATGCCAGACTGCAGGACTTTTCTCGTGCGAAGTCGACCCTATTGAAAGCGCTTCCTCACAATATCAGATTGTCCCCAAATCTGGCCTCATTTAAAGCTCCCTACAGACCCTTCTGTTTAGGGAAGCCTACCACCTGACTCCATAACAAGATATCTGACCAACCCAAAAATGGTCCTCACCTCTCCCTGCATTAACTCATCACTGTAGCCCCCCTCCTGTTTCTAATCCCCTCACCCCTCAAGATTGTAATTTCCCATGGGAATAGGGCCCTCGTGTCCTCCTGTATCTGCTGGTAGGAATACTGACCTGCCTCCTGTATGTATTGTAGAATTGTCCTGTCCTTACCTACTGCATCTTTTGTACAGCACTGCAGAATGTGTTGGCGCTTAATAAATAATAAAGAAAAAAAATAATAAAAAATATTAATAATTACACATGGAGTTGTATTCGAAGTAAAGTGTATGCTCTTAATTGACTTTGGTAAGTTAAATTTTACAGCTGACTTTGAATATCGCCTCCATATGCAAAATCTGATTGGTTAAACCAGTTCCTGATCTACGTTGAGCAATATACTGTATAGTTTGGTGAAAATTAAGTTTAATGGAGTGCATCTCTTCTTTGCATGATTTTATGCATCATCTATATAATACATTGGAGATTGGACACTTCCAGGGTTGTTTGTGATTTGTTAAGCAAATATCAAAATAAATATTCAAGAGGGTGCTGAATACTGTTTGTTTCCATACTTTAGTAAAATTTACATCCTTGTTAAAATCATAAATTGTTATTTGATTACACATCCATTTTTACTCAGTTATTCATTTAGCTTAAACCCTGATTGTAGAAACCAGCCATTTACAACATGTGGATATTTTTTTAATCCACAAATATTTCCCTATGCGTGCAGAAAGCCATTTAAGAAGTTGTATCATAAAATAAAAACTGTGAAGGTAAATAAAATTTAAAACACAGTCTGTCTCCATGAGTTCCAAACACTACATGTAGTTGTTTTATTTTCCACAAGTCTGAACTTAGCATGCTACTTTTCTTGAAATGGAACTCATTTTCTCATTTTCCAATTCTAAATATATTAGTCACTTCACATTTTTTTCCATGTGGGCCTTATGAGAGAATAAATCCAAAAAAGAAAAGCAATAATTAGAAAACCATCTAAACTGCATAAACCAGAATAAAATTATTAATTGGAAAAAATATATATATTATAATTATTCTCCTTGTTTTTAATCATTTTTTGTTAAAAAATCATAACATTTATTTGAAACATAGGATGTGAAGTTGAAAATTAAGTATAGTATGATATTAAAATTTTGCATAGAAATTGGTGTTCTGAGATTTTTTAAATTATGTACATTTTTAATTTTTCATGTGTTCGTTTATCTTTACAGGGGTATTCTTGAAATGATAGATTTGGAATTCTAGATGGTGTCTTTTATCTTGCACAATTTCACATGGGGTCTGTGTTATCAGCAAACAGGCAGATGGCCTATTGTCAGATAATAAAATAGAATATAAATATATATATATGGCATAAAGCCTAAACATGGAAATTCCAATAGCACATTCTCTATGTGCTATCCCGGGATTTTCAGTAATTACAAGTCGCTTGAATAAATATTATCAGTGTTCTGCAGTGAGTGACACCAGAGCTCTCCATATATTCTACTCTCGCCCTGGCTGTTTTAATGCACAGCAAAGTCTTCTAACTTTTTGTTAGAGTGAGGTTGTTTACAGAAATACAGGGGGACTACTAGAGAGATGAAGCAAAGACTATTGTCTCTCCACAGAGGACACAATAAGCCCAATAAGCAGGAAAGACTAGTGACTGATGGCAAACAAGATTCTTATTAAGGAGAACTTAAAAGAAGGCTGAAAGCAAAATTCTCAGGCAATGGTTGCAGTATAATGGAACTGAAGGGAGACGAGTCAAAACAACAGATATTGCAATTGGTTTGTGGTACATGTAACAGCAGTACTAGGCTGGTGCAGGTGAGTTGATACAGGCGGTGATCATGACAATGGTTCAGGTAGTAAAGAGAACAAGTGGTTATGAAAGCCACGATACACCGCGATGCTAGGCAAGGACACGCCGCACTGGGATGGAACACACAGAATAACACAGCACTGCTGGGCAGGATCACACTGCACTGCTGGACAGTAACTCACTGCAATGCTAGACAGGTGCTCATGCCAGGTGCTGCTACACAGGATCACAAGGCACTGCAGGGCAGGAACACGCTTCAATCCTGGGCAGATACTGTGTTGTTCAGCTTTTTAATGTACTGAATTGATCCACGAGGTTCTGTTTACAGCAACTTCTTTATTATTATGAGACATGAGATGTGACCTGCTTTCCTGACTCTGAGCTGGCTCTCCTGCACACTAACACATCCTGGTGCACCAGCTCACTTCCTGTTCCCTGACCCTTATGAATATTCATTAGGGATGTGCGTTTCGTATCGATTTGTTTTTCTCACGAAACGGGCCAATTCTGTGCTTCGGATTCGTCCGATTTTTGCGAACCGGACCGGCAACGAAATACACACCATCCAAAATAATTCCCGATATGAAATGAAAAAAATTCGTTATTTCGTATGGACATTAAATTTGTAAAATCGCAAGTCATTTTCATTCTATTCATGCTTTTGGTTCCGTTTCGGTTAATTTCGGATAACGTATTTTCGTATCGTTTCGAGTCTATTTTGGTTCCGTTGCTGATTTCGTAATTTCCAATACAATACATTTTGTCAGTATAAGTACCATGGATAGTAACAAGTCTGTCGTTATCCATGGTGCTGATATGAAGAAATAGATCAATAATATGTGGTTCTCGATCTGCGACTGTCCATGGTTCTGACTCAGATCAGAACCATGGACAGTCGCCGATTACTTACTGGCTATGATGGAAAAAAGGCAAGTTTCTTTAAAATTACTTAGGAAACCTAAAGATTAACCCAAAATTCCCCAAAAAAGTGCAAAAATAATCCTAAAAAATAAATAAAAGAAATGACTGTTTGCTACAATTGAAAATAATAAACGGTTTTAGAAATATTTAATAAACACTTAAAAACGGGGATTTGTTTTAACATTGAAAGCTATGGTGGAAAAAACAAAAAAGCCTAGCATCTGCATTAATTATAAAGTGACCTGTATTTCCACTCTAGTGCTTTCAGCTCCTTCAATATGATATTATAAATAATTAGCTTGTCCCTTAATCCCCAGTCTAGCAGTACAAGATAATATGATTAAATAAAGTTGTGCAATGTATATTCATAAGAAAAAAAGGATCTTTCATAAAAAAACAATACGTCTGAAGGAACAAATCGGCAGGATTACCGTATCGACCGAAATATCGGAGCATCCGAAATACCATACGTCTAGAAAAATGCTTAAAATATCCAAAAAAAATCTATAACTAAAGAGACTCTTTACTGCAGAATTTTATAATGAATGGTTTATTAGATATTGGATTAAAACGGGAATATTTTTACCATTTGAAGCCTATGGGATGGATTCTCCTGAATAAACCTGTCGAATTAAACCACCGAATGGCAGGGCATTTCGGCAACCTTTCACTGCTGGTTAGTGTTCTCTGAATAGCTGAAGCAGTGCTTTTTTATGGGGATTTCACTGCCTACGAACAGGCACCGAATGTGCAGGCAATTCGCAAGGATTTGGCGTATTGCCTGCTCTCTGGATAGTCGAATGGCCAAGAAAGGTAACCGAACGCTGATTTTCAGCGTTCAGTTACCTTTCTCCAGCCATTCGGATCTCTTTGAATAAGCCTGTATGTTACATGTTTACAGGTGCATTCTGTATTGAGGTATGTTAATAGGGAGCTATTAAGTGACTTTAAACTAGGGGAAAATTTGATGGCGTCTGGGAGGTTATTCCATAATTCCATACTGTTTCGGCATGTAAATTTTCTTATTTTTTGAAAGTATGGCTTGTATCACATTTTGAAGAGTTTCATCTTCTGCAGTAGCTTGTTGCAGTTTTTTCCACATGACTGGTTTAATCACGCCCGACATCACAATGCTGTTAATATGCACATCCACGTCAGAATCGATTCCATCACCCGGAGACCTGGTCCTTTCAGGCCAAATTTGTGACAATGTATCTGCGATTAAAAGATGTCTGCCAGGGGAAAACTCCAACACATACAGGGCTATTCAGAGAGAGTTGAAAAGCAGGAGAATGGCTGGAGAATGGAAAATTCTAGGTCAAAATAGCCAAACCAGAAAAATTCTCCCATTCATCTCACTTTCCAAATCGGCTATTTTGACCTAGAATTTTCCATTCTCCAGTTTTTCACCGCTCTCTGAATAACCCTGATAGTCATATTTTTGAAGCTTGAGCAGCAGTCTCTGAATTCTAGTTGGAGCTTTCCACAACTCTTTCTGAGATATAGTTATTAATGGTTTATGATCAGTTTCAATTGTAAATGAAGTCCCATAGACAATATTGTGAAATGTTTCACAGCCAAATGCTATGCCAAGTGTCTCCTTTTTTTTTTTGAGAAAGGATTTTACCAGGAAGGATACATTGAGATTTCTCTCATCTTCAAGTATGTCCTGGTGGTGCGTATGTACCATTAGGTGTCTTGCCCAAGGACACTTACTGGAGAGGTGCTCGTCGGGATCGAACCCATGTCTCCATAGGCTCTCTCCACGCAGAGCAGTGATGTTACCTCTACTCCACCCAGGGGGTACTTTTCTATCTGAGCATACTTGTATTACGTTTCTCTAAATGCCCTGGCCACGTAAGCAATAGGCCTCCATCATGTTGTAAAAGGACGGCACCAAATCCATCTTTGGAGGCACCTGTTGAAATTTTTGTTATACGGGAAACATCAAAAAACTGTAGTGTAGGTGCTGTCATTAGCAATTCTTTTATGAAGACAAATTCAGCCTCTTGTTCCTTTCCCCAGTGCCACTCAGCAGTCTTAACTAGTAAACCTCTCATGTATTTAGTTTTGTCTGACAGAATTGCAATGAACTTGTCCAAGTAGTTTACCATTCCCAGAAATCTTTGCAAATCTTTCTTGTTTGCTGGGCTTGACATGGCCTTATTGTCAGGGCTCGGCGGGCGCCGCCGGCTCGGCGTCCAGCCGGGCCGCCGACCCGGCATCCTTCTTCCCGGCTCCGGGGTCGGCGTCCTCTCAGAGTCCTGTGTGCGCGCAGTAGGCGCGCGCGCCGCCGGCAGTTCCGGATTTAGCCCTCCCGGCGGCGCGACGTCACCAATCAGCAGGCAAGGCACCAAATTTAAACTTGCTTTTCCCATTCCTCAGTGCCCTTTCGTGGTTTTGCCTGTCTGACCCTTAAGTGCTCGTTTATTTCACTCAATTTGACTTACTGTGTATGACCTGGCTATCTCTCTCGACTTGTGTACCTCTATACCCCTTGACCCGGCTTGTTACTCGACTCTGTTTTCGCCTATACCCTTTGGCTTTCTGATATACGTTCCTGGCTTACCAGCGTTTACACCAGCCACTCTAAGGACTGGTTCCTGTCCTCCTTGTGTCCCTGCCTTATAGGTTCACCTCCTGTTTGTGCGAAACCCAGCCACTATAAGGACTGGTACCGCATTGTGACTCTATCTTGCTTTACCGGCACAGCCGTTACGTACCCTTGGTTGGTGTTGGCCTGAGTACAGGGCAGCCCTCATTATTTGTGTTAACCCAGCCACTACAGGACTGGTTTCTCTCCTACGAACTCGAGGCTCCTGTTTTCACTTAGGGCTAACCGTTCGTCCACCCTCAGGTACGTGAGCGTGCCTGACATCACGAAAGGGCCATGGACCTTGCAGGGACCGCTCAGCAATTCTCTGGTCTAGAAAGCCGTTTGGAGGAGCAAGATCACCGTCTTGATCAGTTCACCAGGCCCTCCAAACGCTGCTCACCCGTACCGCCCCTACCCAGGTAGAGGTTTCCCCTCCCGTGAATCCTCTCCCTTCCGAACCGTTCTCTGTGCCCACCTCGTACCCTAACTTGCTACCTCCAGTACGTTATGGGGGCGATCCTACCGCCTGTCGAGGTTTTCTGAACCAGATTTCCATTCATTTCGAATTAACCCCGTGGTCTTACCCTACAGATCGTGCCAAAATCGCTTTTGTCATCAACCATCTTACCGACAAAGCGTTGAGTTGGGCTAACCCTCTTTGGGATACCGATAAACCGATTGTCTATAATTATCGTGACTTTATGTCGGCCTTTCGTAGGGTGTTTGACCCTCCCGGGCGTAAAACCAATGCCGCAAAATCCTTGTTACGCTTGCGCCAGGGTGCGAGATCACTGGGTGAATATGCTCTGGAGTTTAGATCATTGGCTTCTGAATTGAACTGGAACAATGAGGCTTTGATAGCCGTGTTTTCTGAGGGTCTGAACGATGAGTTGCAAGATGAGATAGCGGCCAGAGATCTCCCAGGGGACCTGGAAGACTTGATTACTTACCTGTCCTTTATCGATGAACGCCTTCGCCATCGTCGACTTACTAAGGAGAGGTCTAAAAGACCACCGGTTAGGCAGCCTCCCCGGTTTTCTGTACCTTTGCTTCCCGAGTCTCATTCACCCCCCGAACCCATGCAATTAGATAGCACCAAGATCCCTGATAGTGAAAAACAACGCAGACGACGTGAGGGTTATGCCTGTACTGTGGTTTGGGGGGTCATTTCCTTAAGGGCTGTTCCAAACGCCCCCAGGGTCCAGCGGGAAACTCTCATGCCTAAGTGCCTCTAGGGGACAGCTCTTAGGCGCTTTTCCTTCGTCCCCCAAACTGGAAAATAGACTCCGGGTTCCGGTTACTCTATCCTGGGAGAGTTCCCGTAACCCGGTACAACTCTATGCCTTAGTAGACTCTGGTGCTGCCGATAACTTTATTGACATAAATTTTGCTCGCAAACATGCCATACCCCTGGTTGAAAAGAAACCCCATTACTTGTACAGGCCATCGATGGCAGACCTCTCGAAACCCCTTTTGTTTTGTTTGAATCTCGCAATATTACTGTTGGGATAGGACTGTGTCATAAAGAAAGTATGTTCTTCCATGCTATTTCGTCCCCTTCCTATCCTATCGTACTGGGTTACCCTGGTTAACCCGCCATAACCCTGTTATTGACTGGCGAGCTCGTCAGATCGCGAAGTGGGATAATGATTGTATGGCTTCTTGTATTGAGATTCCACTATCCATTAATGTTTGAATTTGCCCACGGCCCCTCCTCTGACGACTTCCATTCCTGTCCCCTACTCGGACTTGGCACCTGTGTTTGACAAAAGAGAGGCCGATAGATTACCCCCCATCGTTCTTACGATTGTGCCATCGACCTTCTTCCTGGTACCATGCCTCCTAAAGAGGCTGTCTATCCTTTGTCCGTGAAAGAACATAAGGTTTTGGAGGAGTACATTAAAGATTCCCTTAAAAAAGGGTTTATTCGTCCTTCCTCCTCTCCCGCTGGGGCAGGGTTTTTCTTTGTGCAGAAAAAGGAGGGTGATCTTAGACCCTGTATCGATTTTCGAGGGTTGAACAAGATCACCGTTAAAAATGCCTACCCCATTCCACTCATCCCGAGCTGTTTGACCGCCTGAAACATTCCAAAATCTTTTCGAAACTGGATCTCAGAGGAGCGTACAATTTAATAAGAATCAAACACGGGGATGAGTGGAAGACTGCGTTTAACACCAGGTTAGGGCATTACGAGTACTTGGTTATGCCCTTCGGTTTATGTAACGCTCCAGCAGTGTTTCAGGCGTTTATTAATGATGTGTTACGAGAGTACACCCCTTGTTTTGTCGTGGTTTACCTTGATGATGTGTTAATACATTCCCCTGATCTGAACACCCACCACGTACATGTACGACTCGTCTTATCTAAGCTCTTGGCCAACGGCCTCTACTGCAAGCTAGAAAAATGCCTATTCGATGTCCAACAGGTACAGTTTTTGGGTTATGTTATATCCTCCTCTGGTTTCATGATGGATCCAAAAAAACTGGAGGCCATCAGTCACTGGCCTCTTCCCAAGGGCCTCAAGGCCATTCAAAGGTTTATTGGCTTCTCCAATTACTATAGACGGTTTATCAAGGGCTTTTCGTCCATTATTGCACCCATTACAGCATTGACGAGAAAGGGAGGTGACACTCAGAATTGGTCCTCCAGTGCCCTGGAGGCTTTCGAACGGTTAAAGGAGGCCTTTTCCACTGCTCCCATTCTACACCACCCTGATCCCAATAGACCCTTCGTTTTAGAGGTTGACGCATCAGAAACCGGGGTAGGAGCCGTCTTGTCCCAACGTCCAGCTGATGACAAGCCTATGCAACCCTGTGGTTTTTATTCTAGGAAATTGTCCCCTACCGAGGCCCGTTATGACATTGGGGACAGGGAATTGTTAGCCATTATTTTGGCCTTAAAAGAATGGCGCCATCTCTTGGAGGGCTCCACCTGTCCGTTTTCCATTCTCACTGACCACAAAAATTTGATGATTTACCTGTCCGAGGCTAAAAGGTTGAACCCTAGACAAGCTCGATGGGCCTTTTTTCTCACCAGATTTGACTTCCTCATTACGTACAGACCCGGGTCTAAAAATGTTAAGGCCGACGCACTCTCCAGACAATATGAACCCCTAGCAACTCCAGTGTCTGTACCTGTGTCCATAGTTCCCGAAAGGAAAATTTTAGCCTCTCTGAGTACACGAGTCGAGTCTCCTTTCTGGAACCTCTTACTCTCTAAACAGGCTCTGGCTCCCCCGTATAAACCACAGAATAAGCTATTTCGTTCCTTCTGTAGAGGTACCCACTGCTTTACAGCTCTTTCACGAATCCAAATTCGCTGGACATTTTGGGGTAAATAAAACTCTTGACTTGATTAAACGACACCTTGGTGGCCGACACTTACCAAGGATGTAAAAGATTACGTAACCACCTGTTTTGTTTGTACCCGTTCCAAATCCTCCCGCCTTTGTCCTGCTGGCCTCCTCCAACCCCTACCGATCCCTGAGCGCCCTTGGTCTCATTTAGCTATGGACTTCCTAGTGGAACTAACCCCTTCACTTGGTCATACTGTGATTTTTGTGGTTGTCGATCGCTTCTCTAAAATGGCACATTTTATTCCGTTAAAGAAGCTCCCCTCCTCCAGCGAGCTAGTACAGATTTTCACCAAAGAAATTATTCAGACTAATGGTGTTCCTAATGTTCTCGTCTCTCGAGGTCTCGGTTCTCAGTTTATCTCTAAATTCTGGAGAGGCTTCTGTCACCAGTTGGGCGTCAAACTGTCCTTTTCGTCCGCGTATCACCCGCAAACGAACGGTTTAGCCGAAAGAACCAACCAAACGCTTGAGACTTATTTAAGGTGTTTTATTTCTGACGCACAGGATGATTGGGTTACTCTGTTACCATGGGCAGAATTTGCGTATAACAACGCCACATCACAGTCGACAAAACATTCTCCTTTCGAAATAGTCACGGGTATGCATCCACTATTTTTCCATCCTCGTTCTCCCCCAGAACATTCCGGCCCTGGAGGAACACCTAGATAGGCTCCGGGTTATTTGGGAGAAGACCAGGTTGAATCTAGAATCCGCTTCTTTGAGTCAGAAGCGGGCGGCTGATCGGAGGCGCAGACCTCCACCAGTGTACCATGTGGGTGACAGGGTTGGCTCAGCACACGCCACATTCGTCTGAAGGTCCCGTCTATGAAATTCGCGCCTCGTTTTATCGGTCCGTATAAAATACTCCGATGTATCAATCCCGTAGTATACGCACTGCAATTGCCTGTCTCTTTGCGTATTCCCAACTCCTTTCATGTCTCTTTATTGAAGCCGCTCTCCTGCAACCGTTTTACTCGCCCTGACTCCCCTCCTCCCCCTGTGGTGGTTGATGGACTCCCGAGTATGAGATTGAGTCCATCTTGGATTCCCGTTATGTCCGCAATCGGTTGCAGTATTTGGTTCATTGGACTGGCTATGGTCCCGCGGATCGCACATGGGTTTCGTCACGTGACGTTCATGCTCCTCGATTGGTCTCCGCCTTTCATCGTCGTTTTCCCGATCGCCCGGCTCCCAGCCGCCCGGTGGGCGTTCCTCAAGGCGGGGGTGCTGTCAGGGCTCGGCGGGCGCCGCCGGCTCGGCGTCCAGCCGGGCCGCCGACCCGGCATCCTTCTTCCCGGCTCCGGGGTCGGCGTCCTCTCAGAGTCCTGTGTGCGCGCAGTAGGCGCGCGCGCCGCCGGCAGTTCCGGATTTAGCCCCCCGGCGGCGCGACGTCACCAATCAGCAGGCAAGGCACCAAATTTAAACTTGCTTTTCCCATTCCTCACTGCCCTCAGTGGCCTTTCGTTTTTGCCTGTCTGACCCTTAAGTGCTCGTTTATTTCACTCAATTTGACTTACTGTGTATGACCTGGCTATCTCTCTCGACTTGTGTACCTCTATACCCCTTGACCCGGCTTGTTACTCGACTCTGTTTTCGCCTATACCCTTGGCTTTCTGATATACGTTCCTGGCTTACCAGCGTTTACACCAGCCACTCTAAGGACTGGTTCCTGTCCTCCTTGTGTCCCTGCCTTATAGGTTCACCTCCTGTTTGTGCGAAACCCAGCCACTATAAGGACTGGTACCGCATTGTGACTCTATCTTGCTTTACCGGCACAGCCGTTACGTACCCTTGGTTGGTGTTGGCCTGAGTACAGGGCAGCCCTCATTATTTGTGTTAACCCAGCCACTACAGGACTGGTTTCTCTCCTACGAACTCGAGGCTCCTGTTTTTACTTAGGGCTAACCGTTCGTCCACCCTCAGGTACGTGAGCGTGCCTGACACTTATCCACTTGTCTGCTAAGGACGCGCTCAGCGCGTCCTGCCAAGTGAACCTCCTGTGCTATGGACACACTGAACGCGTCCTAGCACAGGAGGCAGCAATCGGCTGGGATTCCGGGCCAATTGCTGGCCCCCCCGGTGCGGGCTGACATCTTGGATCAAGAAGCTTTTACCCACATATTAAATATTATAACCCTTAATATTGTGTGTCTGCAGGAAGTCATCCAGTCGTTTTTTAAAAGTCTGTACAGACTCTGACCCAACCACCTCAACAGGCAGAGAATTCCACAGCTTTATTGTTCTCACCGTAAAATAACCCTTCCTATGCTTTAAGCTAAATTTTCTTTATTCCAGTCTAAATGGATGACCCCTTGTCCTGTTAATGAATAGGTTATCAGACAATGGTTGATAATGGCCCCGTATATATTTATATAAGGTTATCAGATCCCCTCTAAGGTGCCGTTTCTCTAAACTAAACAGGTTTAAACTTGTTAGTCTTTCCTCATAACTTAACCCTTCCATTCCCCTTATTAATTTAGTTGCCCGTCTCTGCACTTTTTCTAGCGCTATAATATCTTTTTTTAAGACAGGTGCCCAAAATTGTACAGCATTTTAGAGGTGCGGCCTGACCATTGATTTATACAGAGGAAAAATTATGTTTTCATCCCGAGAGTGAACTCCCCTTTTAATGCAATACTTTGCTGGCCTTGGCAGCTGCTGTTTGACATTGCACATTGTTACTTAGTTTGAAGTCTATGATTATTCCCAAATCCTTCTCCTGCTTGGATTTCCCTAACTCTGTACCATTTAGGGTATAAATTACTTGTGTGTTCTTCACTCCAAAGTGCATAACTTTGCATTTGTCTAGATTAAATTTCATCTGCCATTTAAGTGCCCAGTCCCCCAATCTATCTAAATCCCTCTGCAGCAAAGTAACATCCTGCTCACATTGTATTACTTTTCCTAGTTTTGTGTCATCTGCAAACACTGATACATGGCTTTCAATGCCTAATCTCATATATGCAGCAAATATTTCCATAACCATCTCATAATTCTCACCATCAGATTCAGATAATTGAAAACTGTTATAAATGTCCAAGGCTTCTGCTCCAGCAATAGTTAAGAGCAATGCTACTTTCTGATCACTTGGCAAAGTGCAGGTGTTTGTTGCTTTCATATAGAGGATAAATCTCTGCTTGAATGATCTCCATACTTCCGCCAGATTAACCACAAACTTGATTTCAAGAGGTGGCTTGAGGCTATCAGTTCTCACAGGTAAGCTCTGTGAGGTTTGTTGGCCATGTGCTTAGTGTTGCCACCTTTTCTTCAAGACAAACCTGAACACTCTAGTGTTGAGCTTGGGCTGCCATTTTTTTTGTAGCATATACATTATGCGTGTATTTACATTATGTGTTTATAATATGTCACGTGGTATGCATGGTATGTCAGGCTGGTAGTATGGCAAACTGGTATTATGGCTGGCACACTGGTATTATGCATGGCAGACTGGTATTATGCATAGCAGACTGATAATATGGCTGGCACATCGGTACTATGGCTGGCACACTGGTATTATGCATGGCAGACTGGTAATATGGCTGGCACACTGGTATTATGCATGGCAGATTGGTAATATGGCTGGCACACTGGTAAATATGGCTGGCACACTGGTATTATGGCTGGCACACTGGTATTATGCATGGCAGACTGGTAATATGGCTGGCACACTGGTATTATGCATGGCACACTGGTAATATGGCTGGCACACTGGTATTATGGCTGGCACACTGGTATTATGCATGGCAGACTGGTAATATGGCTGCACACTGGTATTATGCATGGCACTGGTAATATGGTTGGCACACTGGTATTATGCATGGCACACTGGTAATATGGCTGGCACACTGGTAATATGCATGGCACACTGGTATGGCACACTGGTATTATGCCTGGCACACTGGTATGGCACACTGGTATTATGCATGGCATAATGGTATGGCTGGCACACTGGTATGGCACACTGGTATGCATGGCAGACTGGTATGGCTGGCACACTATTATGGCACACTGGCATTATGCATGGCAGACTGGTATGGGTGGCTGGTATGGCACACTGGTATTATGCATGACACACTGGTAATATGGCTGGCACACTGGTAATATGCATGGCACACTGTTATGGCACACTGGTATATGCATGGCACACTGGTATGGCAAACTGGTTTTATGCATGGCAGACTGGTATGGCTGGCAAACTGGTATAGCACAATGGTATTATGCATGGCAGACTGGTATGGCTGGCACACTGGTATGGCACACTGGTATAATGCATGGCAGACTGGTATAATGCATGGAAGACTGGTATGGCACACTGGTATAATGCATGATAGACTGGTATAATGCATGGCAGACTGGTATGGCACTGCGCCTCACTCACTCACACTGTCACAGTCAGAGATGTTTTGCTTTTAGATTGGTGACAGTCTGGTTGGAGAGTCGATGGATGGAGAGCTGGCCTGAAGATCGATCCATGAAGAGTGATGAGCGAGACGACCACACAGCACCATCAGCACGTCTCGTTGGCTGCTCGGGACAAGTAGGGAGCTGGGAGCTGCCCGCTAGGGCACGATCAACCACGTGAACGTTGTCATGTGAGCCCATTGTCCGCCTGCGCGTGTTTGACAGCGGCTCATGGGAGGAGGTGAGGAGGACGGCACGTGACTGACAGACCACCCAACCCCTCCCATAGTTGGCGGTGCGTCTCCAAATGAAAAATATAGACGGGGTGAGGACCCGGCGCCGGGGAACGCAGGAAATGTAAGTGTGAGGCGGGGACTTGTGCCATCACCTTGGAGTCGTGTCCGGATGGCAGAAGGTGTCAAACCCGGACACATGACTCCAGAACCGGACATTCCAGGTCAAAACTGGACAGGTGGGAACCCTACATGTGCTGTACCTTGTTTCAGATCCATGTTGCTTTATTTGCTGGTAACTGGTAGAACTTGAAGAAACATCCACTTCTGGTACCATGTGTTGTTCAGCTTTTTAATGTACTGAAATGATCCGCGAGGTTCTGTTTACAGCAACTTCTTTATTATTATGAGACATGAGATGTGAACTGCTTTCCTGACTCTGAGCTGGCTCTCCTGCACACTATCACATCCTGGGGCACCAGCTCACTTCCTGTTCCCTGACCCTTATGAATATTCATTACGTACTCAGCTCAGCACAGATACTTACAGCAGGTGCTGCTGGGCAGGATAAGAACTAGTGCAGCGCTCATAGCACAGGCTGGTACAGGCTCACAGCAAGGTAGACAGAACCAGGCTAGACTCAGAGGAGCTGGAACAGTGACAACTATGTCCAGGCTGGAGACTCATTGACTGAGCAATAGGTATCTGGAGACATGCTTTCTATATGAAGGAGAAACTAATCTCTGCTGGTGATCTCCAAGGTGCGCTGTAGACTAAAAGATGCAAAAAGTGGACCAGGTACAGTAAGAGCCAGCCTGGAATGGCTCAACCACCAGAATATTTACTATCTGATAGGCTATAGGGCTGGTACATGCCACCCTAAGAATAGCCTCAATGTGCGCTTAATGGAGATGCACAATCAGAATAGGATTAAACTAGAGCCATCACGATTACAAATTTAGGCCCATGTCTCAAAATAGATTCAGTGAAATCCTAATCATGTCAGCATCAATTGTCACCAATACAATGAGATTAAGAGGCATGGAGCAATGGAACAACAGAAATGTGAGCAAGAAGAATGGAGCTCTCCGAGTGGTGAGAAGAGCAGGGTGATCAATAGGGCAGAGGGACAATTGGAGGTGAGAAGAATGAGGGAGGAACAATGGGAGTTGAGGGCTATGCAGTAGAAGCACATCAAAATCTTCAAAATCTGGAACTAGACTGTCACTTACGCTACCCCAAGGGAGTGTGAGTGGGGGACTAACTGTTTGAAAGCCCATCTTGGTTTAGGAATTCAATTTACTTTGGCTATTGCAAAGTCTAAACATTTATATCAACTGCGGGAAGTTTAATGGCTTTTATCTTTAATATTATTTACTGTTGTTTATCATGATCATGATATAATGGGAATTAATACTTCTAACCTGATGTGTTCCTTTAATATGAAATATGACAGAAGCTATGCTGGAATGGTTTATTTGGCACAGTGAAAGAAATTTATTTAACTGGTTTTATTTGTATAGGCTGCTATCCCAATTCTGAATCCAAAACGTATTTAGAAAAAGAGCAGGTACTACTCACCTGGATTGACCTGTGATTCTGCAGAACTCAAGATTAGCAGGAATAATGATTGGATAAATGGAACTTGATTTTTCATTTTTAATTGCCCCAAAGGTCAAGGTCATGAAATCTGTGAGGGAAAAAATTGTATATTGTTACAAACTTTAATCTACTAATCAATCATATGAATGTCTTATTTTCCGGCATTTATATGTACAATGATCTGGCAGTAAGTTCCTCAAATATGAAAAGTACAACATAAAAGTAATGGAATTTTAATATTTTCTAGGGGTGTGCATGACTTTTTTTCTTTCGTTTTTTTCTCAGGTGTTTTTTTTTCGTTTCGGATCATTTCAGACAGTTTTTCTTTCGTTTCAGATCATTTCGATTTGGTGATTCAGATCGATTCGGCGATTCAAATCATTTCGGCGATTCGGATCATTTCGGAGATTCGGATCATTTCAGGTGATTCGGATCAGTTGGAGTTCTTTCATTTTTTATTGCTTATTTAAGAATGGGAAGTCGATTACTATCAATAGAATGAAAGTTTCTTTACTTCATTATTCTTTTAGGCTTTTTTTAGGCATTACATGGGTGAAATTTTAGGTTTCCTAACTTTTTTAAAGAAACAAGGCTTTTTAATCAATAGGTTTCAATGCAGCATATGATTCCACACACTGCTGGGAAGTGCCTCTCTGCAGTAGACATGTGCACAGCACAAAATTTCGTTTTGAACTAATGGATTAGTCCTAAAATACAATTTATTTAGTTGCTAAAGAAATTCGTTTTCAGTTCTTTAGTATGAAAACTAATTTCATTTATCCGAAAACCAATGGATACAATTACTATTGTAGTGGCTCCTCAGAGGGCTGAGATCGCTGCTCGTTACAGTATCTCACACTCTCAGCACAATGTGGGCCATATTACAAAGTTGGTGCTAACATAACCAGAGCTGTTGTAAACTTCCCAGAGCCATTATAGCCTATGGAGGTTTTCAGTTTACAACAGCTCTGGTTAAGTTAGCACCAACATTGTAATACTGCCCTGTGTCAGGCAAAGCTGTTTCAGTAACTGACTGCTGCTCATCACAGCGCTCAGAGTTTCAGTAAAACTAGTAAATAATATTTTTTATATATAAGAGGTTAGAACAATATTTCCTTGTTTTACTGAAACTCTGAGCACTGTTACAGTCAGTTACTGTAACAGCTGAGCCTGATACATTGTACTGAGAGATAATATAACAAGCAGCCGATCTCAGCGCTCACAGCCACTGGATTTAAAGGGCTAAAAAAAAAAGGCTTCTCTCTGTATAATGTATACAACATCCACCTGCATTAATTAATACCCCTCTCTGTATAATATATAGAACATCCTCCTGAAATAATTAATGCCCCTCTCTGTATAGAACATCCTACTGCATTGGCATGTGGAGGGTGCAGAACTTGCGATGTTGCGCTGTTCATTGCTGGTCTCCTTCACTCATCAATGTAATATCCCAAAAAGGACTGAAACTAAAATGTAATGCATTTTATTTTAGTTTCTTTCATTTTTTGTACTGAGTATTTTGGTTTCTCTTGAGTCATATGAAAACTAAATTATCCCAAAATTCGGACTAAATCGTTTTAGTACTAAAACGAATGCACATGTCTACTCTGCAGTATAATTAAGGCTAATGTCAGACGAACGCATTCTGAGCACCCTGTGCGTCCGTGCACAACTGACATACTTTCTGACTGATGACACTGTAGACACCACACAGTCCGGTTTTTTTGACTGACTTTTTTTGACTGATGTAGATGGGAAATGAAAAAAATTGATACATGATATGAAAAACCATTATGTCCATCAAAAATGCAGTCTGTCTGACTACGTTCCATCACTCACGCACAAAGCTAAGCAGACGTGGCGCACTCTGTGCGTCCGTCCTAGCGGTTTGACGTTCTTACCTAAGGCCCCTGTCAGGCGAACGCAGTGATTACGTCCGTGTTGCCGCACATTTTAACATCTGTCGTAGCATAAAATTATGATCAATAGAGACCCACACACGAAGTACGTCCGCACAGAAGTGCGGACGCACAACGCACATGGCAAAAGACGCAATTTAGGCAAGAACCGCTAGGACAGATGCAGAGCGTGTGCCACGTCCGCATAACTTTGTGTGTGAGTGATGGAACGTAGTCAGAAGGACTGCATTTTTGACGTCCAGCATTTTTGACGGACAAAATGGTTTTTCATATCATATATCAATTTGTTTCATTTTACATATTAATTTTATTTCCCATATACATCAGTCAAAAAAAGTCAGTCAAAGAAAACAGACCGTGTGGTGTCTACAGTATCATCAGTCAGAAATTACGTCAGTTGTGCACGGACGCACAGTGTGCTCAGAATGCGTTCGTCTGACATTAGCCTAAATTGCGTCCAGTGCCAGATGTATTGTGCGTCCGCACTTCTGTGCGGACGTACTTCGTGTGAGGGTCTCTATTGATCATAATTTTATGCTACGACTGACAATAAAATGTGCGGCAACACGGACGTGATCACTGCGTTCGTCTGACACTGGCCTAATGCAGCATATGAATCCGCAGACTGCCGGGCAGCACCTCTCTGGAGATTGATTCATTGATTCGGATCGTTTAATTTTATTGATCAGTTAATTTTTTGTTTTTTATGAGTTTTAATTAATGCAACATATGAATCCACACAGTGCTGGGAAGTTCCTGGTAGTGTGCGGATTCATATGCTACATTAATTATACTGTAGAAAGGTGCTGCAGCATGTGAATCCGCACACTGCCGGGCAGCGCCTCTCTCTGCAGTATAATTCAGCATATGAATCCGCACACTGGCTCTCTGCAGTATAATTAATGCAGCATATGAATCTGCACACTGCTGGGCAGCACCTTTCTGCAATATAATTTAGCATTTGAATCAGCACACTCCCGGGCAGTGCCTCTCTACAGTATAATTAGTGCAGCATATGAATCCGCACACTGCTGGGCAGCGCCTCTCTGCAGCGGGAACTTCCCAGCAGTGTGTGGATTCATATGCTGCATTAATTATAACTCATGAAAAATGAAAAACTAACTGATCAAAAAGTGAATCGATCCGAATCCATGAATTGATCTCCAGAGAGGTGCTGCCTGGCAGTGTGCGGATTCATATCCTGCATTAATTATAATGCAGAGAGAAGCTGCAGTGTATGGATTCATATGCTGTATTGAAACCTATTGATTAAAAAGCCTTGTTTCTTAAAAAAAGTTAGAAAACCTAAAATTTCACCCAAAAAAATCCTAAAAGAATAATTAAGTAAAGAAACTTTCATTCTATTGGTAGTAATTTACTTCCCATTCTTAAATATGCAAAATAAAAAGGAAAACCAACTGATCCGAATCACTCAAAATGATCCAGATTGCCGAAATGAACCAAATCACCAAATGATCCGGATCACCGAATCGATCTGAAATTTCAGATTGATCCTAAATTTCGGACAGTCGCTATTTCGTTTTTGGAAATGCTCCCGAAACACGAAAATGGTTAATTCCGTCCAAATTTCAATTCGGAATGAAACAAATTGCACATCTCTAATATTTTCAAGAGTGGGACAGGGGCTCAAAATGTCCTCTCATTTTCTCATATTTGGAGAGTGGAAAATGAGCCACAACTGATGCTATCAACACAAATTATGCAGCATTTGGTTAGTCAAAGCATCAACAGGGGTATAGGGATGAGCTGTTCGGTTCGATCTGTTCAGTGTTCAATTTGAACATCGCCCGTTCAGCTGTTCGTCAAACTCTGAACATTTCCGTGTGTTCGCCGCATGATCACCCACAATGCACCACAATGGACCACAATGCACTTTTCCACTGGCTTGAAGCTTGTAATTGGCTACAGCCTTGCACCTGACCACATTCATGGGCTCACAGAGCTAAGTCCCGCAGCACACTATATAAGGCATCCCTCGCAGCCCCAGCACGTGCTTTTTGAGAGGATATTGTTCTGTTAGTGTGTCTTCTCAGTGCCAGCAGCTATTGGGGGGTTTCACTTCTAGCAGATATCTGGGAATTGTTGTAATCTGTGTCTTGTCAGTGCCAGCAGCTATTGGGGGGTCTCACTTCTATCAGATATCTGGGAATTGTAATCTGTGTCTTGTCACTGTTGCCAGCTATCAGGGGGCCCTATCAGGGAGTCTCACAGACTTGTAGCAGATTTCTGTGAACTTTAATCTGTGTCTTGTCACTGCCACCCATCAGGGGATCTCAGAGACTTGTATCTGATATCTGGGAATTATAATCTGTGTTTTGTCATCGCCACCCATCAGGGGGTATCACTGATTTATAGGTGGTTTCTGGGAATTTTAATCTGTGTTTTGTCACTGCCACCCATCAGGGGGTCTCAGAGATTTATAGGAGGTTCCTGGGAATTGTAATTTGTGTCTTGTCACTGCCACCCATCAGGGGGTCTCACAGATTTGTATCAGATTTCTGCGAATTTTAAACTGTGTCTTGTCACTGCCACCCATCAGGGGGTCTCACAGACTTGTAGCAGATATCTGGGAATTGTAATCTGTGTCTTGTCACTGCCACCCATCAGGGGTCTCACTGATTTATAGGTGGTTTCTGGGAATTTTAATTTGTGTCTTGTCACTGCCACCCATCAGGGGGTCTCACAGACTTGTAGCAGATATCTGGGAATTGTAATCTGTGTCTTGTCACTGCCACCCATCAGGGGGTCTCACTGATTAATAGGAGGTTTATGGGAATTTTAATTTGTGTCTTGTCACTGCCACCCATCAGGGGGTCTCACTGATTTATAGGAGGTTCCTGGGAATTGTAATTTGTGTCTTGTCACTGCCACCCATCAGGGGGTCTCACTGATTTATAGGAGGTTTCTGGGAATTGTAATTTGTGTCTTGTCAATGCCACCCATCATGGGGTCTCACTGATTTATAGGAGGTTTATGGGAATTGTAATTTGTGTTTTGTCACTGCCTCCCATCAGGGGGTCTCACACACTTGTAGCAGATATCTGGGAATTGTTATATGTGTCTTGCCACTGTTGCCAGCTATCAGGGGGTCCAATCAGGGGGTCTCACAGATTTGTAGCAGATCTCTGCGAATTTTAATCTGTGTCTTGTCTCTGCCACCCATCAGGGGGTCTCACTGATTTATAGGAGGTTTCTGGGAATTTTAATTTGTGTCTTGTCACTGCCACCCATCTGTCGCTTGTCGCTGCCAAAGCATCTAATGCAGCCTCCATGTCCACAGCTACTCCTGCCGTAGCCTCACCAACATACACGGAGGAGTCAGCTGAATTGTTTGACTACAATGACAGTGACATGCTGCTTGAGGATGCGCAGCAACTACAGTGCTCCGATTCAATCTCTGAGGTTGAGGAAGGGAGTATAATCAACCTAGAGGAAGGGGGTGCCAGTGACATAAAAATAACTGGCACTCATGTTGCCCCAGCAGCTGCAGCATACTGCCAAGTGTGCTCCAGTGACAAGGAGATAGGGGTGATGACGATGATGAGGTCACTGACTCCACCTGGGTGCCTGATCGAACAGAGGAGTCAAGAGAGGAGGAAGAGGAGGAGGCACAACAAACACGAGGCACAACGTCCTCTATGACCAAGTGTAGCCAGTCCAAGGCATCAGAAGTCACAGCTGCTCAGGTGCAGAGCGCTGTTGTCTCAAAGCACATGTACAGGAAGTCTGCTGTCTGGGAGTTATTTAAGAAATGTGCAGCAGACCGCACCATTGCTATTTGTAATCTATGTCAGATGAGGATCAAGCGTGGGAAAGACATCCCACGCTTGGGTACCACGTGCTTGAGGCGACATATGACCACCTTCCACGCATCCCATTGGCACAACACTTTGCATAGGTCCTCCTCCTCTTCATCTGTCTCTACCCCCACTATATGTCCTGCCATGTCATTGCCTACAACCTCCACTGACAGGGATGATGCTACAGTAATGGGTGTACCAGGTCCTTCCTCACAATGTGACAGCATCCCATCAGTTTAAGATTTACGCAGTCAGATTACGCTGCCCCAGCCGCTGCAGCATAAGAAAAAATATAGTCCCAACCATCCCCAAGCACAGAGTCTAAATGCCAGCTTAGCAAAATTACTCGCATTACAGCTGCTGCCTTTCCAGCTGGTGGACTCTGCTTCCTTCCGTGAATTTGCCGAATGTGCTGTACCATAGTGGCAGGTTCCAAAACGCCATTTCTTTTCACGGAAGGCCATTCCAGCACTATACCAGCACGTGGAAGACAATGTTATGGAGTCATTGGGAAAGGCAGTCAGCAGCAAGGTGCACATGACTTTAGACACGTGGTCCAGCAAGCATGGACAGGGCTGTTACATTTCCATTACAGCACACTGGGTAACTCTGATTGCAGCTGGGAGGGATCCAAGACGAGGCTCTGTGCTGGAGCTTGTTCATCCACCACGCCTCCAGAAAGCTGCTTGTATGAGGTGTGGCTGCTATACCACCACCTCTCCCTCTTCCTCCTCCTCCTCCTTCTCTGTCTCTGGCAATGTGGCAGTTAAACCGACGCGTGACAGGGGCTACGCAATGGCTCAAGCAAAAAGATGCAATACTGTGCTTGAGCTGGTTTGTTTAGGGGACAGGAGCCACACCGGGCCAGAAATTCTGTCAGCTCTGCAGGGGCAGGTGCAGAGATGGTTAACACCATGCCAGCTTCAGCTGGGAATGGTCGTCTGTGATAATGGCAGCAACCTTCTCTCTGCCCTACACCTGGGTAATTTGATGCATGTACCATGCCTAGCACACGTCCTAAATCTGGTGGTACAGCGTTTCCTAACTGAATTTAAGCAGGCATGGGATAGGCATAAGGCTATCTTAAACAAAAGATAAATCCATGTAATTGGGCAGACTAGATGGGCCAAAAGGTTCTTATCTGCCGACATTTTCTATGTTTCTAACCAGGTACCCAGGGCTGGCACAGCTTCTCAGCCAGGCCAGAAAAGTCTGCAGCCACTTCAGACAGTCATTCCCAGCAAGCGTTCGCCTGGCAGAAATTCAAAGAGAATTCCACCTTCCCACAAACCGTCTGATATGTGACATGCCCACCAGGTGGAACTCGACATTAGCAATGCTGCAGCGTCTGCACAAGCAGCAGAGGGCCATCAATGAGTACCTTTGTGAGTATGGCACAAGGACAGGTTCAGGTCAACTTGGGTTTTTTTCCCCCCCGCAGTGGCTGATGATCAAGGATGCATGCACTGTACTGTCGCCATTTGAGGAGGCACAAGGATGGTGAGCAGGGACAGTGCATGCATCAGTGACACAATTTCTTTAGTGTTCCTGCTGGAGCGCGCTCTGCGGGGAATTATAGATGTGGCACTAGAGGCAGAGCAGCAGGAGGAAGAGGAGGCCTTCCCTAGCTCTCAAGGCCCCAGTCTTTACGCAGACAGCATTCCTGCGGGTCCTCAGATCAGACAGGAGGAGGATGAGGAGGAGGAGGAATATTTAAGTAGTGGGGGCATTGAAGGTGGGGATTCCTCAAGGGAGGGTTTTGTGTGCCCAGATACCCAAGGACTAGTACGTGGCTGGGAGGAGGAAGTGCACGATGGGGTCATCCTCCTCATTGACCAGGAAGACTCGGAAGCTAATGCCACCTCAAACCTACGCTGCAAAGGCTCCCTTATCCTGCAAAGCCTGCAAAAGGACCCCAGGATTCGTGCTATCAAGGAGAGGGATCATTACTGGTTGGCAAGCCTTCTTGATCCACGATACAAGGGTAAAGTTGCAGAGCTCATCCTGCCCTCACCGAGGGAGGACAGGATGAAAAAACTTGAGGACGCTCTAAAGTGACACTTGTGTAACACCTTTCCAGGCACTGGTAGGTTACCAAGTGATGACACAGGTGCTTCTGAGGCTGCGGTTGATCAGAGGAAGAGCGGTGAAAGGGGCCGCTTGACTGATGCCTTTTCCAATTTTTTTAGTCCACGACGCCCAGGGACGTCAAATGTAGGCACCTATTGCCAGCGTCTTCACCATATGGTGCAAGCCTACCTAGGGACAAGGGCAGACCTAGATACCTTTCCAGCAGATGATCCACTGGCTTACTGGGTGTTGAGATTGGATCACTGGCCAGAACTTAGCCAATATGCTATAGAGCTACTAGGTTGCCCTTCATCCAGCGTGCTTTCTGAAAGGACGTTCAGTGCCACTGGAGGTTTTGTCACAGACAAAAGAGTGCGTCTGTCCACCGACTCTGTAGATTGGCTGACGTTTATAAAATTGGATCAGCAGCTATCAATCCCCTGATGCTGAAGTAACTGAATATTTCAGGGATCTCTTCTGCATTCACAAAACCTCCACCACTGCACTCTTCCTCAATACCACAGAGGGGTTACTTACGTTGTGAAGGCACTTGCTGCCAACAAAGGCACAATATTTGGGTGCACTGACGCCTTTACCAGATTCATATCTTTTTAATATAGGACTGCATTGTCCAACCCTGCACTCTTCCACTATACCACAGAGGGGTTACTTACGGTGTGAAGGTCACTTGCTGCAACCAAAGGCACAATATTTGGGTGCACTGACGCCTTTACCCTATTCATATCTTTTTAATATAGGACCGCATGGACCAACCCTGCACTCTTCCACTATACCACAGAGGGGTTACTTACGGTGTGAAGGTCACTTGCTGCAACCAAAGGCACAATATTTGGGTGCACTGACGCCTTTACCCTATTCATATCTTTTTAATATAGGACCGCATGGACCAACCCTGCACTCTTCCACAATACCACAAAAGGGTTATGGTGTGAAGGCACTTGCTGCCACGAAAGGAACAATATTTGGGTGCACTGACGCCTGTACCAGATTCATATCATGTTAATATTGGACCACAGGGTCCAACCCTGTACTCTTCCACAATACCACAGAGGGGTTACGGTGTGACAGCACTGTTGTCGACACTAAAGGCCTAATTTTAAAGCATAAGCTTCACCATAATTTAGCCAAAAAATCACTAAACTTGTTCGGTGTGTCCTAAAATGTCTTTTCATACAGGCTACCGCCCCAAACAGTTGATTATGAATAGATTAAAGGAAAACCGTTTACCGGCATTTGAAATGTAAATTTTTTGTTTTTAAATGTTTCTATACATCCTACAAATCCGCCACTTCACGGGCAGGCTGTGGGGACCTCCTAGGCAGGATATTTGAAGGAATTTTTCATTTTTATTTTTAACCCTTATTTCTTGGAAAACTCACTGTTCCTTTAAAAACATTTTTTTTTAAACTTTTTGTCCTTGTTTCCTGTCCCCCAGGGCACTACCCAGACCCCCATACACCTTTTATGGCAAATATCTTGCATATATGCCCTCTTGGAGGGCACTCTAACAATCAAACTTTTGAGTCCCATTGACTTGCATTGAGTTCGGTTCGTGTTCGAGTTCGAACTCGAACTTTTGAAATTGTTCAAGTTCGAATGCGAACTGAACACGGGGGTGTTCGGCTCATCACTAGTATATATGTATGAGTGGGTATACCTGGTCTGAGGTCTGCATACATGTATCTGAGTGGGTATCCATATATCTGAGATGACGTGTGGTCAGGGTGTGTGCATGCTGTGCAGTGAGTAAATGGGGTGTCTGGCCATACATTTCACTATTAACATATATTGGACAGGCTATCAGAAAAATCCTAAATTATTTATTGGAAAGCAGTCACATGTCTTTAAATAGAAGTATCGGTATTAAACAGCAGCATGTGTTTTATAATGTGGTTTTATTTGTAATGCACAAGTATTCTAGTTGCAGAATATGTAAATGATAGTGTCCCTTTAACAAACTGTTGCGTTCAGATATATGTGTGAAAATTGATTATCAAGATGAGCTGGAAATTTGCCTGGAATTTCGTTTGCTCTCTGTTTGTCCACAAACTGCACCCTGATTACAAAATAATTGACATGCATCAGCAAAAAATAATTCTCCATGCGTTTATATCTTTAAAACCCCTCATAACTAGATAGTAAATATCATTGCCCTTACAGGAGGGCCTTGTGATGAGCCTCTGCACAGAGAATGGGTTAACGTCTCTTCAGGCAAGATCATATAACACCTTCACTTATAAGATTTTTTTTTTTTAGTAGAAACAAAGAACGACTGTGGGAAGCCTGCAGAAAGATTAACCCAAGCAGCGCAGCAACGTCGTAACTCTCCATAAAAAGAATCACGCACAAATATTGAAATCTCACACGTCTAAATGAAATATGCAAAACCACTTCTTGATCCAACTAAAGGGACACTGTGTAACTACTAAAACAGAAATCAGCTTTTCTTAGACTGCTGGAGGAGATTCTGTTAGCATCCAGTTCAGTCTACAGTAGGTGAAGTTTTTAATTAAACATATAGGGCCGCTAACGGAGAAAAACTTTGCCTGCAGGTTTCTCCCTAGCATCCCCATTTCAGCGTGATATTCCAGGGCTGGCGCTAATTCAGCAGTATCACCTTCTAGGGGTTCATAGAACTCCATGGAGGGTTGTGCTTCTGGACGACAAGCCATGCGCAATCTTACTCGTGGGATCGCACAGCTATGATGAGTGATCGCAGAGGGAGACTGGGAACAATTTGTCCCCAGTCTCACTTTGCTTTCAGAGACAAGAAGTGGCAGATCGGGATGCTGTTCTCGCCACTGAATTAGAGGGGAGTATCTGATTTATTGGGGGGTTTAGGGGGTGCTAAATGATTTTGCATATGTGGAATCAGATTGCACCAGCTTTTATGTATTGCTAAAATTATGGTTTGCAAAACGCTGCGGTAATTAGCACTAGCACTTTGTAATACCTTACTTATCCTAACGGTAATTACTGATTGCTCTCCCCATGTTGCGTATAGGATTTGCGCAGCACAGTAAGCTCACCAAAGCTAGCGCAATCACCAATCGCGCTAACAGATTTTTCACAGTTTTAGTGTAAGTGTTGTAATATGGGGGGCATGCGATAAAGTCACTTATCCTGACGTTAACGCTTTCTCACCTGACTGCTACAGCTACAGGGTTATCCAAAGAGATTCGAAAAGTCACCGCACGTTCGGTGACTTTTCGTTCTCTTCAATTCGGTTCCTTTTGCCGATTGCATTTCGGTGACCCTGCGGTGTATTCAGCAAACACCACAGGGTCCCCGAGTTGCAGGGAAAAGCTGCCGCAAACCTGACAAAAACTAACCGCAAAACCTGCCGAATGCACGCCGAAAACCTGCAAAAACATCTGGATTAACCCGTCGAAGACGCCGGAAAAACCCGAGCAGGAGCCGATAACATGCAGCGAAGCCGCCGGAAAAAGCCGAGAAAAAGCTGACACCGCAGACAGAGGGAAGTAAATAAATTAGCAAAACAGTTTGTATGAATGTGAAAGTGAAAAGCTGTTTGCAAAGAAACTACTGAGCGAAAATATCTGAAATTTACACAGGAGGTCCAGGGAATGATAATATAAAGGGCTGTTACAGAAAAAAGATGTAAACTTAAAAAAAAAAAAAAAAAATTAAGAAAAATGCTTAAAGTATCCTAAAAAAATCTATAACTAAAGAGACTCTTTATTGCAGAATTTTATAATGAACGGTCTATTAGATATTGAATTAAAACGGGAATATTTTTAACATTGAAGCCTATGGGATTCTCCTGAATTAACTTGCCGAATGAAACCACCAAATGGCAGGGCATTTGGGGAACCTTTCACTGCTGGTTTGTGTTCTCTGAATAGCCGAAGCAGTGCTTTTTCATGGGGATTTCACTGCCCTCGAACAGGCACCGAACAGGCACCGTATGTGCAGGCAATTCGCCAGGATTTGCCGAATTGCCTTCTCTCTGGATAGCCGAATGGCCAAGAAAGGTAACCGAATGCTGATTTTCAGCGTTCGGTTACCTTTCTCAAGCAATTCGGATCTCTTTGAATAACCCTGCTAGTGTTCACTTGGAAAAAGGGGCCCTAGTTTCCATCACAAGATCGTGATCAGGTTGAAAGGTTCAAGTCAGGTGATCGGGCAAGCCAGTCTAGATGATAAACACCCAGGGCCCGATTTACCACTCAGGAGTCTGTATTCACAGAGATGTGGAACGCCCCTACCACCACCCCCCCCCTAAAAAAAGTGCCAAAATTACCTTTTACACCTTTGTTTTGGGCAGACTAAAAAAAAAACCTGAAAACCTGTTTCTCTCTATGCTCAAATCAAAAGGGGTAGAATTGGTTGCAGTGTCATTAGTGCAGTGGCATTGTTTGCTTTGCAAGTAAAGCACATAATGCCACTGCTTTAGAACAGAGAAAACAGTAAATATTTCATTAATTTTTTTCTTAAATTATTTTAAAACATTACATGGTCATATTTGCTATTCGTTCGAAGGGCCAGAGTCTGACCTTTCCAATGACACTTGAGCTTGTGTGGTGTAAAAATCAGAGATGCAGATTTCCAAAGCCCTCCGGTCTCTCCTCACTGCAGTAACACAGTCTAGGTTTCAGATAAAACAACTCATTGTGCCATCACCTCCACACTTGTTGGCAGTGTGGAAAATGAGAAGGAGAGTTAGTGCAGCATCAATGTTCACTATATAATTGTAAAATAAAAATTTTGTTGAAATTGAGTTAGAAAAAAAATGTTGTGTGCAAAAAAAAAAGGGAAAATATTATTTTATTATTTTACGGTTACCTAAACCTAACCTGGTCATGTTTAGTCTCACTGGAAAGGCCATACTCTGGCCTTTCCAATGATACCATATACAGATGAAACTCCAAAAATTTTAATATCTTGCAAATGTTCATTTATTTCAGTAATGCAACTTAAAAGGTAAAACTAATATATGAGATAGACTCATTACATGCAAAGCAAGCCATGATTTGTCATAATTGTGATGATTATGGCTTACAGCTCAAGAAAATCTCAGATCCAGAATCTCAGAAAATTAGAATATTACATGCAATCAATAAAACAAGGATTGCACATAGACCAATATCGGACCTATGTATAAGCATGCATATATACTCAGTATTTGGTTTGGGCCCCTTTTGCAGCAATTACTGCCTCAATGCGGCACGGCATGGAAGCTATCAGCCTGTGGCACTGCTGAGGTGTTATGGAAGACCAGGATGCTTCAATAGCAGCCTTCAACGCTTCTGCATTGTTCGGTCTCATGTCTCTCATCTTTCTCTTGGCAATGCCCCATAGATTCTCTATGGGGTTCAGGTCAGGTGAGTTTGCTGGCCAATCAAGCACAGTAATCCCACGGTCATTGAACCAGGTTTTGGTGCTTTTGGCAGTGTGGGCAGGTGCCAAGTCCTGCTGGAAAATGAAGTCAGCATCCCCATAAAGCTCATCTGCGGAAGGACGCTTGAAGTGCTCCAAAATCTCCTGGTAGACGGCTGCGTTGACCCTGGACTTTTGCCGACCAGCACCAGCAGATGACATGGCTCCCCAAATCAACACAGACTGTGGAAACTTCACACTGGACTTCAAGCATCTTGCATTGTGTACCTCTCCATTCTTCCTCCATACTCTGGGTCCTTGGTTTCCAAATGAGATGCAAAAGTTGCTCTCTTCAGAAAAGAGAACTTTGGACCACTGAGCAACAGACCAGGTCTGTTTTTCTTTAGCCCAGGTAAGACACTTCTGATGTTTGTTGTTCAGGAACGGCTTGACAAGAGGAATACGACATTTGAAGCCCATGTCCAGGATCCGTCTGTGTGTTGTGGCTCTTGATGCACTGACTCCAGCCACAGTCCACTCCTTCTGAAAGTCCCCAACACTTTTGAATGGCCTTTTCCTGAAAATCCTCTCCAGGCTGCGATCATCCCTGCTACTTGTGCACCTTTTTCTTCCACACTTTTCCCTTCCACATAACTTTCTATTAATGTGCTTTGATACAGCACTTTGGGAACATCCAACTTCTTTTGCAATTATCTTTTGAGGCTTTCCCTCCTTATGGAGGGTGTCAATGATGGTTTTCTGCACAACTGTCAGGTCAGCAGTCTTTCCAATGATTGTGATTCCTACTGAACCAGACTGAGAGACCATTTAAAGGCTCAGGAAACCTTTGCAGGTGTTATGGCTTAATTAGCTGATTAGAGTCGGACACTGTGAGCTAGACATGTGCATTCGTTTTAGTACTAAAACGATTTAGTCAGAATTTTGGGATAATTTAGTTTTAGTATGACTCAAGAGAAACGAAACTGCTCAGTACAAAAAACGAAAGAAACTAAAATAAAATGCACTACATTTTAGTTTCAGTCCTTTTTGTGATATTACATTGAGTGAAGGAGACCAGCAATGAAGAGCGCAACATCTGAAGTTCTGCACCCTCCACATGTCAATGCAGTAGGATGTTCTATACAGAGAGGGGCATTAATTAATGCAGTAGGATGTTCTATACATTATACAGAGAGGGGTATTAATGCAGGAGGATGTTATATACATTATACAGAGAAAGGTATAAATTGAGGAGGATGTTCTATACAGAGAGTGACATTAATTAATTAATTCAGGAGGATGTTCTATATATTATACAGAGAGGGGTATGAATTAATGCAGGAGGAGGTTCTAAACATTATACAGAGAGGATCCTTTTTTTTCAGCCTTTAAATCCAGTGGCTGTGAGCACTGAGATCGGCTGCTTGTTACATTATCTCTCAGTATAATATATCAGGCTCAGTTGTTACAGTAACTGACTGTAACAGTGCTCAGAGTTTCAATAAAACAAGGAAATAATATTGTTCTAACCTCTTATATATAAAAATATTATTTACTAGTTTTACTGAAACTCTGAGCGCTGTGATGAGCAGCAGTCAGTTACTGTAACAGCTTTGCCTGACACGGGGCAGTATTACAATGTTGGTGCTAACTTAACCAGAGCTGTTGTAAACTGAAAACCTCCATAGGCTATAATGGGTCTGGGAAGTTTACAACAGCTCTGGTTAAGTTAGCACCAACTACGTAATATGGCCCACATTGTGCTGAGAGTGAGAGATACTGTAACAAGCAGCGATCTCAGCCCTCTGAGGAGCCACTACTATAGTAATTGTATCCACTGGTTTTCGATGGAAGGAAATTAGTTTTCATACTAAAGAACTGAAAACGAATTTCTTTAGTAACTAAATAAATTGCATTTTAGGACTAATCCATTAGTTCAAAACGAAATTTTGTGCTGTGCACATGTCTACTTTGAGCCTAGATTATTGCACCTTTTCACAATATTCTAATTTTCTGAGATTATAGATTTGGGTTTTCATGAGCTGTAAGCCATAATCATCACAATTATGATAAATCACGGCTTGATCTATTAGTTTCACCTTTTAAGTTGCATTACTGGAATAAATTTACTTTCGCATGATATTCTAATTTTTCGAGTTTTACCTGTGTGTCAATCTAGCCTCCAGAGATACAGGGTCTAAATGATTGTAAATTGTGCACTTTTTTTATATAAATACAGAGTAAGATAGAGTCTGTTGGCACATGCCTACTGTGCCTATTTATAAATCCAGCCCTGTAAACACCTCTGGTTCTATAGCAGTTTGCAGAGTCGATGCTCAATGTTAAGGGACATCGTCATCCTTTAACACAATGTTTCCTTGTGGGAATAAGTCAACAGGTCTGGGAATCGTGGTCTGATTTTGTCCAGAAACAATGCCGTCGTTGCCTTTTGGGGACCTCGCACTAACATTGAGAGATCTTGGAACAACGCGGAAGCTCGAGACTAGATTTTCCCCCTTTTTTTCCTATTTTTCTTTAGCCCTCTAAATCTATTTAACCCAAAGGTAGATTCGGTAGCATGTTTTCCTTTTCCCTTTTATATTTGGTTTTAGTATGTGTTTTAATGTTTATAATTAATCCCAGCTTTCCTTTCCGATCTTAAACTGGTATGCATGGTATTGGGTTTTTTATGCGAGACACTAGAAAAACATCGGAAGGCTTTTTCTGTTCACGCCTTTTTTATTGTTTAATGTCTTACACCAATTTTTATTGCACTGCTTCTGATGTGATATAATGTGTCATTGACATTGCTTGCTCTTGCTTTCATGAATAAAACTTATATTATACATAACAGGTCTGGGAAGCATTTCACGTATCCTGGTGGTAACACGCACACATCCGAGCACTAACGGTAGCGCCAACCAGGGCTTTGTTTCAGGGGGTACTCAGTACCGGCACCTCACCACTCAGCACCCGCACCTCACCACCAGCCAGAACTAACAGGACAGAGCATGATGCTCCTCCCTCCTCCTGCAGTGGCAAGCAGAGAATCGGAAGTGCTCGGCAGCTCATGTTGCTCCTTAATGCTTCCGATTGTCAGGAGTGTATGTAGGGACTGATAGCCCCCCTCCCCCAGTAAGTGACAAGGGAGGGTTGCTCCCCCTCTCTCTGAAGCTGCTGAAACTTTGAACAGCATGGGGATGGGGGTGCAGCATGTTTAAAAAAACATCTTCCAGAGCTGCGGATTGTCAGGTAAGCGGTGTGATCAGAGGAGCTGGTACTGTAAGGCGGTAGTGAGTTTTATTGCTGTGGAGCTCATACACACTGCGCATTACTGTGAGTTTCATTGCTGTGGAGCTCATACACACTGCACATAACTGCGAGTTTCATTGCTGTGGAGCTCATACACACTGCGCATTACTGTGAATGTCACTGCTGTGGAGCTCATACACACTGTGCATTACTGTGAGATTTATTGCTGTGGAGTTCATACATACTCAGCAAAACTGAGTTTCATTGCTGTGGTGCTCACAAATGCTAAGGGATTATCCACTCAGTGCCATCGTTTAAAAAAAAACCACAAAAAAAGCCAGCTAACTGCCCTTCAATACAGAATTTTCTTGCAACAGAGGCACATAGTGGATAACCCCCATAGGGTTACAACAATAGTTGAAGTTCATTTAAAGGAACACAGTATTAAAAAATATGGTTCCCTTTTATAGTGTCTTCCTTTACGTGAGCTACAACTATTGTTTATTAGGACATGAAAATAGTCATAATAATCAGTTTTTCCCCAGACGTGAGAGTACCCCCACCTATTTTTCCAGAAAAAAATCACTGGCGCCAATTATGGTATTTAGCTCATTGAAGGGCAGAAAATTTAGAGAGTTGCCATGCTGTTTTATTGAATTCTCACAGTGAAGGTACATCCTTTTAAAGTGTGTTCTATTAAAAAGAACAAATAAGAATTATAGATTTAACAATTGTCTTCCTGGACACTTTTATGCTTGCACATAACATGTTTGAGTTTCCTCTATGGTTCCAATGGAGAAAGGGGTACTTACATTAAATGTCCTAAATATAAGTAACAAATCTCACCTTAAGAATTATTTGTATTTGAAATTCTTCTTGCACGAATATATAATGCTATTATTCTTTAAAATTCATGATTTTTTTTACATTAATTTAGTTCTACTCTGCCAGCACATTTATGAATTAGCAAAGTATGCAAAAGTTTTAATAATGTAGCAAAAATAATTACTTATTACTTTAGCTAGTACCTACCTTGAACTATTTATTAGAATCACTACCCACCTTATCAACCTAGCGTACTATACCTGTTTTGCCAATTAAATTTTTTTTACTATGTATGATCTCCTCAAGTGCAGGAATCTCGTATAGAATTTTTGACCCTCTTTCAGCCTATATCAAGGCACAAAAAAAGAAATTTTCTGTTCCTGACAATTATCATAACATTGCATAGGAAAGGACTTTCTGTCTGCCAACTTACTTTGAAAGTGAATTGTCAGCATTGTACTGTGTCCAGGTTAATCCAGCATCATAAAGAAACAGGATCTGTCACTTATCGTAAACACAGTAGATGCCCACCATGTTCAGGACCAGATTTATAATTAGGCAAGATAGGCATGTGCCTACAGATGCCTGCCACAAGGGGGTACCTTACTGTGTTAAAGGAAAAAAAAAAGCACATTTTACAATCATTTAGATCTCTGTATCTGGAGTCCTACAGACTAGAGGAACATATAAGTTATTTTTGGAAAGGGCGGAGTCTGGCCTTTCCAAACCTGCTTTTGTTATAAGAGCCCTATCTATGCTTTCAACAAACCTGCCCTTGTTGCTAAGAACCCTCTGTAACTCCCTAGGACCCCTGCATCTACCATTTGCCCAGACTTCTCACTCAGCACCCCTAGACTTTCACCATATCCCTGCATACTAGTATTTCAGCTTTCAGGCCTACACCTGCGCCATATTCCTGCCTATTGTATACTGTGTGTTCGTTAGTTAACCCCTTTTTTTCACTCTGTGGAATCCCTCCAGTGCCAGTAGTCAGTCCTATTCCTGTATTGTTTCTCTGTCTTTTTCCTGAGTTCGGTATATACTTTGGTCAGCCTTTTCTCATCCTGTGTTCCTCAGTGTTCTTAGTTAATCCTATGTCTAGCCTTGTCCCTCTGTCTTTGATCTATTTATTACTTATCCAGTGTCTTCCCCACTTACTGTCCTGCCCAGCCGCGTATTATACTTTACTTATTGCCTTTGCATCATCCCCCTTGTGTCTATAAATAAACCTTTATTCATTTATACCTGCCTATCCGCCTTGATCACTGCATATTTGGCTCGAACCTGCCACTAGAACCAGCACCTGACAGTCAGTTACTTCAAATCTCCTTAAGATAAGACATATTGTAGCACTGTTCAGTTGCATATTTTATTATAGGGAGAAATAATAAGTGAGCACTGTTTATTTGAGATGTTTCTCTTTACAAGGCACTATAGGGCGTATAATTTTATCACAAAGAATTATTCACATTTCTTTGTTGAATTTTGCACATTTTTGTTTTGACTCACCAATGAGATTTTGCCTTGGCAGCTCTCTTAATTCTCTGCCCTTCAATTGGCTAAATACCATAGTTGGCGCTTCCGTTAGCGTTCGGATGTGTGCATGTGATAAGTGAAATGCTTCCCAGACCTGTTTTGTATAATATCGTTTTTATTAAAGAAAGCAAAAGCAAACAATGTCGATGACAAATTATATCACATCAGAAGCAGTGCAATAAAAATTGGATTAAGACATTAAACAATAAAAAAGGCGTGAACAGAAAAAGCCTTCCGATGTTTTCCTAGTGTCTCGCATAATATAAAAGGAAAAAGGAAAACATGCTACCAGATCTACCTTTGGGTTAAATAGTTTTAGAGGGCTAAAAAATAATAGGAAAAAAAGAAAGAAAATCTAGAGTCTCGAGCTTCCGCGTTGTTCCAAGACTTCTTAATGTCAGAGTTAGTGCAAGGTCCCCAAAAGGCAACGACGGCATTGTTTCTGGACAAAATCAGATCACAATTCCCAGACCTCTTGACTTAGTCCCACAAGGTGACATTGTGTTAAAGGATGACGATGTCCCTTAACATTGAGCATCGACTCTGCAAACTGCTATAGAACCAGAGTTGTTTACAGGGCTGGATTTATAAATAGGCACAGTAGGCATGTGCCTACAGACGCTAGCTTACTCTGTAATAATAATAAATAAAAACTTATTAATATTATATAGGGGCACAGCATCTGCATATGTATTACAGGCCACCTTATAATTAATGCAGAGGCTGTGCCCCTATATAATATGTATTACATACAGGTCACTTTATAATTATTAATTAATGCAGGCAGATGCTAGGCTTTTTTCCACCATAGTTTTCAAACTGTTCAATGTTAAAAAACTGTTTATTAGATATATCTTAAAGCATTTATTATTTTCAATTGCAGTAAACAGCCTTTCTTTTAATTTATTTGCTATGATTATTTTGTCATTTTTTGGGAATTTTTGGGTTAATCTTTAGGTTTCCTGAGTAATTTTAAAGAAACTAGCCTTTTTTCCACCAAAGCTTTCAATGTTAAGAAAATCCCAGTTTTTCTTAAATATATCTTAAAGCATTTTTTTTTGTCACTTACAGCAAGTGCCTGCATCTATTTATTTGTTAGGATTATTTTGGCATTTTTTGGGAATTTTTGGGTGAAAGTTTCCTAATTTATTTTAAATGTAATAATGAGGTCTGTTCTTCTTTGCTGAATGCATGCAGCAGAATTATTTTCTTACAGTCTGAGTGCTTTCAGCAAGATACATTACATTACATTGGACAGTTCCACTTGTGAATTAGATTGATAACATGTTCCACCTTTCAGACCTTGGACAGTACCTGAAAAGTGGAACGTTTTATCAATCTATTTCACAAGTGGAACTGTCCAAGGCTTGACACAATGTAATGTAATGTATTTTGCTGAAAGCACACAGACTGTAAGAAAATAATCCAGCTGCATGCGTTCAGCAAAGAAAAACAGACCTCATTATTACATTTAAAATAAGTTAGGAAAGCTAAAGATTAACCCAAAAATTCCCAAAAAATGCTAAAATAATCCTAACATATAAATAAATGCAGTTTTCTTGCTGTAAGTGAAACAAATAAATGCTTTAAGATATATTTAATAAAAACTGGGATTTTTTTAACATTGAAAGCTATGGTGGAAAAAAGGTTAGTTTCTTTTAAATTACTTAGGAAACCAAAAATTCCCGAAAAAAATGCCAAAATAATCCTAACAAATAAATAAATGCAGACACTTCTTGCTGTAAGTGAAAGAAATAAACAGTTTAATAAATATTTATTAATATATTACTCACAAAAACGGGAAAACAAAATAAACAAAATAACCCATTGAAACAGACTGCCAAATTGACCACAATTAACGAAATGAAACGAACCGATACTAAACGAAAACCTGGCGAAACGACCCGAAACGAAAGAAAAAGGGCCAAAAAAACAAACCGAACCGAAAAAAAACGGCATGCACATCCCTAATAGTAATGCACCACACAGCTGCACAAAGACAACCATAAACAGGAAGGGCAGTGTTAAGGGGAGAACCAAAATACACAGGCACCCAGGTAAATACAAGAAAACCCTAATCTGAATATCGTCCGTCTCTAAACGAAGGTTGGGTACGGTACTGCTGGGTGAAGCATATAGAAATTAAACACAGAAAGGACAAGAGGGGCAAATGCAGAGACATACAGGGTTATCCAAAGAGATCCGAATTGCTTGAGAAAGGTAACCGAACGCTGAAAATCAGCGTTCGGTTACCTTTCCTGGCCATTCGGCTATCCAGAGAGCAGGCAATTCGCCAAATCCTGGCGAATTGCCTGAACATACGGTGCCTGTTCGGTGCCTGTTCGAGGGCAGTGAAATCCCCATAGAGAAGCACTGCTTCGGCTATTCAGAGAACACAAACCAGCAGTGAAAGGTTCCCCTAATGCCCTGCCATTCGGTGGTTTAATTCGGCAAATTTATTCAGGAGAATCCCATAGGCTTCAATGTTAAAAATATTCCCGTTTTAATTCAATATCTAATAAACCGTTCATTATAAAATTCTGCAGCAAAGAGTCTCTTTATTTATAGATTTTTTAGGATACTTTAAGCATTTTTCAGATTTTTTTTTTTTTTAAAAGTCCGATTTTTTTTTTTTTTCTTCAGTTTACTTATTTTTTTTGTAACAGCCCTCTTTATTATCATTCCCTGGACCTCCTGTGAAAATTTCAGACATTTTCGCTCAGTAGTTTCTTTGCAAACAGCGTTTCTTTTTCCCAGATTCATACAAATGGTTTTTATAATTTATTCACTGCCTCCTCTACGTCACAGCTGCTTCGGCTCTGTGTGATTCGGCTCATGTTCGGCTCCTGTTCGGCTTCTTCAAAGGTTAATCCAGATGTTTTTGCTTGTTTTCAGCGTGCATTCGGTTAGTTTTCGTCAGGTTTGCGGCAGCTTTTCCCTGCAATTCGGGGACCCTGTGGTGCTTGCTGAATACACCGCAGGGTCACCGAAATGCAATCGGCAAAAGGAACCGAATTGAAGAGAACGAAAAGTCACCGAACGTGCGGTGACTTTTCGAATCTCTTTGGATAACCCTGTAAGTAAAAATAACAAGAGCCGAAGTTAGGAACCAGATCAGATTATTTTACAAAGCCAGGGGTGAGAAACACAACGGTTACTCATACAATGGCAGGAGTCAGAGTCGGAATAAAAAATCAGACAGAGCTATGAATCAGAGCCAGAACGGGTAATCATACAATGCAAAGAGTCAGTACACAGTAGAAGCAGAGAGCATAAGGGTAAATACAATCGAAAATTCAGGAAGCAAAAAATGTCACTCTAAGTCCAATGAGTGCTCACAATTTTCGCTGGTGATTCCTGTATGTTTGTGTTTAGGTTTAACGTAACTTTAATCCAAATTAAAAAAAAAGATATCACTGCATCGTGTAATTATGTATGTATGTGCACGTGTTTGTATTTATATATGTGTGTATAAATATATTTACACACAAGAATCCATATACATATGTGAGGGTGCATATTTTAAACTTCTACTTAACCTCTTCACTACTAAGCACTTTTGTTGAAAAAGTTTTTATCATAACATTTATTTGAAACATGGGAGGTGAAATTAACAATTAATATAAGAGAGGGTAAAACAGAAATCTTGCACAGAAATTGTTTTTCTGAGATAGTTAAAAAATATAAATAATGCAGAAATGGCCATTGTATCAAATACAGTAAATGTGATAAAGCTAGATAATAAAAATGGTCAGATATCCTGCTTAGGGGAATTTGTAGTGATCATAATGAGATGATTAGCAATGCAACTTCCACAAAATACCAAGAGAAAATAATATCTGCATGTGGCATAATGCCTGTATAAGGAAATTACAGAAACACCTTATATCTGTACTGTACAGGAATTTTCGGTAATTATGACCCCCTGAATCTTAGCCATGTACAGCAATGAATGACCCCAAGTAGCTATGCTTTTGGAATTTTTTTAGAATGAGGTTTCGGACTGTTATTTGCAGCTTGTTTACAGTAATATAGAGTGACTGGAGATTGGAAAAACAAAGAATTTCATTTCTCCACAGGGGGCACACTGATCTGGCTTTAAAAGGGTACACAAATGAGGTTTTGATATGCCAATAACTGCTTTTCAATATATTACAATGCAAAATTGAATTAATCTTTTCACTACTAATATAAAGTTTAAAGTCAATATTTATTTAATGGACAGGATCACTTTGTCTGTGATAGACCATTAGGGCATTGATATGGCATTATTCTTTTTGACCAACGCGTTATCACAGAACAGAGTCACCCCAGTCTAGCATCAGGTGCTGTAATCTTCACCCCTCTGTGAGTGTCGCTATACAAGACCCATAGTGCAATCAGTGGGTGGCAGTGAAACTTTAACAGTTTAACTTTAAACTTTAATTTTACTAATTATTTTTACTATACTATATATTTTAGCAAAAAAATCTAGCATGTATATAGGGAACAATTCCCTGTCAAATGAGCCCAACGTAGGTTGAACATGACATGTGCACTGTAAGACTGAACTAGGCTCCCTCAGCACTGGACTGTATCCGGCAGCTACTGTTACTTCCTATAGCAGACTGGGGGCTCAGGGGCAGATCCAGGGGGGGCAACGGGGCAATTGCCCCCCCCCCTGAGATTCTGAAAAAAATTACTGCCTCTCTGCCTTCAGCTCTGAGCTCAGCAGCAGACTGCATTGTAACTCCGTCTGTGTGTCACTCTGTGTCACTGTCTCCTGTCCTGAATGAAACCTCTGCTGCGCTCTCACGCTGGGCCAGGCTTGCCTTGCCGCCGAGGCCGCAGTGCTCACTCACTCAATGTGAGCGAGCAGCGCCAGTGAGGAGTGAGCAGGAACAGGAAGTGAGCAAGCCAGCCATGCCCCCTCCCCTCCTCACGTGTCAATCCATGGGCCGGTCACATGGTGAGTCAGTGTCAGTCACATGGGTGGGAAGCCTCAAGCCGGCCGGGAAAGCTAACAGGAGCCAGCTCAGCCAGGAGGTGCCACACTGTGACTGTCTGAGACTCTCAAGGCGAGGTTTCCCAAAGCAAGCAAGCTGGATAAGATTCTGAAGCAACAGATCTGCTCCTCATGTGAGCTGAGTCTGAGCAGCAGAGGTAAAAAAAGTTTGCAAAGCTCTTAGCTCACAAGACATGTCAGACATGTCGACATGAGCACTTACACTTCATAAACTGAGGTGGGGCAAATATTACCCATGTGTGAGCAGGGGGCAAATATTACCCATGTGTGAGCTGGGGGCAAATATTACCCATGTGTGAGCAGGGGGCAAATATTACCCATGTGTGAGCAGGGGGCAAATATTACCCATGTGTGAGCAGGGGGCAAATATTACCCATGTGTGAGCAGGGGGCAAATATTACCCATGTGTGAGCAGGGGGCATGTGTGAGCAGGGGGCAGATATATATATCCATGTGAGCTGCCTTGGGGCATTATATACATCTATGTGAGTTGGGGGCCAATATATATATATATCCATGTGAGCTGGAGCAAATATCTGGGGGCAAATATGCCTGTCACTGCAAACCCAACACCAGCTCTTAGCCAAAACTGGTAGAATGCCCACCCCCCAAAACCTGTGTCTGGATCCGCCCCTGTGGGGACTGGTCTTTCGCTTGAGAAACCAGCCAATCCAATAGCTGTAAATGAGAGTGCATTGAATGCTAATAGCTAATCAGGAATGTAAGAGGATAACTGTCTGGATCTGGTTATAACAAATAATGTGGATCTTTCTCAAATGTTCATGTAAGGGAACAGTTGGGAAACAGTGACCATAATATGGTGTCTTTTGAAATAAACTGAAAGAAACACATCCATAGGGGGCATGCTAAAACATATAATTTTAAAAAGGCCAACTTTATTAAAATAAAGGAAGCTCTCAATGTCATTGACTGGCAGAAACTCTTTCATGGGAAAAACACTGAGGATAAGAATATCTTTAAACTAACACTAGCAAAGTACACGTCAATATATGCCACTGGTTAATAAATATAAAAGAAACAGAGTGAAACCAATGTGGCTTAGTAGGAAGGTAACCAAGGAAATGAAAAAAAAATAATCATTTAAAGCTTTTAAATCTGATAAATCTGAGGCATCCTATAAAGCATATAGGGCAGCCAATAAAGCATGTAAAAAAGCGATTAGATGGGCTAAACTAGAAAATGAAAAAGAAATAGCCAAAGAGAGCAAGACTAACCCTAAAAGATTCTTTAGGTACATAAATTCGAAAAAAGCCCAAGAGTGAAAATGTAGGTTCACTAAAATCTGAGTCAGGGGTATTGTTAACTGAAGATCAAGATAAGGCCGACATTTTGAATGATTATTTTTCTTCAGTATTTGTCAAAGAGAAACCTATAACAGGAGACATGCAATTCATTAATAAAAACTTACTAATACAAAGTGACTGGTTGACTCAGGACAAGGTTTTGAAGCAATTAAGTGAATGTGAATAAAGCCCCAGGGCCGGATGGAATTCACCTGCGAGTACTGAGGCAGCTATGTTTTGAAATATGTAAACTTCTGTTCTTAATCTTTCAAGATTCTTTTCTTACAGAAATCGTACCAGAGGATTGGAGAAAAGCTGACGTGGTCCCTATATTTAAGAAAGGTTTAAAATTTGTGCCTGGGAATTATAGACCTGTGAGCTTAACATCTGTGGCTGGGAAAGTATTTGAGGGGTTACTAAGGGATAATATTCAGGAATTTATTGGGAGGTATAATGTAATTGGCAAAAATCAGCATGGTTTTATGAAGCACAGATCATGTGAGACTAACCTAATTACGTTCTATGAGGAAGTAAGTAGAAGTATAGATCAGGGGGTCGCAGTGGATGTGATTTACTTGGATTTTACCAAAGCTTTCGACACAGTTCCACACAAAGGGTTACTATTTAAATTAAGAAAAATTGGTCTAGATGAAAATACTTGTTCTTGGATAGGAAACTGGCTAAAAGATAGGGTACAAAGAGTGCTCATAAATGGTACATTTTCAAGATGGACATCAGTGGTAAGTGGTGTCCATCAGGGGTCTGTTATAGGACCAATTCTATTCAATTTATTTATAAATGACCTTGAGATAGGCATTGAAAGTCATTTATCAGTGTTTGCAGATGACACAAAACTAGGAAAAGTAATACATTGTGAGCAGGATGTTACTTCGCTGCAGAGGGATTTAGATAGATTAGGGGACTGGGCACTTAAATGGCAGATGAAATTTAATGTAGATAAATGCAAAGTTATGCACTTTGGAGTGAAGAACACACAAGCAACTTATACCCTAAATGGTACAGAGTTAGGGAAATCCAAGCAGGAGAAGGATTTGGGAATAATCATAGACTTCAAACTAAGTAACAATGTGCAATGTCAAAGAGTAGCGGCCAAGGCCACCAAGGTATTGGCATGCATTAAAAGGGGAGTTCACTCTCGGAATGAAAAAATAATTTTGCCTCTGTATAAATCAATGGTAAGACCGCACCTTGTATATGCTGTGCAATTTTGGGCACCTGTCTTAAGAAAGGATATTATAGCGCTAGAAAAAGTGCAGAGACAGCGACTAAATTAATAAGGGGAATGGAAGGTTTAAGCTGTGAGGAAAGACTAACAAGCTTAAACCTTTTAGTTTAGAGAAACGGCGCCTTAGAGGGGATCTGATAACCTTATATAAGTATATACGGGGCCATTATAAACCATTGTCTGGAAACCTATTCATTAACAGGACTACACACAGGACACAAGGTCACCCATTTAGACTGGATGAAAGGAAATTCAACCCAAAGCATAGGAAGGGTTATTTTATGGTGAGAACAATAAAGCTGTGGAATTCTCTGCCTGTTGAGGTGGTTGGATCAGAGACTGTACAGACTTTTAAAAAACGACTGGATGACTTCCTGCAGACACAGAATATTAAGGGTTATAATATTTAACCCCTTAGTGACCGGGCAGTTTTACACAAATCCGTCTTTTAGTGACCGCTGCTGTTTTTACGTTTCTGCGCTGTTAGTGTTTAGGTCAAATTTTCCTCTTACTCGTTTATTCAACCCACACATATTATACACCCTTTTTCACGCCATTAAATGGACTTTCTAGAAATACCATTATTTCCATCATATCGAATAATTTACTATAAAAAAAAATATGAAATATGAGGAAAAAAATGGTAAAAACACACTTTTTTGTAATTTAATCCCCAAAATCTACAACCACCCAAAACGACCCCGGCTAAATAGGTTCAAAATTTTGTCCCGAGACTAGAAATACCCAATTTTTACATGTGTTTGCTTTTTAACCCCTTCACTGCTGAGACAGTTCACCTATGTGCGCTGCGCTCATTCTGACCATTTTGTGCTAATTATTTTTAGATGACAGCCTAGGTCCTATTTAATTAAACCCCCCCCAGACAAAAAAAACTTTAAAAAAAAAACCTTTTTTTTATTTTATTTAATTTTTTTTTTTATTTTTTTTATTTAAATTTTTTTTTTTACATTTTTTTAAAACCAAACCAGGTCATGTTTGGTATCATTTGAATATCAAAATATCAGATCATTTGAAGATCATAATCAGGCCTTTCAAATGATGGCAAATATGACCATCTAGCTGCCATGGATCGGGAGATAAAGGGATCCTTAGGATCCCCTTATCTCTACATGACAGCTAGAGGGTTAACTGGCCCACTGACATCCTCACACATATGGTGAGGTTGTCAGTGGGTGGGGGGGACCTGGAGGCTTGGCTGACATCTTGGATGTCAGCCCCCCTCCAGGTTTGAATCGCGTTTTGGCGCCAATTGGCGCCGCAACGTGATCCGGCGGCAAAACGGTTAATGCCATACACCGCTGGAAAGGGGAGGCTCTCCCCTCTCCAGTGGTGCAAACGGCATCTCCCTAGCTTCAATGGTTGGGGAGAAAGAGGGCTCCGAAGGAGGCCCCCCCTCCCCTCCATTGAAATGCATGGGGACGCCTGCTGATGACGTCACCACGCAGCGTGGTGACGTCATCAGCCTCGCCTGCCCATGTAAATCACATGGGCAGGCTTCCTCCCTGCCAGATCGCCGTGGGATCCGGCGAGGGAGGTGAGTATCGGGCGGGAGGGGGATTAGGCGCCGCTGACGTACCCTGTACGTCTGCGGGTCTAAGGGAAACCCGAGGACAGGACGTACAGGGTACGTCAGGGGTCCTTAAGGGGTTAATATGTGGGTAAGCTTCTTGATCCAAGGAGAAATCTGACTGCCATTCTGGGGTCAAGAAGGAATTTTTCCCCAGTTTGTTGCATATTGGCGAGCATTTCAGACTGGGTTTTTTGTCTTCTTTTGGATCAAAAGCAGTAGGTGTTGTGTGAGAGGCTGAACCCATGTCTTTTTTCAGCCTATGCAACTATGTACAGTTTACAGCCTTGACCTAAATCACCTGTCACTCTACAAAGGAGGAGTGGCATTTTAAGCTTTGCAACATTTCATGAAATAGATATATTTGCTCTATAAATGCAATTATCATAGGAGTGGGAATCTTGACATATTTAGGCTTAATTATCTGCCATGCTACTAGTAATTATGACAATGTCAATTTTACAAAGTTTTCAGCAAGAAGAATGGGAAAAAGTGAAAATATCCAACATTTCTATTAAATGTATGACATTATGACATTCAAATCTTAAAAAAGTGATGGGGATATTTTTTTTCCATTTGTTCTGTATTGAATACAATTTAAATGTGTTCATTGGTTCTCCAAAACACATGTTTTGCAGTATAACCCCAATCCATGGCATAAAATGTTATGGAATCCTTATGAGTATCTATAGTATTATTTTTGCTGTATATTTAGGATGACCATATGTTTAAAGGGACACATATTGCTATTTCATGCAGAGGGGAGCACAGGGAACAGTGCTGCCCTGCAACAAGTATAATTAATATGCTACAGGAAGGAAATCAAGGCAGTTCACCTGGGAATTCTTTGATTTCTTACCTACAGCATATACAGTAGATTCTGCGTGCTGCGGGGTCACATTCTTCATGCACTGCCCATCAGCATGAATAAATTATATGTGTCCCTTTAAACATAGCCGATATGGTCACCCTATGTATATTTTTTTTTATTTAGCAGCAGCTAGTCTTGTCTGCCACGGAATCATCCGGTGTATTTTATCATTCATTTTCTTGTTTTCACAAACTAAAATCCAAAACCGTTTCCTTTTCAAATGGAAAGTACATTTGTGGTTGACTCCACTTCAGTTTAAAAACTGATCTGGCACTCCAATTCAACATTTTGTACTGAAGAAGACAAAATTCTACATTACAGATGCAGTGAATAGAAAGTCTGTTAGTATAAGCCTGTAGGACAGACAGTCTGAGAAGGAGCGTTGTGAAGGAAACAGGCCATGCTGGAAGAATCTAGGCTTGTGCACCTATTTTTTTTTTTTTTTTTTTCGGTTCGATTCGGTTTGATTTTTCGGATTTTTAAACTTTTCGATTCGGCTCGTTTCGACCGATTTCTGTTTCGATTCGGTTCGGCTCGATTCGTTTTTCATGTACTTGTTTTTTCGGAATATCGACCATTTTTCGTGTCACTTAGCTCGTTTTTTTGTATCGACTTTTTGTAAGTTCGGAAATTTTCGTTTTTTCGGAAAGTCTGTTCTCCTCGTTTCAAAGCAATAAATTTCGATTTGACACATTTCAAGTCCATTCGAAAATTCCGAAAATATTTCATTTCGGCTCGGAAAACTTTTCAGATCTGCCATTTTCGGATCTAAAAATTTTCGGAAATTCGGCCGCATCCGAAAACACGAATCGGGAAATTTCGTGAAAATTCCGAAACCCGAAACGCACATCCCTAGAAGAATCATGGTAGATAATTTAAGTCTGAAGGCTTCAGTAACTAAATACAGGAAAATGTGCAAAATTCACTCAGTTATACATTTTTTCAAATATTTTACAAATGAATTTCAGACTGCAGTAGTCTTAGGCTCCAGAAATGCTTGTTAATCATCAGATTTCAACGTTTGCATTGACTCCATGCTGTAAATTTCAAAATGTGTTTGTCTTTTACCATATCTGACTTCAGAGAGAATTGTATATAGTCTTTGACTTACATAGGGTGCATAACATCCAAAAGAATATAACAAATCTGTTTGATAATAACAACAATGGCAATAATATTTAAAATGGGTTGGCCGTCTAGTACGTCTTTGCAATTTGGTTTAGATATATGATTCTTGGGAGGACATTTACATTAACGCTGATACTTCCCTAACTCTTTTCGTCCAGGTGAGCTTCATTCAAAAGCAAAGAAAATAATCATGTTTACAAATAAAGCTTGCGTTCAGCTGGACTGGAGGTTTGCCTGCAGCACCAGTATGTGAAGTCAGACAATTTGTTTTTCAAATATCCTTAATATAATCAAAAACACGCAGTAACAAAAGTTTGCTACGTGAGTTCTGCCATACCACAAAATGACTAATCCTCTAGGTCCGGCATTAATATTTTTCTCCTTGAACTCAGAATAAAGAAACAGTCATGTTTTCTCTTTTATTTGTTTTTTTCGCTCCAGCTGCTAGTAAGCTGCTGCCCCAACTCTGCTCGCTTAATCACCATTTCTACAAGAGGAGCCGGCAACGCCATTCATAGTGACATTTTGGCAGTAGCAGATTTAGAGACAACATTTAAACAGTAAGGCTTATGTCAGTTTCTCGAAACTGGTCAATATATTGAGATGTAGTTAGTAAGCATAGGTGTGTTAATAATAACATTGCGGTGAATTTATAATTACCATGTTGCAAATGTTAATCACATATAAATATTATAATAATTAATGCAACTTTATCTTATGTAAAACTTACTTTGGTGCTGTAGGTGGCCTCAGTGCAAAATGTCTCTGGTCTCCCTTTTCTTCACTTGTTGATGTGTCTATTTTATTATTAAATAACAATTCCACATCTCAGTAACGTGGCTCCTGCATACTTTGCATACATAAATGTATTAGCTCCGTGGCAGTTGAGATGATTCCATGTAATTCAGCTCTTTTTGTTCCTCGTACAAACTCTTCTTTTCTGTTCTTGATATCTGCTATGACATTATTCAAAGATGTTTCACTGTCCCGTTGTGATATCTTATAAACAGACAATAAGCCTTTCCACATATATTCTTTCTAAAGACGAAAAAGTGATGCGCAAAAAAAGTTAAAAAAACGACAAGGTATTTGATCAGCGATTATTTAAAAGCTGTAAAATCTCTTGAGTCAATAATAATAATAAAAATAATAATAATATCTTCAGCCGTGGAAAGTCAGTGTGTTGTTTGAAAAGGAAAGGGAGGTACAGAAGTGAGAAGTCTGAAAAAAAATTCAGCTACGAAAGAGGGCTTGTCAGACAACCCAGCACGCAACCTGTATAACATCTGTTTCCAATTAACTCAAGCAAATTTAGCTCACAGTCACAGTGGCCACAGTCAGATTTTTTTCCTTCTCCCTCTCTTAGCCCCAGAGATGTTTACACTGAAATGTTATACATCTAAGTTGCAATTTCTAACAATTTTTTTTCTTTCAGGAAGTCACAGGAAATCAAAGAACTATTACAGTATTTTCATTATTATTATTATTTTAGGGTTTGGAGCGAAATATATATATATATATACACACACAATTATGCTTATTATTTGTAAAGTAAAAGTAATATAATACGTTTTATTATTTAAACCAGAAGCACTATTGTTTTTTCTTCAAACTTTAAAACAAACCCCTTTTCCCTTTGCATAAATTTAAAAAATGAAAATTTGAATTTAACCTCTTTGCTATCAGGTGGTTATCCATAAAACCACTGTCATAAACCAGTGGATGTATGGAAAACCACTTTACAGTATCTGTACAATATAAATGTGTGGTAGATTCACAGCAGCAAATTTCCATACTGAATGCACTATTTGATGAGCAGGATTTGACAAGCATCTCCTGGCCAAAAAGTACTACTGCCGCTACAAAGCAATTTGGACTGCCGTGTCTCTGATGGGAGACAAAAACATGTCCCAGCTGTCCAAACCATTCTAGCACACTGTCTGTAATGCCTGATGTACTCAGGGCCGCCATAAGGGCATTACGCCCCATGCTGCCATAAGGGGCCAGGGCCCCGCCTTTCAGCAGCACCCATTTTCAGCTCCGTATCGGACTCTATAAGTCCGAATTCAGACCTGTACTACTTAGTCACCTAAGTGACTGGCTGGGCGGGCCAAGCAGCGTGCGTGTGCCTCCCAAGCATGCTGCTTTTGTGCCACCGCCTCCAGTCACGTGTTTGACGCACACGTCACACACGATTAGCTGTGACAGAGGGATCAGTAGGGGAAGAAAAGAATAATAGAAGAGGAGAGAGAAGAAGAAGAGGAAGAAGGAGGAGGAGCAGAGGACCGGGACAGAAGACAGCGGAGTGGTGAGCCAAACCAGGGCCCAGCCAGACCCCAGGGCCCAGCCAAGGCCTAGCCAGACCCCAGGGCACAACCAGACACCAAGGCCCTGCCATACCCCAGTCAGACCACAGGGCCCAGCCAAGGCCCAGCTAGACACCAGGGCCCAGACAGACCCCAAAGCCCAGCCAGACCCCAGGGCCCAGCCAGGGCCCAGCCATGGCCCAGCCAGACCCCTGTGCCCAGCCAGACATCAAGGCCCAGCCAGACCCCAGGATCCAGCCAGACCCCAAGGCCCTGCCAGACCCCAGGCCCAGCCAAGGCCCAGCCAGATCACAGGGCCCAGCCAGACCCCCAAGGCCCAGTCAGATCCCAAGGCCCAGCCAGACCCCAGGGCCCAGGCAGAAACCAAGACCCAGCCAGACCCCAGGGCCCAGCCAGACCCCAAGGCCTTGCCAGACCCCAGGCTCAGCCAGACCACAGGGCTCAGCCAAGGTCCAGCCAGACCCAGGGGCCCAGACAGACCCCAAGGCACAGTCAGAACCCAGGTACTAGCCAGACCCCAGGGCCGAGCCAAGGCCCAACCAGACCCCAGGGCCCAGCCAGACACCAAGGCCCAGACACGCCCCAGGGCCCATCCAGACCCCAGGGCCCAGCCAGACCCCAAGGCCTAGCCAGGGCCCAGCCAGACCCCATGACCCAGTCAGGACCCAGCCAGACTCCAAGGCCCAGCCAGACCAAGGTCCAGCTGGACTCCAGAGCCCAGCCAGATCCCAGCCATAACCCCAGGGTCCAGCCAGACCCCCAGGGCCCAGCCAGACTCCAAGGTCCAGCCAGACCCTCAAGGCCCAGCCAGACCCCCAGGGCCCAGCCAGACCCCAAGGTCCAGCCAGACCCCAAGGGCCCAGCCAGACTCCAAGGTCCAACCAGACCCCCAGGGCCCAGCCAGAACCCCAAAGGCCTGGCCAGACCCCAAGGTCCAGCCAGACCCCAAGGTCCAGCCAGACCCCAAGGCCCAGCCAGATCCCAAGGCCCAGCCAGACCCCCAGGGCCCAGCCAGACCCCCAAGGCCCAGCCAGACCCCAGGGAAATGTTTTACCAAGAGTGAGTGGGAAATGTTTTACCAACACACAGGACACGGATACCTGAAATAGGCCAGATGGTATAAAAGGATGCATTCTAACACAAGCCCAAATCAATCAGTGTTAGAGTGGTCAGGGATAGCCAAAATGGTACACAAGGGGTATCTATCCTCCTGGCCAGCCCTGCGAGCTCTGGATGTCGGCACAACTCCTGGCACCCAGCTTGTCGATGGCACCCCTCTGAGCCCCAGACGTGTCAGGTACGCTCATACACCCCACACATTACTGTGAGTTTTATTACTGTGGAACTGTGTTATGTCCTTTTTTTATTTTGGAAGGGGGCAAAAAGCTGTGAAAGGTTGAAGAAGTTTATGGGGGGCCCCATCGTGAGGTTCAGTAAGGGGCCCCATCATTTCTGATGGCTGCCCTGTATATACAGTTGTGTTCAAAATTATTCAACCCCCAATGCTGTAAAGGGTTTTAGGGAATTTAGTGTACATTTGTAATTGTATTCAGAATGAAATCCTACAAGGACTTTTTAAAGAACCATATGCAACTAAAATGACATCAATTGGTTTTGTAATACAGTAGAAAATGTTTCTTTTGTGAATTCTTCATTGACACTAGACATGTGCACAGCACAAAATTTCGTTTTGAACTAATGGATTAGTCCTAAAATGCAATTTATTTAGTTGCTAAAGAAATTCGTTTTCAGTTCTTTAGTATGAAAACTAATTTCGTTCATCCGAAAACCAGTGGATACAATTACTATTGTTGTGGTGGCTCCTCAGAGGGCTGAGATCGCTGCTTGTTACAGTATCTCTCACTCTCAGCACAATGTGGGCCATATTACATAGTTGGTGCTAACTTAACCAGAGCTGTTGTAACCTTCCAGAGCCATTATAGCCTATGGAGGTTTTCAGTTTACAACAGGTTAAGTTAGCACCAACATTGTAATACTGCCCCGTGTCAGGCAAAGCTATTACAGTAACTGACTGCTGCTCATCACAGCGCTCAGAGTTTCTGTAAAACTAGTAAATAATATTTTTATATGTAAGAGGTTAGAACAATATTATTTCCTTGTTTTACTGAAACTCTGAGCGCTGTTACAGTCAGTTACTGTAACAACTGAGCCTGATACATTGTACTGAGATATAATGTAACAAGCAGCCGATCTCAGCGCTCACAGCCACTGGATTTAAAGGGCTAAAAAAAAAAGGCTCCTCTCTGTATAATGTTTAGAACATCCTCCTGCATTAATTAATACCCCTCTTTGTATAATGTAGATAACATCCTCCTGCATTAATGTCCCTCTCTGTATAGAACATTCTCCTCAATTTATACCTTTCTCTGTATAATGTATATAACATCCTCCTGCATTAATACCCCTCTCTGTATAATGTATAGAACATACTCCTGCATTAATTAATGCCACTCTCTGTATAGAACATCCTACTGCATTGGCATGTGGAGGGTGCAGAACTTCGGATGTTGCGATGTTGCGATCTTCATTGCTGGTCTCCTTCACTCATCAATGTAATATCACAAAAAGGACTGAAACTAAAATGTAGTGCATTTTATTTTAGTTTCTTTCGTTTTTTGTACTGAGCAGTTTCGTTTCTCTTGAGTCATACTAAAACTAAATTATCCCAAAATTCGGACTAAATCGTTTTAGTACTAAAACGAATGCACATGTCTAATTGACACAATTATTCAACCCCTTAAAGACTACCACTCTGAAGAACAGAGGTTCATTCGAGTGTTTTCAATCAGGTATTGAAAACACCTGTGGATGTCACGGAGCAGCAATAAAGCCTAATAAGCACCAATTAGGCAGCTTTAAAATGACTGTGATACTCCGCTCCTTCTAGACATTTACTGGTGTGGTTACAAACATGGTGAAGTCAAGAGAATGGTCCAGGAAGACAAGAGAAGAGGTGATTACTCATCACAGGAAGGGCAATGGCTATAAGAAGATTGCAAAGATGTTAAACATACCAAGAGAGACCATAGGAAGCATCATTCGCAAATTCAAGGCAAAGGGCACTGTTGAAACGCTACCTTGTCGTGGCAGAAAGAAGATGCTGACTTCGACTGCTGTGCGCTACCTGAAGCGTAGAGTGGAGAAAAGTCCCTGTGTGACTGCTGAGGAACTGAGAAAAGATTTGTCAGATGTGGGTACTGAAGTTTCAGCTCAGACAATACGGCGCACACTGCGTAATGAAGGCCTCCATGCCAGAACTCCCAGGCGCACCCCCTTGCTGTCTCCAAAGAATAAGAAGAGTCGACTGCAGTATGCCAAAAGTCATGTGGACAAACCACAGAAGTTTTGGGATAGTGTTCTGTGGACTGATGAAACAAAATTAGAACTGTTTGGGCCCATGGATCAACGCTATGTTTGGAGGAGGAAGAACAAGGCCTATGAAGAAAAGAACACCTTGCCTACTGTGAAGCATGGCGGGGGGTCAATCATGCTTTGGGGCTGTTTTGCTTCTGCAGGTACAGGGAAGCTTCAGCGTGTGCAAGGTACCATGAATTCTCTTCAGTACCAGGAGATATTGGATGACAATGTGATGCAGTCCGTCACAAACCTGAGGCTTGGGAGACGTTGGACCTTTCAACAGGACAATGATCCCAAGCATACCTCCAAGTCCACTAGAGCATGGTTGCAGATTAAAGGCTGGAACATTTTGGAGTGGCCATCGCAGTCACCTGACTTAAATCCGATTAAGCCCCACCAGAGGTTCTCAAAGAAAGCAGTTGCAGTGCGCAAGCCTAAGAATGTGACTGAACTGGAGGCTTTTGCCCATGACGAATGGGCGAAGATACCCGTAGATCGCTGCAAGACACTTGTGTCAAGCTATGCTTCACGTTTAAAAGCTGTTATAACTGTAAAAGGATGTTGTACTAAGTACTAAGATTGAATGTCACTTGGGGGTTGAATAAAACTGATGTGAGCACAGAAAAGACATTTGTGGTTATTTCATTATAAATGTTATGTATATTTGTCTGACCTACACGTGTCTCTTTGATTTAATTGTAAGCAAGATGACTGAATGATCAAAATCAATGTCAAACTGGCCAAAACACTCAATTTCAGTGGGGGTTGAATAATTTTGAACACAACTGTATATATATATATACATACATGTCATGGAACTGACGTAGCGCTCCACGCTTCAAACCCCAAGAGACTTTATGTTCATTTATATCATGTGATTTTAAATATATTTTACATTGTTTGGTTTTAGTTTAAATTAGTTTAGTGTAAAATGGCGTAGCTTTAGTTTTAAATATACTTATATTTCTTTAGGTAAAAATTTTTTTTTAAAGATACTACCTGCAGCGAGTTCAAATGCTTTCTTTCGTATAGATTGTAAAATAGATTTGAGTAATTTGTGATTAGGAAAAAGGGTTTTCTCTTTGTTCATTTGCTATCTGTTTACATGTCTCAGAGGTTGGGAGTCACCATTGTCTCAGCCAAAACCTAACTGATTTCCTTTACAATAGATTATGTAAATGATGTGTGATATGAAGAAAGAGGAATGTTTATTGTAAATATCTGAAATAATGTAATTAGCATTTTAGTAGGTCAATGTGGGTCATTTATGCAAATTATAGCTGTTGGATCTCAGCATAAATTGTGGCGTTTTTGTTCATTAAAGAGCTCAGAGAGAGAGAATCCTGTTGGAACATACAGCTCGCCTGGTGTCTCCTTCAACTACGCTACACTACACTCAACCTCAGAAGGCACAGAGCAGCCTACAGGAAATGCAAAGAGGCTCCAAGGCAGAGGTTCAGATCAAGCAGATCTGGAGCTGCAGATCAGGCTGCTCGAGGCACTGATCTCCAAGCAACTCAGAGGCCGGGCTGATCTCGGCAAGGGGGTATCTGGAGAGCCAGGGACAAGCGGAAGAGAACGGTTCCGTCACAATACATACATACACACACTCACATGATGCATTCCTTTCTCATACACAAAAAAAGACAATGTGCATGTGTGCCATGCCTTGGCCACGTCACACTGACAGCTACACCCTGACCACACACACAGACCTCAGATATATATTACACCCCCCAGAATCATGTATAACCAGGCACAGAGCCCCCAGAATTATATATACACAGCAGAGCCCCCAGAATTATGCATACACAGCAGATCCCCAGAATTATATATGCACAGTACAGACCCCCCAGAATTATATATACCCAGCTGAGCCCCCATATTTTATACACAGTAGAGCCCCTAAATTTTATACACAGCAGATCCCCAGATTTTATATACAGCAGACCCCCAAAATGTTATACTCAGTAGAGCCCCAGAATTTATATACAGCAGACCCCAGAATTTTATACCCAGTAGAGTCCTAGAATTTATATACAGCAGACCCCCAGACAGGTACGCTCATCAATCAGTGTTAGTGTGGTCAGGGATAGCCAAAATGGTACACAAGGGGTATCTATCCTCCTGGCCAGCCCTGCGAGCTCTGGAAGTCGGCACAACTCCTGGCACCCAGCTTGTCGATGGCACCCCTCTGAGCCCCAGACGTGACAGGTACGCTCATACACACCACACATTACTGTGAGTTTTATTACTGTGGAACTGTGTTATGTCTTTTTTTTGTTTTGGAAGGGGGCAAAAAGCGGTTAAGGGTTGAGGACCTTTATGAGGGGCCGCATCGTGAGGTTCAGTAAGGGGCCCCATCATTTCTGATGACTGCTCTGTCTGTTCGGGCCTCAAGCCGTGTTTTCCCTTACTTGTGGGGTCGGGCCCCTGTAAGCCCTGTTTGCCCCTGAGTATCGGGTCGAGCCTCAAGCCCTGTTTCCACCTGCGTGTCCGTTCGTGCCTCAAGCCCTGTTTGCCTTTGTGTGTCGGGTCAGGCGTCAAGCCCTGTTTATCCCCACATGTTGGATGGGGCCTCAAGCCCCGTTTGCCCCTGTGTTGGTTCAGGCCTCAGGCTGTGTGTGACCCTGTGTGTCGGTTCAGGCCTCAAGCCCTGTTTGCCCCCGAGTGTTGGGTCAGGCCTCAAGCACTGTTTGCCCCTACGTGTAAGGTCGTGCCTCAAGCCCTGTTTCTCCTTGTGTGTCTGGTCAAGCCTCAAGCCATGTTTGCCCTGCATGTTGGGTCGGGCCTCAAGACCTGTTTCACCCATGTGTCAAGTCACGCTTCAAGCCTTGATTGCCTTTTCCGTGTTGAGTCAGGCCTCAAGCCCTGTTTCCCCAGCATGTCGGGTCAGGCTTCAAGCCCTGTTTGCCCCAGTGTGTAGGGTCGGGCCTCAAGCCCTGTTTGCCCCGCATCTTAGTTCAGACCTCAAGCCCTGTTTACCCCACGTGTTGGGTCAGGCCTGAAGTCCTGGTTGCCCCTCCTTGACGGGTTGCGCCTCAATCCCTGTTTCCCTCCGTGTGTCAGGTCGGGCCTCAAGCCCCGTTTACCCCGCGTCTCAGGTCTGGCCTCAAGCCCTGTCTGTCAACGTGTGTCATTTCGGGCCTCAAGCCCTGTTTTTCCTCGTGTGACGGATCGGGCCTCAATCCCCATTTGCCCCGGCATCTCGGTTCGGGCCTCAAGCCCTCTTTACCCCACGTGCTGGGTCGGGTCTTAAGCCCAATTAGCCAACGTGTCTCGGTTCAGGCCTCAAGCCCTGATTGTCCCTGTGTGTTGGTTTGGCCTCAAGCCCTGCTTGCCCTGCATTTTGGGTCAGGCCTCGAGCCGTGTTTGCCCTGTCAATCAGGTCGGTCTTCAAGCCGTGTTTTCCCTCATGTGTCGGGTCAGGCCTCAAGCCCTGTTTGCCCCCGCGTCTCAGGTCCGGCCTCAAGCCCTGTCTGTCAATGCGTGTCATTTTGGGCCTCAAGCCCTGTTTTCCCCCGCGTGTCAAGTCAGGCCTCTAACCCTGTTTGCTCCTGCTTGTCGGGTCGGGCCTCAAGCCTTGTTTGCCCCAATGTGTGGGGTTGGGCCTCAAGCCCTGTTTGTTCAAGCGTATCGGGTCAGGCCTCAAGCCCTGTTTGCCCCTGTGTGTCAGGTCGGGTCTCAAGCCCTGTTTTCACCCCTGTGTCGGGTCGGGCCTCAAGCCATATTTGCTCGTGTGTCGTTTCTGGCCTCAAGTCCTGTTTCCCTTGTATGTCAGTTTGGGCCTTAAGCCGTGTTTGCCCATGTCGGGTCAGGCCTCAAGCCCTGATTGACCCTGCATGTCAGGTCGGGCCTCAAGCCTTCAAGCCCTGGTTGCCTCTGCGTGTTGTTCTGGGCCTCAAGCCCAGTTTGGCCCCGCGTGTCAGGTCGGGCCTCAAACCCTGTTTATGCCTGCATGTTGGGTCGGGCCTCAAGCCCTGTTTGGCCCTGCGTGTCGGGTTGAGCCTCAAATCCTATTTGCCACCACGTGTCGTGTCAGGCCTCAATCCCTATTTGCCGCGCATGTCAGGTTGGGCCTCAAGCCCTGTTTCTCCTCTCTTGTCGGGTTGGGTCTCAAGCCCTGTTCCCCCCTGTGTGTTGGGCCTCAAGCACTGTTTCCCTCCATGTGGTTGGGCCTCAAGTCTGGTTTACCCCTGCATCTCGTGTCGTGCCTAAAGCCCTGTTTTCCACCACGTCTCAGGTCAGGCCTTAATCCCTGTTACCCCCGTGGGTCAGATCTCAAGCCCTGTTTCCCCCACATGTCGGGTCAGTCCTCAAGCCCTATTTCAATCCGCGTGGTTGGGCCTCAAGTCCTATTTACCCTCGCATCTTAGGTCAGACTTTAAGCCCTGTTTTCCCCCACATCTCGGGTCGGGCCTCAAGACCTATTTATCCTCACCTGTCGGGTCATGTCTCAAACCCTGTTTCCTCCCCGTGTGTCGGGTCGTGCTTCAAGCCCTGTTTTCCCTTGGTATGTCATGTCGGGCCTCAAACTCTTTTTTCTCTGTGTGGTTGGGCCTCATGCCTGGTTTACCCCTGAGTTTCAGGTCAGGCCTCAAGCCCAGTTTACCCCGCGTCTTGGGTCGAGGCCTCAAGCTCTGTTTTGCCCCTTTACTCAAGTCGGACCTTAAGTCCTTTTCTCCCCGTGTCTTTGATCCCCTGTGTGTTGGGTAGGACCTCAAGCCCTGTTTTCCCCCGTGTGTCGGGTCGAGCCTCAGTCCCTTTTTTTCCCCTGCATGTCAGGTCAGGCCTCAAGCACTGTTTCTCTCCACGTGGTTATGCATCAAGCCTTGTCCCCCCCACATGTAAGATCGGTCCTCAAGCCCCTTTTCCCCACACGTGTAGGCTTGAAACGCAAGCCCTGCTTCCCCTGGCCTCATTGGTCAGGCCTAAAGCCCTGTTTTTCCCCCTGCATGTCAGATCTGGCCTCAATCCCTGTTTCCCACCCGCTTGTCAGGTCAGGCCTCAAGTCTTGTTTCCCAATACATGTCGGGTCGGATCTCAAGCACTGTTTCTCCCAACTTGTTGAGTCGAGCCCCAAGCCCTGTTTCCCCCACGTTTTGGTTCGGCACTCAAACCCTGTTTCACACACCACGTCTCTGGTCGTGCCTGAAACCCTGTTTCCCCCGCATCTCTGTTTGGGCCTCAAGCCCTTTTTCCCTCTGCGTGGTTGGGCCACAAGCCCTGTTTACCCCTGCATCCTGAGGTTGGACCTTGAGCCCAGTTTTCCCCCACATCTCAGATAGGGCCTTGAGCCCTGTTTCTCCCACAAGTGTCAAGTCAGGCCTTAAACTCTGTTTTCCCCCTGCGTGTCGGGTTGGGCCTCAGGCCCTGTTTCCCCCCGCATCTCCGTTCGGGCCTCAAGCCTTTTTCCCTCCGCATGGTCATGCCTCAAATCCTGTTTACCCCCCCCTGTAAGGGCAGGGGCAGTGACCACTGTATAATGTTGTGTGTATGGAACCCAATGGCAAGCCATTGAAGAAGGAGACCAGGAGGTGTATATAAGCAACTAAATATTTACTGAAATGAAATGAAGTATAAGTCCAGAACAAAAGACTAGTAGTCAAAAGGTATTCTTGGCTAGTACAAGTCCAGAATGGAGGATTGCGAGTAAGTGTCTTCAGGTTTAGAAGTGATACAAACAAAGTCCGGAACGAAGGGTTGTAGAAGAAGGTAACGTGGGCTGTGGCCTTTGAGACAAGCCTGGGTTTTGGATCTGGAGCTGGTACCATGGTTGTGGAACAAACCTGGATATAGGATCTGGAGCTGGTACCGTGGTCGTGGAGTAGGCCTAGATGCAGGATCTGGAGCTGGTACCGTGGTAGCAGAAGCAAGTCTGGATGCAGTATCTGGAGCTGGTACCATGGTAGCGGAAGCAAGCCTAGATGCAGATCTGGAGCTGGTACCGTCACTGGTGTATTTTGGCCTAGGCCAACAAGGCCCAGGCCTAGGGCGGCACTTTCCAGGGGGCGGTGGCCCGCTGGGTGGCCCCACCCCTAAACTTTTGCAAACTATTTTACCAGGAAGGAAACATTGAGTTGTCACTAATTTTCAAGTATGTCCTGGGTAGGCAAGGCCTAGGCTTTCACTTTCCAGGGGGCAACAAAAAACCTCACCACTAATTGGGTTACTCACAGAGCACCGAAATGACGCCAACTTTTTGGTGTTCTGTAGTTCCCTGCACTTCGGGGAATAAAATTTCCCAACCCTGCAGTGAATTCACCATTCACCGCAGGATCCCCAAAGTGCATGGAGTCGGCCGCTGTATGCTGCCACCGCAAACCCATGGCCTGCTGTTTTCAAAAGAACTACTGAACGAAAATGTCTGGAATTTACATATAAGATCCTATGATTGATAATAAAAAGTTCTGTTACAGAAAAAGGAGAACCGCTATTAAAAAAAAGGGGGGGGAATTTAGCCCAAAAAAATCTGAAAAATCACTAAAATGGTACAAACAAAAAAAATCAATAAATAAATAAAGACTTTTTACTGCAGATTAAAATAATAAATGGTTTATTAGATATTGCATAAAAAACGGGAATATTTTTAACATTGAAACCTATGGGGTTCGCCTGAATAAACCTGCTGATTGAAACCACCGAACATCAGGGCATTTCACTGACATTTCTCTGCTGTTTGGTGTTCTCTGAATAGATTAACCATTACTTCTCTATGGGGATTTGCACTGCCTTCAAACAGCACCGTACTTGCTGGCAGTTCGCCAAACTTGTGTGTGAGCATATCACCAGAGCAGTGGTGTACTTAGAGGAGTGGCGGAGGGCGGGCCGCCCCAGGTACCAGTGATTATTGGGGTGTCATTAGGGGGTACTAGGAGGTGCCACTGTCACTGTGTGTCAGCTTTGAGCTGTGTTCTCAAACAACGAGCAGCGGAGCATGGCGTTTGCATACGGAATAAAATCGAATAGAATAAAAATCCCCCTCTCCTCCCTCCATAGCTCCTCCCCTGCCCCGCAGCAGCTCTAGGAGAGGGGAGGGGGATGTGATTTGTGTCCAGAGAGAGAAGATGACAGTAAACGGCAGGTAAAGGGGGGGGTTTCAGCAGAATATGAAGCCCTGTCTGCTGCTTACTGCTGTTTAAAGTGGACCTTTCCTTAACCAGCACTGCAGTGATAGAAATTTGTCATTGAGCTGCCTGGCTCCTGGTGAGGCTGCTTGCGTGCAGGTCACACTCGGTCCGGCCAGTCAGGTGGTACTGAGTCTCAGTACCACCTGACTGGCTGAACCACATGACACGCATGCACGCAGCTGCCCGCCCTTTCGTTAACATGGACTGTCACTCTATTCTGGACTGAACACCCACCGGGAAGGGAATCAAAGCCACGGTGCACCCTCTGGCAGTGGCACCCCACTGCTGACTGTCACGTTCCCACGTTCCAACCCTGTCTCCCTGCCCTCTGTATTCCTTATGTCTGTGTTTCCCTGTGCTGCTTTCCCTGACATGCAGCTCAGGGGTTAAGTTCTTTGCACGTTGAGCTTCTGCTGGTGATATGGGCTGATTACTCCCCTATTTAAAGCCATGGGCCCATATCACCATGCTCTTGCATCCTGGTTCACTTCAGCTACAGATTTGTTCCTGAGAGCTCCCTGTTATTCCGTCCTAGTTCTATTTCAGTGTTTCCCCCTTGTCTGAGTTTTATGTTCTGATTGACTTCCTGGTATTGACCCTCTGGCCTGGCTGACGGATTTTCTCTGGTGCTACATCCCCGCTCTGGCTCAAGGTATACGTTTTGGTTTTGACCCCTGGCTTATTTATTTATTAACGACTCTTCTGGACATCCCTAGCTGTTCTGTGCATATTGTATTATATGTTGTGTATCCCATTAGACCACGGCTTTTGTATATTGAAGTCCTTCCCTGCAAGTTGTTGAGTATACTCCTTCAGGTGTCTGTGTTTTCCCCAGGACTCTGCATGGCTACAAAGGTAACCTTTTTCTATTAGTGCAGATTCGGCCACTCTAAGGACCGATCTATCAGTATAGGGCTCCTTCGGTATAGCCGTGCAGAGGTCCCCAGTGTCTCCTGTGGTTTATTCACATATCCCAGATCATTGTGTCACGCATCTCTGCATATAGCGGCTTTTCCTCATACCTGGGCCCTATTTGGCGCATACCGGGTATCGCCATAGTGGCTGAACGTGACATAATGCAAGAGCCAACCATAAAGCCCGCAGAGCTGCGTAAATTGTTTGAATCCATGCTGCACCTGTTTGATGATTTCATGTCTAAGTGGAAGGGGTTAATGGACACAGCTTTTCTCCCTTCTAATGATCAAGCTGTTCTAGAAAGCAGGGTACGTGGTCCGCTTTCCCTTGAGGAAATGAATAGAAGGCGAACTGACAAGCTCTGTTTCTATTGTGCCAGTTCATTGCATTTTATATCATGGTGCCCACTCAAGCCAGTGCGCGCTGAGGCTGGCAAGATGCCAGTGCGCGCTGAGGCTGGCAAGATGCCAGTGCGCGCTGAGGCTGGCAAGATGCCAGTGCGCGCTGAGGCTGGCAAGATACCAGTTCGCGCTGAGGCTGGCAAGATGCCCGCTGTGCCCACGACCCACAGTCGGGTCACCAAAGCCAGGTCCCATTATAAATCCAAGGTAATCAGACCCCTTGTACCGTTCAGGTTTAGGAGAGCCCTTCCTAGGGTAACCAGACCTGTGGAGGGGGCAACTGATGTTAATAACCTTGCTGAATATTCCGACGATGGGTCAGATGGTGCCAGGCCCCGTACTGGGTCAGATGGTATCAGTCCCTGCCATGTATCCGAGGTCAGACCCCCTTTACTGTCCAGGCCTAGGAGAGCCCTTCCAGGGGTAACCAGGTCTGTGGAGGGGGTAACTGACATCTCAGACCCAGTCGAGTATTCCCCTTCTTCTGATCCCGAGGCACAAATGGACTTTGACTCCCTGGCCGAGAAGGAGTCAAAGGATGAAGCCATGGAGGTTATTCCCATTAATGCCTCTCGTATGTGGCCTCGCCAAACGGCCAGACACCCTAAGGGTGGTCCAGGGCGTAAGATTGTTACAGGCTGTATTACCTGCGGTGCTGTACGCTTATCTGCATCACCCACCGCACTCATAGTGCCAGGTAGCAAGGCCACAATTATGGGGTCTGGCGATTGGGTCACAACCAAGGAGTTTGGTGGGGAAACCGCAATCATGTTGCATTTTTCTGGCAGTGAAGTTGTCACACCTGTGGCTGGCAAGCTTCCAGTTAAATCAGTCCCAAGCTGTGTGTCAGCGGTGCCAGAAACCCAGCCAAGCTGTGTGTCAGCGGTGCCAGTCCCAAGCTGTGTGTCAGCGGTGCCAGAAACCCAGTCAAGCTGTGTGTGTCAGCGGTGCCAGTCCCAAGCTGTGTGTCAGCGGTGCCAGTCCCAAGCTGTGTGTCAGCGATGACAGAAACCCAGCCAAGCTGTGTGTCAGCGGTGCCAGTCCCAAGCTGTGTGTCAGTGGTGCCAGTCCCAAGCTGTGTGCCAGTCCCAAGCTATGTGCCAACGGTGCCAGTCCCGAGCTGTGTGCCAGTACCAAGCTGTGTGTCAGCAGTGCCAGAAACCCAGTCAAGCTGTGTGTCAGCGGTGCCAGTCCCAAGCTGTGTGTCAGCGGTGCCAGAAACCCAGTCAAGCTGTGTGTCAGCGGTGCCAGTCCCAAGCTGTGTGCCAGTATCAAGCTGTGTGTCAGCAGTGCCAGTCCCAAGCTGGGTGTCAACGGTTCCAGAAACCCAGTCAAGCTGTGTGTCAGCAGTGCCAGAGCTACATTGCAACACCACTGTACCCATGCCCCACAGAGAGTCCGAAGTTTCCAAACCTCATGGTAAGGCACAGGTAGGCGAGCCTACTCCCACCGTTGCCGTGTCGTGTCTTGAATATGCCGTGCAATTTTGGGCACCTGTCTTAAAAAAAGATATTATATCGTTAGAAAAAGTGCAGAGACGGGCAACTAAATTAATAAGGGGGATGGAAGGGTTAAGTTATGAGGAAAGACTAACAAGCTTAAACCTGTTTAGTTTAGAGAAAAGGCGCCTTAGAGGGGATCTGATAACCTTATATAAATATATACGGGGCCATTATCAACCATTGTCTGATAACCTATTCATTAACAGGACTATACATAGGACAAGGGGTCATCCATTTAGACTGGAAGAAAGAAAATTTAGCTTAAAGCATAGGAAGGGTTATTTTACGGTGAGAACAATAAAGCTGTGGAATTCTCTGCCTGTTGAGGTGGTTGGGTCAGAGTCTGTACAGACTTTTAAAAAACGACTGGATGACTTCCTGCAGACACAGAATATTAAGGGTTATAATATTTAATATGTGGGTAAAAGCTTCTTGATCCAAGGAGAAATCTGACTGCCATTCTGGGGTCAAGAAGGATTTTTTTCCCAGTATGTTGCATATTGGCAAGCATTCAGACTGGGTTTTTTGCCTTCTTTTGGATCAACAGCAGTAGGTTATGTGGGAGAGGCTGAACCCGATGGACGCATGTCTTTTTTCAGCCTATATAACTATGTAACTATGTGTGGGGGGGGGTCACCAGTTCTAGATCTCGTTCAAGGAGAAGACGGGAAAAGGTGTCTAACCCTAGTCCCACTGATTCTATGTCCAGTCTAACTGATGCCAAGATCCCCCTACCCCGTCATGTCCCTGAGGGCTATGTGCAGTCACCCTTTGGACTGGTGTTCAGGAAGGACCACTGGGTTGCCATTCAAAGGAACCCTCATAGACGGGGGCATCTCGTGGAGGAGGATGACGACTCTGAGTGGGACCTCAAAGGACTTTGGTGACTGGTGTTCGTGATCTGGTTTCCTGATTCTGTCTGTCATGTTTGTTGTTTTAGGTGCCCTGAGGTCACCTTTTTTGGAGGGGGCTACTGTCACGTTCCCACGTTCCAACCCTGTCTCCCTGCCCTCTGTATTCCTTATGTCTGTGTTTCCCTGTGCTGCTTTCCCTGACATGCAGCTCAGGGGTTAAGTTCTTTGCACGTTGAGCTTCTGCTGGTGATATGGGCTGATTACTCCCCTATTTAAAGCCATGGGCCCATATCACCATGCTCTTGCATCCTGGTTCACTTCAGCTACAGATTTGTTCCTGAGAGCTCCCTGTTATTCCGTCCTAGTTCTATTTCAGTGTTTCCCCCTTGTCTGAGTTTTATGTTCTGATTGACTTCCTGGTATTGACCCTCTGGCCTGGCTGACGGATTTTCTCTGGTGCTATATCCCCGCTCTGGCTCAAGGTATACGTTTTGGTTTTGACCCCTGGCTTATTTATTTATTAACGACTCTTCTGGACATCCCTAGCTGTTCTGTGCATATTGTATTATATGTTGTGTATCCCATTAGACCACGGCTTTTGTATATTGAAGTCCTTCCCTGCAAATTGTTGAGTATACTCCTTCAGCTGTCTGTGTTTTCCCCAGGACTCTGCACGGCTACAAAGGTAACTTTTTTCTATTAGTGTAGATTCGGCCACTCTAAGGACCGATCTATCAGTATAGGGCTCCTTCGGTATAGCCGTGCAGAGGTCCCCAGTGTCTCCTGTGGTTTATTCACATATCCCAGATCATTGTGTCACGCATCTCTGCATATAGCAGCTTTTCCTCATACCTGGGCCCTACTTGGCGCATGCCGGGAACCGCCATAGTGGCTGAACGTGACACTGACAAGATGGCTCCACGCACAGGCACAGCCGTGATCCTAAAATGGCCTGGAGGGACCTCCTGCTGAGTCTGTACACAGTCCCTGCTGTTTCTGCACACAGCCCTACCGCGGACAGAGTCCGGTAAATGTAGAATAAATAATTGCTGTGTGCTCATATACACTCGGTTTGCTGGGAGTTTTATTGCAGTGGATTCTGATGCACTCATACACACCGTACATTGCATTGCTGGGAGTTTTATTGCTGTGGATTCTGATACGCTGACACACACCACACATTGCATTGCTGGGAGTTTTATTGCAGTGGATTCTGATGCACTCATACACACCGAACATTGCATTGCTGGTAGTTTTATTGCTGTGGATTCTGTAATACACACTGCATATTACTGTGAGTTTTATTGCCCTGGAGCTCTGGGATACGCTCATACACACTGCACATTACTGTGAGTTTTATTGCTGTGCAGTTCTGTGATATGCTCATACACACTGCACATTTCTGTGGGTTTTATTGCTTTGCAGCTCTGATATGCTCATACACAGTGCCCATTTCTGTGGGTTTTATTGCTATGCAGCTCTGTGATACGCTCATATGCAGTGCACGTTTCTGTGGATTTTATTGTTCCACCAATTAGAGTGGCTGTGATCCCGTTTACTTGACATGCGTGGCTGTTCTTTGTAAAAATACTTGAATTTAAACATTTCATAATTTTCTTTATCTCAATAGATACATTTGAAATGGTATACAAAATATACAAGCAGGCACTTGGTATCCACTTTTAATATCAAGAGAGGAAAAGGTGGAGCTTAATCCCCACCCTTCCTCTTTAACCAGGAAGAAGAGGTGTGCCCTTGACAGGAAGGGGTGCGTCAAATTTAAATTAGGGGTGCACGAGTTTAGTTAGGCCTAGGGCAGCACAAAATCTAAATACACCACTGGGTACCGTGGTAGTGGAAGCAAGCATGGATGCAGGATCTGGAGCTGGTACCGTGGCAGCAGAAGCAAGCCTGGATATAGGAATGGAGCTGGAGCTGGTACCGTGGTAGCGGAGGCAAGCCTAGATGCAGGGCCTGGGGCTGGTACCATGGAGGCAAGATTGGAAGCAGGATCTGGAGCTCAGGATTCACTTGGAACAGGAACGAAGAGGGAACAATGGATAAGTGAAGCGGTGAAACCACAGTATTACCTGGTTAATGAACTGAGAAAGGCGGCAGGTTTAAATAGGGTTCAGAGGATCATAGGAACACCGTTCACCTGGGACTCGTAGGTGGAGTTGGGATACCTGAGTACTTGATAGGTTAATGGGAGGCAAACGAGGATCTCCAGTGCAGGTGTCATGCAGTACCCGTAATCTACCAGCAGAGTACCAAGGTCTTCAGGCCTTAAGGAGATAGACGATTGCACGTGCGTGCTTTGTTTCTCCACATTCAGATCCTGTCGGCGGCGTGGGACGTGCCTCGAGGTCTCTCCTCCATCTTGCAGACCGGGAGTGCGGAGCAGCGCGCCACGAAGGACCTCAGGTGAGTTTGGTGCAAGTCCCAGCATGGCGGTCGGGTGCGGGCCGCGGCACGGGGCATGACAGGACCCCCCACCAAAGCGCAAAGTAGTTGACCGCGTAGGGTTCTCAGACGGGTTGACACCTCCGGAACTGGAGTGTTGAGTGGCATCTCTGGAAGAGTGCTAGGATGATAACCATAGTTGGCAAAGAAAGGTGAAAAGCTAGTTGATGAGTGTACCTGATTATTGTACGCAAATTCGGCAGTTGGTAGGACGTCCAGTCAGTCATCTTGGAGGTGCGTGGTGAAACAACAAAGGTACTGTTCCAGTGTCTGATTTGTCCGCTCAGTCTGGCTGTTGCTCTGTGGATGGAAAGCTGAAGACACCTGGTAATCCATAGGCTACGGCACATTTGGGACCAGAAGCAAGACGTAAACTGATACCCTCTGTCTGTAACAATGGAACGAGGGGTACCATGGAGTCGGAATATCTCCTTGATGAACAAGGTGGCTGTTTTGGCTGCAGTGGGTAGGCCTACTGCTGGTATAAAGTGGGCCATCTTGGTACATCGGTCCACCACCACCAGGATAGTGGTGCAGTGATGCGAAGGGGGAAGATCCACTATAAAGTCCATTGAAATGTCCCTCCACAGATGTAGTGGAGGGGCCAAGGGTTGAAGAAGACCAGCAGGATGGGTGCGAGGTTGTTTGTTGCGAGCACAGACAGGGCAGGAGTGCACAAAGGCAGTGACATCCTTCTTGATGGATGGCCACCAGAAATACCACTGTACAGCATCAATGGTTTTCTTGATGTCGCCGTGCCCGGCAGCTGGGATGTCATGTGAATGTTGTAATACCTGTAGGCGGACCTCAGGAGGAACATAGATCTGTTCTTCGTGGTAGAGGAGTCCATCGCTGGATACGAGCCCCTGGACATCAGCTGATGGTTGAAGACTGTGCCTTTTAAGGTTTTCCATCAAGGCCCCTTGTGAGGCACAGAAGAAGTCACTTGGTAGGATAGAATCGTTCTGAGTTGTGGATGGAGAGGCGTCCGATTTATATCGACGGGAAAGAGCATCTGCCTTTCCATTTGTTGCTCTGGGTCGGTAGGTGATATGTAGGAGGAAACGGGCAAAGAATAATGCCCATCTGGCCTGTCAAGGTCGTAGCCTCTTGGCTGTGCGGAGATATTCCAGGTTGCGGTGGTCTGTGAATACAACTACAGGATGTTTTGCCCCTTCGAGGAGGTGTCTCCATTCCTCGAGAGCGCTCTTGATTGCCAGGAGTTCTTTCTCACCTATGCTGTAGTTATTTTCGGCTGGGGTAAGACGTCTGGAATAAAAGGCCACTGGATACATAAGATTTTTGGTTCCGGATTTCTGTGAGAGAATCGCTCCTAAGGTGATATCAGAGGCGCCTGTCTCCAGATAGTACGGCAGGTTGATATCTGGTTGTTTCAGAATCGGGGCTTGGATAAAACTTTCTTTCAGTTTGTTGAACGCCTGCTGAGCTTCTTCGGTCCAGCGAAATCGCACATCTTTCTTTGTCAAGACGTGATGGGTGCGCTGAGATGAGAAAAGGACCGGATGAAACGACGATAAAAATTGGCGAATCCCATGAATTGTTGAACCATCTTTTTGTCTTTGGGTGTCGGCCAGTCTAGAATCACCTTAACCTTGGCTTTATCCATTTCAACATGTCCAGGTGATAGGATGTATCCCAGGAATTCTATGGAGGATTTATCAAAGGTGCTTTTTTCGATTTTGCCGTTCAACTTGTGCTGATGAAGACGGAACAGTACGAGATGAACATGTTGTTCGTGTTCTTGGATGGTTCGGGAGTACACCAAGAGATCGTCTAGTTAGATCACCAGGAAGGTATCCAGGACGTCACGGAAGATGTCGATGAGGAAATATTGGAAGGCGGCCGGGGCGTTGCATAACCCAAACAGCATGACGAGATACTCAAAATGACTGTATCGGGATCGGAAGGCTGTCTTCCACTCATCTTCCTCTCTCATACGAACCAAGTTATAAGCTCCTCAGAGATCGATCTTGGTAAAGATACACGCATCTTTCACTCTATCGAGCAGTTCGGGAATCAATGGGAGCGGGTAGCGATTCCTTACTGTGATTGCGTTTGCGCTCTGTAATTAACACAGGGACAAAGGCTGCCGTCTCGTTTCGCAACAAAGAAGATGCCAGCTCCGGCAGGAGATGTGGAGTGACGTATGAACCCTTTTGTAAGGCTATCTTCAATGTAGTCCTTCAAAGACTGTGATCTGGGAACGGACAGTTTCTAAATGCGTCCATGGGGTATGTGTGCTCCCGGAAGGAGGTCGATAGGACAGTCGTACTCTCTGCGTGGAGGAAGCATATCAACCCCTTTTTTCTCGAACACATCTTAGATTTCCGAGTACTTAGCAGGCAGTGCAGAAGCTGGATAGGTGGAAAAGGCGATCTTCTCGGACTTGGAATTGTTCATGCAGACGACCCGGCAGTGATAGGAGGGGAAGGAGACGGAGTTCGAGACCCAGCTGATATAAGTATTGTGGGTGCGAAGCAAAGGAAGTCCCAGTACGATAGGGAACAAGGGAGAAGGTACAATGTCCCATTGAAGATATTCTTTGTGCTTGGTTCTGATGAGCACTAGCAAGGAAGCGGTTTCATGAGTGATGGGACCGGTGCGAAGGGTGCTTCCATCGACCATTTGCAGGGGTGTAGGATTCTTTTTCAGTTGGGTAGGAACAGACAAGGAGGTAGCGAGGGATGAGTCAAAGTTGTTACTGGCTCCGGAGTCGATAATGGCATTAACGTTGATGCTTCTATCTCCCCACTGTAGGGTGACAGGAATGGCTAGGTGAGTAGAGGCATAGTCGACCATACCTTGAAGATAGGTAAAAGTAGGATGGTTCTTACCTCTCTCAGAGGGACGCGGTGGTCGTGTAGGGCAGCCACATAATAGATGATCTGGTTGCCCACAATACAGGCAGAGGTTCTGGGTGCGACGTCTGTTGCGTTCGGCAGGAGACAACGGACCTCTTATTAAGCCGACCTCCATGGGTTCTGGGTTTGAGGAAGAGGAGTTCGGTCGTGAAGAGGATATGGAGGAAGGCTCGTGTCTTCAAGGAGACGGTAAAGGAACGTTGGTGGATCTCTCCTGACGTCGTTCTCTGAAACGTTGGTCCAGGACCAGAGATTGGAGGATCAAGGCCTCCAAGGAAGCAGGTACTCCAATACGAGCCAATTCGTCTTTAAGTTGTTCAGAGAGACCATGATGAAAGTGATCTTTAAGGCCCACATCATTCAGACCTGTGTTGGCTGCCACCACTCAGAACTCAGAAATATAGTCCTCCACTGGTCGCCTTCCCTGTCTTAGGTTTCGGATGGTAGCCAATGCAGCAGAAGACCGCAGAGGATCATCGTAGACAGGGTTCATGGCCCGGACGAAGGAACCCCAGGAAGTCAGCAAGGGGCTTCCTTCACGTAGCAGTTGAAAGGCCCAGTCCTGTGGAGGTCCGGACAGTAAGAGATGGCTGACCGTACCTTTTACAGAGTCCAATCCGTAGGTACGTGGACAAAGGGAAAACATGAGTTCACATGCGGTGATAAAGGTACGCTATTTCGTGCGGTCACCGGCAAACCGTTCAGGCATAGTGGCTCTGGGTTCTGGAGCGAACGGTTTTACCTGATGTGTCATAGAGTCGGACAGTGGTGGAGGCAATGCGGTACTCTCCGCACAACTTCTTTCCTTGTGGAGTAAGTCTTCTTGGCCGGTCTGTAAATTCTGTACCACCTTGGTTAATGCTGCCATCTGTTCTGTAAGTACAGCAAGGATTCGGTTCGGGCTTGCGGGTTCCATGATGAACCAGGTTATTCTGTAAGGGCAGGGGCTGTGACCCCTGTATAATGTTGTGTGTATGGAACCCAATGGCAACCCGTCAAAGGAGACCAGGAGGTGTATATAAGCAACTAAATATTTACTGAGATGAAATGAAATATAAGTCCAGAACAAAAGGCTAGTAGTCAAAAGATATTCTTGGCTAGTACAAGTCCAGAACAGAGGATTGTGAGTAAGGGTCTTCGGGTTTAGAAGTGATACAAACAAAGTCCAGAACGAAGGGTTGTAGAAGAAGGTAACGTGAGCTGTGGCCTTTGAGACAAGCCTGGGTTGTGGATCTGGAAAATGGTACCGTGGTTGTGGAACAAGCCTGGATATAGGATCTGGAGCTGGTACCATGGTCGTGGAGTAGGCCTGGATACAGGATCTGGAGCTGGTACCGTGGTAGCGGAAGCAAGCCTGGATGTGGATCTAGAGCTGGTACCATGGTAGCGGAAGCAAGCCTGGATGCAGGGTCTGGAGCTGGTACCGTGGAAGCAGAAGCAAGCCTGGATATAGGAGCTGGAGCTGGTACAGTGGTAGCAGAGGCAAGCCTGGATGCAGGGCCTGGGGCTGGTACCGTGGAGGCAAGACTGGAAGCAGGATCTGGAGCTCAGGATTCACTTGGAACAGGAATGAAGAGGGAACACTGGATAACTGAAGCAGTGAAACCACAGTATTACCTGGTTAATGAACTGAGAAAGACGGCAGGTTTAAATAGGGTTCAGAGGATCATAGGAACACCGTTCACCTGGGACTCGTAGGTGGAGTTGGGATACCTGAGTACTTGATAGGTTAATGGGTGGCAAACGAGGATCTCTAGTGCAGGTGTCATGCAGTACCCGTAATCTACCAGCAGAGTACCAAGGTCTTCAGGCCTTAAGGAGATAGACGATCACACGTGCGCACTTTGTTTCTCCACATTCAGATCCTGGCGGTGGCGTGGGATGTGCCTCGGTCTCTCCTCCATCTTGCGGACTGGGTGTGTGGAGCAGAGCGCCACGAAGGACCTCAGGTGAGTTTGGTGCAAGTCCCAGCTTGGCGGTCGGGCGCGGGCCGCGGCACAGGGTATGACTTGTGTCTGGTCTGGCCTCAAGCCTTGTTTCCCCATGCGTTTTGGGTCAGGCTTCAAGCCTTGTTTCCCCCCCGCATGTCTGGTTGGGAATCAAGCCCCTTTTCCCCCACGTGTAACGTTGAGCCTCAAGTCCTGTTTTCCCCTTTGTCTCGGGTCAGGCCTCAAACCCTGTTTTCCCCCACGTGTTGGATCAAGCCTCAAACCCTTTTTCTCCCCTCGTGTCGGGTCGGGCCTCAAGCCCTGTTTGCCTCCACAAATTGGGTCGGGCCTCAAGCCCTTTTTTCCTCCCCGCGTGTCGGGTCGGGTCTCAATCCCTGTTTGCCCCTGCGTCTCGGGTCGGGCCTTAAGCCCTGTTTCCCCCCGCTTGTAGGGTCGGGCCTCAAGCCCTGTTTGCCCCCACGTGTCGGGTCGAGTTTCAAGCCCTGTTTGCCCCTCATGTGTCGGGTTTGGCCTCAAGCTCGGTTGCCCCCCACGTGTTAGGGCATGAGGCCCGACCTGTTTCCCTTTGTCAGAACTGCGCGGGTCTCCGGACTGAGAGGAGGGTATCGGGCAGGTGGGGGCTTAAGCGCGAAGATATATGAGGAACGTCCTCAGCACATGGGAGTAAAACCAAAGGACGTTTTTTGCGCTGAACTGTTATTGCATTCTTTTATTCTTTATCCAACAAGTTCTGTATTTATATTACATGTAAGGGTTACCCCTATTTAACTATATTGTTAAATTCTCCTAGTTTTTTCACTTGTTTGTTTTCAGATGCATCCTCTATAACTAGCTACGCATCATCTTTTGGTTTCGAACAATAATGCTGAACTTACCTTCTCCATTTCCACGATGAAAAATTTCGTTTTTCCAGTTTTAGCAAAATAGTGTATTTTTCTGAAAAATACAGTAACAGATTCTCATTTCTATTTCTTTAACTAGTGTATCCCAGAATATATAACCACAAAAGCTTCAATGATATAAAAATAACTTTACAGGCTGTAAATGATTGAAATCTTAAAGGAAATTCACATTTTTATACCTATTTTTGTAATAGAATATGTAGTTTGTCTGGGTCGTATAATAAAACATAACTTATTGAAGGGACACTACCACCAAAATGTTATAATTTATGTTGATGATATTTTACATGTGCTTTGTTTTTCTCTTGTAAGTTGTTTAGTTATGAAGATATTTTACTTGATATTTTTTTTTTTAGAAAGGATTTTACCAGGAAGGATACATTAAGATTTCTCTTGTTTTCAAGTATGTCCTGGGTGGTGAGTATGTACCGTTAGGTGTCTTGCCAAGGACACTTACTGGAGAGGTTGCTCGCTGGGATTGAACCCATGACCCCACAGGCTCTCTCCATGCAGAGCAGTGACATTACCTCTACTCCACCCAGCCAGTGATATGTGACACTGGGTGCAATCATTGTGATTGTTTTTTTGTGCTGTAAACTAGCCCCCCCTCTATCAAAATTGGCCTTGCCCCTTTCTGCTGCGACAATGCCCCCTCCTCCCCCTGCCTCATTAGACCTTCCACATCCATGCCTGGCAGCCTCAATAGGATGCCTGAGTGTAACTCCCATCAGTGGTGTATTTTGGCCTAGGCCAACAAGGCCTAGGGTGGCACTTTCCAGGGGGCAGCGGCCCGCACTGGTGGCCCCACCCCTAAAAATTTTTTTTAGTTTTTTTACTGTTGCAAAGTATTTTACCAGGAAGGATACATTGAGATTTCACAAATTTTCAAGTATGTCCTGGGTAGGCAAGGCCTAGGCTTTCACTTTCCAGGAGGCAGCAAAAAACCTCACCACTAAATGGGTTACTCACAGAGCACCGAAATGACGCCAACATTTTGGTGTTCTGTAGTTCCCTGACTTCAGGGAATAAAATTTCCACACTCTGCAGTGAATTCACCATTCACCGCAGGGTCCCCAAAGTGCATGGAGTCGGCCGTTGAATGCTGCCACCGCAAACCCGTGGCCTGCTGTTTTCAAAAGAACTACTGAACGAAAATGTCTGGAATTTACATCTAAGATCCTATGATTGATAATAAAAAGCTCTGTTATAGAAAAAAGAAAAACCGCTATTAAAAAAAGGGGGGGGGGAATTTTGCTGAAAAATTACTAAAAGGTACTAAAAAAAAAATCAAAGACTTTTTACTGCAGATTAAAATAATAAATGGTTTATTAGATATTGCATAAAAACGGGAATATTTTTAACATTGAAACCTATGGGGTTCGCCTGAATAAACCTGCTGATTGAAACCTCTGAACATCAGGGCATTTCACTGCCATTTTTCTGCTGTTTGGTGCTCTCTGAATAGATTAACCATTACTTCTCTATGGGGATTTGCACTGCCTTCAAACAGCACCGTACTTGCTGGCAGTTCGCCAAACTTGTGTGTGAGCATATCACAGAGCAGTGGTGTACTTAGGGGAGTGGCGGAGGGCGGGCCGCCCCAGGTACCAGTGATTATTTGGGTGTCATTAGGGGTACTAGGAGGTGCCACTGTCACTGTGTGTCAGCTTTGAGCTGTGTTCTCAAGCAACGAGCAGCAGAGCAGGGCGTTTGCATACGGAATAAAATCGAATAGAATAAAAATCCCCCTCTCCTCCCTCTATAGCTTCTCCCCTGCCCCACAGCAGCTCTAGGAGAGGAGAGGGGATGTGATTTGTGTGCAGAGAGAGAAGATGACAGTAAATGGCAGGTAAAGGGGGGTTATCAGCAGGATATGAAGCCCTGTCTGCTTACTGCTGTTTAAAGTGGACCTTTCCTTAACCAGCACTGCAGTGATAGAAATTTGTCATTGAGCTCCCTGGCTCCTGGTGAGGCTGCATGCGTGCAGGTCATGCGGTCCGGCCAGTCAGGTGGTACTGAGTCTCAGTACCACCTGACTGGCTGAACCACGTGACACGTACGCAGCTGCCCGCCCTTTCGTTAACACAGACTCTCACTCTATTCTGGACTGAACACCCACCGGGAAGGGACTCAAAGCCACAGTGCACCCTCTGGCAGTGGCTTTGCATTGCTGTGAGTTTTATTGCTGTGAATTCTGATACGCTGACACACACACCTCACATTGCATTGCTGGGAGTTTTATTGCTGTGGATTCTGTGATACACACTGCATATTACTGTGAGTTTTATTGCCCTGGAGCTCTGGGATACGCTCATACACACTGCACATTACTGTGAGTTTGATTGCTCTGCAGTTCTGATATGCTCATACACAGTGCCCATTTCTGTGGGTTTTATTGCTGTGCAGCTCTGTGATACACTCATATGCAGTGCTCGTTTCTGTGGATTTTTTAGTTCAAACAATTAGAGCGGCTGTGATCCAGTATACTTGACATGCGTGGCTGTTCTTTGTAAAAATGCTTGAATTTAAATATTTATCTCAATAGATACAAGTAGGCACTTGGTATCCACTTAAAGCTTAAAAGCTTAAAGCTTAAAGAGGAAGGGTGGGGATTAACCAGGAAGAGGTGTGCCCTTGACAGGAAGGGGTGCCTCAAATTTAAATTAGGGGGTGCACGTGTCCATGTGTCCTGCTCTCCCAGCCCACCACTTCCTGCCAGAATCCTACAAAGCACAGCACAGACTACAGATAACTCCTAGCTTACAGTCTAAAAAAAGACATCCCTACATATACATTATGTATGGGAGTAAGAGGAGCAGGAATGTATGTGATGCTTGCAGGCTGCAGTGAGGGCTATATTAGATACAATCAGGGCTCGAGTCCTGCGGGAACGCACGGGAACGGCGTTCCCGCACTTCTCCCTCATCGGGAAAGCATACCTATTTCAGGTATCCGTGTCCTGTGTGTTGGTAAAACATTTCCCTGGGGTCTGACTGGGCCTTGGGGGTCTGGCTGGACTCTGGGGGTCTGGCTGGGCCTTGGGGTCTGGCTGGGTCCTGGGGGTCTGACTGGGCCCTGGGGGTCTGGCTGGGCCCTGGTGCTCTGGCTGGGCCCTGGTGGTCTTGCTGGACCTTGGGGTCTGGCTGGGCCCTGGGGGTCTGGCTGGGCCTTGGGGATCTGGCTGGAACAGGGGTCTGGCTGGACCAGGGGTCTGGCTGGGCCTTGGGGTCTGACTGGGCCTTGGGGTCTTACTGGGCCCTGGGGCTCTGGCTGGGCCCTGGTGGTCTGGCTGGGCCTTGGGGTCTGGCTGGGGCCTGGGGTCTGGCTGGGTCTTGGGTTCTAGCTGGGCCCTGGGGGTCTGGCTGGGCCTTGGGTTCTGGCTGGGCCTTGGGGTATGGCTGGGCCTTGGGGGTCTGGCTGGGCCTTGGGGGTCTGGCTGGGCCTTGGGGTCTGGCTGGGCCCTGGTGGTCTGGCTGGACCTTGGGGTCTGGCTGGGCCTTGGAGTTTGGCTGGGCTCTGGGGGTGTGGCTGGGCCTTGGGGTCTGGCTGGGCCCTGGTGGTCTGGCTGGACCTTGGGGTCTGGCTGGGCCCTGGGGGTCTGCCTGGGCCTTGGGGATCTGGCTGGACATGGGGTCTGGCTGGGCCTTGGGGTCTGACTGGGCCCTGGGGGTCTGCCTGGACCTTGGGGTCTTACTGGGCCTTGGAATCTGGCTGGGCCTTGGGGTCTGGCTGGGCCCTGGTGGTCTGGCTGGACCTTGGGGTGTGGCTGGGCCTTGGAGTCTGGCTGGGCTCTGGGGGTCTGGCTGGGCCTTGGGGTCTGGCTGGGTCCTGGGGGTCTGACTGGGCCCTGGGGGTCTGGCTGGGCCCTGGTGCTCTGGCTGGGCCCTGGTGGTCTTGCTGGACCTTGGGGTCTGGCTGGGCCCTGGGGGTCTGGCTGGGCCTTGGGGATCTGTCTGGAACAGGGGTCTGGCTGGACCAGGGGTCTGGCTGGGCCTTGGGGTCTGGCTGGGCCTTGGGGTCTTACTGGGCCTGGGGCTCTGGCTGGGCCCTGGTGGTCTGCTGGGCTTGGGGTCTGGCTGGGGCCTGGGGGTCTGGCTGGGTCTTGGGTTCTAGCTGGGCCCTGGGGGTCTGGCTGGGCCTTGGGTTCTGGCTGGGCCTTGGGGTATGGCTGGGCCTTGGGGTCTGGCTGGGCCTTGGGGTCTGGCTGGGCCTTGGGGTCTGGCTGGGCCCTGGTGGTCTGGCTGGACCTTGGGGTCTGGCTGGGCCTTGGGGTCTGGCTGGGCCCTGGGGGTGTGGCTGGGCCTTGGGGTCTGGCTGGGCCCTGGTGGTCTGGCTGGACCTTGGGGTCTGGCTGGGCCCTGGGGGTCTGCCTGGGCCTTGGGGATCTGGCTGGACATGGGGTCTGGCTGGGCCTTGGGTTCTGGCTGGGCCTGGGGGTCTGCCTGGACCTTGGGGTCTTACTGGCCTTGGAATCTGGCTGGGCCTTGGTTCTGGCTGGGCCTGGTGGTCTGGCTGGACCTTGGGGTGTGGCTGGGCCTTGGAGTCTGGCTGGGCTCTGGGGGTCTGGCTGGGCCTTGGGGTCTGGCTGGGTCCTGGGGGTCTGACTGGGCCCTGGGAGTCTGGCTGGCCCTGGTGCTCTGGCTGGGCCCTGGTGGTCTTGCTGGACCTTGGGGTCTGGCTGGGCCCTGGGGGTCTGGCTGGGCCTTGGGGATCTGTCTGGAACAGGGGTCTGGCTGGACCAGGGGTCTGGCTGGCCTTGGGGTCTGGCTGGGCTTGGGGTCTTACTGGGCCCTGGGGTCCGGCTGGGCCCTGGTGGTCTGGCTGGGCCTTGGGGTCTGGCTGGGGCCTGGGGGTCTGGCTGGGTCTTGGGTTCTGGCTGGGCCCTGGGGGTCTGGCTGGGCCTTGGGGTATGGCTGGGCCTTGGGGGTCTGGCTGGGCCTTGGGGTCTGGCTGGGCCCTGGTGGTCTGGCTGGACCTTGGGGTCTGGCTGGGCCTTGGAGTTTGGCTGGGCTCTGGGGGTCTGGCTGGGCCTTGGGGATCTGGCTGGACATGGGGTCTGGCTGGGCCTTGTGGTCTGGCTGGGCCTTGGGGTCTGGCTGGGCTCTGGGGGTCTGGCTGGGCCTTGGGGATATGGCTGGATATGGGGTCTGGCTGTGCCTTGGGGTCTGGCTGGGCCTGGTGCTCTGGCTGGGCCTTGGGGTCTGGCTGGGCCTTGGGTTCTGGCTGGGCCCTGGGGGTCTGGCTTAGCCTTGGGGTCTGGCTGGGCCTTGGGGTCTGGCTGGGCCTTGGGGTCTGGCTGGGCCCTGGTGGTCTGGCTGGACCTTGGGGTCTGGCTGGGCCTTGGAGTGTGGCTGGGCTCTGGGGGTCTGGCTGGGCCTTGGGGTCTGGCTGGGCCTGGTGGTCTGGCTGGACCTTGGGGTCTGGCTGGGCCCTGGGGGTCTGGCTGGGCCTTGGGGTCTGGCTGGGCCTTGGGGTCTGATTGGGCCCTGGGGGTCTGGCTGGGCCTGGGGGTCTGGCTGGGCCTTGGGGTCTGGCTGGGCCTTGGGTTCTGGCTGGGCCCTGGGGGTCTGGCTTGGCCTTGGGTTCTGGCTGGGTCCTGGGGGTCTGGCTGGGCCCTGGGGGTCTGGCTGGGCCTTGGGTTCTGGCTGGGCCCTTGGGGTCTGGCTTGGCCTTGGGGTCTGGCTGGGCCCTGATGCTCTGGCTGGGCCCTGGTGGTCTGGCTGGGCCTTGGGGTCTGGCTGGGCCCTGGGGGTCTGGCTGGGCCCTGGGTTCTGGCTGGGCTTTGGGGTATGGCTGGGCCCTGGGGGTCTGGCTGGTCCTTGGGGTCTGGCTGGGCCCTGGTGGTCTGGCTTGGCCCTGGGGGTCTGGCTGGGCCTTGAGTTCTGGCTGGGCCCTGGGGGTCTGACTGGGCCCTGGGGGTCTGGCTGGGCCCTGGGGGTATGACTGGGCCTTAAGGGTCTGGCTGGGCCCTCGATGGGCCCTGGTGGTCTGTCTGGGCCCTGGGAGTCTGGCTGGGCCCTGGCTAACCACTCCGCCGTCTTCCTTCCCTGTCCTTCTTTCTTCTCTTTTTTTCTCTTTTCTCCTCTTCTTCTTATCTTCTGCTCTTCTTCTGGCCAGGCCCTCCGTCTCAGGCAGCTTCACGTGACTGGAGGGGGCAGAGCCAAAGCAGCATTCTTGGGAGGCCCCCGCACGCTGCTTGGTCCCACCCAGCCAGCCAGTGAAGCCTGCAGGAGCCGGAGGAGACACAGTTAGCTCCGGATTCGGACTCATAGAGTCCAATACCAGAGCTGAACAAGGGCGCCGCCGCTGCCGGTGGGGCCCCGGGCCCTTTATGGCAGCATGGAGTGTAATGCCCTGATGGCGGCCCTGTATATATATATATCAGGTAGTGGGGGGTAGTGAAAATCTTGGGTGAGTTCCCTCACTTTATTCCCCAGGATTTGACCCCTGGATACAATGCAGCCCCATCACACAGGTATGCATCCATAATATATATGCAGGCTGTACTTTCACTGTTGTTAAACATGTAGGGCCCTATTACATTCTTCGCGCAAACGTTAACGTGTGCGCAAAAACGCATTAACGCGAGAGGAAAAATCATCTGTGCACAACGTCGTATTACAATTTCCCCGCAACAAATGCGCGTTAACGTCTACCACGGGTGAACTTGCGCGTACGCTGGGCGAGCTTACTGTACTTTGCGCGTCCTATACTTAACATTTTGAGCGCAAATGTGTTTGTGCGCTGGTACGCGGATGGTATTACAATCTATGCGCAAATTTTAATGGACAACGTTTGCGCGCATAATTTTAACGTTTTTGAAAAGCTGGTGTTAATGTCAAATCTGAACGTCCTGTCGGAACCCAAATACACCAGCCCAAAAAAAAATTCAGCTAATTATAGTTACACATTCTACACATACCCAAACAATAAAATTGAGAATTTGTGCGTGTTTTTATTATTTCTGCAGCATATATACGCAGATTGACTTTGACATGCGCAAAAACTTAAGTGAGTCAATTAAGGTCAATTAAGGTAAATTAATGTCAATTAAGCTTCTTAATTCTAATTGGCTGAATCCCGTGAAAAAAACAGTCCGCACACTGATTTCTGCGCGCTACATTACTGCGCGCGTATTTATCTGCATTTTGCGCGTTCGTTTTACTTTTGACGGATGAAAAAATGCGCGAGGATTGTAATACCACCGTTAATTTTTGCACGTTAACGCTCAAAGCTGTGCGCAAAATTTATTGCACTGCGCGCGCGTTTTTCCTGCGGAGAATGTAATAGGGCCCATAACAGGGAAAAAAAAGTCTGCTGAGCTGCCTGGTCCTGCCATCTAGTGACACTCAGCAGCCAGTAAGAGTGCATGGGTGTATCTCAGGACATCATTATTTGGGATCTGGGTACAGCTGCAAAGTGCAGGTTCTGGTAAATGTTGAATCATGAGAAAATATTCACAAAGTGAGACGAAGAGAGGAAATCCTATCTTTCCTTTTTCTTTTTACATGCAATTACTTTGAACAAAGAAAAAAAAGTATCATGTGTTTTATAATGTGTTTTTTTTGTAATGCACAAATAATCTAGTTACAGCTTTTTTGGTGGTAGTGTCCCTTTTAACATGACAGCACAAACCGGTAAAAATTAGATCAGCGCACAGAGGTGAAATGGCTTAGCAGTGAAAGGGCTAATATTTAATTTAGTTCACTTAAGGTAACTAAAAATGTAATGATTTATTATTTGATCAAATAAATAAATATTAGTTTGGAAAAAAAAGGCCTGAATTACCCCGCCCCTTTTTTAAAACGTTGGATACTCTGGTTCATAAATTTGTGTGGAATGGTCCCCTCCCAGAGTCAAGCTCCATCTCCGTATTTCCTCAGTCTCTGCCGGAGGCATGTCCATGCCGCATATCTGGCATTACTATTGCGCAACGCACTTTTTGCTGCGGTTGGTTGAGTGGGAGAGGACCCATTCCCATAAATCTTGGGTGGGCATTGAGAAGGAGTTTACGGGCCCTACTCTGGCCTCATTGCCGAGGCTCCCGGATGTGTGGCGCGCTCTCTCCACATGGCCCTTCCCACGACGCAGGCCACACTTCGTCTATGGCGCTCCTTTCAGGCTAAATTGTACGTGGCTCCATATGTCAGGTCCTGGAGGCCCTGACCCCCTGGCGCCCCCTTTCTAGGCCACATCCTGCATGCCCTATGCAGGTTCCAGGATTATATCAGACTTTATGCATTCCTGGACTCTGACATTCAATCCCTGGAACCTCACCTGCCCTTCATCCTCCCTAATCAAGGCTGCATATAAGAAAGTCACACTCTCTACCCTGGACTTCCTCATTGAAGTCCCAGACTGAATTACATTGCTGAGCTGATCCCAAAAACGCCTGATCCAACGCCTTTCCTGAGGACCCTCCATTTACTCTTCAAGCCGGTAACCCCCCTGTGCATCCTGATTCCCCCATCTTGAACCCCTGCCTACCAGACCCCATTGATCTTGGACTTTGACCACCCTGATTGCCGCCTTGCCTAGACCCCTGCTTTGCCCACGACCACTCTATTGCCTGCCCCCTGCCTGATACCGTTGCATCCCTAATCCTGTATTTATGTATATATGTTTATTCATTGCTTGCCCCATGTGCTGTTAAGTTCCCTTTGTGTCTCCTTCTGCTCAATTCTACAGTATCTTCTAGTCTCCTCTTGCTATCCCTCATCTCTCCTGTTTTCTAACTGCTCTCATCTTTAGTTCTTCTTAACCTCCCTTCCCACTACTCTCAGCCATCCCTTTGGCCTCCACCTCCTTTTCCTGCATCTCCTCTCCTCCTCCTATAGCTATTCCCCATTGTGCCCAGTCTCCTATGACACCATAGCCCTCCCCTTTGATGCCGCTGCACCACCTACCAGTTTTCTCCAGACACATATACCCCACTGCTCCCTGAACAATCCACCCCCTCTCCTGAGTCATTTTCTGGTGGGCGGATGCAGAGCGGAGGAGCTGACTCTCCCCTACACCCACCCTCTGGGCTTCCTAGGCAAATATCACCTTCACCGCCTTCTTAATTACTTCCACGCCTTAGCTCCATTAGATAAATTTTGCCGGCCCCTCAAGACTTTCGAGACTGTTGCCCGTCGGGGAGTAGCCCACTCACATAGTGTCATGGAACTCCACGCTTCAAACCCCAAGAGACTTTATGTTCATTTATATCGTGTGATTTTAAATATATTTTACATTGTTTGGTTTTAGTTTTAATTAGTTTAGTGTAAATTGCGTAGCTTTAGTTTTAAATATACTTATATTCCTGTAGGTAAATGTGTTTTTGTGTAGCCAGCAAACAAGCTTTACTACTGTGTAATTTATGCAACAGGGCTTTTACCCTTTTCTGGCTGCATGTTTGATTCAAGAAGTTTGGGATAGTGTTTGTCTTTAATCTGATGTGTTAGAACAATAGATTATGTAAATGTTGTGTGGGCTAAAGAATGTTTATTGTAAATATCTAACTGACATAATGTAATTAGACTTTAGGTACATGTTCACCATTTGGTATGCAAATTATAACTGAAGAGGACCTGAAGAAAACCTGCAGTGGTCTTGGAACCAACCAATCAGAACTGTTGGGATGGGTGGGAAGTTTGAATGTGCATTGCTGTATTTTGTATAAATATCCAGTGAAATCTTCCATAAAGAGAGAATCCTGTTGGAACTTACAGCTCGCCTGGTATCTCCTTCAACTACGCTACACTACACTCAACCTCAGAAGGCACAGAGTTGCCTTCTGGAAATGCAAAGAGGCTCCAAGGCAGAGGTGCAGATCTGGAGCTGCAGATCAGTCTGCTCGAGGCACTGAGCTCCAAGTAACTCAGAGGCCGGGCTGATCTTGGAAACGGGGTATCTGGAGAGTCAGGACAGGTGGAAGAGAACGGTTCTGTCACACATAGTATCTCGCTTTTTTATGGCCTGCTACAGTCCTTCACCACCCTGTTTCACACTAAATGGTAGGCTTGTGCACCGATTTTTTTTGTTCGGTTCGGTTCAATTTGTTCGGATGTTTAAAATTTTCGATTCGACTCGTTTCGACCGATTTCTATTTCGATTCGGTTCGGCTCGTTTTTCGTGTACATTTTTTTTCGGAATATCGACCATTTTTTGTATTTTCTGGTCACTTTGCTCGTTTTTTGTATCGACTCTTCGTGATTTCGGAAATTTTTGTTTTTTTCGGAACGTCTGTTCTCCTCGTTTCAAAGTGTCTAACTCTATTCGTTTTGACGTAAACTACTATGGTTTACTTTTTTATACTTTATATATTTTTTTATAATAAATTTTTGGTTTGTTTTTCGGATCCGATAATTCATTCTGTCGATACGATAATTCTGGCGATTCTATCGTGTTTTTTTTTATTAAATAAAGATCCTTTTTTTCTTATGAATATACATTTCACAACTTTATTTAATCACATTAAAAAAATGGTATGAAAGCCAAGGAACAAAAAAAAATGAACAAAACGATTTAAAAAACACTAAACTGACCCGAATGGTCTGACTTTAAAAATAAAAACCAGAACAAAAGGTTTTAAAATGGAAAAATAGTTGATCAAAATGATCTGAAACGAAAAAAAATAGATAAAAAAAATTATTTAAAGCAGACAAAAAAAAATTAACCCTTTCGCTGCTGAGGCATTTCACGGCTTCCCTTCACGCTAGGGATGTTTAACCGAATCGAAACAGAAATTGGTCGAAACGAGCCGAATCGAAAAGTTTAAACATCCGAACAAATCGAACAAAAAAAAAAATCGGTGCACAAGCCTACTTCACGCCTGTGTGCAGCACTGCGGTCTGCTGCTGAGCTAATTTTTACCAGTTTCGCTCCTCAAGTTTAAACGCGTTTTTTTGAAGCCTTATTTTATAATATGACCCAGACATGTTATATATCGTTCTTTCCGGCAGACTCGGCAGATGATTCATAATATATCATTATCATATGTATGCGTCATGTCCTGTCTGTATATTATAACAAAAAATGCAATAAAATTTAGACATGTGCATTCGTTTTAGTACTAAAATGATTTAGTCCGAATTTTGGGATAATTTAGTTTTCGTATGACTCAAGAGAAACGAAACTGCTCAGTACAAAAAACGAAAGAAACTAAAATAAAATGCACTACATTTTAGTTTCAGTCCTTTTTGTGATATTACATTGATGAGTGAAGGAGACCAGCAATTAAGAGCGCAACATCCGAAGTTCTGCACCTTCCACATGCCAATGCAGTAGGATGTTCTATACAGAGAGGGGCATTAATTAATGCAGGAGGATGTTCTATACATTATACAGAGAGGGGTATTAATGCAGGAGGATGTTATATACATTATACAGAGAAAGGTATAAATTGAGGAGGATGTTCTATACAGAGCAGGACATTAATTAATTCAGGAGGATGTTCTATATATTATACAGAGAGGGGTATTAATTAATGCTGGTGGATGTTGTATACATTATACAGAGAGGGGTATTAATTAATGCAGGAGGATGTTCTAAACATTATACAGAGAGGAGCCTTTTTTTTTAGCCCTTTAAATCCAGTGACTGTGAGCGTGGAGATCGACTGCTTGTTACATTATCTCTCAGTACAATGTATCAGGCTTAGCTGTTACAGTAACTGACTGTAACAGAGCTCAGAGTTTCAGTAAAACAAGGAAATAATATTGTTCTAACCTCTTATATATAAAAAATATTATTTACTAGTTTTACTGAAACTCTGAGCGCTGTGATGAGCAGCAGTCAGTTACTGTAACAGCTTTGCCTGACACGGGGCAGTATTACAATGTTGGTGCTAACTTAACCAGAGCTGTTGTAAACTGAAAACCTCCATAGGCTATAATGGCTCTGGGAAGTTTACAACAGCTCTGGTTAAGTTAGCACCAACTATGTAATATGGCCCACATTGTGCTGAGAGTGAGAGATACTGTAACAAGCAGCGATCTCAGCTCTCTGAGGAGCCACTACAATAGTGATTGTATCCACTAGTTTTCGGATTAATGAAATTAGTTTTCATACTAAAGAACTGAAAACTAATTTCTTTAGCAACTAAATAAATTGCATTTTAGGACTAATCCATTAGTTCAAAACGAAATTTTGTGCTGTGCACATGTCTAATAAAATTTGAATTTTCAATGTTTGTTTTACAAGGTGTAAAGTGTTTTTTTCACATTTTAACATGCGAGTGTTTGCGGTTATATTTTATGAGTTGCGTTTGTTAAAAAAAATTGAAATCTGGATTTGTTATATTTTTTTGGGTGAAAATTACACTATTTTTAACAAACGCACCCCATACAAAAATCCTTAGTGCAGCATCATTGTTCACATTATAATTGAAATGGGAACAATATTGCTGCATTAACAAAACAAAACAAAAAACCTGTTTATTTTTTTCCATATTTTAATTTTTTATAATTTTTAACATTGTCTTGTTTGGCATTGTTGGAAAGGCCATGCTCTGGTCGATCCAAAGATACCAAACATTAACCAACCGATAGCTGCCACGGATCGGGAGATAGGGGGTTCATTGGAACCCCCTATCTCCACCATTGGTCGCAGTTAGGGGTTAACTCCAGAACTGACGTCATTGTGACGAGGGCTTGGGACTGTCGGCAGCTGCCGTTCCCCCACGCTGTTGTCTTCCTGCAAAGACGTGACCATGTTGGCGGGCAGCATCTTAGCGGGCAGCGGTGGGAGAGAGAGAGCTCATAGCTGGGAGGAGGTGTTGCGTGAAGCTGCAAACAGGGACAAATAAACTAGACCTGAGCCGCACTAAGGATCTTTGGGTTGTGTTGGAGAAGACTTCACGCAGTGCTGCCATCAATATTTTTTGATAAATTCTTGGTTATACAATGAATGTGACTGTGGACAAAACTCCATGTTGTTGTGACATCGCCTAAGCTTAACAAAACCATGCCACGTCGGTAATCAAATCTCAAGGCAGTACAACAAGGTTGTGTTAGTGTGTGAAATTTTTTGGCCAGGCAGGCAGTGTAGAATGTGCACAGTCACATTCATGGCCACAAATATGTTGACAAATTTATGACAAAGGGTCCATAGAAATGTCAACAAATTTATGTACATATAATTTTAACAGTGTGGAAACCAAGCAATACATATTAACTTATTAAGTAAGGAAAAGCAACGCACACAAACAGGAAATATTGAAAAAATAGAAAATTTATTTACAACATGCCACGGATGACAAACTGCCCAACAGGGGCACAAACATAGGGGAGGAGGAGGCTGGTCTCACTGCCGCTCCAAGACGTCAATGCAATTGTTAATATGCTCCCTTAACTCCTGCAGCAACTCCTGGATGGCTTCTATGTTGGTGCCAGCCAGGTGTAGCTCGCCGATCGCCATCCTCATCCTGACACTGGACCTGTCCGGTCTGGCTTCTCCTTCTATATATCCAATAAATAAAAGAAGGAAAATACAGTAAGTAAAGCAGGTTTCTATTTTTGACTGAAAGTCTTGAAAAAATATAACAGTAGTATATACCAGAGCTAGCGGCCTCCTGAGGCTCTGACTCCTCCTCCTCCTCCACCACCACCGTCAGCATCTCTTCCGGTGCTATATCTAAGAAATTAAAGAAATAAAAAATACAGTAAACAAAACTGATTTATTTTTGAACAAAAGTCGATGCAAAATACAACAGTAAAAAAAAAACCTGGACTCGCAGCCTCCTGCTGCGGCTCCGGCTCCCTCTCTCCAACATCGCCCTCCTCCTGCTCCTCCTCTTCCTCCTCCTGCTCCTGCTCCTCTTGTGCTATATATAAAAAAATTAAATGAAAATACAGTAAACAAAAAATGTTTCTGTTTTTGACCAAAAGTCGTTGCAAAATAAAACAGTATATACCAGCGCTGGTGGTCGCCCGTGGCTCCCCCTCCTCTTCCACTGGGGCACTGGTGCCCGCCGGGGCAGATGCTGCCTTTGCCTTCTTCCTGCCTTCTGCCAAATCCAAAAAATAACACGTAAATAATGCAGACTGGAAAAAATCTATACAATATATTGCCGAAAGTATTGCGACACCCCTCCACTACCCCACTACCAGCTTGACCCACCACTACTCCCATCTCATTGTTCTAAAGTCACAAAATATTTATTTAATTCCTCTGCACATAGACATATATTACCGTTCAATTATATATTTTTTTCTGAAGTAAACATTACGTTTATTCAATAAAAACTATTATTTGTGTTGTGTGCGTACAAAATGCATTGTGCTGACTGCTTTTAGCTATTTTATAGATGCCTCAGCCTTAGTTTCACTTTCAGTTTCTGCTAATAAAACTGTGGATATAGCAGAAACAACAGAAATCCGCCATTTTGTTTTGAAATTTGCATCTAAAGCGTTCAATGACACTGCTGCAGCAAACTGAATTGCTGCGCTGCAACAATTCAGCAGCTGCTGAGGACGCATTGAATGCGGCTCTGTTTGGATGCACTTTCAGAAGAACTACATGTCCCATCATAGCACTTAGCAGAGACGCAGAGATTTTTGTTGATGCGCAGGTGGCAGCCAATATTGGGCAAGCTGCGGGTCATCTCGTATGCATCACTCAATCACAACAACCTCCCCCCCAGCACACTACAGTACACACAGTGCCAAAAGAAATCCAGCATTGTAATTTCATCTACATACATCAAATGTCACAATTTTCACGAATACGTAAAATCACAAAAAAGAAGAGCTATGGCAAAAAAGCATGTATGACGAGTTGTGAAAACGCAAAGCTATACACAATCACATTGCATGAAAGGAGGACTAGAAAAATCAACATATTTCTGTGCACATTAGCACATGCAAGCACATTATTATTATACAGGATTTATATAGCGCCAACAGTTTGCGCAGCGCTTTACAATATAACATGACACTTACGTTTGGCTATGATGCGACGGATGTTCCTCAGCTGCTCCTGCTCGTGTGCCTTGAGGTCGGACCAGTGTTTTCGGAGCTGGTCCTTCGTCCGTTCTTTCCTGAACAGCTCCAGGATGGTGGTTCGGAGCTTGTCAAGGATACGGTCCTTGCGGGTGTTATTCTTCCTGCCCTTACGGCAGTCATACAGGGTTATCCAAAGAGATTCGAGATTCGGTTACCTTTCTTGGCCATTCGGCTATCCAGAGAGCAGGCAATTCGCCAAATCCTGGCGAATTGCCTGAACATATGGTGCCTGTTCGGTGCCTGTTCGAGGGCAGTGAAATCCCCATGAAAAGCATTGCTTCGGCTATTCAGAGAACACAAACCAGCAGTGAAAGGTTCCCCTAATGCCCTGCCATTCGGTGGTTTAATTCGGCAAATTTATTCAGGAGAATCCCATAGGCTTCAATGTTAAAAATATTCCTGTTTTAATTCAATATCTAATAAACCGTTCATTATAAAATTCTGCAGCAAAAAGTCTCTTTATTTATAGATTTTTTAGGATACTTTAAGCATTTTTCAGAATTTTTTTAAAAAAATGTAAAAGTCCGATTTTTTTTTTTTTTTTTCAGTTTGCTTATTTTTTTTGTAACAGCCCTCTTTATTATCATTCCCTGGACCTCCTGTGTAAATTTCAGACATTTTCGCTCAGTAGTTTCTTTGCAAACAGCGTTTCATTTTCCTAGATTCATACAAATGGTTTTTCTAATTTATTCACTGCCTCCTCTATGTCACAGCTGCTTCGGCTCTGTGTGATTCGGCTCCTGTTCGGCTCCTGTTCGGCTTCTTCGAAGGTTAATCCAGATGTTTTTGCTTGTTTTCAGCGTGCATTCGGTTAGTTTTCGTCAGGTTTGCGGTAGCTTTTCCCTGCAATTCGGGGACCCTGTGGTGTTTGCTGAATACACCTCAGGGTCACCGAAATGCAATCGGCAAAAGGAACCGAATTGAAGAGAACGAAAAGTCACCGAACGTGCGGTGACTTTTCGAATCTCTTTGGATAACCCTGATAATCTTATTCATCAAAGATGCGGACCAGCTCCAACATCTCCTCAAATGCCATGTTGCTGGCCCACTTCTTCCTGGGTGGTGTCTCTGGGGTGGAAGCAGATGAGGACGAGGAGGTGTCCGAATGGGACTCTCTGTCTCGTCTTTCAGCCATGATGAATTCTAAATACAGTAATTTCAATTTTTTTGGCCTGTCAAAAAATTGTCAAAACTGGCTCAATAAAGTTACGACATCCGCGCACGCGCATGCGCGACCTGCGGACGAATCGGATCCGACCCAATTACGACAGAATTATCGTATCGACAGAATTATCGGATCATTGGAAACAAAAACAAGTGATACGCATTTACAAATACAAAATTTACAGAATCAGGGATATAACCGATAATAGTTAAATATACGATGTCCAGAATTACCGAAATGGAACCGAAATCACGAATGGAACCGAAATCATGAATAGAGCGAAAATAAATTTCGATTTGACACATTTCAAGTCTATTCGAAAATTCCGAAAATATTTTGTTTCGGCTCGGAAAACTTTTCGGATCTGTCGGTTTTCGGGTCCGATCAGATTCGGAAAATCGGCCGAATCCGAAAACACGAATTGGGAAATTTCGTGAAAATTCCGAAATTCCGAAACCCGAAACGCACATCCCTACTAAATGGGCAGACTCACTCCAACTAGCCTTGACTGATGTGGAATGGAATAAGATTTACTCATTTGCTCATTGTTGGACTCCATCCACTAGAATCCAAGAAGTCAACTATAAAATACTATACAGATGGTATCGCACCCCAGACAGACTGAGGCATCTTCCTGGTGGAGGGGGGTTGAATGCTGTACGTGCTGAGCGCCTAGTGCTGGCCACTTACATATTTGGTGGTCGTGCCCCTGAGTTCAACCATTCTGGGAAAGCGTCCACGAGTATGTTTGCAGGCTTGTAGAGCCTCACCTGTCTTACATGCCTAAATTTTATTTGTTACACCACACGCCTTACAGCATCTCTGTCTACAAAAAGTCATAATCCCCCGCCTGATCCATGCCGCTAGGCTCACAATCCCTAGATTTTGTAAACAAGAGGTTATTCCCCCAGTCTCTGTCTGGCTCGATGAAGTAGAGTTTATAGGTGGAGTGGACAAGATGATTCTTCGCGACTGCGACTGCTACGCGGATTATTCCGCCAAATGGTTTTATTGGCTGACAGAAGCGCCACTCCGTCCCCGACCCCTTCAACACCCCGATAGCAATTGAAGTATGCCTTTTCCTGGGATTGTTATGTGATAGGCGTGCCCACCCCCCCTCGCCAATCTCTCACTTATGTAGATACCAAACATCATCCGACCTGATGGTACTAGCCCAGGTACTGCTGTCATTTGGTACTCATTTTCATATGTTGCCTAATGTGCTCACTCTTACTGCCGCTGTCCCCCCTCCCCCCTTTCCCTCCTGTTTTTCTTTCCTCTTCCCTTGTTAGACTGTTAGGGTCATATATTTTTATATAGCTTATGCACGGCTCAATGTTGTACCAGCACTGTTTTAATTGCATATCTGTCATGTACGCTTTCTTGAATAAACTTGAATATGTTAAAAACAAGGCCTGAATTAAAGTCATTAAATATTTGGAATTACATTAAAACCTCATCAATTTGAATTAAAGTCTTGTTCCTACCAATAGCTTCAAATCACAGACTGCTCACATTTTCTCACAGGTCTCACCCATCTCCTCTCTGATCAGGCTCCTCTTCATTATGCTGCTTGATGTCCCCAACCACCCTGTTTAATACTCAAGCCTGGTGACATCACAATGTAGGTACCATGAAGATGTCAACAATGTTCTGCCCTACCTGATGGCATTATAGTGTCATAGCAAGTGTGTTGGGGGGGTTAGAAATATAACTACATACAGATTAAAGCAAACAGAAGAGGAAGGGGCCCCTTTTAACCCTATAGTGACCAGGCAATTTTACCAATGTCTGTCCGAAAAAAAACACTGCAGTTTTTACATTTCTGTGCTGTTTGTGTTTAGCTCTTATTTTCCTCTTACTTATTTATGGAAACCACACATATTATATACCATTGTTCTCACCATTAAATGGACTTTCCAAAGATACCATTTACACCTTTGTGTGCTGAGCTCATTTTGACCGTTTTATGCTCATCACATTTAAATGTGATTTAAAGTCCTATTTTATTGAAATGTTACCGGAATCCACTCAGTTCTGTCGGAGAAAGGTTGGCACGGTGCAGACAATGACAAGCCAGACACGAGTCAATGGCAGGAAAAGCATTCTTTATTTGGCACCTTATGTTTACTCTGGCCAGATTCTCTATCTAATTGCTGTGCCGGAAAGTCTTTGGAATGTCTGAAATCTATGCAAACTCTTCTAAGTCAGTTAGTATTTGGTATTTACATTTCCATGAACCATAGGTCTGATCAAGATGGCTGCTAGGGAACAAGTGGGTAGCTAATTTCTGGCCTGCTCCGGTCACATTCCCCCCTTGGCTAAGGCGACAGGTTCTCCCACCTGACGATTATAGCCACTATCCTAGTTTATCTAAACCATCAGATTCTTGTAATAAGGAAGCATGTCCTTCATTGGGAAAAGATCCACAATCAACTGCTTACTTTTAGCAGGGGTCAGGACCTTCTTGCACATGGGCCACATACGTAACCCTATTCGATAAATCAGTACCCCGACTACTAGGATTATTATAACCATCGGTATCATGGATCCAACTCGGGAGATTAAACTGAGAATGGATCCAAAGCAGTCCCCAAAAGAACCGAACCCCCGAAAGGGATTCCATCCCTCAGCAGCTATCTGGCGGGCCTTGTACTGCAACTACCTACTAGGAATTCTACCTGTACTGGTCTGTGGTTTGTATCTCTAGAGGGAGAGAAACTTCTGGTTTATTTATCAATTTGTTTAATTCCTCTTTAGTTTTTTTTTTCTGCTGTTTTTTTTTTTTTTTCCTTTTTTTTCTGTTGTGCTTTTTGGTTGTTTTTTTTCCCCCTGGGTGGCTGGTGACTTGTTAATTGGGGGCGTGTAGCCTGTCAGGTGATTTCACTTGTATGGCTACATAAACTCAATGGCAGCTCACTGAGCTTGCTCACAAGGGCTTGTCAGTGGTCTACTGCTAAGTGGGCTACTTTCAAGTGGAGTTTAAAAACAGGAATTCAAATAACAGGTATTAATTGTTATTTATATATTTGCTATCTTGTTGTGGGTATGAGTGTTAGCAAGCTTGAAGGTTTGACCCAGTGCACTTCCTGCTGCATGTATGCATGTCTGGAGGAATCCTTCCAGGGTCCATATCTCTGTAGCAAGTGTGAACGTGTAGCTCTTCTGGAAGCTCATATTGGAGATCTGGAAGGGCAAATCGTAACGCTGAGGCAGATTGACAATCTTGAAAGGAGCCTGCTTCTCACGGAGCAAAGTATAGTTGAGGAATCTAGGGGTGTGGGAGGAGTGGAGTTAACCGGGGAACAGGTTGGTAGCTGGGTGTCAGTGACACGTGGTAGCAGGGGGGGAGGAAGAGGAAAAGGTTGGCTAGTCCTGATCTTGCGCACACCAACAGATTTGCCCCATTGAGCGAAGATGTTGGGTGCATCAACTCAGGTGTAGCAGTACTGGAGGCTGCTCCCTCTAACAGCCGGGGGATCAGCCCACCAAGTAAGGGAGGGATAAAGAGGGCAAGTAAGCCTAGACAGGTTGTGGTGGTAGGGGACTCTATTATTAAGAGAGTAGACAGGGTAATCTGTCGCGCTGATCGCCTTAACCGGACAGTTTTCTGTCTGCCGGGTGCCCGTGTTAGGCATGTGGTTGACAGAATTGATAGATTATTGGGAGGGGCTGGAGATGACCCAGCTGTCATGGTCCATATTGGTACCAATGACAAAGTAAGCGGAAGATGGAAGGACCTGAAGAATGATTTCAGGGAATTAGGAAGTAAACTGAAGAAGCGGTCCTCCAAGGTAGTATTTTCTGAGATCCTACCTGTGCCACGTGCTACAGTGGAAAGGCATCGGGAGATCAGGGAGGTCAATGTGTGGCTTAAAGCTTGGTGCAGGAAGGAGGGCTTTGGGTTTTTAGAGCACTGGGCTCATTTTGCACTGGGGTACAATCTGTATAGTCGTGATAGATTGCACCTGAATGGAAGAGGGTCTGCTGTGCTAGGGGAGAGGATGGTTAAAAAGGTTGGAGGAGACTTTAAACTAGTGGAAGGGGGGAGGGATACAGTATCTTACAAAATGGAGACAGAGTAGATAGCGCAAGGGTTTTAGCTCAGACTAAGGGGTTTGGAGCCGGGGGGATGGGTAATGTCAGAACAGTGGAGGCATGTAATGTAAAGTCGCATTCAGCATGTGTGGGTAGAGACAACATTAAATGTATGCTTGCTAATGCAAGAAGCCTTAATAACAAGATGGGGGAACTAGAGGTAATAGCATACACTAAGCAATACGACATTATAGGAATAACAGAAACGTGGTGGGACGAAACGCATCACTGGGCTGTAAATTTAAACGGTTATACACTGTTTAGAAAGGATAGGAAAAATAAGAAAGGGGGTGGAGTGTGTTTATATGTAAATCAGGATTTAAAGCCTAATATTACACAACTGGAAAGCGATGAGGGAAATGTGGAATCCTTATGGGTAAATATTTTGTTGGGGAATAAACCGGGAATTCAACTATTGGTTGGCATATGTTATAAACCACCTAATATAGATAATGATGAGGAAGAACAACTGTTAGAGCAAATTAGGAAGTCTGCACATCATGGTAGCACTTTAATTATTGGAGATTTTAATTACCCGGACATTAATTGGGATAGTGGGACTAGTAATTCAGCAAAGGGAATCGGTGTCTGAATATTTTAAATGATACCTTCATGTCACAACTGGTAGAAACACCAACTAGAGAGGATAACTGTCTGGACCTGGTTATAACAAATAATGTGGATCTTTTCTCAAATATTAATGTAAAGGAACAGTTGGGAAACAGTGACCATAATATGGTGACTTTTGAAATAAACTCAAAAAAACACATTCATAGGGGCATGCTAAAACATATAATTTTAAAAAGGCCAACTTTATTAAAATAAAGGAAGCTCTCAATGTCATTGACTGGCAGAAACTCTTTCACGGGAAAAACACTGAGGATAAGTGGAATATCTTTAAACTAACATTAGAAAAGTACACGTCACAATATATTCCACTGGTTAATAAATATAAAAGAAACAGACTGAAACCAATGTGGCTTAGTAGGAAGGTAACTAAGGAAATGAAAAATAAAAAGAAGGCATTTAAAGCTTTTAAATCTGATAAATCTGATGCGTCCTATAAAGCATATAGGGCAGCCAATAAAGCATGTAAAAATGCGATTAGATGGGCTAAACTAGAAAATTAAAAAGAAATAGCCAAAGAGAGCAAGACCAACCCTAAAAGATTCTTTAGGTACATAAATTCTAAAAAACCCAAGAGTGAAAATGTAGGTTCACTAAAATCTGAGTCAGGGTTATTGTTAACTGAAGATCAGGATAAGGCAGAAATTTTGAATGATTATTTTTCTTCAGTATTTATCAAAGAGAAACCTATAACAGGAGACATGCAATTCATTACTAAAAACTTACTAATACAAAGTGACTGGTTGACTCAGGACAAGGTTTTGCAGAAATTAAACAATGTGAATGTGAATAAAGCCCTAGGGCCAGATGGAATTCACCCACGAGTACTGAGAGAGCTATGTGTTGAAATATGTAAACCTCTGTTCTTAATCTTTCAAGATTCTTTTCTTTCAGGAATAGTACCAGAGGATTGGAGAAAAGCTGACGTCGTCCCTATATTTAAGAAAGGTTTAAAATTTGTGCCTGGGAATTATAGACCTGTGAGCTTAACATCTGTGGCTGGGAAAGTATTTGAGGGGTTACTAAGGGATAATATTCAGGAATTTATTGGGAGGTATAATGTTATTGGCAAAAATCAGCATGGTTTCATGAAACACAGATCATGTCAGACTAACCTAATTACGTTCTATGAGGAAGTAAGTAGAAGTATAGATCAGGGGGTCGCAGTGGATGTGATTTACTTAGATTTTGCCAAAGCTTTCGACACAGTTCCACACAAAAGGTTACTATTTAAATTAAGAAAAATTGGTCTAGATGAAAATACTTGTTCTTGGATAGAAAACTGGCTAAAAGATAGGGTACAGAGAGTGGTCATAAATGGTACTTTTTCAAGATGGACACCAGTGGTAAGCGGTGTCCATCAGGGGTCTGTTATAGGACCAATACTATTCAATTTATTTATAAATGACCTTGAGATAGGCATTGAAAGTCATGTATCAGTGTTTGCAGATGACACAAAACTAGGAAAAGTAATACAATGTGAGCAGGATGTTACTTCGCTGCAGAGGGATTTAGATAGATTGGGGGACTGGGCACTTAAATGGCAGATGAAATTTAATGTAGATAAATGCAAAGTTATGCACTTTGGAGTGAAGAACACACAAGTAATTTATACCCTAAATGGTACGGAGTTAGGGAAATCCAAGCAGGAGAAGGATTTGGGAATAATCATAGACTTCAAACTAAGTAACAATGTGCAATGTCAAACAGCAGCTGCCAAGGCCAGCAAGGTATTGGCATGCATTAAAAGGGGAGTTCACTCACGGGATGAAAAATTTTTTGCCTCTGTATAAATCAATGGTCAGGCCGCACCTTGAATATGCCGTGCAATTTTGGGCACCGGTCTTAAAAAAGATATTATAGCGTTAGAAAAAGTGCAGAGACGGGCAACTAAATTAATAAGGGGAATGGAAGGGTTATTTTACGGTGAGAACAATAAAGCTGTGGAATTCTCTGCCTGTTGAGGTGGTTGGGTCTGAGTCTGTACAGACTTTTAAAAAACGACTGGATGACTTCCTGCAGACACAGAATATTAAGGGTTATAATATTTAATATCTGGGTAAAAGCTTCTTGATCCAAGGAGAAATCTGACTGCCATTCTGGGGTCAAGAAGGATTTTTTTCCCAGTATGTTGCATATTGGCAAGCATTTCAGAGTTTTGCCTTCTTTTGGATCAACAGCAGTAGGTTATGTGGGAGAGGCTGAACCCGATGGACGCATGTCTTTTTTCAGCCTATATAACTATGTAACTAACTATGTAACTATGTAACTGGGATACCTTCTCCTGATGATCCTGAATTACCTGAAAATAGTCTGGGACAGCCTCTGTCGAGTTTCGGATGAAAGTGCAACATTTGTAATGCATAGTCATTTCGCACTATCCATTTAAAGCAGCACTAATCTGTTCCAATGCCATATCATGCATCATTTTTGCAACTCCCGAAGCTTACACACTTCAATATTACAATAACAATAATGGGTTCACGAGTTACCCTCTGGGTTTCCCGGTTTTCCATCATTGACAGGTGGTCAGGCATTATTATGGCTGTCAAAACATCTACTTGCTGGTCTGGGCAAGTATTTGGATTTGAATGGAAAATACCTTGAACAAATCAGAGTCACTGGCAATTAGTCCCCACGGGGACTCTCTGGCTACTGTCACTGGTTTAAGTCTGGAGCGATGTATCCATGAAACCACCTCAGCCACCTTTACTGATTTGGGAGTGGACAATAAAACAAGGTAAGAACCCCTCCACTTTAGACTGGGATTTGGGTAGATGCCCTACAATGGCGCCTTTCCTGGGAATCCAGCGATCTAGTAGCTAGCGTGCTGCTGCCTATAGAGCTTAGAAAACAATGCTTTGCTGAATTGTCAAGGGATATTTGAAATAGAAGGGTTAAACTCTAAAGGGCGCTGCTCGCTTAGGATAAGTGTATAGTCTAAACTTTTTTCACATACCTTTATATCTGTATAGTAAAATGAAGACCGTAGCCCTAGATGATAGTACATACACAGTGTTCAAAGTGAATGCGTGAGCCAAGGTTCCAATGGGGAACAGCGCTCTATTTATACAAAAAATATGTAAAGAGCCTTGATAAAGTCATACAGAAATGTCTGAAAAAGATGAGACAAATCTCAAAATGCTTGGAGTTTTGTAAATGCCTGTTGGTCCAACCCGTCTGTGCGTCCGCAGGTGTAGGGTACAGTCGGTGGTTTTCAATAATTCTTTGCACAGTGGGTTCTTCTGTCTTTGTGGCCTCTATTTCTCCTTACCTCAAAGATACACGCAAGAGAGTGGCAGGAGAGATAGGGCGTTCTGACAGTTATTGGAGAGAATATTTAACAAATTGGATTGCACTTACATCGTCAGGAGCTATAGGTGGCTCAATTCCTGCGTGTTGTTAGCCCATAAAGGTGGCCAAACATACCTTCTTTTACTGCTCCTTTTCTTTATCCTGGAACTGCGTGGTCCTGCTTGCCTCTGCTTACATGGACCTCTGGATACCGTTTGCAGTAGTAAAGGACTGTACGGGACGCATTGTAATAAAAATAAATGGATTTATTTGGGCTTACGGTATAATAAAAAAAAAAACAGCAAATAAAATTTTGGATCAAAATGATGACCAGTGGGTGTGTGGGTTCCACAGGATGCGTTTCACCAGTCACAATGCTGGCCTCTTCAGCTGAAGAGGCCAGCATTGTGACTGGCGAAACGCGTCCTTTCAATGTTAAAAATATTTATACAAGCACCAAGTACTTCCCATTTAGGGTTACATAGCTACATAGGCTGAAAAAGAGATGCGTCCATCGGGTTCAGCCTCTCACACATCACCTACTGCTGTTGATCCAAAAGAAGGCAAAAAAAACAGTCTGAAGCACTCTCCAATATGCAACACACTGGGAAAAAAATCCTTCTTGACCCCAGAATGGCAGTCAGATTTCTCCTTTGATCAAGAAGCTTACACACATATTAAATATTATAACCCTTAATATCCTGTGTCTGCAGGAAGTCATCCAGTCATTTTTTAAATGACTGTACAGTCTCTGACCCAACCACCTCAACAGGCAGAGAATTCCACAGCTTTATTGTTCTCACCGTAAAATAACCCTTCCTATGCTTTAAGCTGAATTTCCTTTCATCCAGTCTAAATGGGTGACCTCGTGTCCTATGTATAGTCCTGTTAATGAATTGTTTTTTATTTATTTATTTTATTTATTTATAAAGGATTTTACCAGAAAGGATACATTGAGATTTCTCGCATTTTCAAGTATGTCCTGGGTTCAAGAGCATTGAAATTTTACAGTTGTTACCGAAATACAAAGTAATAAATGCAAGATATTAAAAACAAAACACAAATTTACAGATTAAGACGGAAAATAAATATGTAAGTAATATAGTTACTGTGACGGAACTGTTCTCTTCCGTCTGTCCTGACTCTCCAGACACCCCTTCGTTGCAGTCAGCCCGGCTACTGGGAGCGCTGTCCTCAGCGCCTCGAGCAGCTTGACCCGCCTGCTTCTGTTCCTCTGCCCTGGAGCCGTTAGGAATTTCCAGAAGGCCGCTCGGTGCCTTCTGATGTTGAGTATACTATAGTGTCGTGTCGCTGAAATAAAAACACCAGGCGCGGCTGTATGCTTTAAAACAGGATTCTCTCTCTCTGAGCTCAGAGTTCACTGACTTTTAATTTGAACAAAACGCCACCATTTATGCTGAAGTCCAACAGTCATAATTTGAATAAATGACGCACCTCGTCCTACCAATATACTAATTACATTATGTCAGTTATTTACAATAAACATTCTTTACATTCTTTAGCATTCAGCTCACACAACATTTGTATAATCCATTGCTCTAACACATCAGATTAAACACAAACACTATCACAGATCCCTTGAATTAAACATGCAGCTAGATAAGGGGAAAAGCCCTGTTGCATAAATTACACAGCAGTAAAGCTTGTTTGCTGGCTATACAGAAACACATTTACCTACAGGAATATAAGTATATTTAAAACCAAAGCTATGCCATTTTACACTAAACTAATTTAAACTAAAACCAAACGATGTAATATATATTTAAAATCACACGATATAAATGAACATAAAGTCTCTTGGGGTTTGAAGCGTGGAGCGCCATGTCAGTCCCATGACATATGTCTATACAATTTGAAACGCAAAACCGAGGGAAAAGTAAAAATGGTCTTTAAAACAGCCAAGTCAGTTTCTTGTGGCTCGCTGAGGAGGGCCAGTTGTCAGCTCCGTGACAGTTACTATGTTACATGTTTACAGGTGCATTCTGTACCGAGGTATGCTAGTAAGGAGCTCTTGAGTGACTTAAGAGTGGGGGAAGATTTGATGGTGTCTGGAAGGTTATTCCATAAATGCGGTGCTCTGTAGGAAAATGAGGATCGAGCCACTTTCTTTTTGTATTGTGGTATTGCAAGTAAGGTGCTGGCCCTGGATCGGAGGTTATAGGATGAGGGAACTGCTAGGGGAGGCAGACTATTCAGGTAGGGTGGCAGCTTCCCAGAGAAGCTCTTAAATACCAGGTTGGAAAGGTGAAGGGTGCGTCTAGATTCCAGCGACGGCCAGTTTAGTTCTTTTAACATGTTATAATGGAGGGTCATTTACATTGTAGCACAAAGCGGGAGAATGAGTTATACAATGTAGTAAGTTTCTGAAGGTGTGTTTGTGGGGCCGCTGCATACACTACATCTCCGTATTCAATAGCCGGCATAAGCATTTGTTGTACAATCTGCTTTCTTACCGTGGGGCTCAGGCAGGATTTGTTTCTGTACAGGGCACCTAGTTTGGGGTAAAGTTTGGATGAGAGTTTTTCTATGTGGGGGCCAAAGGATAGATTTGGGTCTAACCACATACCTAGATATTTGAGAGCAGTGACTGTGGTCAGAGTGCCATCTGATTTTGTCCTGACATGTAGATGGGGATTTTGCAGTTTATGTAGTTTAGGTGCTGTTCCAAAGAGCATTGTTACAGTTTTGTCAGTATTTAGAAATAGTTTGTTATCTGTGATCCACTTTTTTACCTCTGTGAATTGTTCTTGCAGCACGGCCTCCAGCTGTGGGAGATCTGGTTTTCTGGTATAGATTACGGTGTCAAGAAAAATTTAGTGACCACTCCCAATAATAAAATAATACGTATCTGCTAGGCTTCGTACAACAGCACTGTCCCCTCAATGCCAACAGGATGTATAAAGAAAAGAGAATTGTGAAGCATAATCTGCAAGACAAATCAATACACACATAGTGCAGACTGCAGATACAACATTTAATCAATTATGCCCCCGCTGGATTGGCACTCACAAGATAAATAACTTAATCAGGCACATAGCAGGTACTTGGTTACCCTCTCCTGATAGATTGTGTTGCCTCCTGAACTCCGGACTATCAGAATAACACCAAGGAATTCCTCCAGGCTTGTTTGGTCAGTCAGTGGAACAGGAATCAGGCTCATTGAAAGAAAATCAGACCAGCAGTGGCTCCAATAAAAAACAATTTATTTAAAATAAAATGAATAAAAAGTTGGAACACCATCCAACGCGTTTCGTCTCTGCTACACGCAAGACTTCATCAGGGATATGGTGTTCTTTCAGAATAATGCAGTTTATATAGCCAAACAATCATGAAAAAAGGAGGGGATACAGCTGACACACATAATTGATTAATTGTCCACATAAGTCCCACTTAGTGAATTTCAATGCATCGCACACTGGAGCGCACATCCATATTTGTAGTTTTTTTCCCATTTGTAGTTATTTTCCCTCATCCTCTTCCCTTTGTTCCTGATGCGACTGGAAGTGACGAATCGTGGGAAATTAACCAGTCTCCAGCATCCACCATCTTGTGAAGTTCATCCGCCATCTTATGGAGATCAGATATCCTCTCCCCTTTATTTCCGATAGTTGAAAATCATAGAAATACGATCTCTAGCATCCGCCATCTTGTGGAGGTCAAATGTACGTCCTCCTGACGCCGCCATCTTAAAAGATCTTAGTAACAGGGAAAATTAATATAATAGACCTCCCAAAAAACTCCTAAAATATCACCATTACAGGAAAAACCACATGACAGAAATACTCATAGCAAAAAGTCACAAACATTGATGTATATCAAGATCTACATTGAGCCCTTTTGCATTCCAGGTGCCTACTTTAAATATCCATTCTGTCTCTCTCCTACGTAGATCCTTACGTGAATCACCCCCTCTCCAATTGGACTTAACTAGATCAATACCCAAACAGACAAACTGCTCAAAATTAAAAACTGGACATGAATTACAATGGACCGGTACACTATGGTTTATGTTCTTTCTCCTAATATTACCCAGGTGCTCCAGAATGCGTCAATGCGTATACGAAGAGATCTCAACGTTTGACCGATATATTGTGCCCCACATGGACATTGGAGCAAATAAATGACCCCCTTGCTTGAACAATGAATGAAATGATTTATTTTAAACATCTTCCCATTATTACTACTCGTGAACTCCGTGGTTTTCTTTTTTTGATAAACACAAGCCTTGCATCTCCCACATTTGTTGAAGCCTGTCGGTTTTTTACACAAGCATTCATAGGTATTAGTTTTTATAGTGGGTAATAAACTTGGGGCCAATGTATTCTTCAAATTTTGAGCTCTCCTGAAGATGACATTAGGTTTTTTAGGAATCCGATGTTTTAGTACGTCATCGGTCTGTAGTATATGCCAGTGTTTCTTTATTATATTTTTAATACGATACGATTGGGGATTGAATTGAGTACAAAACGCTATATTGAAATTACCTTCATCAATTTTGTTTTTATTTACCAGTAATGATTCCCTATCCATATTCCTAACTTCATCTAAATCTACCATTACTTTAACTTCATCGTATCCCTTCTCCACATACCTATTTTTAATAACCAATGCTTGTTCTTCAAAAAGTTTCAAATTTGAACAATTCCTCCTCATTCATTTAAATTGACCTTCTGGGATATTGGCAAGCCATGAATCAGCATGGGCACTGTTTCTATCTGTAGACTTAATATAGGTTTTAGTATCAAATTTGTCTTGATTCGCAAAGATGGTCAAGTCCAAGAAATCGATTGTTTTTTGATCAATCTTGTAAGTGAATTTTAAGTTAAAAAGGTTGACAATCAAGGAATCTACAAACCCTTGAAGTGATTCAATAGATCCCTCCCAAATGACAAAGATGTCGTCAATGAAACGACGCCAGAGGACAAGGCTACCCCCAGCCAGTGGCCAAACCTGCTCTCGCTCCCAACTATCCATATAGAGGTTGGCATAGCTGGGGGCAAACCTTGTCCCCATGGCCGTACCACAAATCTGAAGGTTAAAACTACCCTCAAAACAAAAATAATTGTGTTTCAAAATAAAAGTCATAAGGTCTCCCAAAAAATCAATCTGTATTTCTGATAACACGGAATTCAATTTGAGCGACTTTACTACCTCCTCCACTCCTTTTTGATGCGGAATGGAGGTGTAAAGAGAAGTCACGTCAATAGTAGCCATGCAAAAACTGTCCTTCCATACCACATCATTAGGTAGTTTTAGAATATGGCCCGTATCTTTTAAATGAGATTTCATTTGATTTACATATGGCTGTAAAACAATATCCACATATTGTGAGATGTTACTCGTCAAAGAAACAATACCGCTAATGATGGGTCTACCTGGTGGTTGAGCTGAATTCTTGTGCACTTTTGGCAAAAAATAAAAAAGCGCCGTTTTACAATTTTCTTTAAACAGGAATTTAAATTCATCCTCTTTTAATATACCGCTCTCTTTCCCCCTTTCTAGCAAGGTTAATAATTCATCTATGTATAGTTTAGTGGGATTACTTTGTAAAACTTGATATGTCTCTGGATCCCCCAGAATCCTACCAGTTTCCCCTAAATAATAATCTCTTTTGCCAAAAGTGCACAAGAATTCAGCTCAACCACCAGGTAGACCCATCATTAGCGGTATTGATTCTTTGACGAGTAACATCTCACAATATGTGGATATTTTTTTACAGCCATATGTAAATCAAATGAAATCTTATTTAAAAGATACGGGCCATATTCTAAAATTACTTAATGATGTGGTATGGAAGGACAGTTTTTGCATGGCTACTATTGACGTGACTTCTCTTTACACCTCCATTCCGCATCAAAAGGAGTGGAGGAGGTAGTAAAGTCACTCAAATTGAATTCCGTGTTATCAGAAATACAGATTGATTTTTTGGGAGACCTTATGACTTTTATTTTGAAACACAATTATTTTTGGTTTGAGGGTAGATTTTACCTTCAGATTTGTGGTATGGCCATGGGGACAAGGTTTGCCCCAGCTATGCCAACCTCTATATGGATAGTTGGGAGCGAGAGCAGGTTTGGCCACTGGCTGGGGGTAGCCTTGTCCTTTGGCATCGTTTCATTGACGACTTCTTTGTCATTTGGGAGGGATCTATTGAATCACTTCAAGGGTTTGTAGATTCCTTGATTGTCAACCTTTTTAACTTAAAATTCACATACAAGATTGATCAAAAAACAATCGATTTCTTGGACTTGACCATCTTTGCGAATCAAGACAAATTAGATACTAAAACCTAAATTAAGTCTACAGATAGAAACAGTGCCCATGCTGATTCATGGCTTGCCAATATCCCAAAAGGTCAATTTAAATGAATGAGGAGGAATTGTTCAAATTTGAAACTTTTTGAAGAACAAGCATTGGTTATTAAAAATAGGTATGTGGAGAAGGGATACGATGAAGTTAAAGTAATGGTAGATTTAGATGAAGTTAGGAATATGGATAGGGAATCATTACTGGTAAATAAAAACAAAATTGATGAAGGTAATTTCAATATAGCGTTTTGTACTCAATTCAATCCCCAATCGTATCGTATTAAAAATATAATAAAGAAACACTGGCATATACTACAGACTGATGACGTACTAAAACATCGGATTCCTAAAAAACCTAATGTCATCTTCAGGAGAGCTCAAAATTTGAAGAATACATTGGCCCCAAGTTTATTACCCACTATAAAAACTAATACCTATGACGGCTTGTGGAAAAAACTGACAGGCTTCAACAAATGTGGGAGATGCAAGGCTTGTGTTTATCAAAAAAAGAAAACCACGGAGTTCACGAGTAGTAATAATGGGAAGATGTTTAAAATAAATCATTTCATTCATTGTTCAAGCAAGGGGGTCATTTATTTGCTCCAATGTCCATGTGGGGCACAATATATCGGTCAAACGTCGAGATCTCTTTGTATACGCATTGACGCATTCTGGAGCACCTGGGTAATATTAGGAGAAAGAACATAAACCATAGTGTACCGGTCCATTGTAATTCATGTCCAGTTTTTTAATTTTGAGCAGTTTGTCTGTTTGGGTATTGATCTAGTTAAGTCCAATTGGAGAGGGGGTGATTCACGTAAGGATCTACGTAGGAGAGAGACAGAATGGATATTTAAAGTAGGCACCTGGAATGCAAAAGGGCTCAATGTAGATCTTGATATACATCAATGTTTGTGACTTTTTGCTATGAGTATTTCTGTCATGTGGTTTTTCCTGTAATGGTGATATTTTAGGAGTTTTTTGGGAGGTCTATTATATTAATTTTCTCTGTTACTAAGATCTTTTAAGATGGCGGCATCAGGAGGATGTACATTAGACCTCCACAAGATGGCGGATGCTAGAGATCGTATTTCTATGATTTTCAACTATCGGAAATAAAAGGGAGAGGATATCTGACCTCCATAAGATGGGGGATGAACTTCACAAGATGGTGGATGCTGGTTAATTTCCCACGATTCGTCACTTCCAGGCGCATCAGGAACAAAGGGAAGAGGATGAGGGAAAATAACTACAAATGGGAAAAAAACTACAAATATGGATGTGTGCTCCAGTGTGGGTTGCATTGAAATTCACAAAGTGGGACTTATGTGGACAATTAATCAATTATGTGTGTCAGCTGTATCCCCTCCTTTTTCATGATTGTTTGGCTATATAAACTGCATTATTCTGAAAGAACACCATATCCCTGATGAAGTCTTGCGTGTAGCAGAGACGAAACGCGTTGGATGGTGTTCCAACTTTTTTATTCATGTTATTTTAATTAAATTGTTTTTTATTGGAGCCACTGCTGGTCTGATTTTCTTTCAATGAGCCTGATTCCTGTTCCACTGACTGACCAAACAAGCCTGGAGGAATTCCTTGGCGTTATTCTGATGGTCCGGAGTTCAGGAGGCAACACAATCTATCAGGAGAGGGTAACCAAGTACCTGCTATGTGCCTGATTAAGTTATTTATCTTGTGAGTGCCAATCCAGCGGGGGCATAATTGATTAAATGTTGTATCTGCAGTCTGCACTATGTGTGTATTGATTTGTCTTGCAGATTATGCTTCACAATTCTCTTTCCTTTATACATAGATTACGGTGTCATCTGCATACATGTGTACAGTTGAGGCTTTGCAGACGTTGGGCAGATCATTTATGAATAATGTGAATAGCAGGGGGTCGAGTATTGAGCCTTGGGGTACACCGCATGTGATTGGGAGGGGGAGAGAGGAGCTGCCAGAGATGGACACATGTTGCGATCAGTTGGATACATATGATTCAAACCAGGTTAGCGTGTGATCACCAATACCAGAGTTTTTAAATTTTTGTAATAGGATGCAATGGTTGTCGGATATAATCTCTGCATGTGACTACAACACGTCATATATTGGACTCCTCAGCCAAGCCTCCAATATGGCAGGGATTATTATTTCATAAGAAACTTATACGAGACACAAATATCAATCGTTTATATTTCCTAGAAATTCTCCTAAATTCTTTTAATTGTCTGTGTTTTGCTTTGAAGAATACAATAATCGGATAAAAACATATATATATTTATTACGTATACAAAAAAGTTTCAAATCTCATATCATAAACAAAGATTTATAAACCACAATCCATCAGCATATAAAAACTAGCTTCACAATATATGTATCTCCTGTTAGTAACTGCATATATGATTAATATCATTTACCTTATCAGTTAGTAACTAATACACAAATGGTTAATAAACATTTCTGCTTAATAAAACATGCATTTCCCAGCAAACAATGTTTAACCAGCTAGATCTTATAGATATATATATATATATATATATATCTATACTACATGGATCAACAAAAGATGAGCTAATTTAGAATGATAAGTAATAAAAATTATTTAGTGAATCCTTCGTTAATCTTGAGAATTAAACTTCTAATCTTTTGCTTTTTATTTTGTAGTTATATAATTCCTTGCTTATTAATTTCAATCACAGTAATTTCCAAATTCAATATATATTTTTATCAAACTTACAACTGCTTCTTTTAGGATACATCCTTATGTCCACTACCTCATATCTCTATCTGCAGAATAGAGATATTTAGATTTTTGGAGCTACCAAGAATCTGAGAAATCTCAGTCTATATGTTGCAAGAAATCTACAAATATGTATAATTACATTAATTCCTTAATTTAAATAGCTCTCATACATTACCTCTCCAATCATCTGGATTTTGATGAGTCTGCCTTGGAATTCTTTATGTAATGTTTTGGAAAATGTGAAGATTATCAATAACAGATAATCAATGCATGTGAGAGTCTTGAGTGCATTGTCCCGGAATGATCTGCTAGCGATGTGTGTTAGCCTCGGAATGCCTCATGTCCTGGAATCTCGGAATCTCTCATGTGTATTGGAAGTCTGAATGCATTGCGGTTTGAGTCTATGAATGACTGCAACCAACATTGCCGCTTCAATTATAGTCAATTTGACGTCACAAGCAATATTTTCATCATATCAAATATAATATTTACTATCCTCTAGAGGGCAGTATTGCACTTCTTAATTAATTCCACCATTTCTTTTTATTATTCTTATCTCGTGTCAAAAGGTCAATTTGACTTAACAAAGACCCTCTCTCTCCCAATGTAGACATTTAGTCTCCACATATCAAAATTAGATTTATATCCTCACTCCTTTAAAATTTTACATTCCTCTCTAGTTAACTCACAGAATCTCTTCTTCAGTAATCATCTATTTACCAATTATATACTTATACAATATGTATTGGAGCATACATTTTCTACTGTAAATATAATAAAATATACCTTGATTATAAACATATATTTCGTGAATATATTTTACATTATAAAAATTTTAACTCTTATATTCCTATACCCAAAAGACAAAATATCTTTTTGTTTTAAAGACTTAAAACAGACCAATAAATTTAATTATGACAGATCTTAGCACTTAGCTTGGGCATTATATCACACAAAGACCTTTTAAGGTTCCTTCATGTCTGGTATTTCTAAAAAAATATATAAGATCTCACCCAGCCATGAACTCTGTAAAATAAATCTCGGTTCATTTCTAACTAGGGAAATTTGGAAAAAGAAAAAGACTATCTTTAAAAACAAAATGGCTACAGACATCCAATTTACCTTTTTTTCCCTTCCAATATACCTGACATGGTCTACTGTGTCAAAGGCCTTGGCAACATCAAGAAAGATGGCTCCAGTTAGTTCTCCTTGTTCCATGCCAGCTTGGTCATCATTGCAAACTTTTAAAAGGGCGGTTGTAGTTGAGTGATTTGGACGAAAGCCGGATTGATCTGGAGTTAAATAGTTTGAATATTGATAATAATCACGTAATTGTGTTGTACACGCATTTTTCCAAAATTTTTGACATAACCGGGAGCAAGGAGATTGGACGGTAGTTGGATACCAAAGTACTGTCACCACTTTTATGGATAGGTACCACTCTCGCAGTCTTCCATAGTTTGGGTATGTATCCAGTCTCCAGTGATTCATTGATTAGGGTTGCGACAGGTTTTCCAATTGCTGGGGCACTGATTTTCAGCAGCATTGCTGGGATTTGATCAGGTCCAGATTGGTATTTCATTTTTGATTACGGAGCAGTTTAGTAACTACACTGACAGGCACTGGTCTAAAGTTGAATTTATCTGCGATATGGGGTCCCTGCATGGTTGGAGGGGCCTGACCTGTGTGTGGTCTTTCTGTAGGTGTGTCATTTGCTAGCTTAGCAATTAGGGTGGTGGCGCACCCAACAAAATAATTATTAAAGGCACTTGCAACATCTAGGGGGTGTTGCAGGGTTTGGTTGTTTACTTTATAGCAGCCGGCTGGGAGTGGACTGGGGGTGCTTGTATGTTACTACTGATTCTCCAAAAATTTCTAGGGTTTGATAGGTTATTGTTTAGAATTTCATTGAAGTATTGGGCTTTAGCCATTTTTGTTTGTTTTGTACATGCATTCCGGCATTGTCGGTATTCACAGTGATCATTCATGGAACCAGTACTCTTGAAATTTGACCACAGTGAATCTCTAATCTGGTACATTTGTGTAAGATCAGCTGTAACCCAGGGGAGATGAGCCCCTTTTACTCGCACTTTACGCAGCGGGGCATGGGCATTCCGGACTTGCAGGAGTTCGGGCTGAAAGAATTCTATTGCACAGTCCAAGTCTGGGATAAGGTTTAGTCTGTAGCATTGGAGCTGTTTGAGATCACTTAGGAAGGATTCAAGAATAAATTTCTTGAAAGACCTGGTGATTATTACCTTTGGGGGAGATTTTGTGGCATTTATTTTGCGCACACAGTACACTAGACAGTGGTCACTGAAGCTATTAGCGAGAACGCCTGCCTCTTGTATTCTATCGGGACATGAAGAGAGAATCTAGTCCAGCAGGGTATGGTTAGGGCTGTTGATATTAATGCGAGTGGGGGAGGAGATTAATTGAGTTAGCTGCAAGGCTTTAAACAGTGAGCAGTGTTTATTAGCTTTAGGATTCAGCCAATCAATATTGAAATCGCTGAGGACCAGCAGTTCACTTTTTTGGTTTTGTTCAAGTAAGTTATGAAGGATTTCAGCTATGTCAGAGAGGGAGTGCACTGGAGAGCTTGGTGGGCGATAAAATCCAGCAACAATGATTGATTTACTGAATGGGATCTCAATTACACCGGAGAAGAAATCAAAGGTGGCAGGGGAGCTAGAATTCTGTAAGGGGGTGAACTTAATGGACTCATCAACATAAATAGCTATACCTCCTCCTCCTCTTTGCTCTGTCCTTTCTATAACATGAATACCCCTGTATTGATATGGCAGAGTCTGGTACTTTTGGGGTTAACCATGATTCTGTGAGCACCATGACTTTGGGTTTGTAATAGCAACACCAAGCTTGAAGCTCATCCATTTTAGGGAGTAAGCTGCGGATGTTGCAGTGCACAAAGGAAAGGCCTTTTTTAGTGGGGAGACTAAAGGTTGTATCAGCTATAGGACCAGGGTTAGATTCCACATCGTTTGCCAGGGAAAGTAGCAGAATGAATAGAAATTTGGACAGAGTTTTCTTTTGGTAATAATGTAATTGCACAGGTTTACATCTCTGTGTGGGGGTAGGAGGGCTGGACTTTAGCACTCTCCACCAGCACACAGCTGACAGGTTACAAGAACCAAGCAGGCTGGGGTGTATTGGGACTTGATTTCCATCCTGGGGCAATTGGAAAGGTGTATAGAGGGAGAGGGTAACTTTGGAGAGAAGGGAGGAGAGAGAAAAGAGAAGCAATAGTGGGATATACATTATAGAGAAAGGTGGGGGTGAGAGTAGTTGGGTGGGCGAGAGTAAGTGTGGGAGAGTAGAGGAAGCAGGGGTTTAATTAGGGAATTGAGTGCAGCTGCATAAGGAGTGAGATAGGAGGGTATAAATTAAATGAAAATCATGGGGTGGGTGGGTGAGGGGAGGGTAGGGTGGGAACAAAGTCCAGGAGAAGCCAGAATGAGTTGCTGCCTGGGTCTGATGGATGAGGAAGCCATACAATGGTTTATAATGGCCCTGTATATATTTATATAAGGTTATCAGATTCCCTCTATTGCGCCGTTTCTCTACACTAAACAGGTTTTAAACTTGTTAGCCTTTCCTCATAACTTAAACCTTTCATTCCCCTTATTAATTTAGTCGTCTGTTTCTGCACTTTTTCAAGCGCTATAATATCCTTAAGACATGTGCCCAAAATTGCATGGCATATTCAAGATGCGGTCTTACCATTGATTTATGCAGATGCAAAATTATGTTTTCATCCCGAGAGTGAATTCCCCTTTTAATGCATGCCAATACCTTGCTGGCCTTGGTGGCTGCTTTTTGACATTGCGCATTGTTACTTAGTTTGAAGTCTATTATTATTCCCAAATCCTTCTCCTGCTTTGATTTCCCTAACTCAGTAACATTTAGGGTACAAGTTGCTTGTGGGTTCTTCACTCCAAAGTGCATAACTTTGCATTTATCTACATTAAATTTTATCTGCCATTTAAGTGCCCAGTCCCCCAATCTATCTAAATCCCTCTGCAGCGAAGTAACATCCTGTTCACATTGTATTACTTTTCCTAGTTTTGTGTCATCTGAAAACACTGATTCATGACTGTCAATGCCTATCTCAAGGTCATTTATAAATAAACTAGTTGTAAAGCCTGCCCAGAGGGCAGTCTATTGTGGATATACTGCCCCTGCTCATGGATATACTGCCCCAGCACGTGGATACTGCCCCAGCACGTGGATACTGCCCCCGCACGTGGATACTGCCCCCGCACGTGGATACTGCCCCCGCACGTGGATACTGCCCCAGCCTGCCCAGAGGGCAGTCTATTGTGGGTATGCTGCCCCAGCTCGTGGATACTGCCCCAGCATGTGGATATTGCCCCAGCATGTGGATACTGCCCCAGCACATGGATATTTGCCCCCAGCACATGGATATTTGCCCCCAGCACATGGATTTGCCCAGCTCATGGATTTGCCCAGCTCATGGATTTGCCCCCAGCTCATGGATTTGCCCCCAGCTCATGGATTTGCCCCCAGCTCATGGATTTGCCCAGCACATGAATTTGCCCCCAGCTCATGGATTTGCCCCAGCTCATGGATTTTCCCCCAGCTCATGGATTTGCCCAGCACATGGATTTACCCCAGCTCATGGATTTGCCCAGCACATGGATTTGCCCCAGCTCATGGATTTGCCCAGCACATGGATTTGCCCCCAGCTCATGGATTTGCCCCAGCTCATGGATTTGCCCCCAGCTCATGGATTTGCCCAGCACATGGATTTGCCCCAGCTCATGGATTTGCCCCCAGCTCATGGATTTGCCCAGCTCATGGATTTGCCCCCAGCTCATGGATTTGCCCAGCACATGGATTTGCCCCAGCTCATGGATTTGCCCAGCTCATGGATTTGCCCCCAGCTCATGGATTTGCCCAGCACATGGATTTGCCCCAGCTCATGGATTTGCCCAGCACAGGGATTTGCCCAGCTCATGGATTTGCCCCCAGCTCATGGATTTGCCCAGCACATGGATTTGCCCCAGCTCATGGATTTGCCCAGCACATGGATTTGCCCCAGCTCATGGAGTTGCCCAGCTCATGGATTTGCCCAGCACATGGATTTGCACAGCACGTGGATTTGCCCAGCTCGTGGATTTGCCCCCAGGTCGTGGATATGGTCCCCCAGCTCGTGGATATTGACCCCACCCCCCCCCACCAGCGCTCATACTTACCTGTCGAGCGGCGCCAGGGAAGTGAAGATTTCCCTGCTTCCGGTCTTTGAAGGACCCAAGCCGCGGTCACGTGACCGGGGCTTGGGTCCTTCAAAGCGGAAGCGAGGGAACTTTCCCTCCGCCGCTCGGGGGGTAGGATGCGCGCGGCAGCCGGGTAGAGGCTGCGCCTCTACCCGGCTGCCGCGCGCATCCTACCCCTGAGCGGCGGAGGGAACTTTCCCTTCGCCGCTCGGGGGACCCATTAGATGCACACAGCAGCCGGGTAGAGGCTGCGCTCGCAGCCTCTACCCGGCTGCCGCGCGCATCCAACCCCCGAGCGGCGGAGGAAACTTTCCCTTCGCCGCTCTGGGGTTGGATGCGCGCGGCAGCCGGGTAGAGGCTGCGAGCGCAGCCTCTACCCGGCTGCTGTGTGCATGTGTAACCGCCGCGGCGAGCCGGCAGCCGGCTCGTGCCGCGGCGGTTGCATGCGCGCGCAACCAACCGCCGCTGGTTGCGCGCGCATGCGCAGTAAGGCTTTGGCGACGGACAGCCAAAGCCTTACTCTTTTATTATATAGATTGAATACAATTGGTCCTATAACAGACCGCTGAGGGACACCACTTACCACTGATGCCCATCTTGAAAATGTACCATTTATGACCACTCTCTGTACCCCATCTTTTATCCAGTTTTTTTAGTCACCTCTTGTGCTGAACGGTGTCGAAAGCTTTGGCAAAATCCAAGTAAATCACATCCACTGCGACCCCTGATCTATACTTCTACTTACTTCCTCATAGAACGCAATTAGGTTAGTCTGACATGATCTGTGCTTCATAAAACCATGCTGATTTTTGCCAATTACACTATACCTCCCATTAAATTCCTGAATATTATCCCTTAGTAACCGCTCAAATACTTTCCCAGCCACAGAAGTTAAGATCACAGATCTATGATTCCCAGGCACAAATTTTAAACCTTTCTTAAATATAGGGACCACGTCCGCTTTTCTCCAATCCTCTTGTACGATTCCTGAAAGAAAAGAATCTTGAAAGATTAAGAACAGAGGTTTATATATTTCAACACATAGCGCCCTCAGTACTCGCGGGTAAATTCCATCTGGCCCTAGGGCTTTATTCACATTCACATTTTTTAATTGCTGCAAAACCTTGTCCTGAGTCAACCAGTCACTTTTTATTAGTACGTTTTTATCAATGAATTGCATGTCTCCTGCTATAGGTTTATCTTTGATAAATACTCCAGTTTTAATTCAATATCTAATAAACCATTGATTATAATATTCTGCAGTAAAAAGATCTTTCTGTATCTTTTAGCGATTTTTTTTTAAAATTGTTTTTTCTTTTTTCCATAACAGCCCTTTTTATTATCATTCATTGGACCTTATATGTAAATTTCAGACATTTTCATTCTGTTTCTTTGCAAACAGCGTTCCCTTTTCAAATATTCCAGCGTACTGTTTGTTGTTTTTTTTGGCGGCTGCTCTGCGCTGTGATCGGCGGCTGCTCGTGTTTCTCCGGCGTGTTCAGCAGGATCACTCCAGATGTTTTTGCGGGTTTTGGTGTGCGCTCGCCGGGTTTTGCGGTGAGTGTAAGTCGGGTTTGCGGTGGCTTTTCCCTGCACTACGACGGCCCCGTGGTGCTTGCTGAATATACCTCAGGGTCGCGGAAATGGGATCGCCAAATCGCACCGAATTGAAGAGAACAAAAAGTCACCGAACGTGCGGTGACTTTTCGATTCTCTTTGAATAACCCTGTTAGACTGGGGATTTAGGGAAAGCTAATTAAAAATTTTAAATAATATATTATTGATGCAGAAAGAAAGCATTGGAAACAAGTGGAAAAAGTGACTAACAGTGAAGTCAACCAATCATAGAGGTTTTCCCACACTGCACCACTGTTGCAAACTATATAATCCCACCTCTGAGAATCCATGTTCCTGGCTTATTTTGATGAAGATGGAGTAGGAGTGAGCAGAGGTTGGTGACAAGGTGGTCTTGGAGTCTGTTGTTGATGGCGTGTTGATGGTGGCGTATTTGTTTTGTGAGAATGTCTGAGGGAGAGATTGTGTCAATTGTGATAGGGACAGGGAGTGAGAGTGGACAGATTGGTGATGTGAGTGAGAGGCGTGAGGGGAGTGAGGCGTGGGGGTGAGAGGCGGCGGGAGTGGGGATGTGAGAGGTGACGGGAGGGGGGAAGTGAGAGGGATTGGGGGAGTAGACGTGATGGGGGAGTAGGAGGAAGAGGCGTGATGATCCAGGTGTGGTAGTGGATGTGAGGGAGAGGGGTGGGAGGAGAAGCAAGTCCCAGAGGGAGAGCAGTTTCTCTAATCTGTCCTCATCCTTGGTGCGGCGGCCTAAAAAAAAGAAAAAAGAAAAACTATGCTCTGGTGGCTGGTGTGGTGGCACAAAAAAAACCTTATTTTCGTCTGGGAGTGACAAACTGACGAAAATTACTTCCTGGGGCTGCGTAAGGGATAGTCTAAGCTGCCTGTCAAACCCACATGACCATCGACTGTTTTTCGTCATCGTTAAGTAAAGTATTACAATTTTTTAAACAGCATGAATAGGTAGAACTCATGAATAAACAAAGTATAGTCAATAAATGCTAATGAGCGGAGAGGAGACACCAGGTTAGAGCTTGTTAACAAAACTATTTCCTTTTTTTTTATAATTCTTTATTTAACAAGATGCCTGTACAAAAATGAAACATCTCCCCATCGGGGATATCTATCAGGAACTACGAACAGCATCATTTTTCAGAAATAAACAGAAGAAACAATATTCAAGTGAGGAAATAAAAAATAAAAAGAAGGATGAGGTCGGAAAAAGCAGAGAAAGAGGGGAAAGAGAATAGAAAGGGAGGGGGGAACCGACATCCCCAGCCGCGAGTACATGAGGAACAACACTCGAGGGTCCCCACTGAGTGTCTCTGTGCATCCTATCCTGGCTCGTATTCCAGCCAGGGGGCCCAGACTCGGTCGAACAGGTGCATGGTGTCATGGACCATTGCCGTCAATCTATCCATCGTCTTAGCTTCCCTTATATTAATTCGCACCCTCTCCAGAGAGGGGAGGGTAGGCGCCGTCCACTGCTGCGCCACCACCCTCCGTGCCGCCAGCGCGATTCTATGGAGGAGTTTGTTTTCCGGTGGGGGCATGGCCTCTTGAGAGCGGTGGAGCAAAAATGTCCAGGGATCCCTGTCGACCGGGTGACCCAATATCTCTTGTGTCATTTCGTGTATCTGGGACCAGAAGGGAACAAAACTATTTCTAACACAAAATATAGTTGAATCAAAAAATATATATATAGAAAAATGAAAGATGGTGGGAGGCACTCCGGGACTTAGATAAAAATAAATTTATTATAGATATGAAAAAAGTTCCAACGTTTTGGCCCAAAGGTAGCGGGCCTTTTTCAAGGTATATATAACAGAGTACAGTAACAACTTATATAGACAATAAAGATGGAGATACTCACCCCACCTGGCCCCAGCGTGGAGTGCCCTGCGCGCTCCGGGAACCCGGAAGACGCCGGCACATGCGCGTCATCAGGCAGCGACTGCTGGCCGCGTTGCCCTGCGCAACCAACGTTTGGAGGGGAGGGGAGGGGAGGGGTGAGCTGCTCCCTAGGCAGCGTTAAAAACAAATACAGAAAAACATGGGGCTCGAAAATAAATAGAGATTATACTCCATACAAACGAAAACAGCAGTAGCAGACATAATGAAGCTTTACTATGATGTACAGAACAGCGCAGTATGATAACACCAGTGGAATATATTACTTGGGTGAGGTGTATGTGTGGGTGTAAAAATATGAATGTATATCTATGGGTAGTGTGATGTGTGAAGTGTATAATCACCCCTAGGCAGGTGAGAGCTAAAGAATTTAGGTGTAAATAATGCATGTGAGTGTGTGATAGTGAATGCATAGAAGCTGTGTTGTAAACTATGTAAGGGGATGGATCTCCCATGAAAAAAGGACTGGCTGAAAGTGTGTATGTGTATGCAAAAAAGATGATCAATGTGATAAAAACCGGAATAAAGTGTAAACAGACAAAAGGAATAAAAGGTGAAACAAAAGTGAAGACGCACTGTACGTGCAAAATATGGAATAAAAACTACATGAGTGGGAGAGGTGTGTGTGAAGGTGTATGTGCTGTGAAAAAAATGTGGATCCATGTAAGGGAATAGTGAATGAATGAAAAATAAAAAAAAGAGAGAAAGGAAAAAAAGTAAAAATAAGAAAAATAAAAAATAAAAATAAAAATAAGTGAAGATAAAAAATGAAAAAAAAAATAAAAATAAATATAAAATAAAAATAAAATAAAAATAAAAATGAAAATAAATAAAAATGAAATAAAAATAAAAATAAGTGAAGATAAAAAATGAAAATAAAAATAAATATAAATATAAATATAAAATAAAAATGAAAATGAAAATGAAAATGAAAATGAACATGAAAATAAATAGAAATAGAAATAGAAATAAATATAAAATAAAAATAAAGATTGGTAATAGAAGAAAACTAGAAAAGGGACAAAAATTTGATATTAACGTGAAGATAAAAACGGAGTGAAAGAAATATATTCATTGAGTCCTCTGGGGGTTACATTATCTAGGATGCGAGTCCAGCAGGTTTCCCTCTGTAGGAGGATTTGGGATCGATTTCCTCCTCTGGAGAGTGGGAGCACATGGTTGATGGCTATAAAACGTAGAGTGGGTAGTCGGTGGTTAGTTGCCAAGAAGTGCTTAGCCACAGGTTTCTCCGGCCGTGGTAATAGCCGAGCGGTGGCCTCTGATTCTGTACCGGAGCGTGAGGTCAGTCTTGCCGACATATGCCAGGCCACATGGACAGGTGATTAAATAGATGACATGTGTAGTCATACAGGAAATACGGTGCTGGATGGGAAATCTTTTGCCTGTGTGAGGATGGGCAAATGAGTTACCTGGCGTCATATGATTGCAGGTGACACAGTTGGGACAGCGATAACAGCCTTTTTTACCTGATGTAGAACTACCAACTATGGATGTTGTAGGGTCAGTGTGGACCAATAGATCTTGTAAATTTCTCGCACGCCGGTAGCCAATTAGCGGTGGCTGAATGAATTGTGCAGGCAGTGATTTATTATGCCGAAGTAAATGCCAATGCTTATGAATACCAGCTGTGATCAGATAACTTGTGGAATGAAAGGTCAACGGTAATGTGATTCTACAATTCTCCCGTGGAGATGGATTTACAACACTAGCACCTGCATGTTTGGCCCGAGCTTTATTGAGCACTGAGGTCATTATAGTTGAGGAGTATCCCCGTTGCTGGAATCGTAACTGCATGTCAGCTAATTGCTGCTCGCAAAGATCTGGCTCGCTATTATAGCGAAGGACCCGCAAAAACTGGGAAACAGGCAGGGATTTAATAAGTGAGGAATGATGATGGCTGTCAGCTCGCAAGAGCGTGTTGTGATCTGTCTCCTTTCGATAGAGCATATATCCCAGAGACGCTCCTTTCCGAAAGTCTTCAACGTCAAGAAATTGAATGCGCTGAGGATGGTGGTGTAGAGTGAACTGAATAGGAGTGTTAAGCAAATTAATGTCCCGTATCCATTTCTCCAATGAGGTTGCCTCACCACGCCAGATGAGGAAGATGTCATCGATGTATCGAACAAAGCATATAAGCTTATGTTGCAATAAAGGTAAAAAATGCTGTAACTCAAATTGATACATGAAGAAGTTGGCATAGACTTCTGCCATGGATGCCCCCATAGCGGTTCCTGCTACCTGTTGATAAAAGTGCCGTTCAAATCGGAAATAATTGAGATGTAAAGTAATATGTAGCATTTCCACAAGGAAATCAATGGGGGGCCTGAATAGTGGTCTGAAGCTGCCAATGTGGAATGAAAAGCTTCCATTCCATCAGTGTGAGGGATAACTGTATAAAGGCTTTTAACGTCTAGGTAGCCAGGGTGATGTTGTCCTCCAGAGTTGAGATCTGGGTTATTGTGCGTAGGAAATCCGGAGTGTCCTTAATGAAGGTGGGTAAGGATAACAGAGTTGTTTTGCAGAGCTTATCGATATATTTACCCAAAGGCTCCAATAGGCCCCCACGAGCTGACACGATTGGACGCCCCGGTGGTCGACGACTATCCTTGTGAATCTTAGGGATAGTGTATAATATAGGGATGCATCACGCGAAGGTAGGAGGCAGTGGCTTCGTTGTAATATCCAGCCTGCAAATCCATCTCAATCAGTGCTGTTATTTTCAACTGGAAGGAGACTGTGGGGTCCTAGGTGAGTCTCTTATATGTATGGGTGTCAGATAGTTGCTGATGAATTTCAGCACTGTAGTCATGATAGTCCATGAGGACAATGCCCCCACCCTTGTCTGCTGGGCGGATGACAATGGAGGAGTCGGAAGCCAAGTCTTGCATTGCCATCCGCTGTTTTTTTGAGAGGTTGCTTCGTGCGGCCTGGATGCCCTGGGGTTGGTATAAAGAATCAGCAGTGTTCTGTAGAATTTGAGAGGAAGCTTTAACCATAGTACGGTTGCTTTTGAAATCTCTAGTACTTTTTAATTTGAGTTGATGTCCTCGGGCCTGAATGGCTGGTATAGATGTATTGCCATCACGAACATTTTCCTGAATGGCGAGGGAACGATTAATCTTGTATATTTCGACCTCCTGTTGAAATGGTGATAAAGATGCTGTGGGGATAAAGGATAGACCTTTAGAGAGAATCGAGATGTGATGTTCATCTAATGGCTTATGTGATAAATTGAAAATTGGCATTATCTCCTGGGAAGTGGTGGTCTGCTTTTGCCTCAAACTGCCTGTCAGGCGCCTGCTCCTTCTAGGGGGTCGTGCGGGCCCGCGTCAGCATTGCTGGTGAATCCCATGGTGCGAATCCTGTGATGGGGGTTATTTCGGCTTGGGCCCCCCGTATTTCCAATAAAGGAGCGGAGTCATCATTGGGTGGAGCTGCATGTCCAGCAGCTAGAGGCTGGGAGTGTTCCGTGTCTGATGCCGATTCCCCTGATGTAACATCAATGGTGGGGATGGAAGATTTTTTGATTCGTGGTCGTGCTCGACGCGGGGCGCCTTGGCGCCTACTGCCGTTGAGTCAGTCATATACCTGATGGGATGTGTAGTCATAATTGACACGTTCCGGTTTCTGATGCTTGAAACGGATCAATTCCGTTCTGTACTTCTGTACCTCTTCCTTGATTTTATTGAGATATGGAGCAAAATCAGCTGATTGAAAAAGTGATGGCATGGCTATGTTCAAGAGAGGCTAGGTTCTTTCGAAGGTCCTGCAGTTCTGCACCCACTTCCTCAATGACCAAAACCATCCAGTCAAGTGAGCATTTGTTGGCAATGGCCATCCATTTTTTACAGAGTTCAGGTTTCTGTCGCCCAATAGTGGGGGAGTTTCTGATCCTGAAGCCCCTCGGGATGCGTTTGGCTCTGTAGTAATCCGATAGATAGACTCCGTGGAGGTCTAAGTCGACCTCTTTATTTTTGATTTGTAATAGATCAAAGTATAAGTCCCGATGTGAAGGCTGGTACCCCAGTTGTGCCGGTGATTGAGGCCAGAGGACTTTCTGTGCATAGTCATCATTAAGCTGTAGAGTATGCACGTGTTCCTCGTATGCCCCTGCTTGGAATAAAAAGTCCTCCATCTTGTAAAGTAGAAAGCCGAGAAAAATCTGCTTATTGTCAGGTATCCTAATCAAGGGACAGTTCCACACAGTTTCTTAAAGGATGGTGCCACTCTGGTCCAGTGAAGTATATGGAATGAAAAAAGGGGGGGACCAGGCACTCAATTCCTATGTTCTGTGGCGTGGGTGGGAAAGACCCACCGCAGGTACTGGAAGCCCAGGTGCTAAACTCCCTGATAGAGCTATATAGAAAAATCATTTTTTATCTTCACTTATTTTTATTTTTTATTTTTACTTTTTTTCTTTTCTCTCCTTTTTTTATTTTTTTATTTTTCATTCATTCACTATTCCCTTACATGGATCCACATTTTTTTCACAGCACATACACCTTCACACACACCTCTCCCACTCATGTAGTTTTTATTCCATATTTTGCACCTACAGTGCGTCTTCACTTTTGTTTCACCTTTTATTCCTTTTGTCTGTTTACACTTTATTCCGGTTTTTATCACATTGATCATCTTTTTTGCATACACATACACACTTTCAGCCAGTCCTTTTTTCATGGGAGATCCATCCCCTTACATAGTTTACAACACAGCTTCTATGCATTCACTATCACACACTCACATGCATTATTTACACATAAATTCTTTAGCTCTCACCTGCCTAGGGGTGATTATACACTTCACACATCACACTACCCATAGATATACATTACTATTTTTACACCCACACATACACCTCACCCAAGTAATATATTCTACTGGTGTTATCATACTGCGCTGTTCCGTACATCATAGTAAAGCTTCATTATGTCTGCTACTGCTGTTTTCGTTTGTATGGAGTATAATCTCTATTTATTTTCGAGCCCCATGTTTTTCTGTATTTGTTTTTAACGCTGCCTAGGGAACAGCTCACCCCTCCCCTCCAAACGTTGGTTGCGCAGGGCAACGCGGCCAGCAGTCGCTGCCTGATGACGCGAATGTGCCGGCGTCTTCCGGGTTTCCGGAGCGCGCAGGGCACTCCACGCTGGGGCTAGGTGGGGTGAGTATCTCCATCTTTATTGTCTATATAAGTTGATATTGTCTATATAAATTGTCTGTATAAGTTGTTACTGTACTCTGTTATATATACCTTGAAAAAGGCCCGCTACCTTTGGGCCGAAACGTTGGAACTTTTTTCATATCTATAATAAATACATTTTTATCTAAGTCCCGGAGTGCCTCCCACCATCTTTCATTTTTCTATATAGCTCTATCAGGGAGTTTAGCACCCGGGCTTCCAGTACCTGCAGTGGCTCTTTCCCACCCACCCACAGAACATAGGAATTGAGTGCCTGGTCCCCCCTTTTTTCATTATATATATATAATGTCTATATCAGAACTGTATATACTCTAAGGGCCCTATTACATTCTATGCGCACTTGTTAACGCGTGCGCAAAATCGCATTATGAGAGAGGCAAAACCCTTTGCGCTGAACGTCGTATTCCGACGTTCGCGCACAAAATGCACGTTAACGTCTAACGCGAGTGACCCTGCGCGAACCCAGCGCGAGCACAAGTTCGTGCACGCATCCCATGCTTAACATTGTGAGTGCCAATGCGTTAGAGCGCTGGTGCGCGCATTGTATTACAATCTAAGATCAATATTTTAAGGGCAACGTTTTGCGTGCATCATATTAACGTCTTTGCAAACCTGGTGTTATTGGCAAAATTGAACATCCAGGCTCACCCAAATACACCAGCCAGTCACAAAAATACGTAGCAACGTATAGTAGAGAAGTTGTGCGTGTTTTCATTATTGCTGCAGCCTCTTGGGGGTTGCTGCACCTCTCGTGCAGGGATGACGTCTAGGGATGAGCTGTTCGGTTCAGACGATTCGGAGTTCGGGCCTGTTCGGTTAGCTCGCGAACTCAGAACATTTCCGACCACAATGCACCACAATAGCCCACAATGCATTTTCCCACTGGCCTGAAGCTCGTAATTGGCTACAGCCTTGCACCTGACCACAGGTCTGGTGCAAGACAGGTTCAACAGTATGCCAATCACGGCTCAGAGTCCTGATTGGGCAAATTTTGCCCAATCATGGGCTCACAGAGCTAAGTCCCGCAGCACACTATATAAGGTTTCCACGCACCGCTTCAGCATGCATTTGAGAGGAGATTTTGTAACCGGAATCACTAGGTTCACTTCAGGACGGCGCCGGACCGGACACAAGCAAGGATTGTCTGAACACGAGTCTCTTCAGGAAAGGCAAACTTTATTGTGTCGTCACACAAATGCTCACACAGGATTGAATCGCAAAGAGTGAGCCCCGTCTCCCCCCTGACAAGGGGTTTTATACCCCAAATACATAATTAGGTACATCCCAATTAGCCCACCTCCCGATGACACTTTATTCCACCCCACGTGGGTTAATACCTCCCATTATTAGTACAAAGGCATTTCATACATTGACGGTAAATTGGCAAACTTCATGTTAGTCTGACAGTTTGTGATTTGCTGCCGCACTCAATCCGGGCCGTGCCCACCTCCCTAAAGGCTATGTTTATTTTGTTACAGATAAAGCATGGTCTGGTTTCTACGCTCTCTTTGTCTCTCAGCAAGTCTCAGTGACCTTGCAGTATCCATTTGTTATCCTGTCTTTCCGTGCCAAGAGCTGGCCGGATTTTCCCTCAATTTTATTGCTTCTCTGCTAATCTACCACATTTCTAAAATTCAATGTAAGCTTCATTCTAGTGTCTAGTGAAATCTATCTAGCTATTTGCAAGTGAACCAATATTCTGAACAAGATGGCCGCTTGGTTCATAATAGCGACCATCTTCCTGCCTGATTCCACTTCATTCCCCCCTTGGCTCAAGCCTCAGGTTCTTTTCCTGATGCTTGTAGCCATCACACCCCGCTAGTGCTATTTTTAAACTCCTCATACCTTAGGGGACCTATTTTTGTTGGGAACATGTCTTTGGGATCATCAGTGGTATCTGTCGTGTCTGTGTAGGTGTCAGTGCTTTCTTGCACAGTGGCCATAGGCATAGCCCTATGCGGTAGGTCAGTGTTCCTACGACCAAGATCACCACTATCATTAGAATCATGGATCCAATCTGTGAGATGAATCTCAGGATGGATCCAAACCACTCTCCGATTGCTCCGAACCCACGGAGTGGATTCCAGCCTTCAGCAGCGATTCTCCTTGCTGTGTTCTGCAACTGTGCTACCTTCTCTTGGTGATCCTGGATTACCTGGTAATAGTCTGGGACATCATGTGTGGTGTTCCTAATGAAGGTGCAACATTCATAATGCATTGTCATCTCAAACAATCCATTCAGGGCCGCACTGATTTGTTCAAGCGCCATGTCATGTATCATCTGCACCTTTCGTATCTCACGCACCTCCAGATTCAGCAACTGAATATCCATACTAGTTTTATTCAGAATTTCATCCATCAAATTGGCATAACTGTTCAGTCTCACCATCAACTCTCTTCCCCATCCAGTCCATGCCGGCAACCACGACCATATCCGATCCACCTTTCTAAACAACTCTCTCTTCTGTCTTTCAAACACCAGTGGGTACCTAGGGTGGAGTGCTGTGTCTGTATTGGTGTCTTCTCCCCTTACCCTCTGAATCGGGATCAGTTTTGCCAGGTAGCACATTCCCGTTATCGTTGGTGGCACCCGTGTGTAACACACCTTTCCACAACACACCTGGTATCCCCCTTTCAATATAAATGGAGACAAATGTAGTGTTCCTTTCGCTATCTCTATCGTCAGTCGTCTCATTCGTCTCGTCGTATCCAGTGCACCCTGCTTTCCATCAGTCACCTTCGCAATCACTTCCTCTTGTTCACTCGTGAGCTTTCTACATCGTATGTATAGAAAATTTGCCTGTTCATTTGTGTCGAATGTGTAAATGTATGATGTCCAGTTAAACTTGCTTGAATAGCACCCTCCACCCTCATTATGTGTGTCTTTATCTGTTCCTATTTGGAAACACCACTCTGGCGGGTATACTGGTCCTATTATGGGATACCCGGGACTGAATGACTCTGGTTTTTCCCTCGGTGCATCAAAAGAGTGTATTGTGACATTCCCTGAGGCAAACATGCTCAGATTCATTGGAACAGAAGCAAATGGGATGTGGATTGTCTCTGGATGCATCCTACTACACACCCAGCACGCAGTTTGCCCAGACTTTTTAGCATAGTCATATTTAAATTGCACAAGTAAATGTCCTCTTGGCAAAATCTCAGATGTCGCTTCTCGTTTTTGTCTCCACATAGTACGATTCTCCATCACTGGGTGCGTACCATTCCAGATATGGGAAATATCCACTTTCCCGGCGGTGCTCGGGCACCTGAGGCATGCTCCATGCGAGAGTCCATAGATCAAGTTTGCAAGGTACAAAATCAGTACCACAAATGCCCCAAATGTCAAAATCCCTTGGGCAATTCTTTTCACAGTTACATAAACCCAATCCCTCCCCACCGGAATTTCAAAAACAAAGGACATTTCCGGATGATCAGGGGTGGGGGCTGGGCCCCTTAAAAGCACCCTTGGGGTATCCCCCGTTGGTGGGTGGTCAGGACTTGTGTCCATCAAGACACCCACTTGTGGAATCATTTGGGTGTCTTCAGTTGGATCATTTAGGTGCTCACGGCTGTGGTCTTTGTCAGCTTTAGCCTCAGCGGATTGGTCTCGTTGGTGACGACCCTCCATGCTGGTTCAGGACTGGCTGCAGCTACTTTCAACCTGGAGTGATGTATCCACGGGACCACCTCGGCAACCTTTACTGCTGTAGGGGTTGATAACAGGACAAGGTAAGGACCTCTCCACTTTGGGCCTATTGGGTCATTTTTCCACTCTTTCACCCATACTGAATCACCTGGACAATACTTATGCAGTGGGGGATATAAAAAGTGAGGTATGTTATCTCCCACCCAAGTATTCAATTTCTGCATTGATTTACCCAACAGTACAACCTGATCATTTAATTTAGTCTCTCCCAATGCCCGAAGGTCCCCCCTTAGTCCATTAATCAGAGGGGTAGGCCGTCCAAACATGAGTTCGTACGGACTTAGCTTTAATTGAGGGGTTGGCCTGCACCTAATGTGCAAGAGGACTATCGGCAGCACATCCAACCAGCCTAGCGACGTCTCTTGGCACAATTTGGACATCAGAGTCTTTAGGGTACGGTTCATTCTCTCGACTTTTCCCGAGCTTTGGGGCCTGTAGGTGGTGTGTAGCTTCCAGGTAATACCCAATAAACGGGCAAATTGCTGTAAAAAGTTCTGTACAAATGCAGGGCCATTTGTCCGACCCTATTTCAAGAGGCAGTCCGTAGCGCGGTATTATTTCTTTCATCAGACTTTTCACCACCTCCGCTGTCTTTTCTGTTCTTGGTGGGAAAGCTTACACCCATCCTGTTAGGGTGCACACCATTACCAGTAGATATTTGTATCCTTTGCAGGGTGGCAACACTGTGAAATCTATCTAATGACGCCATTGGAGACAGCCCGATTGGCTGTTTCCCTGGAGGTTGAGACGGGCCTGTTCTTGGATTATTCTTGGCGCATGTCACACACTGCTGCGCTATTGCTTTGCAGATTACTGACAGTCCTGGTACTTAGAAATGTGGCTCCAATTGCTTTTCCATCTTTTCTCTTCCTCCATGGGTACTTGCGTGGAGCGTTTCTACAATCTCAGGCGCCAATGTTGCTGGTAGAACTATTTGTCCATTCTCTAACTGAAACCATCCGTCTTCTCCGTATCCGCCTTGTTCTTCTGACAGCCATTTCTTCTCTTTCTCTGAATATACAGGTGTCCATTCGCTCAGTGGCGCCGGTAAGAGTGCAGCCACCACTGGTTTTACTTTGTATCGTGGCAATTCTCTACGGTTTCCCCAGACAAATTCTTATTTCGGGAAATAGTATCGCCATGCGAAGAACAGCAGATCTTGTCTGTCTTGTGAATCTCGCACTGCTGGTATAAAAAAAATTCATTGCACTTTTCTTCATTCTTGGCAGCTTATTCCTGATAAGGATCTCCTTGAGGAAGAACCTTACCAACGGGGCTTGGTATTCTTCTGCTCCCAATTCTCCCAGACTTAGCAATATTCATGTGATTCTTAGATTATTGTGAGGGTTGGTTGTTAGATTTTCAAAACGTGAGGCGAAATTTTCTGCTCGTTCAACTTCAATTACTTCTGTATCTTCTTCTCCATACTCCCCCATTAATTTTACGCCGAAGAATTTCAGCATCATTTTGTAAGCTCTGCGTAATCTTTGCTGAACTTCTGAGGTGTTAATTATAAGGCGTGTCTCTTGAGGATTCAGAGGAGTGGAATAGAAATTTCGGCCTTGAGTATGAGTTGGGAAAAGCCATTGGATGTAATCATGATTAAGTTCTAATAGTTCGTAATCATCTTGCCATTTGTGCAATATTATTTCAATGAACTCGCCTTTGGCTTCAAATTTTCTCCAATTCATGTAGAATTCGTAGTTTGGCATGGGAGGTTGAGGCTCTTGCTTGCAGAGTAGGACTTTGGCTTGATCAATTGTTAGCTGTGGTTTTGCAGCTGCCTTTGCGGCCTGGTCAGTGCGCCTGTTGCCTTTTGGGATTTCATCATGACCCTTTTGGTGGCCACGACAGTGCATGATACTGACAGCACTTGGTTTCCATACAGCTTCTAGGAGGGCCGCGATTTCAGCTGCATACTTGATTTGTTGTCCTGAGGAAGTAAGTAGGCCTCTTTCTTTGTAGAGTGCACCATGTGCATGGACTGTCATGAAGGCGTACTTGGAATCAGTGTAGATATTTACTCTTTTGCCTTCAGAGATTTCTAGAGCTCTGGTTAGGGCTGTTATTTTGGCCAGTTGTGCAGACGTATGGCCTGGTAATGGATTTGCTTCGATAATGTCTTCTGCTGAGACTACTGTGTAGCCGGAGACTTTCTTCCCATCATCCATATAGCTGCTACCATCAGTGAATAACTGTAGATCGTATTTGTCTAGGGGTACGTCCTTCAGATCTGGCCTGCTACTGAACACTTCTTCCATGACTTGGAGGCATTCATGATCTGGATCCTGTTCACAGTCAGGTAGTAGAGTAGCAGGGTTCAAGGTAGCAATGAGGTCCAAATGAACCCGTGGATTTTCACACACCATAGCTTGGTACTTTGTCATCCGGCTGTTGCTGAACCAGTAGCTTCCTTTCACATCCAGCAGGGCCTTGACAGCATGGGGCACCTTGACATGAAGAACTTGTCCAAGGGTCAGCTTGTCTGCTTCTGCTATCAGCATTGCGGTGGCCGCCACTGCTTTCAGGCATGGGGGTAGGCCACAGGCCACAGGGTCGAGTTGCTTGGAGAGATAGGCCACAGGCCATTAGCCAGGAGCCGAAACTTTGGATCAATACTCCTGTTGCTGTTTGATTGTGTTCATGCACGTACAGCTGGAAGGGCTTGCTGTGATCTGGCAGTCCCAGTGCAGGAGCTTCCATTAACAGTGTCTTTAATTTCAGAAACGCTGCTGTTTGCTCTTCTTCCCAGTGGAAGGGGTCTTGTTCCCCCCCCCCTTGTGGCTTGATGAAGGGGCTTGGCAATATCTGCGAAGCTGGGGATCCACAGGCGGCAGAAGCCTGCAGCTCCCAGAAACTCACGGACTTGTCTTCTGGTCTTTGGTTGGGGTATTCGGCATACTGCTTCTTTTTTTTTTCTCTGCCCCCAGTGCACGCTTGGTACCTGTTAATTGAAAACCTAGATATTTCACAGTCTGTTTACATATATGTGCTTTCTTTTTGGACACTCTGTAACCTGCATGGCACAGCAGATGTAGCAAGGCTTTTGTAGCAGAGAGACAGTCTTTTTCTATAGAAGAAACCAGTAATTAATAATAGAACAACTTTGTGTGGCTGAGCGTTGAAGGACAAGAGGTCCTGGCTGAGCGCGCATCCATTGTAGATACCTCCCACTGAAAAATAAAAAAAAGGCTGGCTTGCCGGAACCAGACGGCTGCAAAAAACCCCCCAAAAAAACCCGTCTTTTAAATCAAACACCGTGTAATATTTTGTATCTCCGGGAATTAATCTTGGACTGGGCGGTACTCTTGTGTGCCCTCTTTCTGTACTGGCAACAATGGTGTGTTCCACGGTGACACGCAGAATTTCAATATACCATGGTCTTTAAATCTCTGCAAATATGTCTGAATATTCTGCTTGGCTTTTTGTGGGATGTGATATTGTCTTAAAGCCACAGGCATTGCACCAGGTCTTAAATCAACGTATACCGGAGGGATATTTACAGCTAGCCCGGGCGGCTTTTTTTTTTCCCGCCCACACTTCAGAAATTCCAAGGAGTAGTGTGTGCGGGTCCGGGGCTGCTGGCGTTGGTGCCGAGCGCCATTCTTCTTCTTTGGCATAATTACTGCAATTTTTTTTCTTTACAGATTGGGTGTACTGGTTGGCTGGCTGCACTGCCGTGCAGAGCTGCCACTCTTAGGCGGGTCTAATCTAGCGTATCCCCCGGAAAAAATAGAATTTGGGCTTGCAATTTGCAAAGGATATCCCGCCCCAGGAACTAGATGGGACATTCGGGCATATACATATACACATTGTATAAACAATATTTTCAGAGGTCTCTCTCCCGTAGCCAAAACGGACTCTTAATACCACATCGAAAAAAAAATAAATTAATAATATTTCATTGTTATAAAACCATTCCAAACATCTCATCAGTAATCATCTAAAATAATCCCATAACAATAAAATAACCATCCCATCAGAAATCAAATAAAAATATATTTCTAATTGAATTATTAATCATAATTTTACTATATTTTAACTATATAAAACATAAAAACAGTATAAAACTAATTTAATTATTTTTTAAACTGCTCTTTTAATATTAATTTTCTAACCGTTTCATATATTTCCATTTAATTTGTTAATAAATTGTATTATATTTTGGTAGACAATATTGTATATTATTATATACTTATTATTGTTATAATCTGTAACAATATAAAAACCAGGACTCCCTTTTTTTTAATTTAATTCTAGCTCTGTGAACAAAACTAGAGTTTTTGGAATAATATCAACACAAAATATAAACATATATCCTAAACTCAACATATTTCATACATTCTATTGTAGCACATATTAAAAATTAGCTAAACATAATAATTTTTCTTCTTCATTTCTCTTTAATTTGAATTCGCTGCACAGACACACAAAGGGTTACTTTCTCTGTCTATCAGAGAACAAAAAAAACCGACTCCCCCCTCTTCCCCCTCTCCGCGCAAACAGTGTGTCAGAAAGGAGGGGGGAGGAGGCGAGTACGGAGACTCTCACTACCTCTCAGCCATTCCACACTCTAAATTAATTACTTATCACATTTTACTTTTAATTGAACAGTTTGATAGATCAATTATAAACACAATCAGACAAAAACATTCTACCATATATCATTCGATACAGCACACACTATTAATAACATTCTCTGACTTCACACTCACGCAGAACAGTACAGATATCACATCCGAATAACCAGTCCGAATTACATACACAAGTTATACAGCACTGTAATTTTTTTTTTAAAACCTTCTAGATTACCATCTGATTTATTGATCATCTCATTTTCTTCTGGCCCAGGGGGAAGTGGGGGCTCAGAAACTCCTGAAGGTCATTACATAATCCACACACAGAACTTATTAATTATCTTTATCTTACTGGTATATTAAAACACTAAATATATAGATTTATTTTTATACTCATCATTATTATCACTGTCCTCTTGGTCTACCAATTTATATATACTCCCGTCGGGCATTTCGATCTTTCCTGGTGGGACCTCTCTGTCTCCTCCACCCGCCGCCCCCTGTTCTTCTTCCGCAATATCGCGCTGCGGCGCGAATGAGCCGGCCGGGAAGTAGCAGCTGCCTGCTCCCCCCTCGCTGCCCGCACAACCGCGGCACTCAAAGCTTCTCTAGCTGCCCCATAACATGATGGGTATGGCGGGGGCAATGGATCACCCTCCTCTGGGTGCTCTATCAACACTGATCTCTCTTTCTCTTTATTATTTGGGGGTACCTGCTTCTTGTGTTGTCGTGCTATCATTATAAAATCACTCTTATCTTTTACACAGTATCTCCATATATCTATATACGGGTACTGCTCAGGATGTCCGCATTTCCCGGTGACTTGGGAATACACTCTCTGTATTAGCTGCGGGTCCATTGACCCCTGTTTTGGCCACTCTGGAGCTAACAGCGGCCACACAATTGTACACATTAATGTTAGCTTTTCCTTAGTTAATTCCACACCATAATCATGCGTTGTATATAACGCTTCAAAATTCCGCACCATATACCCTAGGGGCGTCTCACCCTCCTTTACCTTCTTGGGCTTGGATGACCCGTTACCCATTGTTCCCCTTAAGAATAACAGTAACCTTTTTACTTTTTAGCAATTACAATCTACGGTCTGGTACTTCAGCCAACAATTCTCTCGTGTCTTGACCCGCTTCCTCCATCAGTAGCCGGACTGTAGTCGCCTGAGCCGGAAACGTACTTTGGGAGTCCACTCTCAAGTTTGCTTTCTCGCAGGGCGAGTAGGTGCTCGTTCACTCACAGCATTCAAATCACTCACTGCACGTACTGTACCAGATACTTTCAGCACAAAACAAAACATAAACAATTCAACTCTTTCTACTAGCCGAGGGCACGCCGTCCCTCCTTTTGGCTCCTTATACCCCGGTAACTGAACTCTAACTCTTGCCTGCTTGTGACTATGTGCACCCCGTTCTATAATGACACTCCCGTTTGCAATTCCAATTTGCCTATGGGCAATCTACCCACCCGGCACCACTATCTCTGCAGCTACCGCTGACCTCAATTGGCCCCCCTTCACAACACGACGTACACACTAGCACTGACTCAGGGCTCTCAGCCCAGTCACAGAAATCCCTCCTCCTTTCCTGGTCCACGTGCAGAAGCTCTGTTTACAAACACTGACTATGACTCTGCAACTCCACGTGGCTACTTTCTCCCTCTCTTACAGAACTACCCTTTGGTTAACATCTGATCCCCCGGGTCCAGACATGCGCTGGCCACTTTCTGGCCCTGTGCTATCTGCGGCGGGTTCAATATGCTAACGAGACCGTGGCCGCGGGTCTCCTTATCTTACTTATGGTCGGACGTTTCTCTTTATACCGGTATCTCTGATATACATACAAACACAGAAGACACTTTACCTAATGCCACACTGCTCGCTGTTTCCTCAGACTCGGTGGTGTCCCAGCTTCCCGGGCCGGGTGTCCGTTTGGGACGAGACGAGGTCCACTGAACAGGAAATCCTGCTTGGCGCCTGCAGATGTCAGCTCACCTTCAACGGACGCCCAACAGACGGGATCATTCGCACCTGCAGTCAACCGCTACAGTGTTCAGCAGCCGTTGCTTTGCCCGGCAAGGGCCCGTATCCCGGACGAGCCCCCAAGAAATGTAACTGGAATCACTAGGTTCACTTCAGGACGGCGGCGGACCGGACACAAGCTAGGATTGTCTGAACACGAGTCTCTTCAGGAAAGGCAAACTTTATTGTGTCATCACACAAATGCTCACACAGGATTGAATCGCAAAGAGTGAGCCCCGTCTCCTCCCCGACAAGGGGTTTTATACCCCAAATACATAATTAGGTACATCCCAATTAGCCCACCTCCCGTTGACACTTTATTCCACCCCACCTGGGTTAATACCTCCCATTATTAGTACAAAGGCATTTCATACATTGACCGTAAATTGGCAAACTTCATGTTAGTCTGACAGTTTGTGATTTGCTGCCGCACTCAATCCGGGCCGTGCCCACCTCCCTAAAGGCTATGTTTATTTTGTTACAGATAAAGCATGGTCTGGTTTCTACGCTCTCTTTGTCTCTCGGCAAGTCTCAGTGACCTTGCAGTATCCATTTGTCATCCTGTCTTTCCGTGCCAAGAGCTGGCCGGATTTTCCCTCAGTTTTATTGCTTCTCTGCTAATCTACCACATTCCTAAAATTCTATGTAAACTTCATTCTAGTGTCTAGTGAAATCTATCTAGCTATTTGCAAGTGAACCAATATTCTGAACAAGATGGCCGCTTGGCTCATAATAGCGACCATCTTACAGCCTGATTCCACTTCATTTTCATAGGAGATTGTTGTTGTGTGTTGTTACTGCCGGTCTGCCACGCTACTGGGGGTCTCATTTCTACCAAATATCTGGGAATTTAGGTGATGTGTGTCTTGTCACTGTGCCAGCAAGAATTTTGGGGGTCTCACAAATTTCTACAAAACATTTGGGAATTGAGGTGATCTTCTGTGTCTTGTCACTGGCTGCCAGCAAGTATTTTGGGGGTCTCACAAATGTCTACAAAACATTTGGGAATTGAGGTGATCTTCTGTGTCTTGTCACTGCCAGCCAGTATTTTGGGGCTCACTAATTTCTACAAAATATTTGGGAATTGAGGTGATCTGTGTCTTGTCACACAGCCAGTACCACGCAGTATTTTGGGGCTCACTAATTTCTACAAAACATTTGGGAATTGAGGCGATCTTCTGTGTCTTGTCACTGGCTGCCAGCAAGTATTTTGGGGGTCTCACAAATTTCTACAAAACATTTGGGAATTGAGGTGATCTTCTGTGTCTTGTCACTGCCAGCAAGTATTTTGGGGCTCACTAATTTCTACAAAATATTTGGGAATTGAGGTGATCTGTGTCTTGTCACACAGCCAGTACCACGCAGTATTTTGGGGCTCACTAATTTCTACAAAACATTTGGGAATTGAGGCGATCTTCTGTGTCTTGTCACTGCCAGCAAGTATTTTGGGGCTCACTAATTTCTACAAAATATTTGGGAATTGAGGTGATCTGTGTCTTGTCACTGTGCCAGCAAGAATTTTGGGGGTCTCACAAATTTCTACAAAACATTTGGGAATTGAGGTGATCTTCTGTGTCTTGTCACTGGCTGCCAGCAAGTATTTTGGGGCTCACTAATTTCTACAAAACATTTGGGAATTGAGGCGATCTTCTGTGTCTTGTCACTGCCAGCAAGTATTTTGGGGCTCACTAATTGCTACAAAACATTTGGGAATTGAGGTGATCTTCTGTGTCTTGTCACTGCCAGCAAGTATTTTGGGGCTCACTAATTTCTACAAAATATTTGGGAATTGAGGTGATCTGTGTCTTGTCACACAGCCAGTACCACGCAGTATTTTGGGGTCACTAATTTCTACAAAATATTTGGGAATTGTTATAATACGTGTGTTCTTACTGGCTGCCACCCATCAAGGGGTCTCACTGATTTATAAGAGGTTTCTGAGATTTGTAATCTGTGGCTTCTCACTGCCACCCATCAAGTGGTCTCACTGATTTATAGGAGGTTTCTGAGACTTGTAATCTGTGTCTTCTCACTACCACCCATCAAGGGGTCTCACTGATTTATAAGAGGTTTCTGAGATTTGTAATCTGTGGCTTCTCACTAGGGATGTGCGTTTCGGGTTTCGGAATTTCAGAATTTTCACGAAATTTCCCGATTCGTGTTTTCGGATTCGGCCGAATTTCCGAATCGGATCGGAATTTTCGAATGGACTTGAAATGTATCAAATCGAAATTTATTTTCTCTCTATTCATGATTTCGGTTCCATTCGTGATTTCAGTTCCATTTCGGTAATTCTGGACATCGTATATTTAACTATTATCGGTTATATCGCTGATTCTGTAAATTTTGTATTTGTAAATGCGTATCACTTGTTTTTTTTGTTTCCAATGACCCGATAATTCTGTCGATACGATAATTCCTTCGTATTCGGGTCGGATCCGATTCGTCCGCGGGTCGCGCATGCGCGCGCGCGGATGTCGTAACATTATTGAGCCAGTTTTTTGACAACTTTTTGGACAAAATATTGTTTTTATTATTCATCATGGCTGCAAGAGACGGGTGCCATTCAGACACCTCCTCATCTTCTTGCACCCATGAAACACCACCCAGAAAGAAGCGGGCCCGCAACATGGCATTTGACGAGATGCTGGAGCTGGTCCGCATCTTTGATCTTAAGGACTACGACTGCCGTAAGGGCCCTTACGGCAGGAAGAATAATTCTAGAAAGGACCGTATCCACTATAAGGTTCACACCACCATCCTGGAGCTGTTCGGGAAGGACCGGACAAAGGACCAGCTCCGAAAACGCTGGTCCGACCTCAAGACGCGCGAGCAGGAGCAGCTGAGGCACATCCGTCGCATCATAGCCAAACGTAAGTGTCATGTTATATTGTAAAGCACTGCGCAAACTGTTGGCGCTATATTTATAAATCCTGTATAAAAATAATAATGTGCTTGCATGTGCTAATGTGCACAGAAATACGTTGATTTATCTAGTCCTTTTTTCATGCAATGTGATTGTGTATAGCTAGCTAGCTTTGCGGTTTCACGACTCGTCATACATGCATTTTTGCCATAGCTCTTCCTTTTTGTGATTTTACGTATTCCTCAAAATTGTGATATTTGATGTATGTAGATGAAGTTACAATGCTGGATTTCTTTTGGCACTGTGTGTACTGTAGTGTGTTGGGGGGGAGGTTGTTGTGATTGAGTGATGCATACGAGATGACCCGCAGGTGGCCCAATATTGGCTCCCACCTGCGCATCAACAAAAATCTCTGCGTCTCTGCTAAGTGGTAGGATGGGACATGTAGTTCTTCTGAAAGTGCATCCAAACAGAGCCGAGTTCAATACGTCCTCAGCAGCTGCTGAATTGTTGCAGCGCAGCGATTCAGTTTGCTGCAGCAGTGTCATTATTGAACGCTTTAGATGATATTTTTCCCTGATGAAGTTGGAATTAACACCAATGAAACGCGTCGGAATTTTATGAATAAATTATCTTTTTTTCTACGGTTGGCGATTGGACTCCCTTTGTTTTGGAGTGATTGCAGAACCTGTTGACAGCGATCCAGGTGGAAATCTTCTGTGGATGACGAGATCCTGAGCCTTCCTATACATCTTTGGGATGAGTAATTTATGATATGCGCTGATTTTTCTTTTATCCTGTGAGTGCGTTTCTACAGGGGGCGTGTCATGATACAATATTGTTTTTACATATAACGCTATGATCCTTCTATTTCATATTGTCCTGTTTTAGATCTCGATATATTTTCCATTTTACTCTCTGAACGTCCATTGGAGGGGACAAGCTTGAGATCTACAGGTCCTTTTTTCATTTTTTCTGGTCACTGTTTGCATCTATCTGGGAAAGAGCACCCATTTTGTTTTTTGTTTTTTACATGAGATTTTATACCTCAAAATACATGCTTAGGTACATCCTAATTAGCCCACCTCCCGGTTACGCTATCCCACCCCACGTGGGTTAGTACCTCCCTTTGGCTAATACAAAAGACATTTCATTAATTTGGCTGTAAATTGGCAAACTTCATGTTAGTTTCAGTGAATCATAATTAGTTACTCCCACTGTTCCGGGCTGCGCCCCGTTCCCTAGCGTCTTCACTCATTTGTTACAAAAGGCACCTGGTCTGATCTCTATACTCCTTTGTATTTCTGCGGGCCCCAATGACCTTGATGTATCCTTTCTCTGTGTCGAAAACAGCAGAGACCTTTCTCAGCGCTTTGATTGTTTTTCTTCCAATCTTAGCACATTCCTAAATTTCTATGTATGCCTGCTTCTAATTTCAGCTAAAAACTGCCTAATTTTCTCAAGTGAACCAATATTCTGAACAAGATGGTCGCCTGGCTTACAATGGCGGCCATCTTCCAGTCTATTTCCACTACACTATGTTTGTTTGTGTTGTTTGTGCCCCTGTTGGGCAGTTTGCCATGCTTGGCATGTTCCCTTCCCTTCCCCATGTTGTAAATAAATTTTCTATTTTTTCTATATTTTCCTGTTTGTGTGCGTTGCTTTTCCTTACTTAATAAGTTAATATGTATTGCTTGGTTTCCACACTGTTAAAATTATATGTACATAAATGTATTGACATTTCTATGGACCCTTTGTCATAAATTTGTCAACATATTTGTGGCCATGAATGTGACTGTGCACATTCTACACTTCCTGCCTGGCCAAAAAATGTCACACACTAACACAACCTTGTTGTACTGTCTTGAGATTTGATACCGTGGCATGGTTTTGTTAAGCTTAGGCGATGTCAAAACAACACGGATTTTTGTCCACAGTCACATTCATTGTATAACCAAGAATTTATCAAAAAATATTGATGGCAGCACTGCGTGAAGTCTTCTCCGACACAACCCAAAGATCCTCAGTGCGGCTCAGGTCTAGTTTATTTGTCCCTGTTTGCAGCTTCACGCAACACCTCCTCCCAGCTATGAGCTCTCTCTCTCCCACCGCTGCCCGCTAAGACGCTGCCCGCCAACATGGTCACGTCTTTGCAGGAAGACAACAGTGTGGGGGAACGGCAGCTGCCGACAGTCCCAAGACCTCGTCACAATGACGTCAGTTCTGGAGTTAACCCCTAACTGCGACCAATGGTGTAGATAGGGGGTTCCAATGAACCCCCTATCTCCCGATCCGCGGCAGCTATCGGTTGGTTAATGTTTGGTATCTTTGGATCGACCAGAGCATGGCCTTTCCAACAATACCAAACATGACAATGTTAAAAATTATAAAAAATTTAAATATAAAAAAAATAAACAGGTTTTTTGTTTTGTTAATGCAGCAATATTGTTCCCATTTCAATTATAATGTGAACAATGATGCTGCACTAAGGATTTTTGTATGGGGTGCGTTTGTTAAAAATAGTGTAATTTTCACCCAAAAAATATAACAAGTCCCCATTTCAATTTTTTTTAACAAACGCAACTCATAAAATATAGCCGCAAACACTCGCATGTTAAAATGTGAAAAAAACACTTTATACCTTGTAAAACAAACATTGAAAATTATAATTTTGTTGCATTTTTTGTTATAATATACAGACAGGACATGACGCATACATATGATAATGATATATTATGAATCATCTGCCGATTCTGCCGGAAAGAAAGATATATAACATGTCTGGGTCATATTATAAAATAAGGCTTCAAAAAAACGCATTTAAACAAGAGGAGCGAAACTGTTAAAAATTAGCTCAGCAGCAGACCGCAGTGCCGCACACAGGCGTGAAGGGAAGCCGTGAAATGCCTCAGCAGCGAAAGGGTTAATTTTTTTTTGTCTGTTGTTTTAAATCTTTTTATTTTTTTTATTTTTTTCGTTTCAGATCATTGTGATCAACTATTTTTCCATTTTAAAACCTTTTTGTTCTGGTTTTTATTTTTAAAGTCAGACCATTCGGGTCAGTTTAGCATTTTTTAAATCGTTTTGTTCTTTTTTTTTGTTCCTTGGCTTTCATACCATTTTTTAATGTGATTAAATAAAGTTGTGAAATGTATATTCATAAGAAAAAAAGGATCTTTATTTCATTAAAAAAAACACGATAGAATCACCAGAATTATCGTATCGACAGAATGAATTATCGGATCCGAAAAACAAACCAAAAATTTATTATAAAAAAATATATAAAGTATAAAAAAGAAAACCATAGTAGTTTACGTCAAAACGAATAGAGTTAGACAGCTTTGAAACGAGGAGACCAGACGTTCCGAAAAAACGAAAATTTTCGAAATCACGAAAAGTCGATACAAAAAACAAGCAAAGTGACACGAAAATACGAAAAATGGTCGATATTCCGAAAAAAAAATGTACACGAAAAACGAGTCGAGCCGAACCGAAACAGAAAATCGGTCGAAACGAGCCAAATCGAACCGGAAAAAATAAATCGGTGCACAAGCCTACTTCTCACTGCCACCCATCAAGGGGTCTCACTGATTTATAAGAGATTTCACTGCCACCCATCAAGGGGTCTCACTGATTTATAAGAGGTTTCACTGCCACCCATCAAGAGGTCTCACTGATTTATAAGAGGTTTCTGAGATTTGTAATCTGTGGCTTCTCACTGCCACCCATCAGGGGGTCACACTGATTTATAGGAGGTTTCTGAGACTTGTAATCTGTGTCTTCTCACTGCCAGCTATCAGGGGGTCCCACATACTTCTATCAGATTTCTGCGAATTGTAATCTGTATCTTGTCACTGTTGCCAGCTATCAGGGGGTCCTATCAGGGGGTCTCACTGACTTGTAGCAGATTTCTGCGAATCATAGTTTGTGTCTTGACACTGGCACCCATCAGGGGGTCTCGCTGATTTTATAGGAGGTTTTGGGGAATTGTAATCTGTGTCTTGTCACTGGCTGCCAGCTATCAGGGTGTCTCACTGAGTTATACCAGAGTTCTGTAAATCTTTAATCTTTATACCAGAGTTGAATCAGAGTTCTGTACATATTTAATCTATATATCACTCACCATGTCTGACAGAACAAAAAGGACAGGCAGACACTTCCAGACACAGATAAGAGGGCAAGCAGCCCCTGTGTCGGGAGGCTGTGCCTCTGGTCGTGGTGGACATGGTGCATCCTTTGCAGGGGCACGCTTGTCCTTTCTAACTGGTGCTGGTCGTCTTAAGCAGCAGCAACATACAGAGGATTTGGTGGATTGGCTAACCAGGCCATCCTCATCCTCCGAGTCCTCTGCCAGCCAGGCTTCTAGTGGTTTACAGTACACCTCAGCTGCCAAAGCATCTAATGCAGCCTCCATGTCCACAGCTACTCCTGCCGTAGCCTCGCTATCACACATGGAGGAGTCAGCTGAATTGTTTGACTACAATGACAGTGACATGCTGAGGAAGGGGGTGCCAGTGATGACACACAAATAAATGGCGCTCATGTTGCCCCAGCAGCTGCAGCATGCTGCCAAGTTGGCTCCAGTGACGAGAAGATAGGGGGTGATGATGACAATGATGATGAGGTCACTGACTCCACCTGGGTGCCTGATCGAACAGAGGAATCAAGTGAGGAGGAGGAGGGGGAGGAGGAGGAGGCACTGCAAACACGAGGCACAACATCCTCTATGACCAACCATAGCACTAGCCAGTCCAAGGCATCAGATGTCAGAGCTGCTCAGGTGCAGAGCGCTGTTGTCTCAAAGCACACATGCAGGAACTCTGCTGTCTGGGAGTTCTTTAAGAAATGTGCAGCAGACCGCACCGTTGCTATTTGTAATCCATGTCAGATGAGGCTCAAGCGTGGGAAAGACACCTGATGCTTGGGTACCACGTGCTTGAGGTGACATATGACCACCTGCCACACATCCCGTTGGCGCAAAACTTTGCATAGGTCCTCCTCCTCCTCATCTGTCTCTACCCCACTGTATGTCCTGCCTGTCATTGCCTACAACCTCCACTGACAGGGAAATGGTTCATCTGGTTCCTCTCAAGAAATTGCCAACATCTAAAGGTCTAGCCAACATATTTGCCAAAGAGGTATTCAGATTACATGGTTTGCCTCATGAAATTGTCTCTGATCGGGGTCCACAGTTCATTTCTAGATTTTGGAGAAATTTCTGTTCACAGTTGGGTATTAAAGTATTATTTTCTTCTGCTTATCACCCACAGTCCAATGGAGCTGCCGAACGTGCTAATCAGTCTAGTGAGAACTACATTCGTAGCTTCTCTTCTCAAGGGCAGGATGATTGGGTATCTTTGCTTCCTTGGGCTGAATTTGCTCTGAACAGTAATGTTAATGCCTCGTCTGGTCACTCCCCGTTTTATGTTGCCCATGGTTTCCAGCCTACTTTTTTGCCATCCCCTAGTGCTGACACTGGTCTTCCTGACTTGGACTCCTATGTTCAGTCTCTTCATAAAGTGTGGACTTTGGTACGTTCCAACCTCTGTCACGCTGCAGTCCAACAAAAGACCTATGCAGATAGGCATAGGCGGATGGTTCCTTCCTATGTTCCAGGCCAGAGAGTCTGGTTGTCTACCCGTAACATTAAGTTACGTGTGCCATCAATGAAATTTGCTCCGCGGTACATTGGTCCATTCAAGGTCCTAAGACATATCAACGAAGTCAGTTATGCACTGGACCTACCTCATACCCTCCGTATACTGAATACCTTTCACACCTCCTTGTTGAAGCCCCTTCTGTGCAATCGGTTCACCACTGTTATTCCTCGACCACGTCCTGTACTGGTCCAGGGACAAGAAGAATTTGAGGTCCAGTCCATTGTTGATTCCCGTCATTCCCGTGTTGGTCTTCAATATTTGGTGCACTGGAGAGGGTATGGCCCGGAGGAATGCTCATGGGTTCCAACTTCTGATCTCCATGCCCCCCGTCTGGTCCGTGCCTTTCACCGTTCTCATCCCACTGCTCCGGGATCTCGGCGCCCGGAGGGCACTCGTGGAGGGGGGGGTACTGTCATGCCTGCTACTGCTCCTGCAGTACGGCCTTCCCAACAGAGAGGGCGCCAGTCTTTGAATCAGGCCACTTTGTATGCCACACCTGGTCAGGGATCTAGGCCTTTAAATACCTAGTTCCAGTCTGTGCTCTGAGCCCTGACGTGGTTATTTCTAGCCTTCAGCGCGTTTCTACAGCTTATGCTTATTGATTTTCTGGTTTGACTTCTGGCTTGTATTTTGACTGTGTTTTCTGTATTATCCCTTGGCATATGTTTACCTCGTGTACCGACCTCTGGCTTGTTTATACTACGATATCTCTCCTGTCCCTGATCTGTACTTCTGTGTATTCTAGATTAGTACCTGGCCATTTTAAGGACCAGCTTCTCAGTTTAGGGTCCTTTCTTGCCTTTCTGGGTTTTGTCTGCGTGCTGGGTGACCCTATATCCTTACAGGGTGCTTCTTAGGGAGGCCATAACAGTCCATAGCTCCTCCACTACAACGCATAACAGGTGGGCCAGATCTTCCAGGGCTGGTAGCATCCCTGCGGGCTCAGTTGGTGGGCTTTGTATTATGTCAGGGTGGCACCTGGCATTTGCTGTGGTGGGGCCCATGTTCAGGTGGTTAAAGCCCTTTAGGCAGGGATATGCTGGAGGTACCTGGGAGTTAGCTGACTGAGGCAGGTCACAGTCCATGGTGAGGTACAAAGGGAGCAAGCAAAAGAGTAGTCAGGACGGTCCGTGGTCTGTGGCTGGCAGCAATGAGGCAAGGTCGGTGGGTCAAGCAGGGTCTGGTACACGGTTGATAGCAGGATAACAGAGAGGGGTCAGAACATTTTCAGGGAATGACTTGCAATACAAAGCCAAGTTGCAAGGGGAGGATTCTCTTTTATTGACAGACAGACAGGAGGGTGTGGCGTGTGTTAGGGGTTAACCAAAGTGTAAACACCAATCAGTGCTGGCAAGGTCTGAGGCAGCACTTTACATGGTTAGCACTGATGTAGCTCTGGGTGTTGCACACACGGGTGCTGATCCCTGACACTGTCAAGGCCACAGTCTTTATGCCGACAGCATTCCTGCGGGTCCTCAGATCAGACAGGAGGAGGAATATTTAAGTTGTGGGGGCATTGAAGGTGGGGATTCCTCAAGGGAGGGTTTTGTGTCCCCAGAAACCCAAGGACTAGTACATGGCTGGGAAGAGGTAGTGCACGATAGGGTCATCCTTATTTACCAGGAAGACTCGGAAGCTAATGCCACCTCCATCCTACGCTGCATGGGCTGCCTTATTATGCAAAGCCTGCTAAAGGACCCCAGGATTCGTGCTATCAAGGAGAGGGATCATTACTGGTTGGCAACCCTTCTTGATCCATCATACAAGGTGTGATAAAGGCACTGGATGCAAGGTTCGATTGTCCCACTTTTATTCAACTCATAAAAGCAGCAGGGTACAGCAGCTCATCAAAAACAAACAAAATATCAAAATAAACACCTACTCCGTCTATTGGGGCCTAACTAAACAACACGATTTCTCTCTAACAGATACTGGCCAGCTAAGCTGGTTCCCAGTCAAACAGCGTACCTTTTTCTAGCACATAAACGTCAGGAGTTCCTCTCCTCGCTTCATCCAGCACACAGATTGTCCCTACAACAGCTTTCTCTCTCTGGCTGTAGGTCTGTCGGTCTGTGTGTCTCTCCTCTGGAACCACACACCTATATGGGCAGGGCAGTCTTAATTAGGCCTTGTGTCTGAATTAACCCTTTAGTGGGAAAATAGCATTCCTCAGACGCCTAATATCCCTGTGATCTACAACCCTGCCCCTCACCCTGTCACATATCCCCCTCCCCAGTGTAACACCAGGGTGGGAAGCGGAAACGGCGGAGAGCCCGCGCCCTCGCGACAACACAGCAGCAGGCCCATGGAGCGAACCAGCCCTGTGCCCCACCACACAGTGAAAAGGCTGCAGGGACATGCATGCCTCATTCATGTTCCAGGGTTCAAGGAGGTCCACATGGAAAACCTGTCTTTTCCTACGTCTGTCCAGCTGACTGACTCTATAGTGAACAGGGCCGATCTTCTTCAAGATCTCATATGGCCCTTGCCAATGTGCCAGGCACTTGTTTTCAGGTGTCTGAGTTAGGACCATGACCCGGTCACCTTTATGGAAACGCCTTACTACCGGTCTCGTAGCATAAGAACAGGCTTGGGCCTCAGGAGCTCTTTCCACACGCTGATGAGCCAGGGGACCCCTAACAGCCATCCGTTCATTTGCTTTTTTAACATGCTGCATCACATTAGCCCCTGGGGCACCCTGCTTATCCATCACTCTGCTTCTCAAAGGCAATAGGGGATCTTTAGCTCGGTCCCTCCCAAAACCATCACTGACACACTTCATATCACACAGGTCATCTTTTTCCTGTCGTTCAGTTGACAGGTCATGAACGAATGTCTGAAACCCGGGAAAGTCTCTTCCCATAACCAAGGGATAAGGTAGTTCGGGTACCACTACAGCAGAAACAGATAGCACCCTGTTTCCAATGGAAACTTTAATCATTGCTGTAGGGTAGTGCACCATACTCCCATGCACACACTGAACTCACACAGTCTTACTTCTTTGCAAAGCAGTAGGTTTCACCAGGTTCCCTGACACCAGGGTGATGGCACTCCCAGAGTCCAATAGTGCGTCCACATTTTCATGATTCAATAGGACTGACATGCGAAAGGCCTGGATTCCCACCATCAGACCTAGTCAACCCATTAGTCCACAATAATAATGTGAGGCTTTGCAGAGACCACACTGCATGGGCTCAGGGGCATTTGGGCATTGTGCCCGGGTGTGTCCTGGCTCACTGCACTCGAAGCACCGTATGCGAGCTTTCCTGGTCTCAGCTGGCCTTGGAAAAGTCTCTTCACCACGGTCTGTGCCATACAAACGCTCACCAGAATCTGACTTCACCAGTTCCTCACCACGACTTGGATCCCTGGGTCCTTTGGCCAAACACCTTTTTTCCAGGCAGGTGGGTTCCCTGTGACCTTGGGAACCACTCTTGGTGACTCATCCAGGTCCCTGGCGGCCATGTATTGCTCCACTTGGGCAACCATCTCATCGTATGTAGTAGGGTTAGCCTGTCCCACCCATTCACGGAGGGTGCGTGGCAGTTCTCGTAGAAACCTGTCCAGTACCAGAGTCTCCACAATCTGGGCTGGGGTCTGAACCTCTGGTTGGAGCCATTTATGGGCCAAATGTATGACATCGAACAGTTGCGTTCTGGGAGGTAGGTTCTCAATTAACTTCCAATTATAGAAGCGCTGGGCCCTCACAGCTGTGGTAACACCAAACCTGGCCAGAATCTCTGCTTTCAGCGAAGTGTAGTCAGCAGCTTGCACTTCATACAGGTCATAATACAATTTCTGAGCCTCTCTCAGCAAGAAGGGTGCCAGTATCCCAGCCCACTTTTCTGCAGGCCAGCCCTCACGAGTAGCTGTGCGTTCGAATGCACGGAGGTAGGCTTCCACATCATCCTCAGGCAGCATTTTCTGCAAGTAGCAGCTTGCTCAGACTCTGATTTGCTGGTCAGGCGGCGCTTGCCTTGACAGATGCAGCAGGGTCTCATAAAGCACCTCACGATCAGCTTTCTGGGCTTGAGTCAGGGCCTCCATTTGGGCTTGCAGTAGACGATTGCTTTCATGCTGCGTAGCAGTGGCATGAACCAGTGCCTTTAGAACCTCTTCCATTTTAAACGGGTTCTGTACCTTTTAATGTGTCCACTCCAGCAACACAGGTACACTTGATCCCACCGCTGCCACTACTTGTGATAAAGGCACTGGATGCAAGGTTTGATTGTCCCACTTTTATTCAACTCATAAAAGCAGCAGGGTACAGCAGCTCATCAAAAACAAACAAAATATCAAAATAAACACCTACTCTGTCTATTGGGGCCTAACTAAACAACACAGTTTCTCTCTAACAGATACTGGCCAGCTAAGCTGGTTCCCAGTCAAACAGCGTACCTTTTTCTAGCACATAAACGTCAGGAGTTCCTCTCCTCGCTTCATCCAGCACACAGATTGTCCCTACAACAGCTTTCTCTCTCTGTCTGTAGGTCTGTCTGTCTGTTTGTATCTCCTCTGGAACCACACACCTATATGGGCAGGGCAGTCTTAATTAGGCCTTGTGTCTGAATTAACCCTTTAGAGGGAAAATAGCATTCCTCAGACGCCTAATATCCCTGTGATCTACAACCCCTCACCCTGTCACAAAGGGTAAAGTTGCAGAGCTCATCCTGCCCGCACAGAGGGAGCACTGGATGAAAAAACTTGAAGACGCTCTAAAGCGACACTTGTGTAACACCTTTCCAGGCACTGGTAGGTTACCAAGTGATGACACACGTGCTTCTGAGGCTGCAGATGATCAGAGGAATAGTGGTGAAGGCCAGGGCCGCTTGACTGATGCATTCTTAAACTTTTTTAGTCCTCGACGCCCAGGGACGTCAAATGTAGGCACCCATTGCCAGCGTCTTCACCATATGGTGCAGGACTACCTAGGGGCAAGGGCAGACCTGGATACCTTTCCAGCGGATGATCCACTGGCTTACTGGGTGTTGAGATTGGATCACTGGCCAGAACTTAGCCAATATGCTATGCAGCTACTAGGTTGCCCTTCATCTAGCGTGCTTTCTGAAAGGACGTTCAGTGCCGCTGGAGGTTTTGTCACAGACAAGAGAGTGCGTCTGTCCACCGACTCAGTAGACCAGCTGACATTTATAAAAATGAATCAGTCCTGGATCAGCAGTTATCAATCCCCTGATGCTGACTGACGTAACAGAATAGATCGGGGATGTCTTCTGCATTCACAAAACCTCCAGCACTGAACTCTTCCACAATACCACAAAAGGGTTACGGTGTGAAGGCACTTGCTGGCATGAAAGGTGCAATATTTGGGTGCACTGACGTCTTTACCAGATTCATATATTTTCAATATAGGAACGCAAGGTTCACCCCTGCATTCTTCCACAATCCTACAGAGGGGTTACTGTATGAATGCACTTGCTGGTCTGGCACCAAAAGCACAATATCTGGGTGCACTGATGCCTTTAACGGATGCATATCTTTTTAATATAGGACCGCAAGGTCCACCCCTGCATTCTTCCACAAAACTACAGAGGGTTTACTGTATGATAGTACATGCTGGCCTGGCACCAAAAGCACAATATTTGGGTGCACTGCCAATGACGCCTGTATCAGATTCATATCCTCAGAGGGGTTACGGTGTGACGGCACTGTTGGGGACGCTAAAGGCCCAATTTTAAATCACCTATTGTTACTTTCATCCAAAGCCTGCATAAGTTTCACAATAATTTAGCCAAAAAATCACTAAACCTTTTCTGCGTGTCCGAAAACGTCTCCTCTTTTCATACAGACTGCCGCCCCAAGCAATTGTTTATGGATAGATTAAAGGAAAAGCATTTACCGACTTTTGAAACTAAATTTTTTTGGTTTTAAGTGTTTCTATAATCAAATAAATCCACCACTTCACAGGCAGGTTATGGGGACCTCCTAGGCACCATATTTGAAGGAATTTTTTGTTTTTATTTTAACCCTTATTTCATGGAAAACTCACTGTCCCTTTTAAAAACTTATTTTTTTTACTTTTTGTCCTTGTTTCCTGTCCCCCAGGGCACTACCCGGGCCCCATACACCTTTTATGGCAAATATGTAGCATATATGCCCTCTTGGAGGGCACTCTAAAAAACTAATTTTCAGCCCCATTGACTTGTATTGCGTTCGAGTTCGGGTTCGTATTTGAACATTTGGAAAGTTCGGGTTCGAATACGAACCCGAACTCGGACGTGTTCGGCTCATCCCAATGACGTCCTTGGCAATCAGCACTGGCCACCCTTTTTGGGTGAGAGCAGGCTGATTTGCATATGGAGCATTCATCCTTGTAATGGCACATACAAGCTAAAACCTTGAGACCTGAGCGGGCCCCCACCGTAGAGCAAGCCACTAGTGCTGTTGCTCGTTCTCAGGACCCTCACAAACCCCCCTATTGCTGCAGCCTATATACGCTGATTGATTTTGACAGGCCCCCCGGCTAGAGGGACGTAACTTCGAATTCCTCATGCGGACTCCGTCAATCACCATCGGGAGGGACTCCAGCCAGGGCTCAGTGGATGTCAAGCAAGCTCCTCTCCTCCCGTGTATTTCACCAGCAGTAACAATAAGGAATCACCTTCAAGTGCACAAGGAGAGCCTGCTCCAAAAAAGGCATGTCTTGAGGAGGACGGTATGGTGCAATCAGGTGTGACTACAGACGGGTGGCTGTGTTAACAACTCAATGCGTGTCACCGGGGAAACCCAGCATTATTAGGAGTGAGAGCAGCAGCATACATTCACACAAACATCCAGACGAAGAGTTTTTTTGTTATTTGTTTTTTCTATTACTCTTCGTCTGGATGTTTGTGTGAATGTATGCTGCTGCTCTCACTCCTGATGATGCTGGGTTTCACAGCTGTGGTTCTGATGTCATGTCACCTATACACCAGCGTCAGGAGAGAGAATTCCAACAGGGAGGGGGAGTCAGTGTCCTGCAAGAGACTTTGAAAACATTTCCAACGTTTGTTCGAGCCAAGTCTCTGGCTCTCCGTTTTGACAGCGGACCTCGATTTAATGTCATACAATTAACTCATGCAGTGACTGCCAAGAGTGGAGCCTAAAATCCGCCCTGGAGACCTTCACCCCCCTCCAACACCACCGCCAAAAGACCGGCTACAGCGCATTTGCAGTTATTGATTTGAGTGCTCTGGGATGAAGATTTAAATTTCATCAATCTATCATCTATCTGGCTGTTATATATATATATTTCATATACACAGCTAGTCACACTGAGAACTTGGGGCTTTCTTTGGACTGGCTTTGACTTCTGGCTGCAGCTCCTTTTTCACGATCTTTTCTATAATGGGTTTCACTGTTTTTTCTGCTGCCATCAAGCGGCCATGGAAAGAATGGTCTTTCATTTCTTTAAAAAAAAGACAGTCCGCACAAAAAATGCGTTCGTCTGACGGACTTGCGTTAAACATCATTGCTGATTTCTGCGCACAACGTACTTTGTGCGTCAGGTTTCCGAACGGTATTTTTTGACTGATGAAAAAATGCGCTCGGATTATAATACCATATAAATTTTTGCGCGATCACGTTTTTTTCATGAGCAAAATAATTGCGCTGCGCGAGTGCAATTGCGCAGAGAATGTAATAGAGTCCTAATTGTTTACATATTTTGTCAGAAATCACAGAAAATTGGTCTCCTCATAGTTAAATAATTATTTGCTGCAATGTTCTTGTAACCTGATGAAAGTGGTGACTGACAATAAACGGCTAAACGCCATCTTTTAACTAATACTTCTTCTTTCTTCTTAAGCTACAATGACTGCAAGGCCACAGTTAAGCGCAAGATGGATCACGGGAAAGATCCTACAGTATTTAGTCGGTGGGAGTCGCAACTGTGGGATCGCATTCTCCTGGAGGATGTCACCATGGGTCTGGATACGGACTCTGAGCCCAGCAGACAGCAGAGAGCTGGTGAGTAAAATGAGAATAAATAGATAATTATATAATTTGTAATCACTGTCGGGTTCATTCAAAGAGCATAGAAATTCCACTGATTGGCCAGGACACAATTGCACTGTTCAAGGAAATTCACTGCTCTGCAATTTTAGTGCCAGTTTGGCTCGTTGAATAACCCCTTGTATCTGTAAAAAGCCTGCTGTTCTTCACCACAACACTTGAGACTTACCTTTTGCTTCACATTCCTATTTTACAGATCCATCAGCAACGGGATCAGCTCCAAGCACGCCTGGGGCCCGTTCCAGTGAGTACCTATAAAAACAAACACACAAGGGATAAATAATAAGGAATATGTATTTTCTCAACGTGAGAGTGTGTGAGTGTGTGTGTGTGTGAGATTGTGTATGAGTGTGTACCTTTATCCATGTGCTAAGTATTTTGTCTTTAACAACAGTCCATAACCCATCAGTGGAATCCTCTGTGGGAAGATTATCATCTGCCGTCAGTCCTCCACGTAAGTACGTGCACAGTCATAAACTGCAGGAAGAACACATTCCTAAATCAATCCTACAGACTTTACCATCCACTAATACACATGGAAAAAATATCCAATCCATTTTGTAATTAATTTCATACACAGCACACATAGGGGCAAATGACATGCTTGGTGCTAACGTTAGCGTGAGAGTTAACATTAGCCCAAGTAGTTTATACATATTACAATCCAAACGGGTTAAGTAACACCGTTAGCATTTGGTATCTTGCACTTTTCAGCGCTAGGGTACTGTACTTTGCTCTCCATATACTTAACATGGGGAGTAGAAAGTGTTAATCAGCATTAGGATTACAAAGTCCTACCGCTGATTAACGTCCGGCCGCGGTTAACAAAAAATTTACCAGAGCCAGGACTTAGTGCTAACGGATTCTGCTTCTGCAGAATCCGTTAGCACCATCCAGAAACCCCCCAAAAAAATGAAGATACTCACCTCCTGTCCCACGGCGAGGACTGCGGCTCCGTGCGCCTCCTCAGTCCAATGGGAGCAGGGAGAGACTGGGGGAAAAGGTCCCCCCAGTCTCCCCCTGCATATCACTACGCTGACCGGCCGGATCTCAAAAGGCGAGATCCGGCTGGTCATGTGACCGCCGGCGTTCGCTTCAATGGAGTCCTATGGACTCCATTGAGAGAATGCGCGCAGTTGCGCTTAGCAGCATTCCGGGGCTTAGCATCCGCAAACAATGCAGGCAGCTTTTTTAGTGCCTGCATTGTGATCTAGCGGTAAAACGGGCATGCTAGAGGGAAAACTGCAGGCGCAGTTTTTCCTCCTTAGCGCCCTCATTTTACCGCTAGTATTGTAATTTGGCCCATCTCTAGTTAGTGTTACTGATAGTTACTGATAGTGTTATGATGATATATATATATTGACTCAGAAGAGGTGAAATTCCCAGTGTTTATTTTTATACAACACATAATTCTTAATTGCACTTAAATAAAACCTTGTTTTGCTAATTAATGCACGTACCTCTTCACTGGGTGATTTCAGAGAGGATGGTCCCCTGACTCCCTGTAACATTAATGATTAAATATTTACATCCTTTAACTCTAAATCAGTATTCAAGAGTCTCAAGGCAACATTACTCCTCCTTTCAAATCTAATCTCATTCTCTATAACCATATATCATGATTTTTTTTACATGCTTTGAATAACTTTGCCTGTCTCTCCTGTCTCCTCCTATTACAGATGTACTGCAGCAAAGGTCACCCCGCTCAACCCAGGGCAGTGGCCTGCAGCCATCTCCTCAATAGGGATGAGCCGAACACCCCCGTGTTCGGTTCGACTTCGAACTCAAACAATTTCAGAAGTTCGAGTTTGAACTCGAACACGATCCGAACTCAATGTAAGTCAATGGGACCCGAACGTTCGATTTTTAGAGTGCCGTCCAAGAGGGCATATATGCCATAAAAGGTGTATGGGGGTCTGGGTAGTGCCCTGGGGGACAGGAAACAAGGACAAAAAGTTTTTTTTTTTTAAACACGATTTTTATTGGTTTTTTAGTAATACAGCAGCGAGGCGCTCATGGAAGCCCATAGAGCGATATACAATCTCAGGGAGGCAGCAACAAGAGGAAACAAATAACAGATAGAGACTGAACCCGCTTTCATTCCCTGAGACCTATTGATGCCTCGGAAGGACATACGTATCAGTTGCATAAAACTTACAATTTAACTACATGCATATAACTTACAATTTAACTACATAAATAATATACAGGGAGGAAAGAGAAAAAAAAAAAAAAAAAAAAAAAAAGGAAAATTTGTTCCTGTGTTTGTAGATCAAGGTCTCTAGGTCCAACAGTTCTATATCCAACTACTAGACGGTCTGTGTCGATAGCCAAGGTTCCCATATCTTTGTGCATTGCTGAAGCGTATCGTGTAGTTGAGCAGTTAGGCGTTCCATTTTATATATATACCACACCTTCGCCACTATCTCCGGTAAGGAGGGAAGTTCCCGCTTCCAGGAGCGGGCTATACATATGCGAGTAGCTGTACAGATACGATGGGTTAGTCGAAGGGAGGGGCGGGACAGCCCGTGGCGTCTGGACGGGCTGTTAAGCAGGGCCAAAGCGGGGTCCGGGGGTACTGGTAGAGCCAGAGCTCTGGAGATCATAGCGAAAACTGTGGACCACAGTACTATTACCATCCCGCACTCCCACCACATATGATAGAACGTTCCTCGCTTGCCGCAACCCCTTGTGCACAAGCCAGTTAGCGTGGGGTAGATTTTCTGTAAGCGGACCGGATCCAGGTACCACCTGGAAAGAAGTTTATAGCAATTTTCCTTTATCAGAGTACAAGTCGTTATTCCCATTGAGGACTCCTTTATTGCCCCCCACTCCTCATTGGTCAATTGGCGACCCAGATCTGTTTCCCATAGGAGCTGGTACGAGCACGGGCGTTCGAGAGACGGGCGGAGGAGAAGACTATATATTTGGGATATCGCTCCTGCAGTGCTTGAGCTTCTCATTACTAAGCGTTCAAATGTAGTCTCTACTGGCGTGCCTATATTTAGACGACTACTTACAAAATGTCGTAGTTGGGAATATCGATGAAACTCTCGTAAAGGGATATCATGTGACTCTCTAAAGTATTCCCACCGGGGGAACTTCCCCTGCAGTAGCACTGCTCCTAGTGTCGTAAAGCCCTTCCCGAGCCACCAGGCAAAAGCCCGGCCCTCCTCCCCAATCCATGGGGGGAAGAGCGGGTTATCCCGCAGTGGCAACAGACCAGAAGTAGTGGTGGTGAGGGACATACAGTATTTGACCTTAGACCATATATCTAATGAATGAGTAGTGGTAGGCAACAAGCGACCCCTTTCTGCCGCGGAGATCTGTCTCCAGGGAATCTGTGATAGGCATGAGGGGGCAACATGGTCATTCTCAATGTCAACCCAGCAGACCCTACCCCTTCTAGAGGACCATTGGAGGATTTGCGTCAGCTGTGCCGATTTATAGTATAGGGCTAAGTCAGGGGCTGCGAGACCTCCATGTATCTTAGGGCGGCGTAGTATCATTCTGGAAACTCTCGGTTTCTTCCCCTGCCATATATAGCGGTAAAAGACTGATTGAAGGTCATGCAATACCGTCGGCGGTATAGGGATCGGTAATGTGCGGAAAAGGTACAGAAGTTTCGGGAGTGCTGTCATTTTAAGGGCATAGATACGGCCCATCCAGGAGATGGAGTAGGAGGACCATTGCCGCAGTAGGGATTTAATGTGCTTAATCATGTCAGGGTAGTTAGAGGTGTAGAGCTGTGGCACTTGAGCAGTGAGGTATATCCCCAGGTATTGGAGGCGATGGGGACACCAGCGAAAGGTGAAGGATTCCTGTAAGTGTGTTACAACCTCCGGGGGCAAGGAAATATTTAATGCTTCGGATTTAGTAATATTAATTTTGTAGCCAGAGAGGGCACCAAAGGAGGAGAGGCAGCCATACAGGTTCGGTAATGAGACGAGTGGTCGGGTTATCGTGAGTAAGATATCGTCTGCAAACAAACTCAGTTTATAGGTTTTGTTGCCCACTGCTATTCCCGAAATATCCGGGTGGCCCCTTATCTGTTCCGCTAGGGGTTCCAGGCACAAGGCGAACAGGAGTGGGGACAGGGGGCAACCCTGCCGCGTACCATTTAAAATGTCAAATGGTCTTGATCTCCCTCCCATAGTCATGACTGAGGCCGAAGGGGAAGTGTAAAGTGCGCGAATACCCCTTATCATCCCCTCCCCAACCCCGAATCTCCTCAAGACCTCCCATAAATATGTCCAGTCCACTCTATCGAAAGCCTTCTCGGCGTCAAGGGAAAGCAATAAGGACGGTTGTTTGGTAGCGTGCGCTATAGAGAGGAGGTTCACCGTGCGGCGTATATTATCTGGGGCACCGCGAGACGGGATAAAACCGACCTGGTCAGGGTGCACTAGTGAAGGCAGGTGGCGGCTCAAGCGCGTAGCTAATACCTTTGCATATATTTTCATGTCTACATTCAGTAGTGAGATCGGGCGGTAGCTGGCACAAGCAGAAGGATCTTTCCCTTCCTTGGGAATCACCACTATGGAGGCGGCCAGCAGTTCTGTGGGGGGGTTTTGCCTTCTAAAAAGCCGTTATACATATTAGTTAAGAGTGGGGCCAATTGAGTTCGGAATTTCTTATAGTATAGGGGGCTAAACCCGTCCGGGCCTGGGGCTTTAGCTATTCTGAGGTCTTTCAGTATTGGGAGGAGCTCCTCAGTTGTGATTGGGGTCGCCAGCTCGTTCGCCTGCGGGCGGGACAACGTACGTAGAGGCAGTTGTTCTAAAAAGGAACGGATCTTTTGTAGTTTCTGGTTATCAGATGGGGCTGTCGTGCCGTCATATAGCTTAGTGTAATAGCGCGCAAATTCCTCTGCTATTTCTGACGGAGTTACTGCCGGGGGATTCTCTGATCTCTGGATTTTCGCTATAGAGTTACGCTTACGCAGGGCGCGCAGTTTGCGGGCTAGCATGGCGTCTGGTTTGTTTCCCTTCTCAAAAAATAGTTGTCCGACCCTACGGAGGTCACCTAGTGCCCTCTCCGTTTGTAGTGAGTTTAGTTCCCCCCTGGTAGTCACTATTCTATTCCAGATCAGAGGGTCAGGTTGATTTTATGTAATCTCTCTAAAGCGGCGAGGGTAGTGGTCAGGTCTGTCGTTTGGGTGTGTAGTTTCTTATAATGGGCCGCTTGAAGGCCTATTAGTCGGCCTCGTAGGACCGCCTTATGAGTGGTCCACAACAGGTCTGGGTGATAATGATCGGGGTTGTTATCTAGAACAAAGTTTGTTAATGCTAGGTCCAGTTCCGTTACCACTTCCGGTCTCAACAACAGGGCGTCTGGTAGGCGCCAGGGAGGGCGGGGGGAGCTTCTGGAGCCATCCGCCAAGACCACACTGAGAGGTGCGTGATCCGACCATGTTATCTCATGAATCTTGGCTGATAGCACATCCCTCACCGCCCTCTGGGGGACAAAAACAAAATCAATTCTTGTGTATGTTATGTTCGGATGGGAGTAAAATGTGTAATCTCTTGTTGTGGGGTGCAGGAGGCGCCAAGCATCTACTATTTGAGTTTGTTGCAGGAAATTTTTAAGAAGTGGGCGGTTCGGATGAGAATCAGGCTGAGTAGGGGTGTTAGATCTGTCCAAGACCCGGTCGAGGATGGAGTTAAAGTCTCCCCCGATGATCACCTCCCCCCCAGGGAAGGGTTCTAGCAGGGTTAGGAGCCGGTCATAAAAAGCTGGGTCTCTGGTGTTGGGAGCATAGACATTGAGGAGTGTTATCGGTCTGTCGTCAATGGAGCCCTGTAAAAACAGGAACCGTCCCTCCTTATCTAATACTTTTCTACGGAGGACAAAATTAACGCGGGAGCGGAAAAAAATGGAGGTTCCCCGGTGTTTCGTAGTTGCACAGGCATGGAAATGTAGCGGGAATCGTTTATCAAAAAATTTAGGGGATTTACCCTTAGCGAAATGCGTTTCCTGGAGGAGGAGAATATCCGCTCCCAACGAAACGTAGGATCGCATTGCTTTACGTCGTTTCATTGGGTTATTAAACCCTTTTACATTATGTGAAATTACATGTAACGGCATTGAAGAGACAAATGTAGGGGGAGCATCTGGGAGCTACAATCTCTGTCACAATTAAACAGGGCAATAGAGTGAAGTCAGGGGAAGGCGGGAATTGAAAACCTTGGACACCTAAGCGGTATACCAATGCACATACATCAATAGATGACCCCTGTGTACCTGGAGAAAATGGCATTAGAAAACCCAGCGCACCTGGGCGGTACACCAATACACGTACATTAACAAGTGACCACATTTTACCTGACCTTTCGAGACCTTGATCAAAAAGAAATAAGGAAAAAAAGAAAAATGAAAAAAGGAACCACATGGTAAATCTGTTCGCAAAAAGAGAGAGAAAAAACAGACAATAAAAAAGAAATCGTAGGAAGGAAGAACCTTCATACAGACGAACTCGGATTGTACAAAAAAACAATCCAACAAAGATCCCATCCAGTAGGGAGACAGTCTCGGGTATCATCCAGACCCCGTAGTTATCCACTTCAGGGAAAAATCCGAGAAGGGCGCCCAGAGCCCTGGGCGGAGGGGTGGTCAGCGACATCCACCAGGTGATGTCACCTATGGCAATATCCTGATCTCGTCTGGATCCAATCGGGAGCTCATCATCCCATTGAGGTCGTAGTGTAAAAACTCAGGTGAATTGCATATTCAAAGTGTGCTACAATACCGACAGAGGCTCTGCAATCTCGTGTAGGCCTCACATGGCGGAGTGAGGCGACAACAGTCATGGTGGAGGAGTCGGTGAATGTCGTGTTCGACGGTTGTTTAGTGAGGTCTGAGACCATTCAGTCTCCATCCTCTGCGGTGTGAAGGGCCTCTCTCGTGGCGGGGAGGGTCTCACCTCTGCTAGGCCCAGAGCGTGAAGGAAGCGGTCAGCTCTCTGCAGATCTTCCAGGACGTGCGTAGATCCGTGATGGGATACCACAAGTTTGAACGGGAACCCCCAGCGATATCTGATGTTATGTGCAATCAATTGGTCCGTGATAGGTTTAAAGGAGCGGCGATTTTGTAGAGTAGTAGGAGAGAGGTCAATAAACAGCTTCGGCATAACGTTATCAATGGACGGCGTTTGCGTTCTAGCGGCTGCGACCACCGCATCTTTTATCCCATAATAATGGAATCTTGCGATAATATCTCTAGGCCGGTCACCAGGTCGTGGCTTGGGTCTTAAAGCTCTATGTACCCTGTCGAATAGACAGTGTTCCGGGGGGGTATCGGGTAATAGACTGAGCAGGTACCTGTGCATAAAGTCCTGTAGGTCCGTAACATCTTCTGGAACACCTCTGAGGCGAACATTGTTCCGCCGGGACCTGTTATCCTGGTCTTCTTGTGCTCTCTGTAGTTGGCGAACTTCCTCCGTAAGAGTCTCCAGATGCTGAGCCATATCATTATATATTTTTACTGAGGCATCGTTTGCCCTCTCTAGAGCGTCTGTTCGGGCCCCCACCGCATCGATTTCGGCTCTCACTGCTACCAGACCCTCCTGTATATCCCCCTTTATGTCAGCGCGGAACGCAGAGAGTAAGCGTTCTATGTCTCCTCTCGTGGCCGGGCCGCTGTCAGGAGAGCACGAGGTGGCGGCCGCCATCTTAGGTGAGGCAGCAGGTTCCGGGCCTGGCGTGCGATCGCCAAATAAGGGGTGAAGACGGCCCGGAGGTAAAGATTTTTTTGTTTTTGAGGGCATCTCCAGGTACCCGGTGTAGTCTGGGACCCGAGGGGATCACTCAGAGCCAGGGTCGAGCGGGCTGATTTGCAGAGTCGCTAAAGTAAGCTGGGATGAGTGCGGAGCTCCGGGATCACGCGGCCATCTTGGTTAGCCGCCGGACACGCCCCCCCAAGGACAAAAAGTTTTTAAAAAAGTTTTTAAAGGAACAGTGAGTTTTCCATGAAATAAAGGTTAAGAATAAAAATGAAAAATTCCTTCAAATATCGTGCCTAGGAGGTCCCCATAACCTGCCCGTGAAGTGGTGGATTTGTAGGATGTATAGAAACATTTAAAAACAAAAAAATTACATTTCAAATGATGGTAAATGCTTTTCCTTTAATCTATTCATAAACAACTGCTTGGGGTGGCAGCCTGTATGAAAAGAGGAGACGTTTTAGGACACGCAGAACAAGTTTAGAGATTTTTTTTGGCTAAATTATGGTGAAACTAATGCAGGCTTTGGATGAAAGTAACAATAGGTGCTTTAAAATTGGGCCTTTAATGTCGGCAACAGTGCCGTCACACCGTAACTAGGCTTGGGCACCGATTTTTTTTTTCGGTTCAATTCGGTTCGATTTTTCGGATTTTTAAACTTTTCGATTCGGCTCGTTTCGACCGATTTCGGTTTCGATTCGGTTCGGCCCGTTTTTCGGGTACATTTTTTTTCGGAATTTCGACCATTTTTCGGATTTTCGTGTCACTGTGCGGTTTTTGTATCGACTTTTCGTAATTTCGGAAATTTTCGTTTTTTCGGAATTGCCCATTTTTCGGAATATTGACCATTTTTCGTATTTTTCGTGTCATTTTGCCCGTTTTTTGGATCGACTTTTCGTTTTTTCGAAAAATTTTCGTTTTTCAGAAATTTTTCTTTTTCGGAAAATCTGTTCTCCTCGCTTGACACATTTCAAGTCCATTCGAAAAATCCGAAAATATTTCGTTTCAGCTCGGAAAACATTTCGGATCTGAAATTTTCGGATCTAAAATTTTTCGGAAATTCGGCCGCATCCGAAAACACGAATCGGGAAATTTCGTGAAAATTCCGTAATTCCAAAACCCGAAACGCACATCCCTAACCGTAACCCCTCTGTGGTATTGTGGAAGAGTGCAGGGTTGGACCCTGCGGTCAAATATTAAAATATGAATCTAGTACACGCATCAGTGCACCCAAATATTTTGTCTTTGGTGGCAGCAAGTACCTTCACACCGTAAGCCTCTGTGGTATTGTGGAAGAGTGCAGTGGTGGACCCTGCGGTCCAATATTAAAATGATATGAATCTGGTATAGGCGTCAGTGGCAGTGCACCCAAATATTGTGCCTTTGGTGGCAGCAAGTGCCTTCACACCGTAAGTAACCCCTCTGTGGTATTGTGGAACAGTGCAGGGTTAGACCCTGTGGTCAAATATTAAAATGATATGAATCTGGTATAGGCGTCAGTGGCAGTGCACCCAAATATTTTACCTTTGGTGGCAGCAAGTGCCTCCACACCAAAACCCCTCTGTGGTATTGTGGAACAGTGCAGTGGTGGACCCTGTGGTCCAATATTAAAATTATATGAATCTGGTATAGGCGTCAGTGGTAGTGCACTTATTGTGCCTTTGGTGGCAGCAAGTGCCTTCCCAACGTATCCCCTTTGTGGTATTGTGGAAGAGTGCAGTGGTGGATGTTTTGGGAATGCAGAAGAGATCCCCAATCTATTCAGTTACGTCAGCATCAGGGGATTGATAGCTGCTGATCCAGGACTGATTCATTTTTATAAATGTCAGCTGGACTACAGAGTCGGTGGACAGACGTACTCTTTTATAGTGACAAAACCTCCAGCGGCACTGAACGTCCTTTCAGGAAGCACGCTGGATGAAGGGCAACCTAGTAGCTGCATAGCATATTGGCTAAGTTCTGGACAGTGATCCAATCTCAACATCCAGTAAGCCAGTGGATCATCTGCTGTAAAGGTATCCAGGTCTGCCCTTGCCCCTAGGTAGTCCTGCACCATACGGTGAAGACGCTGGAAATGGGTGCCTACATTTGATGTCCCTGGGCGTCGTGGACTAAAAAAATGTAAAAAGGCATCAGTCAAGCGGCCCCGGCCTTCACCGCTCTTCCTCTGATCATCTGCAGCCTCAGAAGCACCTGTGTCATCACTTGGTAACCTATCAGTGCCTGGAAAGGTGTTACACAAGTGTCGCATTAGAGCGTCCTCAAGTTGTTTCATCCTCTCCTCCCTCTGTGCGGGCAGGATGAGCTCTGCAACTTTACCCTTGTATCGTGGATCAGGAAGGCTTGCCAACCAGTAATAATCCCTCTCCTTGATAGCATGAATCATGGGGTCCTTTAGCAGGCTTTGCAGGATAAGGGAGCCCATGCAGCGTAGGTTGAAGGTGGCATTAGCTTCCGAGTCTTCCTGGTCAATGAAAAGAAAATATGTCAGCTCTTCTTCCAACGATGATAGTGTTCTCTCTCTTTTTTCCTTCTTAGTGTCTTTAAATGTAGATATACTCCTTAAATAAAACAAAAATAAATCATAGTGCAGCAATGCGGTTTGCACTTATTGGTAAAAAAATGAGAGGGAGTAAACTCTAATTTTTAGGTGTCTAAATCAGACACTTGATGTAATCAACAGCCGGTGATTTTCAAAGGAGCACCGGATCTCCTAATCTCCAAGCAAGATCCTTCAATAAGGCAAATAAACTGAGAATTTTTTGCAGGTTTTGCAAGTAAATTTATTAAAACAAATAAGTAGTACACACCTAAACGCGTTTCGCGATTACAATCGCTTCCTCAGTAGGTGTATAAACCATTAAAAAATAACAGTGTATTTACAGTCTCTGCCTTGAAAAGGAATCAATTAATTAAGTGGAAAAAAGGGGTCCTCGTTAACGTTTGGCACCAAAATTAAATAAATAATGCGTGATTGCGGGACAGAAGGAAAAAAGGAAGAAAAAGAAAAAAGGATATATATGCGTTCAGATCAAATGAATATATACAAATGGGATAAATATATGTGTCTGTCATATACAAACTAACATACTTATCAATGGCAATGTTATTACTTTTATAATTTTTATAATTTTTTATAACAGGATTATAAGAAATCTTTAGCAGAATTTGAAAAAAATTTAACCATAAAACAATTTCTTAAAACTTCTTTTAACCATATCTCGGCTGAACGTAGTATCAATATTAATAATAATGTTTAATAAAATACAAATAAAATTAAAATTATTTATATTTTAGAGAATTGTTTTGATAAAAATTTTAAAAAATATATAATATAGGGCCCTTTTAAAATTTATCAAAGATGGTGGTGAGATAGAATAAAAAACAAAAAATTCTAGTTTTTACATAACTCACTAAAGAGTCCACCTTCTCATTAATATTTTTAATATCATAGTGAACCAATAATATAATTAAATGTCATATAGGTGACGTGATAGTGTGAACCCTAGTTAGAATACTTAGTGCATAATCTAAATAATGTCGCAAGAAAAAAACTAATACTAAAATAGATATATGTGAAACATATAATGGCCTCTATAATTATTATGGTGTATTATCTTAAATTATGTGCAATTTTAATTAATAATGTGATAAAGGTGTGTCTATTTAAAACCTGAGTGTGAGTTAAACGTGAAATGGCATGAGTGGCTCTAATTTAATTAACTTACGTGGAATAATAAAAAAACATTTACATTATTAAAATTGATGCCATTCTAAATGGTTCTAATATAATAATGCCTATAGAAATTAGTGAAAAATTACTCTATAGTTATTAAGGTTGTATCATTAATCGTGCAGCATATGGTGATCTAATAAGTGCCAGTAGGCAAAAATTAATCAGTGGGTGAAATGGCAATTATATAGCCATTATTGATATGTTGTGTAATTTTTCTACCAATAAGTGCAAATCGCATTGCTGCGCTATGATTTATTTTTGTTTTATTTAAGGAGTATATCTACATTTAAACACACTAGGAAGGAAAAAAGGCAGAGACACTATCATCGTTGGAAGAAGCGCTGATTCAGACATATTTTCTTTTCTATTCTACTATATCGATGGTTTTGGATATACCATCAAATGGCGAGAGACAGCGGCTGATCCACCCTTTAAACTTTTCCTAAGATCATTTGAAATTGACATATCATTGACATTTTATTGACTTTATTTGTTTGAATTGGTGTTTTTTCCTTCTAATCTACTGTATATACCAAGGTTTGTTTTTTTTGTATGTTGTAAAACTGGTTTACGTTCCATCGCTAGGTGGCGCCATACGATTCAGTATTTTCTTCCTGGTCAATGAGGATGACCCCATCGTGCACTTCCTCCTCCCAGCCACGTACTAGTCCTTGAGTTTCTGGGCACACAAAACCCTCCCTTGAGGAATCCCCACCTTCAATGCCCCCACTACTTAAATATTCCTCCTCCGCCTCATCCTCCTCCTGTCTGATCTGAGGACCCGCAGGATTCCCTGCCCGCCCCTGACTGCGTGTCCCTGCTCTTCACATACACACAGGCAAAGCACACATACAAAAGACAGAGCACACACGTGCAGAACATACACAGGCAGGGCCCAAACATACACACAAACAGAGCACATATATGCATGCAGAGGGCACACACAGAGCACACATGCATGGGCAAAGTACACATACAGAGGCAAAGCACAAATGCATATCATACAAAGAGCACATATACATAGAGCACGCATACAGAAGCGGAGCACAAACACACATGCAGGGCATACATACAACAGCAGAGCACACACATGCAGAACGCATGCACAGGTAGAGTACACACTAGAGATGTGCATTTCGTTTTGTTCGTAATTGACTTCCGTACGAATCAACCTCGTTTCGGACGCATCCGAAATAACGAATCAATCTGGTAATGAAATACACATGATACAAAATAGATGTCAATACGATAACGAAACGATTTTGTTGGTTTTGTTTAAACATACAAATTGACAAGTTACAAGTCATTTTCGTTGTATTCGTTATTTTGGATCATTATGGATTTCTGTTATTTTCATTTTGGGTGTGTTTTGTATATTCTAGAATCATCTTTGTGTTTGGATTACTCTATTATATAATAATATATATACACACGTCAGTGTGTTACTTGGTAGTATATAAATTAACTATAACTATTAATAACTTTATTATATATATATATATATATATATATAATCTGCGGTCTGTGTGTGGTAACGGATGGTGCATCATTCCCTACTCAGTGCTCCCCTCTTCATATTGAGAGAGAGGGGGGACACGGGGGGGGGTGCGCTATGAAAAATAGTATGAAAAATAGAAAAAAAAGTAACCCTAATTCAGGTAAAATTAATCAAATTTGGCATCATTTATATGTCTTTATGACTAGGGATGAGCTGTTCAGTTCGATCTGTTCGGAGTTCGCATCGAACATCGGCCGTTCTCCGAACTCAACCTTTCCGCGTGTTCGGTTCGAGTTCGCCCACAATGCACCACAATGGACCACAATGTACTTTTTCCACTGGCCTGAAGCTTGTAATTGGCTACAGACGTGCACCTGATCACAGGTCAGGTGCAAGACCGGTGCAAGACTATGCCAATCACGGCTCAGAGTCCTGATTGGGCAAATTTTGCCCAATCATGGGCTTACATAGCTAAGTCCTGCAGCACACTATATAAAGCGTCCCTCGCAGCCCCAGCATGTGTTTTTTGAGAGGAGATTGTTCTGTTAGTGTGTGTTCTCACTGCCAACAACTATTGGGGGGTCTCACTTCTACAAGATATCTGGGAATTGTTGTAATCTGTGTTCTCACTGCCAGCAGCTATTGGGGGGGTCTCACTTCTGGCAGATATCTGGGAATTGTAATCTGTGTCTTGTCACTGCCACCCATCAGGGGGTCTCACTGATTTATAGGAGGTTCCTGGGAATTGTAATATGTGTCTTGTCACTGCCACCCATCAGGGGGTCTCACTGATTTATAGGAGGTTCCTGGGAATTGTAATTTGTGTCTTGTCACTGCCACCCATTAGGGATGAGCCGAAAACCCTCCGAGTTCAGTTCGAGCCCGAACCTGAACATCCCATTTGTTCGGGACCGAACCCGAAACAGAACCCGAACTCCCATGCAAGTCAATGGGGCTGAAAATTCGGTTTTTTAGAGTGCCCTCCAAGAGGGCATATATGCTACATATTTGCCATAAAAGGTGTATGGGGGTCCGGGTAGTGCTCTGGGGGACAGGAAACAAGGATAAAAAGTTTTCAAAAAAACGTTTTTAAAGGGACAGTGAGTTTTCCATGAAATAAGGGTTAAAAATAAAAACGAAAAATTCCTTCAAATATCGTGCCTAGGAGGTCCCCATAACCTGCCTGTGAAGTGGCGGCTTTCTAGGATGTATAGAAACACTTAAAAACAAATAAATGACGTTTCATATGACGGTAAATGCTTTTCCTTTAATCTATCCATAAACAACTACTTGGGGCGGCAGCCTATATGAAAAGACATTTTGGGACGCGCAGAAAAAGTTTAGTGTTTTTTTGGGCTAAATTATTGTGAAACTTATGCAGGCTTTGGATGAAAGTAACAATAGGTGCTTTAAAATTGGGCATTTAGCATCGGCAACAGTGCCGTCGGAGGAGGAGGAGGAGGACTGCAGGGGCACTCTTGTCCTTGTTTCTAACTGGTGCTGGCCATCTTAAGCAGCAGCAACATACAGAGGATTTGCAGGATTGGCTAACCAGGCCATGCTCATCCTCCGAGTCCTCTGCCAGTCAGGCTTGTAGTGGTTTACAGTCCACCTCAGCTGCCAAAACATCTAATTCAGCCTCCATGTCCACAGCTACTCCTGCCGTAGCCTCACTATCATACACGGTGGAGTCAGCTGAATTGTTTGACGACAGTGACACTGACGTGCTGCTTGAGGATGCGCAGCAACTCCAGTGCTCTGATTCAAACTCTGAGGTTGAGGAAGGGAGTATAATCAGCATGGAGGGAGGGGGTGCCAGTGACACACAAAGAACTGGCACTCATGTTCCCCCAACAGCTGCAGCATATTGCGAGGTTGGCTCCAGTGAGGAGGAGATAGGGGGTAATGATGATTATAAGGTCACTGACTCCACCTGGGTACCTGATCGAACAGAGAAGTCAAGGGAGGAGGAGGCACAACAAAAACGAGGCAGAACGTCCTCTATGAGCAACCGTAGCCAGTCCAAGGCATCAGATGTCAGAGCTGCTCAGGTGCAGAGCGCTGTTGTCTCGCAGCACACGTCAGGATCTCTGCTGTCTGGGAGTTATTCACGACATGTGCAGCAGACTGCAACATTGCTATTTGTAAGCTATGTCGGAAGAGGATCAAGCGTGGGAAAGACATCAGACACTTGGGTACCACATGCTTGATGTGACATATGACCACCTGCCACGCATCCCGTTGGCACAACACTTTGCATAGGTCCTCCTCCTCCTCATCTGTCTCTACTCCCACTATATGTCCTGCCATGTCATTGCCTACAACCTCCACTGACAGGGATGATGCTACAGTAATGGGTGTACCAGGTCCTTCCTCAGAATGTGACAGCATCCCATCAGTTGAAGATTTAAGCAGTCAGATTACGTTGCCCCAGCTGCTGCAGCGTAAGAAAAAATATAGTCCCAACCATCCCCAAGCACAGCATCTAAATGCCAGCTTAACAAAATTAGTCGCATTACAGCTGCTGCCTTTCCAGCTGGTGGACTCTGCTTCCTTCCGTGAATTTGCCAAATGTGCTGTACCACAGTGGCAGGTTCCAAAACACCATTTCTTTTCACGGAAGGCCATACCAACACGATACCAGCACATGGAAGACAATGTTATGGTGTCATTGGGAAAGGCAGTCAGGAGCAAGGTGCACATTACTTTAGACACGTGGTCCAGCAAGCATGGACAGGGCCGTTACATTTCCTTCATGGCACACTGGGTAACTCTGCTTGCAGCTGGGAGGGATCCAGGATGGGCTCTGTGCTGGAGCTTGTTCATCCACCACGCCTCCAGAAAGCTGCTTGTATGAGGTCTGTCTGCTCCACCACCTCTTACTCTTCCTTCTCCTCCTCCTCCTTCAATGTCTCTGGCAAAGTGGCAGTTAAACCGACACGTGGCAGGGGCTACGCAATGGCTCAAGCAAAAAGATGCCATACTGTGCTTGAGCTTGTTTGTTTAGGGGACAGGAGCCACACCGGGCCAGAAATTCCATCAGCTCTGCAAGGGGCAGGTGCAGAGATGGTTAACACCACACCAGCTTTAGCTGGGAATAATCGTCTGTGATAATGCAGGTCCCCCGCACTGAGCACATCATAGCACAGGAGGCAGCAATCAGCTGGGATTCTGGCCGATTGCTGCACCCCACTGGTGGGCTGACATCTTGATGTCAGCCCAGCACTCTGGGACCCCGGCGGGGACAATAGATGTCATTGCTCTAGCACGATGACATCTATTTCAGGCGCCCCCCCGCGAGTGTGTTGAAGATGCCTGAAAGGGAGGGGGGAGGTCTGCCCTTCCAAATGGTGGCTGGCTTTAACCCCTTGGGGGCCGGATCACGATGAAGTCCAGAGCCAATTTTTTAGTCCCAGTCCAGCCCTGCCTGGAGCTGATATCACCACATCACTGTCATAGCCTCAGCCCCTGCTGTGCTGCCTGGCGGGTCTGGGCACGGTCCTGTGACAAGAGCTGGCCGAGTGCCAGCACCAGGGAATGGCCGAGCGGCGTCCGAGGGGGCAGGGCCTGGCGTGGTCACGAGGAGCCGCCGGGTTTAAAACAGGGCGCGAGGAGTTGCCTCGTCGCCCTGTCGTGGAGTTCATTTCCCGCATCGCTAAGCTGTTTCTGTTTGCTGATTCTGTTGCCAACCTATTTCTGGATACTATCGCTGCTCCTGATTTTTGACCCGGCTTGTTTTCGACCATTCTATTTGCTATTCGATTGCGCATGTGTGGTGCTTTGGTGGTTGAACCCCATGCTTGCCGCTGGGGTATTTACACGTTTTGGGGGTGTTGTCCCTTCTCAGTTTGGGGTATCGTCTGTGGCTGCATTAGGTTACTATACCCAACCCAGCGCTCATGTTTCTCGGCCACACACTTACGTGACAACTTCGATCGAAAGATACTGTTTATCTGCAGCCTATGTTCGGTGTGCGCAAACTGCCAAATATACTCAATACTGTACCAGCGATAGACCCAGATGGGTGTCTGTTACCTCTGAATATCATAAGGTACCGTTAACCTGCTCTATCAGACAATGCCAAATCTGCACATTTCCTGACTGCCCTGCAGCCCATACAATTCACCTACTGTCTGAAGTCTCTTTGTGTTTCTGAATGTGCTCTATCGGTCTTGAAACCTTTAGTGCTTAGTAGCAACTCAGTTGTCTGTTCCTTTTCCCTGATTCAAATGTATAAAAGTCAAGCAGATATTTCAGTCCTTAAAGATCTCAACCTCGCTACTCCGTATGGGGGCTACTACGCCCGTTACAATCACTTAGCACCGCATGTGCTATCTTCCTGCGGCTGGTTGTCTCTTGGCGTCTTTTAAAAAAATGCCTTTGCATATTCATAATAATCTATGCAGTTCCTCATACTAAAAGATCTTTCATTAAAAAAAGGAATTCACAGATTGCTGTAAATTTACAGGATTATTCAAAGAGATCCGAATGGCTGCCGAAAGGTAACCGAACGCTGAAAATCGATTTTGTTTATGTGTTTCCGCGATTTGAAAATTCGAACAGCCAATATTTTGTTTTAGAAAATGCTCCCGAAATACGAAAATGGTGATTTTCCTATGAATTTGCATTCGAAACGAAGCGTACTACACATGTCTAGAGCAGAGTGATACCTGCACCAGCAGCACACGCCGCCACAGGCATCTGCTTCTAAAGCCCTCACTAGGACTAATAGGACTCACACCAGCAGGATCACACAAGGACCACGTAGGAAGTGCAAAGGGATACTGGAAACTATTAGTTCCCTGTCTGTGCAGCTCACAGCAAGAGGAAGCAGAGGATCATGTCACCCTCTGCACCATGGGATAAGAGGTCAGTATGAGATTTATCTTACTGTGTTAAGTGATTTGCAAAAGGAAAATCACAACTCTAGGTCCTTGCGGGCGATATTTCTGGAGTAGGTATTATCTTAATACCGGCTCCAGAATAGAAGAATGAGCTACCATATAATGGCTTGTTCTTCTAATCAAGGGCACAGACTGACACATCCTACACAAGTTACAACAGATGTTAATTGGCAGTAAGGACGTGCTGTAACCGAGCCGCAAGCAAGGTTTGTGACAAGATCGGAATAGCACCTCCAGACGCCAAGATAACTGCTGGATTACTCTTTGTGGTTTTTTTTTTCTTCCCTTTTCTTTTTCTCTGTTTGTACTATATTTGAAAAATGAATAAAAACTGTAAATATAAAAAAAGGTAACTTCTGGAGCTGTTGTGTATAATTAAGCCAGGAGTTATCTTATTGCCAAGAGGGGAATAGGGCCCTGTGTGTTACAAACTAGGGATGTGCGTTTCGGGTTTCGGAATTTTCACGAAATTTCCCGATTCGTGCATTCGGATTCGGCAGATTTTCCGAAAATTTTCAGATCCGAACAAATTTTATGCAGAAACTAAAACTTTTCGGAATTTTTGAATGGACTAGAAATGTGTAAAATCAAAATTCATTTTCGTTCCATTCGGGATTTTGGCTCCATTCCTGATTTCGGTTCCATTTCAGTAATTTCGGACATCGTATTTATATTGCTGATTCTGTAATTAAATTTTGTATCATTCCCATCTCAATGTATCCTTCCTGTAAAACCAGAGAAATCTCAATGTATCCTTTTTGTAAAACATGAGAACTCTCAATGGCAGAATTATCGTATCGGCAGAATTATCGTATCGTATAATTATCGTATCCGAAAAAACATTAGTTTATGTCAAAACGAATAGATGCTTTGAAATGAGGAGAACAGACGTTCCAAAAAACACGAAAATTTCCGAAATCACGAAAAAAAGTCGATACCGAAACCAAAATCGACCGAAACGAAAATTTACAAAATCCGAACGAACCGAACCGAATCGAACAGAAAAAAAAAATCGGTGCACAAGCCTATTACAAACTCTGATTATTTTTTTTTAAGGCAGTTGTGACTCTTTTTTTATTTTCAAACTGGGTGAAAGGAAATAGCTCTGTTTGTGGATCCTTTAATCACAATCACTCTTGGTATTGCTTTGTTGTAGCGGTAGATCTGAAAGGTGCATTCACAAGGCCAATGTTGCAGTTGGACTACACAAGAAGGCTAATTTGACTAAGACTTAAAAAAATACACCTAAAACTAAATGGTATTTTAGTCAGAAGACTATGACTAAAATTTAATTAAAATTTGCTGTGAAAAATAACATTGCACATATTCCTTCACCACCTTGGCAGAATGTCATCACCTCCATCTTCATACATTCTTACGGACTCCTGGAGCTGATAACACATCTGGAGCTGCTGAGAAAGCGACTCCTGGAGCTGATAACACTGCGGTGCTGCTTAATACTGCTGCAGTTATCTCCTTGCAGCTCAAAAGGATTACTTACAACTTGAGCTGCTGAGAAAGCGACTCCTGGAGCTGATAACACAGTGGTGCTTAATGCTGTCGCAGTTATCTCCTTGCACCTCAAAAGTATTACAAATTAAGCTGCTGAGAAAGTGACTTGGTTGTCACTTTAAATGGCAAACAGAGATATTTTACATTTGCATCTTGATTTCAAAGGGACACTAAAACATTAAGGATCCTATCTCCTCCTTAACGCTAGCACTATTGCTCACATAAATGAGCGTTAGTGCTAGGTGAATTGAGGTGATAACAGGATACTTGTATCACCTCCCGAATGTTAACGTGTTAAAAAAAAAGCATTAGCACATCGGTATTAGCACTTTTTATCGCAAGCTTACTGTACTTTGTGCTCCCTATACTTACATGGGGAGCGCAAAGAGTAAGCAATCAGTATTGTGTGGGATGTAATCAAAGGACATCTCCAGGGGTTCCGTAGATTAGTAGTCTTTTACAATCCCTGTCATATCTCATTCAGTTGCTATAAATTTATCTCAGTTTGTCTGAAGAACAATAGCCTCCTGCTACTAAATCTAAACATTCCCTTCTCCACCTCATTAGCTGTTTAAATACTGTAGATTTAAATAAATCAGAGCCGCAAAACTTTGGTAAATGTTGCATCACGGGAAAAATACACAAACTGGGGCGATCAAAAACGTACTTTCTTTTTTCATTTTTACATGCAAATTACTTGCAATTACTTAACTTCACACAAACAAATCAGCAGCATGCATTTAGAATGTGGGTTTATTTGTAATGCACAAATAATCTAGTTACAGTTTATTACTAGTGTTCCTTTAACATCCGAGTTGTGATCAGGCCCCAAATGCAGAGGAGTGCTTGAATAACTATGCTAAAGAGTAATCACTAGGTGTCACTATTATCCCACTTCAGCAAAACTTTTATTACCATATCAATCTGCATAACCACAGCAAATTGCAATGTCAATGAATATACTGTACTTCGGCCAACAACAGTAGAACTGCAATGAATGGAGGATAGATGCAATTTACCCATTTTATGGGAAAATACCGATGACACGGTTATTCGGCATTGTTCATTATTGTTTAAATTCACTAAAACCAGACATTTTTGGAGCCTTTCGATCCTTCCTGGTAAAATACTTTATAAATAAATAAATATTCACCCTCCCCTAATGTTTCCCCCTCTCCTTTAGATTGTAAGCTCTCTAAGGGGTTCATCATACCCTCCACATCACTAGCATGAGCTGCTATATTTTTCGTAGGAAAGAAAGATGTCGGTTTAAGGCTGGGGTCACACTAGCGCATTTTTAACGTGCGTTTAGGTGCACTTAATCACGGCTGCAGTAGCAGCAAATGACAGGCAATATACGAAGTACGGCCGCACGAAAGTCCGGCCGCGCAACGCAAGTGGAAAATGAACGCATTTTTTCGAGAACGCAGAACCGCTAGTACTGACGTACAGAGTGCGCTGTGTCTGCTAGCGGCATGTGTGCGTGATTAGAAGACGTCAGACGCTGCTCATGTCCAGCCAACATAACATCCAGACACCCAAAGTTTCCTGGTTTGGATCCGTAAAAAATCACGCACAAAAATGCGCATCGTATGACCGTTTTCGTGCATTCCATGAAAAAAATACGGCAATGCGTTCGGACGCACTTTTTGATGGTCGCTGCCTAAAATGCGTTAGTCTGACCCTAGCCTTAGACCCTGTATAGATTATCAAAGTTTGAATAGAGTGACCATAAAGAACAAATATCCTCTACCGTTGAGCACCTCATTAATGGACAGGATGAAAACTGCCTGAGAATTTACCAGGCTGGACCTAAGAGGGGCTTACTGTTTAGTACACATAAAAGAGGGTCATGAATGGAAGACAGCATTTCGTTCTCGCTACGGACACTATGGACCCTATTACATTCCTCGTGCATTGTTTTGCGCGCGCACAAATGTGCATTTGCGCGAGGGGCAAAATCATTTGCGCTGGACGTCGTATTATGACGTTCGCGCAAACAATGCGCATTTTCGTCTACCAAAAATGACCCTGCGCGAACGAATTTACGTGCGCGTATCCTATACTTAACATTGTCAGCGCAAATGCGTTCGTGCGCTGGTACGCGGATGGTATTACAATCTTCGCGAAACTAAAGTTTGCGAGATTTTCGTAACATCTTTGAAAAGCTGGTGGTAACTGTAAATTTGATTGTCCTGGGCGAAACAAAATACACCAGCACGAAAAAAAAATACAGCACAGTACAGTTACACATTCTACACATACCCAAACAATAAAATGTTCTTAATTCTGATTGGCTGAATCCCGTGAAAAAAAAAGTCCGAACCCAGATTTCTGCGCGCAACGTACTTTGCACACATTTTTGCGCATCGTTTTTAAGCACGAAAATTTTTGACGGACGAAAAAATGCACTCGATCGTAATACCACGTACATTTTCGCGCGATAACGTTCTTTGTCGTGCGCAAAAAAATTGTGCTGCTTGAGCGCAATTGCTCGAAGATTGTAATAGGGCCCTATGAGTATTTAGTCATGCTTTATGGGTTATGCAATGCCCTAGCTACCTTCCAGTAGAGATGTGCATGGCTGAAAAATTTGTTTAGTTTAAAAAAACATTTTGTCCAAAACAGTATTTGTTTGGCTGCTGAGTCATTTTCGTTATTTTGTTTTGTTATTTCAGATTGATTCATTATTTCGTTTTGTTATTTTGTGGTGTTATTTTGGATAGATTTATGTCACTAAAAAAAATCAATAAATTCTGCTCAATTACTGTTAGATTAGGGTTAAAAATGAGGGTTACAATCAAGGGTTAAATTACCATTTCGGTTCCGTTCATCAATTTGTACATAGAAGAATCAATCAATGTTTCTCTATGGGACAATTTTGCTGCTGCCCAACTGCACTTCAACACTGCAGAATATGTTTCAGCATTGCGGAATATGTTGGCGCTATATAAAGAATAATAATAAAATTAACTGCGGACTTCCGGGAGGAGGACCTCCAAGATGGCCGCATCTTAATTGTCCTCTGTCGACTGGGACAACGATCTGGAGATTTTCCACCTTCTGCCATTGCCCGCTGGTCGACGTTTGGGGTGATATCTGCTTCAGCTCCACCTGGGACTGCAATTTTTTTTCCCCCCTCCATCCCCGGAAGTGCTCAGGCCATGATCGCGGCTGTTCCCATACCCGCCGTTACCATGGGTGCGTGACCCCCTAGTGCTCGGATCGGAGCTTGAAACACCCTGAACTGCTCCCTTGCCAGCCGGACATGTGGAGGCTCCAATATTGCTGGTAAGCTTCTGACTCGCTGATGCAACCGCCCGCTCCCGGGACCTGATGCCTGCGTATGGCGCCAGCTCCCATATCACCACGTGCTGTGGCCCACCCGATAGGCCTCTGGAACCTCCGTGCGGACGGAACCGCCTACACCCTCGGCCCTTACGGCCTGCGTGACCCATCCACGCACTGCCTGCAACATGCTCACGGCTGATCCCGACAGGCAGGTCAAACACGGAGTAGGATTTCTCATCCTGCCCCTTGCAGACAAAGGGCCTGAGACCGATCTGCCCGCACTATTGCTGCCGCGTCCATCGTGCTCCCCAGTTCCCCGAGCCCATGGTAGGACTTTTTCATTAGACAGTTTTTCCCATCTTTGTGTACAACACATTAAAACAAGACAATTTTTTTCTGTGGTTGCTCGTTGACAGCGGGCAGCCCATCCCCAACAATTTTTTTATGCTCTTTTCGTTGGTCGCACACTTTGCTCTAGCGATATAATTTTTTTGGTGGACCTGAAGGGGCGCACTATACTCGACAAACAAATTTTTTTTGGATTACTACAATTTTTACCAGAACCCTCAATGGTTTTCACAATTTTTCTGGTGGTCCCTGGGAGGTCCACTATTCCTGAAAGATAATTTTTACTGTCTACGTATCATAATTTTTCTGGACAAACCTGCACTGACTGTCTGCATATTATAATTTTTCTGGACGCTCGGCACTGTTTGCGTATCATGAATTTTCTGGACACTGCACTGACTGCATATTATAATTTTTCTGGACACTCTGCACTGACTGTCTGCATTCCACCCGCTTCTTGGGACATACCTTTCTTTAACCATAAATTTTCAGCGCTGTGCAGACAGACCGCCATAACCTGATTGTGCTCTGATTTTTTTTCTCTATCCTCCCACGCGCACTTCCCAACATGGACAAATTTGTTGCATCCACATCTAAGTCCTCCAAGCGCCAAGTGACGAAGGGTCAGGGAAAGGGAAACCTGACGCAGGCCAGATCCCCAACCCAGTCGAGCTCAGACCTGGGAAGTGCCCTGTCTAGTCCGCAACAGACTACTGCGACTCTAAATACCGCTCAGATGGCTGAGTTGCAAACAATGATTTCAACGGTACTAGATGAAAAACTGGGTCGTATGTCGTCGTCCCTCGACCTGGCGCTTGCCCAACTTACTTCCCATGCCCAACGTTTAACGGAGGTGGAGGACAGAATAGCTACATTAGAAGATGGGCTCACCCCTCTTCAGGCTACGGTGGATTCACACGACCCACTGCTTTCGACCCTGCGGGACAAAATCGATGACTTGGAAAACAGAAGCTGCAGAAATAATCTACGTATTGTGGGTCTCCCAAGACCGTGAAGGGGCCACAACTTCAGCACTTTGTTACCACTTGGCTACCCACAGCCTTGGGCATCTCCGACAATGTGCCACTGATTGTTGAGTGGGTCCATAGAGTGGGGCCTGATTTGTCTCCATCACTGAATCGCCCTCGCACGGTCATATTTAAGTTGCTCAACTTCATGGATAAAGTCAACATTCTACAAGCATACAGAAAGGCTGGTTCGCTGGACTACCACGGGACTACCCTACACCTTTTTCAAGATTTGTCGGCGACTTTGGCAGCCCGCGTTGCTCCTGTGTGTTCCAAATTGGCGGCGGCCAACATCCGATTCACCCTCCAATACCCGGCGTGACTTCGGGTTCATCTTCACGGACAGGTCACTTTCTATGATACCCCGACCGATGCCTCGGCAGTTTTGGGAGACGGCCCAGATAAGCAACAACGTCGCCGTTCCACGCCATCCCCATGAGGACGGTAACACTTACCCTGTGGATCCTTCTTTTGTTGTTCTTTCTCGTGTCTCGCAGACGTTCTCCCTACTTCGGTACACAGACTTTGGACGTGTCCATGAAGGCTGGATGGAGCCCAGGCTGATATGGACCCAACACCGGACCGTTCACCTATCCTTCCATAGTTCGTGCTACTTTTGCATTATCGTTGTGGTTTTGACTTTCTGTTTCTTATTGCACTGGGCACTAAACCCCGTCGTTCGGAACCGCGGCCTTTTGAACATGTCTTAGTTATGTCCACACGAATTTGTTTGCTATTGGTACTTAGTATTGTTGTTTTCTCCTGTTTACACAATAGTTAACCCACTTTCTTTCAGATGCAGATGTTTTTATGTTCTCTCTAGGTTGTTTATAGATAAAATGTCTTGGATCGCCCCGGTACATATTCAACGACAGGTATTGACGTCTACCATTGTATTTGTGGTGTGGGGTCCGCTGCTGGGATGGCCTCTAACCCCCTTCATTGTTGCTCCAGTAGGGTCTCCGTTGGGGTAATCCAGAGGTTTTGAGTGAAGTCCTGAAGTGTTGTCCTCACCTAGGTCCTATACAAACTCCCAGTTCCCAAAAATTGGGAAGAAGGGGGAGAGGGGGAGAGGGGAAAAAAAGAAGGAGAAAAAAATAGTGTAATATTGATTTATACAGGGCTAAGTGCCCAATGACAAGAGGACACTTACAGTGTATAGAGCCTCTCGTACCGGCTCTGGTGTGGAGTGCCCTGGGCCTAATCGAGGGTGGCCTCTGCCCTTCTTTAGAGTTATTCTAGAGTGTCCTGGGGTGTCCTTCGCCTTTCTTCTTACTGTTTGCTCAGTCGTTTCAGATATAAAGAGAAGACATCCTCATAGCGCAATATGCAGCCAAAGGTAAAAAGAGGTAAGTAATGATCAAAAGCAAACTCACCAATGCTGTAGCCTTAAATTCCAGGCTCAACTTGTGGGCATATGGTACTGCTATGGTGGGTACCTGCACCTCTTTCAGCAGCAAGCGGTCTCTTTCAGCAGCAAACAGTCTTCTTGTAAGGAGGAAGGCAGGGTATATATAACATTAATAAAGGCTGGATGCAGATGGTAAATAAAAAAGGTTGTTTATTAGTTAAAAATCACAGATACGCGTTTCGGCTATCATACATAGCCTTCATCAGTCCATGTGAAAGGTAGTTTTGAAAAATTTACACATTTACATCACATATTGAGCTTGTGTCATGTCCTCAGCCCCTGCGGCGTGGCCTGGGGGGTCTGGGCAAGACTCTGTGCCAGGAGCTGGCTGGCTGCCAGCACTGGGGAATGGCCGACCAGCGTCCGAGGGGGCGGGGCCTAGCATGGTCACGAGGAGCCGCCGGGTTTAAAACAGGGCGCGGGGAGTTGCCTCGTCGCCCTGTCGTGGAGTCTGATTCTCGCATCGCTACCTATTGATTGATATTGCCTCTCTGTTGCCAACCCGTTTTTTGTATATGATCCCTGCACCTTTTATTTGACCCGGCCTGATTTCTGACTATTCTCTGCTGATTGATTACGATCACCTGTGTGGTGTTTTGGTGGTTTAACCCCATGCTTGCCGCTGGGGTGTTTACACGCTACTGGGGAAGTGTTCCTTCTTATCGGTGGGTCTTGTCCGTGGCCTCTCTAAGTGCCTATACCCAACCAAGGATTCACCTTTCGCCAGCCACATATATTGTTTCAATCCACGAATGCAAAGTCCTGCTTATTTAATGCTGATGGTCAGTGTGCGTTTACCAGCAACAATACTCGTTATTGTTTGTACGATAAACCCCGAAGTGTATGTGTTGGTTCATACCGCTGACCTGCTCCCGATTATCAGCAAACGTTAAAGCAACTTATTTCCTGACTGCCCTGCAGTCCGCGCAATTTTTCAACTGTCTGATTTATCTGTGTTTCTCTGTATGTGCACTATCAGTCTCGAAACCTTTAGTGCTTAGTAGCGACTCAGTCTATGGTTCAACCTTGTTGCCACAAGTGTCTGCTTCTGTGAGATATAATCAGTGTTTAAACGTCAAAAAGATTTCTCAGCCCTTAAGGATCTCAACTCCGCGACTATCTAGTGGGTGCTACGATCCCCGTTACATCACGACCGGGCCTGATATGGATCCGGCTGATTTATCTGTATTAATGTCTAAACTGGGGAATATCGTGACTAAGCAAGAGGAGCAAGATCATCGTATGGATCAATTTGCTCAGGCTTTGGGCCTAGTCATGAAACACTTGGGTCAGGGCTCTCCGCCTTCTTCCCCTGGGGTGGGCCTGTCCACTCAAGCAGTATCAGTATCCTCTATGGTTGCTACTGGAGTATCTCAAGTCAGTTTAAAGACTCCTATGTGCTTCAATGGGAGTTCAGGGTCATGCAGAGGGTTTATAGCCCAAATCCAGATTATGTTTGATTTGAACCATGGTATGTGACCCACAGATAAAGCTAAGGTGGGTTACGTCATTAACCACCTAACCGAGAAAGCTCTGCTATGGGCAACCCCCCCTGTGGGAGCTACAGAAACCTGTGGTACTCAATTATGCTGAGTTTATTGCTGCCTTGCGAAGCACATTTTACCCTGCTAGAAGGGAAACAGGGGCAGCTAGGACACTATGGCGTATATCCCAGGGCAACCGCCAAGTTGCAGAATACGCAATAGAATTTAAAACAATAGCAGCAGAACTGTCTTGGCCAAATGATGTGCTTGTTACCGCGTTTCTCGAGGGCATTTCAGAGAGTCTTATGTATGAACTAGCACCTATGGTAATACCTGAGGAGTTGGAGGATCTGGTGGATTATTGCATTGCTCTAGATTATCAGATATGTGACAGGAGGACCGGTCGCAGCAAGGTTCAGAAAACAACTCGGGGGGCCCGTTCTACGCCTAGGTCTGCTCACGCTGTCTCTCCTCCCAGGCCTGTACCCACTGAACCAGAGCCTATGATACTCTCAGGACTCTCTCTCTGAGACAGAACTGCACCAATTCCTATCTCGGATGCATCAATCTTCAGTTGAAATGGCAAGTCTGGCTCTGGATGCCATAGGATAGGTGCCATGACAAATGCCTGCTTGAGTGACTCAAATGCCTGCAGGGCTTGGTCTTTCCAGACCTGATTCTGGACACCCTATTTGGTCATGGCAGTGATCGGAGAGACAACGGAAGAGAACCCCTTAATGAACCTTCTATAATAGCTCGTAAAACCAAGGAATCTCTGTATAGCTTTTAAACCTTGAGGTAGTGGCCATTCTTTGATGGCCGACAACTTTTTTGGGTCCATCTCAAACCCCTCAGGTGTGATAATGTAACCCAGGATATGGACTGAAGTTATGTCAAACAGACACTTTTCTAACTTGCAGTATAGTTCTCCAGCAACCTTTGCAACACTGTCCAAACCTGGACATGGTGTGTCTCAATATCTTGAGAATAGATCAAGATGTCATCAAGATATACGATGATGAAGACTTGCAAAAATTCCCGCAGGACATCATTTATAACGTCTTGGAAGACCGCTGGTGCATTGTATAGGCCAAATGGCATAACCAGATACTCATAATGGCCGCTCCTGGTATTAAAAGCGATCTTCCATTCATGGTCTTGTTTAATCCTTACCAAGTTGTATGCACCGCGAAGGTTCAACTTGGTATATATCTTGGCACCTCTCAAACGGTGAAACAACTCTGATATAAGTGGGATGGGATAGGCATTTCATATAGTGATTCTGTTTAACCCCCTATAGTCAATGCAAGGTCTTAAATCCCCCCTTTTTTTGACACAAAAAAGAATCCAGCTCCCGCAGGAGAGGAAGAACGTCGAATGAACCCCTTGGCTAGATTCTCTTTAATATACTCCTCCATGATATCATTCTCTTTTTGTGACAACGGATAGACATGACCCCTAGGAGGCATTGTACCTGGCAATATGTCTATAGCACAATCATACGGCCTATGTGGTGGTAGGATTTCAAATCTCCCTTTATCGAACACCTCTTTAAGATCTTTGTACCATTTGGGAACCTCTGTGGAGAGCGGAGGAGTCGTGGCTACATTCAGATTGCCCACCACAGTACTCATACCCAAACATTTAGACCAACACTTAGACCCCCAGGATGCCAACTCTCCTATAGACCAATTGATAATCGGATTGTGCTTAGCTAACCAAGGATACCCCAACACGATGGGTACCGTGGGTGACTCTATGATTTGGAACTTGATTTTTTCCTTATGCATCACCCCAGTACAAAAAGAGACAGGCACAGTATCATGTGTATAGTGGGTGTCATGGAGCTGATGTAACGCTCCATGCTTCAAACCCCAAGAGACTTTATGTTCATTTATATCGTGTGTTTTTAAATATATTTTACATCGTTTGGTTTTAGTTTAATTTAGTTTAGTGTAAAATGGCGTAGCTTTGGTTTTAAAAATACTTATATCCCTGTAGGTAAATGTGTTTTTGTGTGAAACAGTAAACAATCTTTACTGCTGTGTAATTTATGCACCAGGGCTTTTCCCATTATCTAGCTGCATGTTTAATTCAAGGGATCTCTGATAGTGTGTGTTTAATCTGATGTGTTAGAACAATGGATATACAAATGTTGTGTGAGCTGAAAGGCTAGAGAATGTAAAGAATGTTTACTGTAAATAACTGACCTAATGTAATTAGTATGGGTATGCAAATTATGACTGTTGGACTTCCTGCATAAATGATGGTTGTTCATTAAAAAGTCAGAGAACTCTCAGAGCTCAGAGAGAGAGGATCCTGTTTTAAAGCATACAGCCGCGCCTGGTGTCTTTATTACAAACTACGCTACACTCCACACTCACCCTCAGAAGGCAGAGAGCGGCCTTCTGGAGATTCCTAACGGCTCCAGGGCAGAGGAACAGAAGCAGGCAGGTCAAGCCGCTCGAGGCGCCGAGGACAGCGCTCCCAGTAGCCGGGCTGACTGCAATGAAGGGGTGTCTGGAGAGCCAGGACAGACGGAAGGGAACGGTTCCTTCACAGTGGGGTCTTAATAATTTCCTGCCATCGATAATGAGAGGTACTTCTCTATCCACCAGAGGCACTTGGTGGATGGCAGCGAAACCAGAGTCTATCAGTGCTTCTGTGTTTAACCTGATTTTCTCCCAGGCTATGGACACAGGCACCACAACACGAGATCTTTTTTTCTTTTTACTAAATACGAGAGACACAATCGTATTACCCAGAATAATCGTCTCTCAGGAGATTCTAGGCTTGTTCATTTCCCCACACATTAGATCTTTTTGGTCGCTTGTAAACGGAAATGCCCTCTGTCCGCAAAATATAGGCATAGCCCCTCTTGGAGGCGATATTGTCTCTCCTCTCCTGTTACACCAGAGCGTCCTAGTATCATAGGCTCTGGTTCAGTGGGTACAGGCCTGGGAGGAGAGACAGCGTGAGCAGACCTAGGCGTAGAATTGGCCCCCCGAGTTGTTTTCTGAACCTTGCTGCGACCGGTCCTCCTGTCACGTATCTGATAATCTAGAGCAATGCAATAATCCACCAGATCCTCCAACTCCTCAGGTATTACCATAGGTGCTAGTTCATGCATAAGACTCTCTGAGCCGTTAGGAATCTCCAGAAGGCCGCTCTCTGCCTTCTGAGGGTGAGTGTGGAGTGTAGCGTAGTTTGTAATAAAGACACCAGGCACGGCTGTATGCTTTAAAACAGGATCCTCTCTCTCTGAGCTCTGAGAGTTCTCTGACTTTTTAATGAACAACCATCATTTATGCAGGAAGTCCAACAGTCATAATTTGCATACCCATACTAATTACATTAGGTCAGTTATTTACAGTAAACATTCTTTACATTCTCTAGCCTTTCAGCTCACACAACATTTGTATATCCATTGTTCTAACACATCAGATTAAACACACACTATCAGAGATCCCTTGAATTAAACATGCAGCTAGATAATGGGAAAAGCCCTGGTGCATAAATTACACAGCAGTAAAGATTGTTTACTGTTTTACACAAAAACACATTTACCTACAGGAATATAAGTATTTTTAAAACCAAAGCTACGCCATTTTACACTAAACTAAATTAAACTAAAACCAAACGATGTAAAATATATTTAAAAACACACGATATAAATGAACATAAAGTCTCTTGGGGTTTGAAGCATGGAGCGTTACATCAGCTCCATGACACCCACTATACACATGATACTGTGCCTGTCTCTTTTCGTACTGGGGTGATGCATAAGGAAAAAATCAAGTTCCAAATCATAGAGTCACCCACGGTACCCATCGTGTTGGGGTATCCTTGGTTAGCTAAGCACAATCCGATTATCAATTGGTCTATAGGAGAGTTGGCATCCTGGGGGTCTAAGTGTTGGTCTAAATGTTTGGGTATGAGTACTGTGGTGGGCAATCTGAATGTAGCCACGACTCCTCCGCTCTCCACAGAGGTTCCCAAATGGTACAAAGATCTTAAAGAGGTGTTCGATAAAGGGAGATTTGAAATCCTACCACCACATAGGCCGTATGATTGTGCTATAGACATATTGCCAGGTACAATGCCTCCTAGGGGTCATGTCTATCCGTTGTCACAAAAATAGAATGATATCATGGAGGAGTATATTAAAGAGAATCTAGCCAAGGGGTTCATTCGACGTTCTTCCTCTCCTGCGGGAGCTGGATTCTTTTTTGTGTCAAAAAAAGGGGGTATTTAAGACCTTGCATTGACTATAGGGGGTTAAACAGAATCACTATACGAAATGCCTATCCCATCCCACTTATATCAGAGTTGTTTCACCGTTTGAGAGGTGCCAAGATATATACCAAGTTGAACCTTCGCGGTGCATACAACTTGGTAAGGATTAAACAAGACCATGAATGGAAGATCGCTTTTAATACCAGGAGCGGCCATTATGAGTATCTGGTTATGCCATTTGGCCTATACAATGCGCCAGCGGTCTTCCAAGACGTTATAAATGATGTCCTGCGGGAATTTTTGCAAGTCTTCATCATCGTATATCTTGATGACATCTTGATCTATTCTCAAGATATTGAGACACACCATGTCCAGGTTTGGACAGTGTTGCAAAGGTTGCTGGAGAACTATACTGCAAATTAGAAAAGTGTCTGTTTGACATAACTTCAGTCCATATCCTGGGTTACATTATCACACCTGAGGGGTTTGAGATGGACCCAAAAAAGTTGTCGGCTATCAAAGAATGGCCACTACCTCAAGGTTTAAAAGCTATACAGAGATTCCTTGGTTTTACGAGCTATTATAGAAGGTTCATTAAGGGGTTCTCTTCCGTTGTCTCTCCGATCACTGCCATGACCAAATAGGGTGTCCAGAATCAGGTCTGGAAAGACCAAGCCCTGCAGGCATTTGAGTCACTCAAGCAGGCATTTGTCATGGCACCTATCCTATGGCATCCAGAGCCAGACTTGCCATTTCAACTGAAGATTGATGCATCCGAGATAGGAATTGGTGCAGTTCTGTCTCAGAGAGAGAGTCCTGAGGGACTTGTACATCCCTGTGGGTTTTTCTCCAGGAAAATGACACCTGCAGAGAGAAATTATGACATAGGAAACAGAGAATTACTAGCAGTCATAGCAGCCCTCAAGGAATGGCGCTATTTGCTAGAGGGTACAAAAGATCCCGTGATAATAATAACAGATCACAAAAATCTTATTTACATGGGAGACGCAAAACGTTTGAATTCCAGGCAGGCCTGGTGGTCTTTGTTCCTGTCCGGTTTCAATTTTCTGTTGACATACCATCCTGGGTCAAAAAATACGAAGGCTGATGCCTTGTCCAGGCAATTTGAGTCTTATGAACAGCATACATTCGACCATAGTCCCATTATTCCTCACGAAAGGATATTGGGTACAACAGTTCTAACTGTATCGTCTCCCTTGTTGGAGAGAATTCAAGCTGTTCAGGGTGTTGCTCCTCTAGAAAAACCTCCTGGTAAGGTCTTTGTACCAGAGGAAGAGAGAACACAAATGATATACCATGACTCCAAGCCTTATGGGCATATGGGAATAAATAAGACTCTAGCCTCTATTGAAAAACAGTTCTGGTGGGCAGGTATGTGAAGGGATATTAAGGACTACATAGCCACATGTGAAGTGTGCTGTAGAAGCAAAAATCCCCGGTCCTTACCTATAGGTCTATTGCAGCTGTTGCCGGTGCCTGAGAGACCATGGTCCCACCTCTCTATGGACTTCATTACCGATCTACCTGTGTCTCAGGGTCATACAGTGATCCTTACGGTGGTAGACAGATTCTCGAAAATGGTGCACTTCGTGCCTCTGGTCAAACTCCCTTCAGCTATTGAGCTGGTACCAGTGTTCGTGCAAAATATTGTGAGACTTCATGGGGTTCCCCTGGGAAAAGTATCCGATAGAGGAACCCAATTCGTGTCCTATTTCTGGCGAGGGTTTTGTGACAACCTCTTTATCAAGTTGAGTTTCTCCTCGGCTTATCACCCACAGACAAATGGGGCCGCAGAGAGAGCCAACCAGAGTGTCGAACAATATTTGCAGGGTTTTGTCTAAGAGAAGCAAAGTGACTGGGCAGACCTGTTACCCTGGGCAGAGGTCGAACTAAACAACTCCAGTGAGCGAAACCACGGGTGACTCACCGTTCCTTACAGTTTATGGTTATGATCCTCCCATGCTTCCCTCCGTCTTTCAAAGTACTGCAGTGCCAGCCTTAGATGAGCATCTGAATAATCTGAAAGAGACACAGAGGGTTAAGGAAATCATGGAGGTCAATTTAAAAAAGCAAAAAATAAAAGATGACAGACGCAGAGGTCCTGCACCGGTTTATACGGTTGGGGACAAGGTGTGGCTGTCGACCCGAAACATCAAACTGTTGGTGCCATCCATGAAGATGGCTCCCAGGTTTATTGGTCCTTATAAGGTGTAAAGACGTATTAACCACTTCCATGCGGAGGACGCGCTCAGCGCGTCCTCCACATGGCTCCCGGTGTGCGGAGGATGCGCTGAGCGCGTCCTCCCTTTGGGGTCAGCGTTCGGCCGGGTTCCGGCCGATCGCTGGCCCCCCCGGTGCAGGCTGACATCCTCGATGTCAGCCCAGCATCCGGAACCGCCGCCGATGAAATTTAGGTGTCATCGCGGCAGCGCGATGACACCTAATTCAGGCGCCCCCCCGCATGTGCCGAGGAGGCGCCTGAAAGGGAGGGGGGGAGGTCCTTCGGACCTCTCTCCCTCCCGATCGGCGGCGTTGCGGGGGTTAACCCAGGCACCATTTGGAAGGGCACAGCCTGCCCTTCCAAATGGTGCCTGGCATTAACCCCTGGGGAGCTGGATCGCGAATCGGCGCTGAAAAGCGCCGGTTCGTGATCCTTTCCCGGAGCTGGCCGACATCTTGGATGTCGGCCAAGCTTCCGGGAACTCCCCCTGAGGACTGGCGTCATCGTGCATAGCACGATGACGCCAGTCCTAGAGTTAACCCCTAACTACCACCAACGGTGGAGATAGGGAGTTCCAATGAACTCCCTATCTCCCGATCCGTGGCAGCTAGGGGTTAAAGTTTGGTATGGTTGGATCGGCCAGAGCATGGCCGTTCCAACGATACCAAACACTACTGTGAAAAAAGTTTTTTAAAAAAAATTAAAATTAAAATTAAAAATAAAAATATATTTAAAAAGAAATAAAAAAAAAAAAAAAACATTTTTTTTTTTTTTTTTTGGTTCGTTAATGCAGCAATATTGTTCCCATTTCAATTATAATGTGAACAATGATGCTGCACTAACGATTTTTGTATCCGGTGCGTTTGTTAAAAATCGTGTAATTTTCCCCAAAAAAAATGTAACGAGACCCCATCTCTAATTCTTTTAACAAGCGCACCCCATACAAAATATAACCGCAATTGCTCGCATGTTAAAATGTGAAAAAAAACACTTTACACGCTGTAAATTATTGAAAATACATATTTTATTGAATTTTTTGTTATAATATACAGACATGACATAACGTATACATATAATAATGACATATTATGAATCTACCGAGTCTGACGGAAAGAACGATATATAATATGTCTGGGTCATATACTAAAATAAGCCTTCAAAACACGTTTAAACATGATGAGCAAAACCGGTAAAAATGACCTCAGCACAGAGGTGTGAAAAGCCTCAGCAGCGAAAGGGTTAACCATCATATCTGCATATCCACAATGTTTTTCATGTAAGCCTTTTGAAACCCCTTACCTGCAATAGGTACACCAGAGTCACTGCTCCACCTCTGCCTATCAGGTCCCAGGGTGAGGAGGAGTATGAGGTCTTGAAGTCCCATGTGGTCCGTGGTGTCCTTCAGTACCTGGTTGACTGGGAGGGTTATGGGACTGAGGATCATTCTTGGCCCCCTGCCTGCGAAGTCCATGTGCCTCGCCTGGTTCACCAGTATCATGTGGCCCATCCTTCTGCGCCTGGTGGTCGTTCTGAGTCCGACCGTCATGGGGGGTTCTGTCATGTCCTCAGCCCCTGTGGCGCTGCCTGACGGGTCTGGGCAAGATTCTATGCCAGGAGCTGGCCGGCTGCCAGCACTGTGGAATGGCCGACCAGCGTCTGAGGGGGCGGGGCCTAGCATGGTCACGAGGAGCCACTGGGTTTAAAACAGGGCGCAAGGAGTTGCCTCGTCGCCCTGTCGTGAAGTCTGATTCCTGCATCGCTACCTACTGATTGATATTGTTTCTCTGTTGCCAACCAGTTTTTTGTATACGATCCCTGCTCCTGTTATTTGACCCGGCCTGATTTCTGACTATTCTCTGCTGATTGATTACGATCACCTGTGTGGTGTTTTGGTGGTTTAACCCCATGCTTGCCGCTGGGGTGTTTACACGCTACTGGGGAAGTGTTCCATCTCATCGGTGGGTCTTGTCCGTGGCCTCTCTAAGTGCCTATACCCAACCAAGGATTAACGTTCGCCAGCCATATATATTGTTTCAATCCGCGTTCTCAAAGTCCTGCTTATTTAATACTGATGGTCAGTGTGCGCTTACCAGCAACAATACTCGTTATTGTTTGTACGACAGACTCCGAAGTGTATGTGTTGGTTCTTACCATCTTAAGGTACTGCTGACCTGCTCCCGATTATCAGCAAACATTAAGTCCGCGCAAACAGCAGTCCGCGCAATTCACCAACTGTCTGATTTATCTGTGTTTCTCTGTATGTGCACTATCAGTCTCGAAACCTTTAGTGCTTAGTAGCGACTCAGTCTATGGTTCAACCTTGTTGCCACAAGTGTCTGATTCTGTGAGATATAATCGGTGTTTAAACGTCAAAAAGATTTCTCAGCCCGTAAGGATCTCAAGTCCGCAACTATCTAGTGGGCGCTACGATCCCCGTTATAGCTTGCCTGGCACAACTACACTGATGACAATATCGAACATGTGTCATGTAGAGGATCCAAAGCGGTACTAAGGGGTAGGGATGAGCCGTACACCCCCGTGTTCGGTTCGCATTCGAACTTGAACTTGAACTTGAACAATTTCAAACGTTCGAGTTCGGACGCGAACCGGATTCGAACTCAATGCAAGTCAATGGGACTCGAATGTTCGATTTTTAGAGTGCCCTCCAAGAGGGCATATATGCAAGATATTTGCAATAAAAGGTGTATGTGGGTACGGGTAGTGCCCTGGGGGACAGGAAACAAGGACAAAAAGTTAAAAAAAAAAAAGGTTTTTAAATGAACAGTGAGTTTTCCATGAAATAAAGGATAAGAATAAAAAATGAAAAGTTCCTTCGAATATTGTGCCTAGGAGGACCCCATAACCTGCCTGTGAAGTGGCGGATTTGTAGGATGTATAGAAACATTTAAAATGAAAAAAATGACATTTCAAATGACGGTAAATGGTTTTCCTTTAATCTATTCATAAACAACTGCTTGGGGCGACAGCCTGTATGAAAAGAGGAGACGTTTTAGGACACGCAGAACAAGTTTAGTGATTTTTTTGGCTAAATTATGGTGAAACTTATGCAGGCTTTGGATGAAAGTAACAATAGGTGCTTTAAAATTGGGCCTTTAGTGTCGGCAACAGTGCCGTCACACCGTAACCCCTCTGTGGTATTGTGGAAGAGTGCAGGGTTGGACCCTGCGGATCAAATATTAAAATGATTGGAATCTGGTACACGCGTCAGTGCACCCAAATATTGTGCCTTTGGTGGCAGCAAGTGCCTTCACACTGTAACCCCTCCGAGGTATTGTGGAAGAGTGCAGTGCTGGAGGTTTTGGGAATGCAGAAGAGATCCCTGATCTATTCAGTTACATCAGCATCAGGGGAGTGATAGTTGCTGTTCCAGGACTGATTCATTTTTATAAATGTCAGCCGGTCTAGAGAGTCGGTGGACAGATGCACTCTTTTGTCTGTCACAAAACCTCCAGTGGCACTGAACGTCCTTTCAGAAAGCACGCTGGATGAAGGGCAACCTAGTAGCTGCATAGCATATTGGCTAAGATCTGGACATTGATCCAATCTCAACATCCAGTAAGCCAGTGGATCATCTGCTGTAAAGGTATCCAGGTCTGCCCTTGCCCCTAGGTAGTCCTGCACCATACGGTGAAGACGCTGGCAATGGGTGCCTACATTTGACGTCCCTGGGCGTCGTGGACTAAAAAAAATTAAAAAGGCATCAGTCAAGTGGCCCCGGCCTTCACCGCTCTTCCTCTGATCATCTGCATCCTCAGAAGCACGTGTGTCATCACTTGGTAACCTACCAGTGCCTGTAAAGGTGTTACACAAGTGTCGCTTTAGAGTGTCCTCAAGTTGTTTCATCCTGTGCTCCCCCTGTGAGGGCAGGATGAGCTCTGCAACCTTACCCTTGTATCGTGGATCAAGAAGGGTTGCCAACCAGTAATGATCCCTTTCCTTGATAGCACGAATCCTGGGGTCCTTTAGCAGGCTTTGCAGGATAAGAGAGCCCATGCAGCGTAGGTTGGAGGTGGCATTAGCTTCAGAGTGTTCCTGGTTGCTGAGAATGACCGTATCGTGCACTACCTCCTCCCAGCCATGTACTAGTCCTTGGGTTTCTGGGGACATAAAACCTTGAGAAATCCCCACCTTCAAAACCTTGAGAAATCCCCACCAAAAATATTCCTCCTCCTCCTCATCCTCCTCCTGTCTGATCTGAGGACCCGCAGGAATGCTGTTGGTGTAAAGACTGGGGCCTTGAGAGCTAGGGAAGTCCTCCTCTTCCTCCCGCTGCTCTGCCTCTAGTGCCACATCTATACTTCCCTGCAGAGTGCGCTCCAGCAGGAAAACTAAAGGAATTGTGTCACTGATGCATGCACTGTCCCTGCTCCCCATCCTCGTTGCCTCCTCAAATGGTAACAGTACAGTGCATGCATCCTTGATCATCAGCCACTGAGGGGGGGAAAAAACAAGTTGACCTGAACCTGTCCTTGTGCCATACTCACACAGGTACTCATTGATGGCCCTCTGCTGCTTGTGCAGACACTGCAGCATTGCCAATATCGAGTTCCACCTGGTGGGCATGTCACAGATCAGGCAGTTTGTGGGAAGGTGGAATTCTCTTTGAATTTCTGGCAGGCGAACACTTGCTGGGAATGACCATCTGAAGTGGCTGTAGACTTTTCTGGTCTGGCTGAGAAGCTCTGCCAGCCCTGGGTACCTGGTTAGGAAACGCTGTACCACCAGATTTAGGACGTGTGCTAGACATGGTATATGTGTCAACTTACCCAGGCATAGGGCAGAGAGAAGGTTGCTGCCATTATCACAGATGACCATTCCCAGCTCAAGCTGGCGTGGTGTTAACCATCTCTGCGCCTGCCCCTGCAGAGCTGACAGACTTTCTGGCCCGGTGTGGCTCCTGTCCCCTAAACAAACCAGCTCAAGCACAGTATGGCATCTTTTTGCTTGAGCCATTGCATAGCCCCTGCCATGCCTCAGTTTAACTGCCAATTCACCAGAGACATTGGAGGAGGAGGAGGAGGAGGAAGAGGAAGAGGAAGAGGTGGTGGATCAGACAGACCTCATATAAGCAGCTTTCTGGAGGCATGGTGGATGAGCAAACTCCAGCACAGAGCCCAGTCATGGATCCCTCCCAGCTGCAAGCAGAGTTACCCAGTGTACCGTGAAGGAAATGTAATGGCCCTGTCCATGCTTGCTGGACCACGTGTCTAAAGTCACGTGCACCTTGCTGCTGACTGCCTTTCCCAATGACTCCATAACATTGTCTTACACGTGCTGGTATAGTGCTGGTATGGCCTTCCATGAAAAGAAATGGTGTTTTGGAACCTGCCACTGTGGTACAGCACATTTGGCAAATTCATGGAAGGAAGCAGAGTCCACCTGTCACGGTGGCCCCCCTCAGGTGCCAAAGAGGGGTCCTTGATGCTGAGTATTTTAAGCCCTTTAGGCTGGTATGTGTTCTGCATAATGCAGAACCCTAGACACTGAATACAGAAATAACCAGACAAGACAAGACTGTAACACACAAAAGGAACGCCCTGCTCTGGGGTAAGGTCCTTTGGATGGCCTTCTGATCTACACAGAGTACAGGGTGGGAAAACATACAAAATTAAATGACACACGATGAACAATCAGGGGTTAAACAGACATGACATGAACAACGGTGCTAACTAGAAAGAGATCCTTGATATGTTCTCTAAAACAATAAGTAACTGTACTAAATACAAAGACACAGAACACCAGACTTGACAGGAATAAAGTCTAAAACCTGCAGGGGAGGACTTCACTAGAAACAGATTATGCTGCAACCAGCACAAACCACTGGATGCATTGCGATTAGGTCTTACACCAGAACTAGAAACATAAACAACAGAGTCTGTAGTGTGGTACAAACAAACCAGAACCTGAAGACTACACATAGAAAACACAAAATGGGATAAAGCAAGAGAATAGTCAATATACGCCAGTAGTCAAAAACCAGAAATCCCAATAGACGGTACCAAAGGTTGATCCGAAGAATGGTCAGGATACGTAGCCAGAAGTCAATAAACCAAGATAACACGATATGCAAGACTATAACAGGAACTCAGCAAAGCAGAACTATACTGGATCAGTGATCCATTGTACTGACTGCCATTATATAGGGCAGTTCAGGTCATGTGACCACAAGTCTGGTCAGACGCTGAGACTCCAGGGGCGGAGAACCAGCCAGATTAACCCTATAATCAAAAAGGGTTGAGAAGAACTCATAACCAGTGGACATGGCTGGTGGGAACGTAACACCACCAGCTGGAAAGGCAGCAGCTGTAATGCGAGTAATTTTGCCAAGCTTGCATTTAAACGTTGTGCTTGGGGATGGTTGGGACTATATTTTTTCTTCCGCTGCAGCAGCTGGGGCAACTAAATCTGACTGCATAAATCTGCAGCTGATGGGATGCTGGCAGATTCAGAGGAAGGACGTGGTACACTCATTACTGTAGCATCATCCCTGTCAGTGGAGGTTGTAGGCAATGACATGGCAGGCCATATAGTGGGGGTGAGACAGATGAGGAGGAGGACCTATGCAAAGTGTTGTTCCAACGGGATGCATGGAAGGTGGTCATATGTCACATCAAGCACGTGGTACCCAAGTGTCTGATGTCTTTCCCACGCTTGATCCTCTTCCGACATAGCTTGCAAATAGCAATGCTGCAGTCTGCTGCACATGTCATGAAGAACTCCCAGACAGCAGAGATCCTGGATGTGTGCTGTGAGACAACAGCGCTCTGCACCTGAGCAGCTCTGACAACTGATGCCTTGGACTGGCTACAGTTGCTCATAGAAGACATTCTGCCTCATTTTTGTTGTGCCTCCTCCTCCTCCTCCCTTGACTCCTCTGTTCGATCAGGCCCCCAGATGGAATCAGTGACCTCATCATCGTCATCACCCCCTATCTCCTCGTCACTGGAGCCAACCTCACAATATGCTGCAGCTGCTGGGGAACATGAGTGCCAGTTCTTTGTGTGTCACTGGCACCCCCACCCTCTAGGCTGATTATACTCCCTTCCTTAACCTCAGAGTTTGAATCAGAGCACTGGAGTTGCTGCGCATCCTCAAGCAGCATGTCACTGTCACTGTCGTCAAACAATTCAGCTGACTCCTCCGTGTGTGATAGTGAGGCTACGGCAGGAGTAGCTGTGGACATGGAGGCTGAATTAGATGTTTTGGCAGCTGAGGTGGACTGTAAACCACTTCAAGCCTGACTGGCAGAGGACTCAGAGGATGAGGATGGCCTGGTTAGCCAATCCTGCAAATCCTCTGTATGTTGCTGCTGCTTAAGACCGCCAGCACCAGTTAGAAAGGACAAGCGTGCCTCTGCAGAGGATGCACCACGTCCACGACAACCAGGGGCACAGCCTTCCGACACAGAGGCTGCTTGTCCTCTTATCTGTGTCTGGGAGCATCTGCCTGTCCTTTTTTGTCTTTCCGACATGGTGAGTGATATATAGATTAAAGATATACAGATTTTCCAGAACAATGCTCTAAGTCAGTGATACACCCTGATAGCCTTTGCAGTGTCAACACACAGATTCAAATTCACACAACTCTGGTATAAGTCAGTGATACAGCCTAATAGCCTGGCAGCAGCTGGCAGTGAGAAGACAGATTACAATTCCCAGATATCTGCTAGAAGTATGTGGGACCCCCTGATAGCTGGCAGTGAGAAGACACAGATTACAATTCCCAGATATCTGCTAGAAGTATGTGGGACCCCCTGATAGCTAGCAGTGAGAAGACACAGATTACAATGGGTTTTTAGAGCACTGGGCTCATTTTGCACTGGGGTACAATCTGTATAGTTGTGATAGATTGCACCTGAATGGAAGAGGGTCTGCTGTGCTAGGGGAGAGGATGGTTAAAAGGTTGGAGGAGACTTTAAACTAGTGGAAGGGGGGGAGGGATACAGTATCTTACAAAATGGAGACAGAGCAGATAGCGGAAGGGTTTCAGTTCAGACTAAGGGGGGTGGAGCCGGGGGATGGGTAATGTAAGAACAGTGGAGGCATGTAATGTAAAGTCGCATTCAGCATGTGTGGGTAGAGACAACATTAAATGTATGCTTGCTAATGCAAGGAGCCTTAATAACAAGATGGGGGAACTAGAGGTAATAGCATACACTAAGCAATACGACATTATAGGAATAACAGAAACATGGTGGGACGAAACGCATGACTGGGCTGTAAACTTAAACGGTTATACATTGTTTAGAAAGGATAGGAAACATAAGAAAGGGGGTGGAGTGTGTTTATATGTAAATCAGGATTTAAAGCCTAATATTACACAACTGGAAAGCGATGAGGGAAATGTGGAATCCTTATGGGTAAATATTTCGTTGGGGAATAAACAGGGAAGTCAATTATTGGTTGGCATATGCTATAAACCACCTAATATAGATAATGATGAGGAAGAACAACTGTTAGAGCAAATTAGGAAGGCTGCACATCATGGTAGCACTTTAATTATTGGAGATTTTAATTACCCGGACATAAATTGGGATAGTGGGACTAGTAATTCAGCAAAGGGAATCCGGTTCCTGAACATTTTAAATGATACCTTCATGTCACAACTGGTAGAAACACCAACTAGAGAGGATAACTGTCTGGATCTGGTTATAACAACTAATGTGGATCTTTTCTCAAATATTAATGTAAAAGAACAGTTGGGAAATAGCGACCATAACATGGTGACTTTTGAAATAAACTCAAAAAAACACATTCATAAGGGGCATGCTAAAATATATAATTTTAAAAAGGCCAACTTTATTAAAATAAAGGAAGCTCTCAATGTCATTGACTGGCAGAAACTCTTTCACGGGAAAAACACTGAGGATAAGTGGAATATCTTTAAACTAACACTAGAAAAGTACACGTCACAATATATTCCACTGGTTAATAAATATAAAAGAAACAGACTGAAACCAATGTGGCTTAGTAGGAAGGTAACTAAGGAAATGAAAAATAAAAAGAAGGCATTTAAAGCTTTTAAATTTGATAAATCTGAGGCATCCTATAAAGCATATAGGGCAGCCAATAAAGCATGTAAAAATGCGATTAGATGGGCTAAACTAGAAAATGAAAAAGAAATAGCCAAAGAGAGCAAGACCAACCCTAAAAGATTCTTTAGGTACATAAATTCTAAAAAACCCAAGAGTGAAAATGTAGGTTCACTAAAATCTGAGTCAGGGTTATTGTTAACTGAAGATCAGGATAAAGCAGAAATTTTAAATGATTATTTTTCTTCAGTATTTATCAAAGAGAAACCTATAACAGGAGACATGAAATTCATTAATAAAAACTTACTAATACAAAGTGACTGGTTGACTCAGGACAAGGTTTTACACAAATTAAACAATGTGAATGTTAATAAAGCCCCAGGGCCAGATGGAATTCACCCGCGAGTACTAAGAGAGCTATGTGTTGAAATATGTAAACCTCTGTTCTTAATCTTTCAAGATTCTTTTCTTTCAGGAATAGTACCAGAGGATTGGAGAAAAGCTGACGTGGTCCCTATATTTAAGAAAGGTTTAAAATTTGTGCCTGGGAATTATAGACCTGTGAGCTTAACATCTGTGGCTGGGAAAGTATTTGAGGGGTTACTAAGGGATAATATTCAGGAATTTATTGGGAGGTATAATGTAATTGGCAAAAATCAGCATGGTTTCATGAAACACAGATCATGTCAGACTAACCTAATTACGTTCTATGAGGAAGTAAGTAGAAGTATAGATCAGGGGGTCGCAGTGGATGTGATTTACTTAGATTTTGCCAAAACTTTCGACACAGTTCCACACAAAAGGTTACTACTTAAATTAAGAAAAATGGTCTAGATGAAAATACTTGTTCTTGGATAGAAAACTGGCTAAAAGATAGGGTACAGAGAGTGGTCATAAATGGTACATTTTCAAGATGGACACCAGTGGTAAGTGGTGTCCCTCAGGGGTCTGTTATAGGACCAATACTATTCAATTTATTTATAAATGACCTTGAGATAGGCATTGAAAGTCATGTATCAGTGTTTGCAGATGACACAAAGCTAGGAAAAGTAATACAATGTGAGCAGGATGTTACTTCGCTGCAGAGGGATTTAGATAGATTAGGGGACTGGGCACTTAAATGGCAGATGAGATTTAATCTAGATAAATGTAAAGTTATGCACTTTGGAGTGAAGAACACACAAGCAATTTATACCCTAAATGGTACGGAGTTAGGGAAATCCAAGCAGGAGAAGGATTTGGGAATAATCATAGACTTCAAACTAAGTAACAATGTGCAATGTCAAACAGCAGCCGCCAAGGCCAGCAAAGTACTGGCATGCATTAAAAGGGGAGTTCACTCACGGGATGAAAACATAATTTTGCCTCTGTATAAATCAATGGTCAGGCCGCACCTTGAATATGCCGTGCAATTTTGGGCACCTGTCTTAAAAAAAGATATTATATCGTTAGAAAAAGTGCAGAGACGGGCAACTAAATTAATAAGGGGGATGGAAGGGTTAAGTTATGAGGAAAGACTAACAAGCTTAAACCTGTTTAGTTTAGAGAAAAGGCGCCTTAGAGGGGATCTGATAACCTTATATAAATATATACGGGGCCATTATCAACCATTGTCTGATAACCTATTCACTAACAGGACTATACATAGGACAAGGGGTCATCCATTTAGACTGGAAGAAAGAAAATTTAGCTTAAAGCATAGGAAGGGTTATTTTACGGTGAGAACAATAAAGCTGTGGAATTCTCTGCCTGTTGAGGTGGTTGGGTCAGAGTCTGTACAGACTTTTAAAAAACGACTGGATGACTTCCTGCAGACACAGAATATTAAGGGTTATAATATTTAATATGTGGGTAAAAGCTTCTTGATCCAAGGAGAAATCTGACTGCCATTCTGGGGTCAAGAAGGAATTTTTTCCCAGTATGTTGCATATTGGCAAGCATTCAGACTGGGTTTTTTGCCTTCTTTTGGATCAACAGCAGTAGGTTATGTGGGAGAAGCTGAACCCGATGGACGCATGTCTTTTTTCAGCCTATATAACTATGTAACTATGTAACTATGTAACATTTCCCAGATATCTGCTAGAAGTATGTGGGACCCCCTGATAGCTGACAGTTAGAAGACACAGATTACAATTCCCAGATATTTGCTAGAAGTATGTGGGACCCCCTGATAGCTGGCAGTGAGAAGACACAGATTACAATTCCCAGATATCTGCTAGAAGAAAGTGAGACCCCAATAGCTGGCAGTGAGAAGACACAGATTACAATTCACAGAAATCTGCTAGACGTCTGAGAGACACGCATAAAGGAACAATCTCCTCTCACTCCTGCAAAAAAACACGTGCTGGGGCTGCGAGGAACCCTTATATAGTGTGCTGCAGGATTTAGCTCTGTGAGCCCATGATTGGGCACAATTTGCCCAATCAGGACTCTGAGCCCTGATTGGCATAGTCTTGCACCTGTGGTCAGGTGCAAGGCTGTAGCCAATTACAAGCTTCGGGCCAGTGGAAAAGTGCATTGTGGTCCATTGTGGTGCACTGTGGGCGAACACGCCGCAAACATGCGGAAATGTTTGATGTTCGCCGAACGGCCGAACAGGCAATGTTTGAATCGAACTCATGTTTGGATCGATCCGCCAGCCCATCCCTACTAAGGGGGCAAATAATGGCGTTCGCGGCCCGGAAACGGAAAGAAGACTCTCAACACCTTACCAGGGCTCACTCAGATTTGCTCAGAAGTTATAAAGCTTACTTGACCGCTCCAAATCGCATAGCCTTGCAATCGTATAAGCAAGATAAATCCAGATACGACTCCCTAGCTACCACTCAGGCGACACGCGCTTGGCAGCACCAGGTAATTCAAAGAGATTTGAAAAGTCACTGCACGTTCGGTGACTTTTTGTTCTCTTCAATTCGGTTTGTTTTGACGATTCCCAGTTCGGCGACCCTGCGGTGTATTCAGCAAGCACCACAGGGTCCCCGAATTGCAGGGAAAGGTCGCCGCAAACCCGCCGAAAACTAACCGCAAAACCCGGCGAATGCACGCCGAAAACCCACAAAAACATCTAGATTAATCCGCCGGAAAAAGCCGAGCAGGAGACGATCACACGCAGCGAAGCTGCCGGAAAAAGCCAACACCGCAGACGAATGGAGTGAATAAATTAGCAAAACAGTTTGCTTGAATGTTTGAAAAGTGAAACGCTGTTTGCAAAGAAACTACTGAGCGAAAATGTCTGAAATTGACATATGAGGTCCAGGGAATGATAATAAAAAGGGCTGTTACAGAAAAAATAAGTTTAAAAAAAATCCAGGAAAATGCTTAAAACATCCTAAAAAAAATCTAGAAATAAAGAGACTTTTTACTGCAGAATTTTATAATGAACAGTTTATTAGATATTGAACTAAAACGGGAATATTTTTTTGGCTAGGGACAGATGAGCGCATTTTCTGCGGCCACCGTCAAAATGTACGTCGATGCGTGCGCACAAATTTTTTCACGAATACGCTTGAGTGTCTCGGACGATGCTCAATTCTGGACGTATTCCATGACGGTGGGGTGAAAAAAGAGTAAAAATCAGATGAATCTAATCACTTGAGAAATGAAATAATAAGGGCAAGGGTTATAAAAAGCCGTTTTGGGGATGGTGGCGTTTTTCAAAGATGGATCCTGCACACGTCTTTGTGTTTGGTGTGATGGGGTACCTGTACCTAAAGAGGAAGAGAAAGCGGCGAACCTGGGTTCATGAATCAACGCTGCCAGACCCACGCATGGACACTTTGTGACGCTGTACAGGCCACTGCGAGAGAGGGACCCGTGAGTTCTTCAACTACATGCGGATGTCCATCGCCTCCTTTGATGAACTGTTGTCGCGGGTACGGGAGCCACTGACCAAGAGGGACACCAACATGCGGCCCGCCATACCACCGGAGGAGATGATAGTCATCACTTTGAGGTACGTACTGTCACACACCTGTATACATGACATCGCTGCCAGTCACCTGACATGAGTGCATCATGTCTGTAGTCACATGCCCACTGTTACATGCACACACACACACACACGGGCATCACATCACACGTACATAATCATAAATGACTCTGACAACAATGTTGAAAAATAATACTATAATATGAAAAGAAACTGTAATATATTATGGACATATATTACAACTCGTAAACTGAAGGTCAGTATATATACAAAATCAAAACAATAACACATAATAAACAAATAATAAAACATATTTAGCTCATGTATCAAAGTTGCTGATACCGCAGAGCATCTGGGTCATGAGGGCCGGTGGTGTGGCTACAGCTGGACCCCGACTCCGTGTGTGGCCTGGCTCCAGGGGGCATGGCTGGGTGGGTGGACAGCACCTCACTGGAGACGGAAGATCCACTGGCGGATTGTGGCACAGCATGGTAGGCGGCTGCGTGATGGGGACGTGAAAGGATGTCCTCCAATATTGCCAGAGATCTGTGGCGATACTCCATTTTCTCTGCCTCGCTCATCTTGTTCAGGAGGAGCGTACATGCATTGGAGAAAGACATGTCCACGGAGTCCGCAAGCATGCAGCGTTGGTGTGCATGGGTGGTCTGTGCCTCCATGAAGGTGAGCATGGCCTGCTCGAGGTCTGCAGCTTGTGCCCTTCTCTTCTGGCCAGGTCTGGTGCTGACCGTTGTCGCGGTACCTGCCACCTGTGGTGTCGCCAAATCCTCCTCCATCTGCGACTCAGCACCACCCTGGTTCTCCTCCTCCTGGCAGCTGGCATAATCTCCTGGCACCATTTGTTGTGCCTGGGTGCCGGAGGTCGATGACTGGTCCATGCTGCTGACACTCCTGCGCGGCTCCTGGGTCCTGCGGAGGAACGATAGCTGCTCTGCATATATGTAGCCACGGACCTTTTTCGCACCAGCTCCAGAGCGCGCAGCCATGGCCTGCTTCTTCTGGACGCGCATGTAGTTGTCGCGTACTGTGCGCCATTTGTTCATCGCCTCTTGTGCTGCAAAACATGATGAGAGTGACATTAGCTTGTGTTCATGGTATGTGATCATATTCAAACATTTTTGTTTTGTCTTCTAGGTATCTCGCTAGTGGGTGCAGTTTGAAGGATCTGCATTATAGCTTCCGCGTTGGCAGATCAACAGCTGGTGAGATCGTCCGCAAGGTGTGCCAAACAATATGGGAGACCATGAAGGGCGAATGTTTGCCAAGACCGACACATACGGCATGTCTGGAAATTGCAGCAGGATTCTGGGAGAGAGCCAACTTTCCAAACTGCCTGGGAGCCGTGGATGGCAAACATGTCCGCATAGTGAAGCCACCGCACAGTGGCTCACTGTATCAGAATTATAAACATTACTTTTCTATTGGCCTACTGGCGGTGTCAGATGCCAACTATAGTTTCGTGTATGTGGATGTCGGTTCATACGGCAAGGACTCTGACTCCACACTGTTCAGGAACTCCACACTGTGGAATGAAATTGAGAGTGGGACCCTGAACATCCCCAGAGCCGCACCATTGCCTGGCAGTGACGTGACAGTCCCCTATGCCTTCGTGGGTGACGAAGCATTCGGACTATCCACACACCTCCTAAGGCCCTACTCAGGGACACACCTGACTGTGAAGAAGCGGGTGTTTAATTATAGGCTGTCGCGGGCCGAGACGGTATGTGGAGTGTACCTTTGGCATACTGACCAACAAGTGGAGGATTCTACATAGACCGCTGGATGTCAATGTGGACTTCTGTGTGGACATAGTGAAATGCTGTTGCATTCTACATAACTATGTGCGGGCCAGGGATGGTTTTAATTTTGACGATACCTCACAGTTGTCGGTCTTGAGGATGATGTGAACTATGACATCATAGCTGTGAATAGATACAGCAACAGGTATCGCGATGCTCTATCTAATTATTTCATCAGTGATGCAGGTGAGGTGCCCTGGCAGCTGGGGAGCATTTGAGTTTCACATCAATGATTTCATTTGTTTGTTTATTATTATTATTGTGATTTACATTTATGGGATTATGAATTAAATAATATTATACTCACTCTGTATGTGCTGCTCCTTCTCGGACCACGTATCGTACTCCGGGTACACCTGACGGGACACCTCGACCCATGCGCTCGCCTTCTTCCCCTTGTCCTTATAACGCTCGCAGGCCGTATCCCAGATCCCTGGATGCTCCCCCACAGCGCTGATGAGCCTCTCGACGTCCATCTCTGGTCCAGACATCATTCACAGTCGCAGGTACTCACCAACGCAATTCTAGGGAAATCTGGCTGTTCGAACGTTATGTAGGCCGACACACTAGCAGCGTCTGACGTCTCCTAATCACGCACACACGCTGCCATGCGGCCGCCGCGCACTCTGTACGTCAGTAGCAGCGGTTTCACGTTCTGAGAAAAATGCGTTCATTTGCTGGTTGCGTGTGTCGGCGCACTTTCGTACGCACGTACTTCGTATATATTGGCCGTCATTGGCCGTTATGTGCTGCTACTGCCGCCGTGATTTAGTGCGTCTGCACGCGCGTTTCGACTGCCCCACTCTGACCCTAGCCTTACATTGAAGCCTATGGGATTCGCCTGAATAAACTTGCCGAATTAAACCACCGAACAGCAGGGCATTTCGGGAACCTTTCACTGCTGGTTTTTGTTCTCTGAATAGCCGAAGCTTTGCTTTTTTATGGGGATTTCACTGCCCTCGAACAGGCACCGTATGTGCAGGCAATTCGCCAGGACTGTCAAGGTTATTCAGAGAGCGGTGAAAAGCAGGAGAATGACTGGAGAATGGAAAATTCTAGGTCAAAATAGCTGATTTGGAAAGTGAGATAAATGGGAGAATTTTTATGTTTTGGCTATTTTGACCTAGAATTTTCACTTCTCCAGTTATTCTCCTGCTTTTCACCGCTCTCTGAATAACCCTGTGAATATTTAATCCCTAGGTGAAAAATAGCATTGCTTTAGATGTTAAAAGCGGGCAATGAGGAAACTTTGTATTTTTTTCACACAGCAGTTAAATGCAGCATATTAGAAGAAGTTTTAGGAGGGAAATTAACACTTCTCACTCAGAACAGAAGCAGACACCACACCTTCATTCTACATTCAATGCATCAAATTCATTACACCAGACTAAAAACACCTGTTGTTATGCCGTTTGAAAAACACAGGTCATTTAGAGGTAAGAATCTTTGCATGTACACATTAGTTTTTAATTCAATATCTAATAAACCGTTGCTTATAATATTCTGCAGTAAAGAGTCTCTTTATTTCTAGATTTTTTAGTATTTTTTTAAGCATTTTTTATACTTTTTTCAAAATTTCTTTTTTTTGCGAACTCGAACCGAACACACCCAAAAAGTTCGAAGTTTGCGAACTTTCGAACGACCAAAGTTCGAATCGAACTCCGAACTGATCGAACCGAACAGCTCATCCCTAGTCCTCAGGACCCTCACAAACCTCCCTTTCTCTCACTATGTTTACAGGGTCATCCAGACGTAGACCCCTTGCTTGATGTGCCTAGAGGGGTGTCAGCTATACCCTCCTAACAAGGCCGAAACCATCGTCGGGGTTTCTGCACCTCTCATGCAGGGATGACGTCCTTGGCAATCAGTACTGGCCACCCTTTTTGGGTGAGAGCAGGCTGATTTGCATATGGAGCATTCATCCCTGTAATGGCACAAGCAAGCTAAAACCTTTTGAGACCTAAGCAGGCACCCACCGCAGAGCAGGCCACTAGTGCTGTTGCTCGTCCCCAGGACCCTCACAAACCCCCCTTTCTCTCACTATAAGTTTACAGGGTCATCTAGACGTGGACCCCTTGCTTGATGTGCCTAGACGGGTGTATTGCATAGATTCTCATAGGTATTCTCTAATAATACCAGACCAGCGTGTCGCGCCACCTTAAATGTTCAAATGGGGGGTGTATAACCGCTCAAATAGACATGGCATAGCCTAAATATAACAGTTATAGGGGTCAAGATTGAAAACCCTGATGTTACAAACCAGAATATCTCCTTCACAGAGACCGAACTGCCATACAAAATAATTGCAAAATCAAAGAGCTACGCCCTCATTGGTAGGGGCAAAGACACAGTAAGCGGTAGGTACATAATGACAAACAAAAACCAACAGCTAAAATGCCTCACTTGTCGACATGTTTTGAAGAGATGGAGTCCCCCTTCTGTACCTTTCCCTTAAATAGAATGAAGACAGATTACTGCACCGCCATTAATGGCCCCTTTTTAAAGGCGTTTTTTTATAAATGGCCTCCCATATTCAGAGAGAGGGTTTTCTCAAAGATTGGGAGGAAGCGGCAAATACCTGTTCATGGATAGTGAAGAGCCAAACACCCCCGTGTTTGGTTCGCATTCGAACTTGATCAATTTCAAATGTTCGAGTTCGGACGCGAACCGGATTCGAACTCAATGCAAGTCAATGGGACTCGAACGGTCAATTTTTAGAGTTCCCTCCAAGAGGGCATATATGTAAGATATTTGCAATAAAAGGTGTATGGGGGTCCGGGTAGTGCCCTGGGGGACAGGAAACAAGGACAAAAAGTAAAAAAAAAAGGTTTTTAAATGAACAGTGAGTTTTCCATGAAATAAAGGTTAAGAATAAAAAATGAAAAGTTCCTTCGAATATCATGCCTAGGAGGTCCCCATAACCTGCCCGTGAAGTGGCGGATTTGTAGGATGTATAGAAACATTTAAAATGAAAAAAATGACATTTCAAATGACGGTAAATGGTTTTCCTTTAATCTATTCATAAACAACTGCTTGGGGCGACAGCCTGTATGAAAAGAGGAGACGTTTTAGGACACGCAGAACAAGTTTAGTGATTTTTTTTGGCTAAATTATGGTGAAACTTATGCATGCTTTGGATGAAAGTAACAATAGGTGCTTTAAAATTGTGCCTTTAGTGTCGGCAACAATGCCGTCACACCGTAACCCGTCTGTGGTATTGTGGAAGAGTGCAGGGTTGGACCCTGCGGTCAAATATTAAAATGATATGAATCTGGTACAGGCGTCAGTGCACCCAAATATTTTGCCTTTGGTGGCAGCAAGTGCCTTCACACCGTAACCCCTCTGAGGTATTGTGGAAGAGTGCAGTTGTGGAGGTTTTGGTAATGCAGAAGAGATCCCCGATCTATTCAGTTACATCAGCAGCTATAACAAAACCGGGTCAGCAATGTTGAGGCACTTGTACTGCGCTACTGTATATGGTGAGAATCAGCACGCACAAGTAGCAACAAGAAGCAAACAGAACAGGCAGGGAATACACAGAGAGAATAGTCAAATGGCAGGCAAAGTCGGCAACAGATCGTGTCCTCAGAACAAGCAGGGTCAGTAACAAGTATACAAACTGATTCGGTAAGCTAGTGATGCGGGAATAAAGGCTGAGACACACTGAGCGTGTAGCGATGCACAGCGTAGCGAAGCGAAGAGAAGCAAACATTTTGCAGGCTTGACTTCACTCCACTCCGCCTCGCAGCGTGTCTACACTGCATTACGTTTGCTTCTCACCGCACTGGACAGGAATCCACTAACTAAATTAAAATGTACACACAAAACCGTTTTATTTTCACAAAGCACATGTTATATAGGCAAAAAAAGTTTCTACTCAATAAAATACATCAAAAACTACTGTTAATTTAATAGGAATAGTATAAAAATATATAAAAAAAGGTAACCCCTGATCATATATATTATATGGACACGGAGCGCTGTGTATATAGTAGGGATGCATTGATACCACCAGGGCCGGCGCTAGTGTAAGGCGGCACAGGCGGCCGCCTCACTGTCCTGGCTTGCTGTCAGTGTGAGGGGTGGAAAAATTCTGTTTTTAAATACAGGAAGCAGAGCTATGAATGATCTTCAGACATCAACCAGGGGCCCAGCCGCGCACTCTCAAACCGATGCAGTGCAGTGGTGTATTTAGGTTTTGTGCTGCCCTAGGCCTGACTAAACTCGTGCACCCCCTAATTTAAATTTGACGCACCCCTTCCTGTCAAGGACACACCTCTTCCTGGTTAATCCCCACCCTTCCTCTTTAAGCTCCACCTTTTCCTCTTAGAGCTCCGCCTTTTCCTCTCTTTATATTAAAAGTGGATACCAAGTGCCTACTTGTATATTTTGTATATCATTTCAAATGTATCTATTGAGATAAAGAAAATTATGAAATGTTTAAATTCAAGTATTTTTACAAAGAACAGCCACGCATGTCAAGTAAACGGTATCACAGCCGCTCTAATTGGTGGAACAATAAAATCCACAGAAACGTGCACTGCATATGAGCGTATCACAGAGCTGCATAGCAATAAAACCCACAGAAATGGGCACTGTGTATGAGCATATCAGAGCTGCAAAGCAATAAAACCCACAGAAATGTGCAGTGTGTATGAGCATATCACAGAACTGCACAGCAATAAAACTCACAGTAATGTGCAGTGTGTATGAGCGTATCCCAGAGCTCCAGGGCAATAAAACTCACAGTAATATGCAGTGTGTATCACAGAATCCACAGCAATTAAACTCCCAGCAATGCAATGTGCGGTGTGTATGAGTGCATCAGAATTCACAGCAATAAAACTCACAGCAATGCAATGTGTGGTGTGTGTCAGCGTATCAGAATCCACAGCAATAAAACTCCCAGCAATGCAATGTGCGGTGTGTATGAGTGCATCAGAATCCACTGCAATAAAACTCCCAGCAGTGCAATGTGTGGTGTGTGTCCACGTATCAGAATCCACAGCAATAAAACTCCCAGCAATGCAATGTGCGGTGTGTATGAGTGCATCAGAATCCACTGCAATAAAACTCCCAGCAATGCAATGTGTGGTGTGTATGAGTGCATCAGAATCCACTGCAATAAAACTCCCAGCAAACCGAGTGTGTATGAGCACACAGCAATTATTTATTCTACATTTACCGGCCTCTGTCCGCGGTAGGGCTGTGTGCAGAGTCAGCAGGGACTGTGTACAGACTCAGCAGGAGGTCCCTCCAGGCCACGTTAGGATCACGGCTGTGCCTGTGCGTGGAGCCATCTTGTCAGCAGTGGGGTGCCACTGCCAGAGGGTGCACCGTGGCTTTGATTCCCTTCCCGGTGGGTGTTCAGTCCAGAATAGAGTGACAGTCCATGTTAACGAAAGGGCGGGCAGCTGCGTGCATGCGTGTCACATGGTTCAGCCAGTCAGGTGGTACTGAGACTCAGTACCACCTGACTGGCCAGTCCGAGTGTGACCTGCACGCAAGCAGCCTCACCAGGAGCCAGGCAGCTCAATGACAAATTTTTATCACTGCAGTGCTGGTTAAGGAAAGGTCCACTTTAAACAGCAGTAAGCAGACAGGGCTTCATATTCTTCTGAAACCCCCCCCCTTTACCTGCCGTTTACTGTAATCTTCTCTCTCTGGACTCAAATCACATCCCCCTCCCCTCTCCTAGAGCTGCTGTGGGGCAGGGGAGGAGCTATGGAGGGAGGAGAGGGGGATTTTTATTCTATTCGATTTTATTCCGTATGCAAACGCCATGCTCCGCTGCTCGTTGTTTGAGAACACAGCTCAAAGCTGACACACAGTGACAGTGGCACCTCCTAGTACCCCTAATGACACCCCAATAATCACTGGTACCTGGGGCGGCCCGCCCTCCGCCACTCCTCTAAGTACACCACTGCTCTGGTGATATGCTCACACACAAGGTTGGCGAACTGCCAGCAAGTACGGTGCTGTTTGAAGGCAGTGCAAATCCCCATAGAGAAGTAATGGTTAATCTATTCAGAGAACACCAAACAGCAGAGAAATGTCAGTGAAATGCCCTGATGTTCGGTGGTTTCAATCAGCAGGTTTATTCAGGTGAACCCCATAGGTTTCAATGTTAAAAATATTCCCGTTTTTTATGCAATATCTAATAAACCATTTATTATTTTAAACAACGAATGGTGCAGCGCCACACAACATGCATCCACCACCAGGGTGCCCAGATAGCCAATCTCAGGATATAGTGGTTTCCCCTATACCATTGCACACAATAATGAAATCAGTAACCTGGATCGGCGCAAATACTGCTCTCTGGGGTCCTGGAGTCTCGTGTATATATATATATGATAAAGAGAGAGACAATGATAGTGCAACACTGTTATATACAATGTACTATGAATGTATGTGGTATACACCCCACTAACAAGTGTAGAGCCGTACACTGGCTCTAAGTGGGTCCAGACATGCGGGTGATTGTCTTCAATTTCTTAGGTGACCCCCACCTTACAGCAAAGTTTTTCCTTTTTCTTTGTCCGAAGTTTAAACAGTAGAAAGGAAAACAGGAAGAGAAATCCTTGTGTAGATCCACAAATTAAGGTCACAATATTATGTACAGTTGGAGTGGTACTCACATTCTGTGGAGCTCACATAGCTCATGGATATATGCCCATAGGTTTTTTTTGGTAGGAGAAAAACCCAGAAGAAAAACCACCGATGTTTGTAGGAATCAACGAAGCAGGAATCAGGATTGGAGATGAAAAAATAAAATTTATTTAAAATATAATTAAAATCACCACCAGAACGCGTTTCGCCGCATCAAGTAGCGGCTTCATCAGCTGGAATGGTATCATGGGCCTGTAGACCCTTTTATAGTGTCCATAAATGTTCTTAATTGTCCCCATATGTCCTGTCTGCTTCTTTGATTGATCCTTCCGGTTTCTTCGGCATCTGTTGACGGGCGCCGCCATTTTGCGCATGCGCGGTTTACTTCCGCGTTCCACTGCGTTCCAATGCTCCATTTTAACTTCCGCGTTCCACCGCGTTCCAAGCGCCGCTCTTTTACTTCCGGTCGGCGGTTCTCGGCCAGGAAGGTGTAGAATTTTTCTTTTTTTCCTGAATTCAACAGTTGGGGCTTTCTAAACACTTCCCCATTTTCGTCATATACGTCCCAAAAACAAAATATTACATATATTAAACTCAAATAAAGGGGCTAACGCTATAAAAATAATTAGTGCACCCCGCAGGGTCCCTCTATTATCCTACAGTATGCCCAAATGATGTATATTGTAGCAACTGAAAAATGACTTCTTAGCAAACTATGTGTGCAATGGACATTACTTATACCCTCCTAAAAAGGGCCTATGTGTAAAATCTACACTATCCAAAGGGTGACCATACATTTCTTATCATATCTAATAACCCCCTTTATTAAGAAAGTGTCTTGTGCTTTAGTGCTTTAATTTAATTATAGTGACAATTGTGTATTCTCTTACATTAGAGAGTTACTCCTATGGTATTATGATTATACAGGTATTTTACCTTTCTGATATGCCAATGTAAATTACTTAAAAAACTTTAAATCTATAATTTTCTGTGGATTTTTAATATTAAATAGATATATTATTAAGTGCAATATATTCTTATTATTATTGTGAATTTTAGTTAAATACAATTATTATTAAAGTGCCTTATTCATGCTGTTTTTAAATATGTTTTTAATATTTTAAGTGCTTTTGTCTATCCCTTATAATTACTTACGAATAAAAAACTGTAGAAACCAAAATTTAATGTAATATTATTCATTTTGCGGTGATTATTAAAATATTAATTAGTGTAAATTGGTGCAATATATCCTTAATACATGATATGGACCTTATTTAGAAGGGAACGCCATTAAAATTGCCATAGTGAGAATATATATTATCCAGATGTTAATAGAATTATGGACCTCATTATAAGGGAGTGGTATTAGAGTGCTATTGAAGTGGAAATAGGCTGGAAGATGGCCGCCATTGTACACAGGCGGCCATCTTGTTCAGAATATTGGTTCACTTGTATATAACTAGACAGGTTTGTAGCTGAAACTAGAATGAGGTATACGTAGAAATTTAGGAATGCGTTTAGATTAGCAGAAAAGCAATTAAAGCCTTATGAAAGATCTCTGCTGTTCCTGGCACGGAGGAGAAAAGCGACTCAAGGTCGTTGGGGCCCGCAGAAAGACAAAGGAGTATAGAGATTAGGCCAGGTGCCATCTGTAACAAGTGAGTGTAGGCGCAAGGGAGGAGGGCGCAGGCCGGAACAGTAAGAGCAATTAATTATGATTTACTGAAACTAACACAAAGTTTGCCAATTTACAGCCAATTAATGGAATGTCTTTATATTAGCCAAAGGGAGGTATTAACCCACGTGGGGTGGAATAAAGTGTCATTGGGAGGTGGGCTAACTGGGATGTACCTAATTACGTATTTTTGGGTATAAGATCCCTTGCACGGGTGAAAAGGGGGGCTCTCTCTTTGCGATTCAATCCTGTGTGGGCACTTGTGTGACGACACAATAAAGTTTGCCTTTCCTGAAGAGACTCGTGTTCTGACAATCCTTACTTGTGCCCGGTCCGGCGCCGTCTTGAAAGTGAATCTGTTTTTTGTCCGCCTACATTTTTGGGGGCATCGTGAGCCGGGATACGGGCCCTTTCCGGGCACACAGTAACGGGCTGCTGTGAACACAGTGCAGTGCTTGACTGCAGCGGGTGCGAGAATCCGATGGTTGGGCGTCCGTTGAAGGTGAGCTGACATCTGCAGGCGCCAAGCAGGATTTCCTGTTCAGTGGACCTCGTCTCGTCCCAAACGGACCCCTGACCCGGGACACCACTGAGTCTGAGGAAACAGCAAGCAGCGCCGGCGATAGGTAACGTGTCTTCTATGTTTTGTATGTCTAAAGGAGATACCGGTATCTAAGGGAAACGTCCGACTGAGATAGACGGATAAGAGGATGCGATGGCCACCATCCTATTGGCATATCTAGCCCGCCGCTGATAGCACTGACATTGCTAAGGAGCCAGAGTGGCTAGCGGGTGTCTGGATTCGGGGGAATTGAATGCCAATCAAAGTGTAGTTCTGTAAGAGAGGGAGGAGGTAGCCACGTGGAGTTGCATAAGTCATTCAGTGTTTGTAAATAGAGCTTCACCACGTGGGTAAAAGGGAAAGGAGGAGGGATTTTCTGTGACTGGGCTGAGAGCCTGAGTCAGTGCCTAGTGTGTACGCCGTGTAGTGAGAAGGGCTTATAGTGGAGCCAGCGGTAGCTGCAGAGATAGTGGTGCTGAGTGGGTAGATTATCCATAAGGCAGATTGGAATTGCAGACGGAAGTAGAGATATAGAACGGGGTGCACATAGTCACAAGCAGTCAAGAGTTAGAGTTCAAATTACGGGGTATAAGGAGCCACAGAGGAGGGAATGAGCCCTCGCTATTAGAAAGAGTTGAAGTGCCTATGTTCTATTGTTCTGTTATGTGATGAAAGCATCTGATACGGGATGTGTTGTGAATGAATTGACTCGAATGCTGTGAGTGAACGTGCGCCTACTCGCTCCGCGAGGAAGCAAATACGAGTTTTGACCCCGAACGTACGTTTCCGGCTCAGGCGACTGCAGATGGCTACTGAAGGGGGAAGCGCCTGCAGACACGGATGAATTGTTGACTGAAGTATCAGACTGTAGATTTTAACTGTTGTTGAAATAATATATCTGTATTGCAAAGAGTACTGTTTTCAAGAGTAATAATGGGTAACGGGTCATCTAAGCCCAAGAAGGTGAAGGAGGGTGAGACGCCCCTAGAATATATGGTGCGGAATTTCGAAGCATTATATAAAACTCATGACTATGGTGTAGAATTAAAAAAAGAGAAATTAAAAGTAATGTGTACAGTTGTGTGGCCGTTATTAGTCCCAGGATGGCCAGAGCAGGGGTCAATGGACCCGGAGTTGGTACAGAAGGTACATGTCACGGATCCCCCTGATTACTATAGTGTTGGTCCCTATACGCAGGTCTCTCTCTAACCTTCCGATCCTTAGAGTGGTCGGCACGTCTAGACAGACTACTAGGATGGCAGTACAGAGCACATACAAAAAGAGACGTCACGAATCCCTCTACTCTCTGACTAGTAGTCCCTTGAGACAGGACACTCTCTACCCTTCCGATCCTTAGAGTGGTCGGCACGTCTAGACAGATTGCTAGGATGGCAGTACAGAGCACATACAAAATACAGGGGTGGTCTGATGTGCTTAGGGTGCCACACAGACTGACCTCCGTACCAGAATAGAGGAGTGATACAAATGCCAGGGGTCGAGACACAGAATGGTCGCTTGCGAATGCCAGGGGTCAATACACGGAATGGTTCGTTCGCCAAAGCCAGGGGTCAATACACAGAATAGTCGTTTTGCCAATGCCAGGGGTCGATACACAGAATAGTCGTTTTGCCAATGCCAGGGGTCGATACACAGAATAGTCGTTTTGCCAATGCCAGGGGTCGATACACAGAATAGTCGTTTTGCCAATGCCAGGGGTCGATACACAGAATAATTCTTAGCCAGAAACGCACAAGAGCTCTGCGGGAAGTAACTACCACGTCAGGGCACTGGCATAGTGGAGAAGCTGGGTTTTAAACCCGGCGGGTCCGCGTCATCACGCGAGGCCCCGCCTCCCGGCGTCCCACGTGTGCGGAAGCGACCGGCGCTATTTACTCGGCGCCTGGCCAGCGAGCAGCGAGGACGCTGCTGCCAGGCGCCGCCGGAACGGGGGTACGTGACAGAACCCCCCCTCAACGGGCGGCCACTGGACGACCCCCAGGGGCATGGGGATGAGCCAAATAGAAGGCCTTCACTAACCGAGGGGCATGGACCTCGGCAGCCGGAAGCCAGGAGCGATCCTCAGGACCGTAGCCCACCCAGTCAACCAAGTAGTACAGGCCCCCCCTAGACCTCCTGGCGTCCAGAATGGCCTGCACCTCAAACTCCTCTTCGCCCTCCACAGAGACAGGAGGCGGAGGAGCACGGACCCTGGAGTAACGATTACACAACAGTGGCTTCAACAGACTCACGTGGAAAACGTTGTGTATCCTGATATGGGAGGGCAGTGCCAAGGCATAGGAAACCGGGCTGAGTCGCCGCAGTACCTTGTAAGGGCCTATGTATCTGGGGGCTAGTTTCATCGATGGTACTAAGAGCTTAACGTTCCGCGAAGAAAGCCAAACCCTGTCCCCGACTTGATACACAGGTGCTGGTCCCCTACGTCTATCGGCCTTCGTTTTCTGGACAATACTGCTCCTCTCCAGTGCCTGTTTAACCCTCCCCCAGGTCTCAGTCAATGACGCCAAGTGCTCATCCAGAGCAGGAATCGCGGTATCAGGAAATGCAGTGGGAAGCACGGGAGGATCAAATCCGTAAACCGTGAAGAAAGGGAAATGACCACTGGCTTCACTCACGGCACTGTTTAGGGCATACTCGGCCCAAGGTAGCAGGTCTGACCAATTATCCTGTCGTTCAGATATGAAACACCTGAGATACTTCTCAACATTTTGATTGGCCCTTTCTGCTGCTCCGTTCGTTTGGGGGTGATAGGCCGAGGAGAAGGACAGGTCTATTCCCACATTCTTGCAGAACCCCCTCCAGAATCTGGAGACAAACTGGGTCCCCCTATCAGAAACAATCCCAAGAGGGATCCGTGTATGCGGACCACATTGGCGATGAAAATGGGCACCAGCTCGGCTGCTGACGGTAGTTTCCTAAGAGGAACATATAGTGACCCATTTTGGAAAAGCGATCTATAATCGTGAGTATAACAGTATTCCCTTTGGACTCGGGTAACTCTACTATAAAATCCATGGCTATCTGCGACCATGGTCGTTCGGGATAGGCAGGGGCTGGAGTAAACCAATGGGCGCTGTCTTAGGACTCTTATTTCTTGTGCATACCTCGCACACGGCTACGTAATCTTTAATATCCCGGCGCATCGTGGGCCACCATAGCAGTTTTCGGATGCTAGCCACTGTTTTGGTGATCCCCATGTGCCCAGAGGTTTTATTGTCATGGTAAATCTTAAGGACTTCTTCTCTTTCCTTCTCAGGTACAAAGAGCTTCGCGGGAGGCCTCCCCCCGGAGCCTTATCTTGCACAGTCTGCAATCGGATCATCAGAGGGGACGAGACACTAATCGTGGTAGAGGCTATAATCCTCTCCTGAGGTACAATGGGATGTTGATCCTGAATGTTATGTTCATAGGATTCATACTGTCTAGATAACGCATCTGCTTTAATGTTTCTTGACCCAGGTCTATACGTGAGGACGAAATTAAAACTTGAAAGAAACAAAGACCATCTCGCTTGTCTGGCGTTCAATCGTTTCGCGTCTCCAATGTACGTGAGATTCTTATGATCGGTTATGATAACGATTGGGTCTGTAGATCCCTCTAATAAGTATCTCCACTCTGCCAAGGCTGCAATAACTGCTAACAACTCTCTATTACCGATATCATAGTTTCTCTCGGCCGGAGACAACTTCCGGGAATAGAAACCGCATGGATGCAAAGGTTTATCGGGTGCCCGCCTTTGGGACAAGACTGCTCCAAGACCGAGTTCGGAGGCGTCAACCTCGAGTTGGAAGGGCAGAGCTGGATCAGGATGTCGGAGAACAGGGGCAGTCGTGAATGCCTGTTTGAGGGCCTCGAAGGCTTGCCTGGCCTGGGGTGTCCACTTCTGATTTCCCACCCCTTTCTTAGTCATGGCCGTGAGAGGAGCTACCAAGGCCGAAAAGTCTTTAATGAACCTTCGATAATAGTTGGTAAAACCTAGAAACCTCTGGATGGCTTTAAGCCCTTGGGGTAGGGGCCAGTCGAGGATTGCCGACAATTTACCCGGATCCATCTGAAACCCCTCAGGGGGTATGATATACCCAAGGAAGTGCACCATCTCTATATCAAATAGGCACTTTTCTAATTTGCAGTATAACCCGGCCTTCAATAGTCTCCTTAACACTTGTTGCACATGGGCGTGATGGGTCTCCTTATCTGGAGAGTATATCAGGATGTCATCGAGATACACTATGACGAATGTTTGCAGAAAATCCCTTAGGGTGTCATTTATGAGATCCTGAAACACAGCTGGTGCGTTACATAACCCAAAGGGCATTACCAGGTATTCGTAATGCCCGCTACGCGTATTAAAAGCCGTCTTCCACTCGTGCCCCTTTTTCACCCTTATCAGATTGTAGGCTCCTCGTAAATCGAGCTTCGTGTATATACGGGCCCCTTTCAGTCGGTCGAACAACTCTGTTATAAGGGGTATGGGATATGCATTTCTTATGGTTATTCTGTTTAAACCTCTATAATCTATGCATGGTCGCAAGTCTCCCTCTTTCTTGGAGACGAAAAAGAAACCAGCTCCTGCTGGGGAGGAGGACCGTCTAATGAATCCACGCTCAAGATTCTCTTTTATATATTCCTCCATAATATCGTTCTCCTTTTGCGACAAGGGGTATACATGTCCTCTGGGAGCATAGTACCGGGGAGTAACTCTATGGCACAGTCATACGGGCGATGTGGTGGTAAAACCTCAGTCCTGGCCTTCGAAAAAACCTCTTTTAATGCCTGATAACAGTCAGGGACTACTGTGGATAAAGGAGGTGCTGTGGCGATATTAAGGCTACCAATAACAGTGACCCTGCCCATACATTTCGACTGACAACTGGGACCCCAACATTTTATGTCTCTCTGGACCTCAAATCACCGGGTTTTTTTTTTTTTCGTTTCAAACAAAGGAGGCATAGAGTGAACCGATTACCTGGCTAGTAGGTGTTCTCTGGCCCGGCTTGCCAGTGTCACCCCTGCCACCCCTGGGTCTTTGAGGACATTGAAGACGAAAATGCCCTGCCCCGGCACAGTAAAAACAGAGCCCCCTTTCCCTTCTGTGAGCTCTCTCAGCCTCCGAAATACCTGTTCTACCTATCTGCATGGGTTCCACGACCGATAGATCGGTTCTTTCTGGCTCTGGAGTACCTGACGTACTGGTGTGTCTGGGTACTAAGGGTAAAGGAGGCAAAACCCTTCTGGGTCTGTCTCTAGAATGCCTCCTGTCCCTAATTTGGTCGTCCATGGCAATACAGAAATCAACCAAATGGTCCAGATGTTCGGGCAACTTCAAGGGAGCCAGCTCAAACATCAAAGCCTCGTTCAGGCCTTCGGTAAACGCCAAGGTTAAAACGTCGTTAGGCCAGTGTACCTCAGAAGTCAAGGTCTTAAATTCTATGGCATAGTCAGAGACTCTCCTATTACCTTGCTTAATGTGGAATAAGGACCTGCCTGCATTGGTGGCCCTTCTAGAGGGGTCAAACGTACGTTTTAGTTCAGAGGTAAAGCCCTCATAGTCATATATGATGGGCTTTTTGTTTTCCCACAATGGTGTGGCCCACAGTAACGCTTTATCAGTTAAATGGTTAATTAGGTAGCCTACTTTGGCTTTATCGGATACACAGGACCCCGGATTGTTCTCGAATAGAATCTCCAGTTGGGTCAAAAAACCCCGACACAAGTTAGGCGTACCATCATAGCGTACGGGTGCCTTCATACTGAGCCTACACCCCTCGGGTGAGGCCGAACTGGCCCTAGGCAATACTGGTTCTGGAGGACTTGCAGTACCAGCAGTGGATCGATTCAACAGGGTTTGCAGAGCAAGCAGCAATCTGGTCCATCCTGTGGTCCTGCTCTTCTTGTCGGGCTGCAATTCTTGTTAACTGAGAAGAGAGGTCTGCGGGATCCATTGGCCCTGACGTAATGTCACGGATCCCCCTGATTACTATAGTGTTGGTCCCTATACGCAGGTCTCTCTCTAACCTTCCGATCCTTAGAGTGGTCGGCACGTCTAGACAGACTACTAGGATGGCAGTACAGAGCACATACAAAAAGAGACGTCACGAATCCCTCTACTCTCTGACTAGTAGTCCCTTGAGACAGGACACTCTCTACCCTTCCGATCCTTAGAGTGGTCGGCACGTCTAGACAGATTGCTAGGATGGCAGTACAGAGCACATACAAAATACAAGGGGTGGTCTGATGTGCTTAGGGTGCCACACAGACTGACCTCCGTACCAGAATAGAGGAGTGATACAAATGCCAGGGGTCGAGACACAGAATGGTCGCTTGCGAATGCCAGGGGTCAATACACGGAATGGTTCGTTCGCCAAAGCCAGGGGTCAATACACAGAATAGTCGTTTTGCCAATGCCAGGGGTCGATACACAGAATAGTCGTTTTGCCAATGCCAGGGTCGATACACAGAATAGTCGTTTTGCCAATGCCAGGGGTCGATACACAGAATAGTCGTTTTGCCAATGCCAGGGGTCGATACACAGAATAGTCGTTTTGCCAATGCCAGGGGTCGATACACAGAATAATTCTTAGCCAGAAACGCACAAGAGCTCTGCGGGAAGTAACTACCACGTCAGGGCACTGGCATAGTGGAGAAGCTGGGTTTTAAACCCGGCGGGTCCGCGTCATCACGCGAGGCCCCGCCTCCCGGCGTCCCACGTGTGCGGAAGCGACCGGCGCTATTTACTCGGCGCCTGGCCAGCGAGCAGCGAGGACGCTGCTGCCAGGCGCCGCCGGAACGGGGGTACGTGACAGTACATTCCCAAGTCACAGAGCAGTACGGACATCCTGAACAATACCCATATATAGATATATGGAGATATTGTATTAAACAAGAAGTCATTTTATAATGATAGCGGGGAGAAATAGAAGCAGCGACCCCCAAAATAATGGAGAGAGAGAGAGAGCGGTGTTAGTAGAACAACCGGAAGAGAGTGATGTTTTACCCCCATCCTATCCATCATGTTATGGGGCAGCTAGGGAAGCTTTGAGTGCCGCGGTTGCGCGGGCGGAGAGGGGGGAGCGGGCAGCTGCTGTGTCTCGGTCAGCTCCCTCTGCTCCGTCCTGTGTGACTGAGGAAGAAGAGCAGGGCGAAGCGGGTGGAGGGGACAGAGAGGCTCCACCAGAGAAGATTGAGATGCCCGATGGGAGTATATATATATTAGTGCCCCACGGGAATGGTGATGATGAAAAGGAGGATGAGGACCAGGGAGTTACCACACGCGCAGCGAATAATATATATAAACACCGGGATCCGTACCAACACAATCCCTACAAAAGCGCTATGCAGATGCCTTTGCGGGAAGTGCCAGGCCCCCCTTTAGCGGATGGGAATCCAGGGCCAATGCAATACACATACGTCCCATTCACAACAACAGATCTTTTTAATTGGAAAACACACACACCACTGTATTCCACAAATCCCGCAGCAGTGGCCAGTATGATAGAGTCAGTTATGCTCACACATAACCCCACATGGGCAGATTGTCAGCAATTAATGTTGACAATGTTTACCACAGAGGAGAGAGCCCGAATAAATAGTAGCGCGCAAAAGATTTTACTCGCCCAAGCCGTAGCAGATGCTAAGCCTCATCCAGAAGCATGGGCGGAGGAGCATTACCCCAAAACAGATCCTAAATGGCCGTACAATACAGTTGAAGGAGTTGCCCATCTGCAGACATACAGAACAGCAGTAATAATGGGTGTTAAAGCGGGAGGAAAGAAGCCCACAAACATGGGAAAAATAGCAGATGTGATACAAGAGGTTAAAGAATCCCCAAGTGCGTTTCTAGAGAGATTGCTGGATGCGTACAGGATGTATAGTCCTATTGATCCTGAAGCGGCGGAGAATCAGAGGTTAATTAACTCTTCGTTTGTGGGTCAGTCACAAAGGGATATACGGAACAAAATACAGAGAATAGATGGGTTTTTGGGAAAAGGTATTAGCGAGTTAGTTGAGATCGCTAATAAGGTGTATCATAACCGGGATTTAGAGGAAATAAAGAAACAGAAGGGACATACCGGGGTGGTTGGATACATGGGGAATGGTGGAGGACGAGGTGGCCCAGACAGAGGGAGGGCAAGGGGTAGGGGGGCTAGAGGAAGAGGAAGGGGAGCCCCTAGGGAACCCCTAGGACCCAATCAGTGCGCGTGGGTGCCGGGGTGAAGGTCACTGGAAAAACGACTGTTCTGCATTTTTGGCTAAATTTGGGGGAAAGGGTGAAGTTGGGGAGACGGGAGGTCAAGCCCCTAATGGCCAGGTAACAGACGGAAGGTATGAAAGAAGTGAAGGGAATGGAGCGGGGTTTGTGGGACTGGCGGGGACATCATTTGAAGGGCAGGATGCATATTGACGGGGACCTGGGCCCATCCCGCTCGGTAGCCACGAGCCCACGGTCACAATGAGAGTGGGAAATAAAGATGAAGTTTTTTATGGTTGATACCGGTGCCGAATATTCTGTTGTAACAAAGCAAATTGCACCTCCAATGGGAAATGAGGTTGATATTATGGGAGCAATGGGAGTGTCTGCTAAATATCCTTTTCTTGCTTCTAGAAAATGTAGTGTGGGTGGGCATAATGTTGAACATGAATTTTTGTATATGCCCGAATGTCCCATCCAACTCCTGGGGCGGGATATCCTGTGCAAATTGCAAGCCCAAATTACGTTTTTTTCCGGGGGTCACGCTCAATTAGACCTGCCCGAGAGTGGCGGCTCTGCTCGGCAGCATAATCCAGCCAGTCCGCACAATCCACAATCTGTGAAAATTGCAGTAGTTATGCCAAGGGAGGAAGAATGGCGCACGGCACCTACTCTGCCTGCCGCGCCGGATCCGCATGCACTACTCCTTGAAATTCCTGGGGTATGGGCGGAGGAGAACCCGCCAGGACTTGCCATAAACATACCCCCGGTATATGTGGAATTAAAGCCCGGTGCAACGCCTGTGGCCCTAAGACAATATCATATCCCACAAAAAGCCAAGCAGAATATACAAATACATTTACAGAGACTTAAAGATAACGGCATATTAAAATTCTGCATGTCACCATGGAACACACCCCTATTGCCAGTACTGAAAGAAGGCACACAAGAGTACCGCCCTGTCCAAGATTTACGAGCTGTCAACGAGGCCACAGTAACATTACACCCTGTGGTTCCTAATCCATACAATTTACTGGCGTTAATTCCCGGAGATACACAATATTACACAGTGCTTGATTTAAAAGACGCTTTTTTTTGCATCCGTCTGGCTCCAGCAAGCCAGCCCCTTTTTGCATTTCAGTGGGAAGAGTCTACCACGGGGGCGCGCCATCAAATGACGTGGACGCGCCTCCCTCAAGGTTTCAAAAATTCGCCCACGATTTTCGGGTGCGCGCTTAGCCAAGATCTCCTCGCCTTCAACGCTCAGCCAGACAAAGTAGTGTTACTACAATATGTTGATGATTTATTACTAGCTTCCCCCACAGAAAAAGACTGTTTATCTGCCACAAAAGCCTTGCTACATCTGCTAAGCCAAGCAGGTTACAGAGTTTCTAAAAAGAAAGCACAAATATGTAAACGCAGTGTAAAATATCTGGGCTTCCAGTTAACAGGTACCAAACGTGCACTGGGGGCAGAAAGAAAAGAAGCGGTGTGCCGCATACCCCAACCAAAGACCAGGAGACAAGTCCGTGAGTTCCTGGGAGCTGCAGGCTTCTGCCGCCTGTGGATCCCCAACTTCGCCGATATTGCCAAGCCGCTTTATCAAGCCACCAAGGGGGGAGAACTAGACCCTTTCATTGGGAAGAAGAGCAAACAGCAGCGTTCCTGAAATTAAAGACTCTGCTAATGGAAGCTCCTGCACTGGGCCTGCCAGATCACAGCAAGCCTTTCCAGCTGTTCGTACATGAACATAATCAAACAGCGACAGGAGTATTGGTCCAGACCTTTGGCTCATGGCTGAGGCCTGTGGCCTACCTCTCCAAGCAACTCGACCCTGTGGCCTGCGGCCTACCCCCATGCCTGAAAGCAGTGGCTGCCACCGCAATGCTGATAGCAGAAGCAGACAAGCTGACCCTTGGACAGGTTCTTCATGTCAAGGTGCCCCACGCTGTCAAGGCTCTGCTGGATGTCAAAGGAGGTTACTGGTTCAGCAACAGCCGGATGACGAAGTACCAAGCCATGATGTGTGAAAATCCACGGGTTCATTTGGACCTCATCGCTACCTTAAACCCTGCTACTTTACTGCCTGACTGTGAAGAGGATCCAGATCATGAATGCCTCCAAGTTATGGAAGAAGTGTTCAGTAGCAGGCCAGATTTGAAAGACGTACCCCTAGACAAATACGATCTACAGCTATTCACTGATGGTAGCAGCTATATGGATGATGGGAAGAAAGTCTCCGGCTATGCAGTAGTCTCAACAGAAGAAGTTATCGAAGCAAAGCCACTGCCAGGCCATACATCTGCACAATTGGCTGAAATAACAGCTTTAACCAGAGCCCTTGAAATTTCTGAAGGCAAAAGAGTAAATATCTATACAGATTCCAAGTACGCTTTCATGACAGTCCATGCACATGGTGCACTCTATAAAGAAAGAGGCCTACTCACGTCTTCAGGACAACAAATCAAATATGCGGCTGAAATCGCGGCCCTCCTGGAAGCAGTGTGGAAACCAAGTGCTGTCAGCATCATGCACTGTCGTGGCCACCAAAAAGGCCGTGATGAAATTCCAAAAGGTAACAGACGCGCAGACCAGGCCGCAAAAGCAGCTGCAAAACCACCACCGCCAGCAGAAGACCAAGCTAAAGTATTGATCTGCAAGCAAGAACCGCAATCCTCTATGCCAAATTACGAGTTCTACATGAATTTGAGAAAGTTTGAACCCCACGGCGAGTTCATTGAAATAATATTGCACAAATGGCAAGATGATTATGAACTATTAGAACTCAATCATGATTACATTCAATGGCTTTTCCCAACTCGGACACAAGGCCGAAATTTCTACTCTACTCCCCTAAATCCGCAAGAGACACGCCTAATGGTTAACACCTCAGAAGTTCAGCAAAGACTGCGCAGAGCCTACAACATGATGCTGAAATTCTTCGGCGTAAAAATAGTGGGGGAGGAGGAAGACAAAGAAATAACCGAAGTTGAACGAGCAGAAAATTTCGCGTCACGTTTTGAAAATTTGACAATCAATCCTCACAATAATCTATGGATCACACGAATACTGCACAGTCTGGGAGAATTGGGAGCAGAAGAATATCAAGTCCCACTGGTGAGGTTCTTCCTCAAGAAGATCCTTATCAAGAACAGACTGCCAAGAATGAAGAAAAGTGCAATGAACTTTTTCATACCTGTAGTAAGAGATTCACAAGACAGACAAGATTTGTTATTTTTCGCATGGCGATACTATTTCCCAAAAGAAGAATTCATCTGGGGAAATCATGGAGAATTGGCACGATACAAACCAAAACCAGTGGTAGCTGCACTTCTACCGGCGCCACTGAGCGAATGGACACCTGTGTACTCAGAGAAAGAAAAGAAGTGGCTGACAGAAGAACCCGGAGGGTATGGAGAAGATGGATGGTTCCAGATGGAGAATGGACGAATAGTCCTACCAGCAACACTGGCTCCTGAAATCGTAAGAGCACTTCACGCGAGTGCATGGGCTCCCTTATCCTGAAAAGCCTGGTAAAGGACCCCAGGATTCGTGCAATCAAGGAGAGGGATCATTACTGGTTGGCAAGCCTTCTTGAACCACGATACAAGGGTAAAGTTGCAGAGCTCATCCTGCCCGCACAGAGGGAGCGCAGGATGAAAAAACTTGAGGACGCTCTAAAGCGACACTTGTGTAACACCTTTCCAGGCACTGGTAGGTTATCAAGTGATGACACAGGTGCTTCTGAGGCTGCGGATAATCAGAGGAATAGTGGCGAAGGCCGGGGCCGCTTGACTGATGCCTTTTTAAAAAATTTTAGTCCACGACGCCCAGGGACTTCAAATGTAGGCACCCATTGCCAGCGTCTTCACCATATGGTGTAGGACTACCTAGGGGCAAGGGCAGACCTGGATACCTTTACAGCAGATGATCCACTGGCTTACTGGGTGTTGAGATTGGATCACTGGCCCCTATCTCCTCATCACTGGAGCCAACTTGGCAGTATGCTGCAGCTGCTGGGGCAACATGAGTGCCAGTTATTTGTGTGTCACTGGCACCCCCTTCCTCTAGGTTCATTATACTCCCTTCCTCAACCTCAGAGATTGAATCAGAGCACTGTAGTTGCTGTGCATCCTCAAGCAGCATGTCACTGTCATTGTAGTCAAACAATTCAGCTGACTCCTCCGTGTGTGATAGTGAGGCTATGGCAGGAGTAGCTTTGGACATGGAGGCTGCATTAGATGCTTTGGCAGCTGAGGTGGCCTGTAAAGCACTACAAGCCTAACTGGCAGAGGACTCGGAGGATGAGGATGACCTGGTTAGCCAATCCACCAAATCCTCTGTATGTTGCTGCTGCTTAAGACGGCCAGCACCAGTTAGAAAGGACAAGCGTGCCCCTGCAGAGGATGCACCACGTCCACGACGACCAGAGGCACAGTCTCCCGACACAGAGGCTGCTTGCCCTCTTATCTGTGTCTGGAAGCGTCTGCCTGTCCTTTTTGGTCTTTCTGACATGGTGAGTGATATATAGATTAAAGATATACAGAACTCTTATTCAACTCTGTTATAAAAATTGGAGATATGCTGCAGAACTCTGATTCAACTCTGGTATAAAGATTAAAGATTTCCAGAACTCTGGTATAACTCAGTGAGACACCCTGATAGCTGGCAGCCAGTGACAAGACACAGATTACAATTCCCAGAAAACTCCTATAAATCAGTGAGACCCCCTGATAGGACCCCCTGATAGCTGGCAACAGTGACAAGACACCTATTACAATTCGCAGAAATCTGCTAGAAGTATGTGGGACCCCCTGATAGCTGGCAGTGAGAAGACACAGATTACAATTCCCAGAAACCTCCTATAAATCAGTGAGACCCCCTGATGGGTGGCAGTGAGAACACACAGATTAGTACAATTTCCAGATATTTTGTAGAAATGAGACCCCCAAAATACTTGGTGGCAGTGAGAACACACAGATTAGAACAATTCCCAGATATTTTGTAAAAATGAGAACCCCAAAATACACTATATTGCCAAAAGTATTCGCTCACCCATCCAAATAATCAGAATCAGGTGTTCCAATCACTTCCATGGCCACAGGTGTATAAAATCAAGCACCTAGGCATGCAGACTGTTTTTACAAACATTTGTGAAAGAATGGGTCGCTCTCAAGAGCTCAGTGAATTCCAGCTTGAAACTAGGATGCCACCTGTGCAACAAACTCAGTCGGGAAATTTCCTCGCTCCTAAATATTCCACAGTCAACTGTCAGCTGTATTATAAGAACATGGAAGTGTTTGGGAATGACAGCAACTCAGCCACGAAGTGGTAGGCCACGTAAACTGTCGGAGCGGGGTCAGCGGATGCTGAAGCGCATAGTGCAAAGAGGTTGCCAACTTTCTGCAAAGTCAAACGCTACAGACCTCCAAACTTCATGTGGCCTTCAGATTAGCTCAAGAACAGTGCACAGAGAGCTTCATGGAATGGGTTTCCATGGCCGAGCAGCTGCATCCAAGCCATACATCACCAAGTGCAATGCAAAGCGTCGGATGCAGTGGTGTAAAGTACGCCGCCACTGGACTCTAGAGCGACCTCTGGAGTGAAAAATCACGCTTCTCCATCTGGCAATCTGATGGACGAGTCTGGGTTTGGTGGTTGCCAGGAGAACGGTACTTGTCTGACTGCATTGTGCCAAGTGTAAAGTTTGGTGGAGGGGGGGATTATGGTGTGGGGTTGTTTTACAGGAGCTGGGCTTGGACCCTTAGTTCCAGTGAAAGGAAGTCTGAATGCTTCAGCATACCAAGACATTTTGGACAATTCCATGCTCCCAAATTTGTGGGAACAGTTTGGAGCTGGCCCCTTCCTCTTCCAACATGACTGTGCACCAGTACACAAAGCAAGGTCCATAAAGACATGGATGACAGAGTCTGGTGTGGATGAACTTGACTGGCCTGCACAGAGTCCTGACCTCAACCCGATAGAACACCTTTGGGATGAATTAGAGCAGAGACTGAGAGCCAGGCCTTCTCGTCCAACATCAGTGTGTGACCTAACAAATGCGCTTCTGGAAGAATGGTCAAAAATTCCCATAAACACACTCCTAAACCTTGTGGACAGCCTTCCCAGAAGATTTGAAGCTGTTATAGCTGCAAAGGGTGGACCAACGTCCTATTGAACCCTATGGATTAGGAATGAGATGTCGCATAAATTCATATGCGAGTCAAGGCAGGTGAGCGAATACTTTTGGCAATATAGTGTACTTGGTGGCAGTGAGAACACACAGATTAGAACTATTCCCAGATATTTTGTAGAAATGAGACCCCCACAATACTTGGTGGCAGTGAGAACACACAGATTAGAACAATTCCCAGATATTTTGTAGAAATGAGACCCCCCAATAGCTGGTGGCAGACTGGCAGTGAGAACACACACTAACACAACAATCTCCTCTCAAAAAACACGTGCTGAAGCTCTGTGTGAAGCCTTATATAGTGTGCTGCGGGGCTTAGCTCTGTGAGCCTATGATTGGGCAAAATTTGCCCAATCAGGACTCGGAGCCGTGATTGGCATAGTCTTGAACCTGTCTTGCACCTGACCTGTGGTCAGGTGCAAGGCTGTAGCCAATTACAAGCTTCAGGCCAGTGGAAAAGTGCATTGTGGTCCATTGTGGTGCATTGTGGGCGAACATGCTGTGAATACGTGGAAATGTTCATGTAGTTCGTGAATTTCTGAAACCAATAACAACACAAATCGCAACCTTTTATTGTCTACCAAAGGTTCACAAACAAGTGACACCTGTGCCAGGAAGACCGTTTCCGGCACTAATAATCTCACTCAAAATGCGAGCATATACATTGATTATATTCTCCAGCCTTTTGTCCACAAGCTGCACTCCTATATTAAAATCTCAAAAGAGATGCTAGTATTCCTTTCAACATTAGAGATATCACCTGACAGTCTCCTGTGCAGTCTAGACGTAGAAGCCTTGTACAGTAGTATTCCGCACACCTTCGGAATCCAATGTGGGAAAACATATTTGTCGGATAGAGGAATTGAACACCAAGATCATACGGAGTTTGTTATACAGCTAATACAATTTATACTAACTCACAACTACTTTATATTTGAAGGTATCTTTTACAAACAGGCCACTGGGATTACTATGGGGACAGCAATGGCACCAGCCTATGCTAATTTATTTCTAGGTTGGTGGGAGAAACACATTGTATTTGGCACAGATATGGTAGACTTTCTTCCATATATCCAAGTATAGAGGAGGTATATCAATGACGTTTTCTTAATATGGTCAGGGACCAAGGAGATTTTTGATCTATTCGTTGAGAAATTAAACATAATCGGTCTAAATTTGAAATTTACTAAGGAAATACAGGAAAAGTCCCTTAATTTTACTATCACCAAAGAAATTGATGGTTCACTGAGTACCATTTTATTTCGCAAGCCAACTGCAACAAAACAGTCTCCTTAACTGGGAGAGTTTTCATCCTGTACCCCTGAAAAAGGGTATCCCAGTAGGTCAATATTTGAGACTACGGCGAATACACTATATTGCCAAAAGTATTCGCTCACCCTTCCATATGCAAGTCAAGGCAGGTGAGCAAATACTTTTGGCAATATACTGTAGTGTATGTTCAAATGACAATGAGTTCTATGACAAAGCTCGAGACCTACGGAAAATGTTCCGTGAGAAAGGGTATCCCAGTAGATGCTTAAAAAGGGCCTATCATCGAGCCATGTCAACTGAAAGATCAACAATATTGAAAGATAAAGAGTTGACTCCTAATTCAGAACAAAAGATAAGACCTATTGGCAATTTTGTTGCGGGCTGCAAAATAATACAAGAAATCTGTGATAGGTATTGGCCTATACTTAAGCAAGATTGCCATCTTGCGAAGGTACTTACCGATAAGGCACCTTTACGTCAAGACGCTGTTCTTATATAGGAGACCAGGTCGTGAAAAGTCATTTTTCTAAACCCTCTAATCAAACTTCGTTGAATACAACCCTAAAAGGGACTTACAAATGTGGTCGTTGCAAGGCCTGTAGGTACATTACACATAGATCTGGTGCGTGGTGTAGTCCAGACGGGACAAAAGAATATAAAGCTAAAAAAATTTCAACTGTAGCTCCAAAGGTGTGGTATATCTAATGACATGCGTATGTGGAAAGCACTACGTAGGAAAAACGATCAGACCTTTACGATTACGAATACTCGAACACGTTAGGTCTGTCCAGTATGTTTGCGATACCCCGATGGCACGACACCTTAGACTAGACCATGACGGGAATGCTGAAGCTCTGAGCTTTCAATCAATTGAACAAGTGTCAGTAGGTCCACGCCGTGGAAATTTTGATTCACATCTACGCCGAAGAGAAGCGTTCTGGATTCATGAATTACATTGTACCCGGGAGGTTTAAATGAGGGCTTTACCTTCGCTACATTTATTTCGGATAATTAATACCGTTATACCATGCCTCGCCTTTTTGGGCCCCCTTCCCTTGTCCTTTCCCCTTTTAATTCTTTTCAGATTCCTTCATATACGATAATTATAAGTATTCTACAAAAATAGCTTTCCCCGGACTAGACAGATTTTCCAAGATCCCTTGTAAAAATAAAAAATAAAGTATATACTACAATATACAGTAACATAAAAATATAGATCACAAATTGTGTATTTCAGGTGTAGTTTATTTATTTTGAATCAATAGAATATTCCAACAGCGGCCTAACACATTATGGTCAAGAATTTGACAGTCACCTGATAATTTGGAAAATTAATAGCCTTAACAGATGGTCACATGCCAATCTAGAGACCAATTATATTTGTCATCTGCTGAACTTGGGCAACTTACTTTAGCTAAGCTACTTATTACTCTAGATTAGAGATTGATCTGTCCCCATCAGGGAGAAAGGCGAACCTGCGTCTTTGAACACTCTGTGTATTGTTGCCTAGGAACAACGGGCACTATCCAGTTTGAAGTTTACAAATGGCACCGCCATTAATGACCCCCATGGTGTTTTTTGATAGCAATTTAATAGCCACCAGTTAGGTTGCAATCAATTAAATTTAGAGTGAATGGTTTATTTATTTACTGGTAGATGAAACCATATAGGTCCATGTCGATCAAGGGATGCACGGCACTCTATTGACCTTAAGCAACATGCCTGCTATGTTGGATTACCATACTCTATTTTTGTACGCTAAAATCAACCTCCATTTATTTATAAGAGGTGAGCGCTCCTTCTTAAATATTGTAGCATCCCGCTGCCTAGTAACAACCAACGCTGTTTGCCGTAATCAGTAGAAACAGCGTCGTCATAAACTAGCGCCAACATACCGATTGGATTGTCATTATGGAGCCCTACGCTACGTATGTGGGATTCCCCATTGAAAGGCGGGCCTAAAGATGTAACATGCCAAGTGGGGGAGTCATCCAGCTGAGGCACGGTGCGGTAATCTGTCTTCATTCTATTTAAGGAAAAAGTACAGAAGGGGGACTCCATCTCTTGAAAAAGCTGCAGGCTTTTGGCGGCGAAACATGTCGAAGTGAGGCATTTTAGCTGTTTTTGTTTGTCATTATGTACCTACAGCTTACTGTGTCTTTGCCCCTACCAATGAGGGCATAGCTCTTTGATTTTGCAATTATTTTGTATGGCAGTTCGGTCTCTGTGAAGGGGATATTCTGGTTTTGTAACATCAGGCTTTTCAATCTTGACCCCTATAGCTGTTATATTTAGGCTATGCCATGTCTATTTGAGCGGTTATTCACCCCCCCTTATGAACATTTAAGGTGGCGCGACACGCTGGTCTGGCGTTATTAGGGAATACCTAAAAGAATCTATGCAATACCAGACCTTGTTTTGCGGTTAGGTAACCTATCCCCTGCATTGGGCAGGTCTTTACTTACCTTTCTACAATAATCCATTATATGTGTTTTTAAGCGGTAGGTATATTTGTGCAATGTACACTCAATAAAGTTTACAATTACTAGCTGGTGTCTACTTTAGTTTGTTTTTGTTTCTTTTCTTTCAGGAATCGTACCAGAGGATTGGAGAAAAGCTGACGTGGTCCCTATATTTAAGAAAGGTTTAAAATGTGTGCCTGGGAATTATAGACATGTGAGCTTAACTTCTGTGGCTGGGAAAGTATTTGAGGGGTTACTAAGGGATAATATTCAGGAATGTATGGGAGGTATAATGTAATTAGCAAAAATCAACATAGTTTTATGAAACACAGATCATGTCAGACTAACCTAATTGCGTTCTATGAGGAAGTGAGTAGAAGTATAGATCAGGGGGTTGCAGTGGATGTGATTTACTTGGATTTTTCCAAAGCTTTCGACACAGTTCCACACAAGAGGTAACTATTTAAATTAAGAAAAATTGGTCTAGATGAAAATACTTGTTCTTGGATAGAAAACTGGCTAAAAGATAGGGTACAGAGAGTGGTCATAAATGGTACATTTTCAAGATGGACATCAGTGGTAAGTGGTGTCCCTCAGGGCTCTGTTATAAGACCATTCAATTTATTTATAAATATAAATGACCTTGAAATAGGCATTGAATGTCATGTATCAGTGTTTGCAGATGACATAAAACTAGGAAAAGTAATACAATGTGAGCAGGATGTTACTTTGCTGCAGATAGATTTAGTTAGATTGGGGGACTGTGCACTTAAATGGCAGATGAAATTTAATTTAGATATATGCAATGTTATGCACTTTGGAGTGAAGAACACACAAGCAACTTATACCCTAAATGGTACTGAGTTAGGGAAATTAAAACAGGAGAAGGATTTTGGAATAATCATAGACTTCAAACTAACACTGCACAATGTCAAACAGCAGCTGCCAAGGCCAGCAAGGTATTGGCATGCATTAAAAGGAGAATTCACTCTCAGGATGAAAACATAATTTTGCCTCTTTATAAATCAATGGTAAGACCGCACCTTGAATAGGCCGTGCAATTTTGGGCACCTGTCTTAAGAAAGTACAGTATATTATAGCGCTAAAAAAAGTGCAGAGACGGGCGACTAAATTAATAAGGTGAATAGAAGGTTTAAGTTATGAGGAAAGACTAACAAGTTTAAACCTGTTTAGTTTAGAGAAACAGTGCCTTAGAGAGGATCTGATAACTTTATATAAATATATACGGAGCCATTATAAACCATTGTCTGGAAACCTATTCATTAATAGGACTATACACAGGACTCAAGGTCATCCATTTAGACTGGACGAAAGGAAATTCAGCCTAAAGCATAGGAAGGGTAATTTTAGAGTGAGAACAATAAAGCTGTGGAATTCTGTGCCTGTTGAGGTGGTTGGCTCAGAGACTGTACTGACTTTTAAAAAAATGACTGGATGACTTCCTGCATACACAGGATATTAAGGGTCATAATATTTAATATGTGGTTTAGCTTCTTGATCCAAGGAGAAATCTGACTGCCATTCTGGGGTCAAGAAGGAATTTTTTCCCAGTGTGTTGCATATTGGTGAGCGCTTCAGACTGGGATTTTTGCCTTCTTTTGGATCAACAGTAGGGATGAGCTGTTTGGTTCGATTGGTTCGGAGTTCGATTCGAACATTGGCCGTTCGAAAGTTGGCGAACTTTGAACATTTTTGGGACGTTCGACCAAAAGTTCTAAAAAAAATTTTTTTTATTTTTTTTAAAAATTCTTAAAAAATACTAAAAAATCTAGAAATAAAGAGACTCTTTACTGCAGAATATTATAAGCAATGGTTTATTAGATATTGAATTAAAACGGGAATATTTTTAACATTGAAGCCTATGGGATAAAACATTCTTGTTACTAAAACATCAGGCAGACACGGCCCTCTAATCAGGCACTGTAGAGGGCAGCCTGCCGGGGCCTCCCAAGTATCTGCTTGAGGTGCATGTGGCTGCCAGATGACAAAGCTGCGACTGTGTGGGCTAGCCGCCCGGGTGCATGTGGCAGAGACAGGCGGCACAGGGAGGGAGCCACTGCACCTGCGGCCACGGCAGACCCCCCACAACCAGGATCCAGGGAGCCCCCACTAACCACCAGGCTAAGGTAAGGCGACACATTTTTAAAAAAAATAAAATCCAAGGACATTTTTAAATGTCCCCGGGAACATAAAATAAAACTTTTTTTTTTCTCTACCTGGTTGAATGTATTTAATTATATATATTAGATACATTCAGCCAGGTAGAGGGGTGGCATGTGGGCTGTGTGGGGTCTCAGGCAGTTGTTTTTTTTTTTTTTTCATTCAATATTTTGTTTTATTAAGAGCTAAAGAAGCACGAAAACATTACAGTCTACATATGTTAATCACCCGATGGGTGAATTGTTCAAACGAGCATAACGCTTACCGTGTACATATTAGAAACATTCAAAATCTAAGTTATTCGTTAAACAATGCATTAACAGAGTCCTCAAAAGAGGGACTATGAAATAAATCTGTTCGTATAGGGAACAAGTTGGAGAAACAGGAGAAGAGAAAGAGAAGAGAGGATAAGAAAAAATAAAAAAAAAAATTTAGTTGACCACCAACCAGTCACGCGGCCCGGTGCCCGTCATCAGGGATGTCGCTCAGGTCCGCCGCCCCAAATTCAGTGATTCCCAGATTAATATTGGTGTTATTCCAGGTACAGGGTCGTGAAGAGGGATTATTCAAATAGGAAAACGGTCTGACCTTAGGAACAATTAAATAAATCCAAGAAGCGGTTTACATGTATCCTAACCGTTATGGTGGTAGAAAAGGTGGAATAAAGGTAGGAGAAATATAGAACACACGAACAGGTAAAAACTAAATCAAAGAAAGAAATGAGCAAAAGAGAAAGGTAAAGAAGACTTAAAAAAAAAAAAAAAAGAAGGGGAAGGAGGGGAAGGGGTACTGCATCAGGAATGGGACGGGTAAGCGGGGATGTGGATTGGGTAGAGAGGGCAGAAGAAATTCTGGTACAACTTCCGGGCTAAGAGCTCCAGTCTCCCACACAACGAGGGTGGTGGGGTTTTATCCACCCCCAGCTTTCCAGGTATCGGCAGGCAGTGTGATAATAGTATATATTGGGGTGTGTAGCATCATTCTATCCCAGTCATCTGGGGTGTAAATGCCGCAAGCCATGGAGGTAGTTTTGAGGAGGAAATGAATTCATTCCAGTGAAACCAAGTAGCCATATAGACTTCTGCATATCTTTCGGAAGGTAAAGCAGAGAGTTCATATGAGCGTATCAAGTCAACTCTGTTCACTAAATCTCGAGAGGAAGGTATGGAGGACTGTCTCCAGTGTACTGGGACCAGAGCCCTGGCCGCCAGCAGGATGCGTAGGAGCACAGATTTTTTGAGGGACTGTGTGGACAGTGGGGTTTGGCTGAGCAGAAAACATTCCGGTGTAAAGTCCAGCAGGACATCTGTGGTAAGTTTAATCAAATCCTGGACTGCCTTCCAGAAGAATGCAATTCGGGGACAGGACCACCATATATGTATATAGCTTCCAGTCTCAATTTCACATCTCCAGCAGAGTGGTGAGGCCGAAGTTTGAAAGCGAGCAATCCAAGCCGGTGTAGTGTACCACAGGGCTGTTAATTTGAAAGATGTTTCTTTCAATTTGGTTAACTGTGATCCGTGGTGGATCAGGGCAAATGTTTTTTGCCAATGACTTTCTGGAACAACTGTACCCAATAGTGAATCCCAACGGTGGGTGTACTCTGGTAGTGCGTCATCTACAGACTGTAATAGTCTGTAGAGTGTGGAAAGACTATGTGGAAGTGGGTGTGTCGAGGAACATATTTCTTCAAATGGTTGAAGGGTTCTGGAAAGATTCGTGCCATTCGGCAGTGACAACAGGAAGTGGCGTATTTGAGCAAAGTTAAAACGCTCCATAAACGTGGGTGCAGGTGTTTCTGCAGGAATGGGTATGTCCTTAAATTGTCCCTTGTCGAGCACATGGATGGCCCGTAACCCCCTCGCAGTCGTAAATCTCCTCCGCAGGGATGGCAGTACCCCCCCAGAAAACGCCGGGTTGTGCGAGATCGGTAGCAGAGGGGCTGGGAAGGAGGATAACGAGTGAGAGATCCGAAGTTTATGCCAGAGTTTAAGCGTGTTATGTATCGTGGGCAGGGCAAGGCAACGTCTAGGCAGTTGGTCTGGCAAAAGCCAAGGCAGTACACACATTGGGGATTCAGCTAGTCCTCCCTCTAGGTCCACCCATCTTTTCCTTGGAGAATCAGCCATCCAATCTATAATCCGCGTTAACTGAGAGGCGTAGTAATAGAGTCGGATATCTGGTACGGCCAGGCCACCAGTTGTTGTCGGTTGACACATGACAGAGTACTTTAGTCTCGGGCGTCGGCCCTGCCAAATGAAGTTCAGAAAGAGACGTCGTATTTTGAGTAGGAACCCCCTTGGCAAAGGGAGCGGGATGGTTTGTATAAGGTATAGGATCCTCGGAAGGACATTCATTTTAATGACCCCGATTCTCCCAAACCAGGAAAGTGGTTTGGGAGTCCAAATGCCCAAATCACATTGGAGTGTTTCCAGTAGTGGCTCATAATTCAAAGCCGGAAGGTTATTGAGGTCCGGGCATATCCAGACCCCCAAGTATTTAAGTTTCTCTACACACCACCGGAAGCGAAATTGTCGCTTTAAGGCCAAAGCAGTCCCTTGCGACAGTGAAACATTTAGAATTTCGGATTTATCTTCATTAATCGCAAGGCCCGATATCTTACCAAAGGCATGTAGTTCAGAGATAACAGCCGGCAGTGAGAGCTCAGGATCCGAGAGGAAGAACATGAGGTCATCCGCATAAGCTGAGATTTTATGTTGACTGGATAAGCCTTGTATGCCTGGTATACTTGGATTAGCTCTGATCGAAATTAATAGTGGCTCCAGCGCAAGAGCAAATAGTAAGGGGGACAAAGGACAGCCCTGGCGCGTCCCGTTCCGTATTGGGAAACTAGGAGTCAGGGCTCCATTGACTCTAATCCTCGCTGTAGGTGCAGAATACAGCGCAGTAATCCATTTTAAGAAGCCTTCTCCGAGTCCAAAACCTTCCAGTACTTTATGTAAATAGGGCCATAAAACTCTATCGAAGGCCTTTTCGGCGTCTGTCGATAGGAGTAAAAAAGGCGTGTTATCAGAGTGTGCTCGGCAAATGGCATTGATCACTCTTGTGGTGGCATCTCTTGCCTCCCTGCCCGGAATAAAGCCGACCTGATCCGGGTCCACCAGACCAGGTAAGTGCTTCTGCAGACGATTAGCCAAGACTCTTGCCAGGAGTTTGATGTCGGCGTTGAGGAGGGAAATGGGTCGGTAGCTAGAGCTATATAATAAGTCCTTGCCTGTTTTTGGGAGTAAAGAAATGGTCGCTGCCAAAGCAGATGGATGAAAGGTCCCTTCCTCCAGTATAGAATTAAAAGTAGATAGCATATGCGGTAGGAGTTCTTCTTGTAAGATCTTAAAATATTCGGCTGGAAGACCATCAGGTCCTGGGCATTTATATGCCTTGCTTTGTTTGATGGCCAGAGTCAATTCTTCCTTCCCTATCTGTGAGCCCAATGCTTCAGCCTCATCGCAAGTCAAAGAGCGGTGGATAGTGCGTTGTAAGTATTGAGTGATGTCATCTATGTTTAGCTGTGGGAATTGTGATGATTGAATAGAATACAACTTAGTGAAGTAAGAGCAAAATTCCCCAGCAATCATGTCTGGATTGACGGTGACCTGGCCAGAGGGGAGGCGTAGGCGAGGTATATAAGCCCTACTACGCCTGGTGCGCAGGATGTGAGCAAGCAATTTACCCGGTTTGTTTTCGTTAAGAGCGTAGAACGCGCCAGTTTTAACGGCCAAATATTTGAGATCGGACGAAAGATGCGTAGTGAGTGCCGTCCTTGCTTCCAGTAAGGACTGGTAAGTCAATGGGTCCCCATTGTCTGCATGCAGCGCCTCAAGTGAGTTGACTTTTTGAAACATATCTTTTATCTGAGTTTGTCTGAGTTTTTTAGCTGCCGTACCTTTACAGATTAAAAGGCCTCTGATCACCGCCTTATGGGCTTCCCAGACCGTGGAAAGGGGAATGTCTGGTGTCAGGTTGTCCTGAAAATAATCGGTAAGTAGTTTTTTAACCTCTTGTAAAACGATCGGGTCGTTCAACAATGTCAGATTAAGTTTCCAGGTGCGTTCCCTCGGAACTTGCAGAGCGGAAACGACGTGGATCAAAAGGGGGGCGTGATCTGACCATGTGCCTGTATGGATGACAGAGGATCGAACAGTCGGTATCTGATGTTGAGACAGAAAAAAGTAATCAATTCGGGAGTAACTTGCATGGACCGGAGAGTAAAAAGAATACCCTCTCTCAGTCCCATGGAGAGCTCTCCATACATCTACCAGTTGATAACGGTCCAGAGTGCGTTTGAGATGTGTGAGAATATTACGAGGAAGTGAAGATGCGCCCAACGACGTGTCAATTTTAGGGTCCATAGCTACATTAAAATCGCCAGCCAAGATTAAGATGCCATCCTGGAATACGGAAAGTAATCGTAAGATAGTTGCTAGGCTACGGTGTTGGGACTTATTTGGCAGGTAAATTGAGGCAAAGGTATACTTGGTCCCAGCAATAGTGCCCTTAACAAATAAAAATCTGCCAGCCGGATCAGCGCTTAGTCCCGTCTCCACGAAAGGAACCTCTCGAGACATGATGATCGCTGTGCCCCTGGCTTTCCCCCCATCATAATTCCCAAAGAAACCGAGTGGGAAATAGCTATCACGAAAGGTAGGAGCCATATCCTGTTTGAAATGAGTTTCCTGTAGAAACGCTATCGATGTTTTTTGTGCTCTCAATTCACGAAGTATTTTCCGTCTTTTCTCTGGGGTATTTAATCCTCGCACGTTGTAGGAGACACAGTGCAACGAGCCCGGAGCATACATAATTGTTCAGTAGGGAAAGGGTCGGGAAGGAAAGGGTAGTCGGGTGGGTAGGGTTAAATAAGGTATGCGGATGGAAAAGTAATACGGGTATCAAAAAAAAAAAAAAAAAAAAGGGAAGTGTGAGGAAGAGAGAGAAAAGAATGAAGACGCCTAGATACAGGTGGCGTAGAGTATGAGGTAAACGGTGTGCCGAGGAATTTACTTCAAGGAGAACCAACAAGACCCTCCCGAGTATCCCTTGGGTCCAAAACACCAGGCCTCGTGGGGGTGAGTGGTGGCCAGCAAGAGAAAAATAGAAAAAGGTAAGATTTTAGAGAAAGTAACAGAAAAACAAGTAAACTTCGTGTAGTAGATTACAGGTGAGCTGAACCGAAGCTCACCCTACGTTATCTACAAATAACGCCAGGTGAAGGTAGAATCCGCAAAATGAAAAAAGAACCATAAGAAAATTTGCTGAATGAAAATGGGCGAAAATGTAATAGTCTATGCATATGTACAATACAATCCCCATAATAAGTAGAAGCTAGCCCCTGTATTCCTATATCTAGGGGACCCTTCCCCCTCGAGGATGTCGAAACGCAAATATCCCCCGTAGTCAGCCGCCTAGGGCCGCTCCTCCCCCCTCCTGCCCGACAAGAAACTCCCATCCTCCCATCTGCCCCCAACCCTCATAGACCTCAACAGGTAACATATGTAATCAACGTTGTATGTACAATATGGAGTAATGCTTGTTCATTGTATAAGAAGATGAAGCAAAACATGGTCTTGTGCGAGTAACCTCGGAGCACTGCAAGTAAAGTGAAAACCAAATAACGCGACCGTAGAAAGTCAAGGTCATCATCAATGGTCATGTTCCATCTTGAAGCAATGATCGGTACTCACAGTCTAGCTCAAGAAACGTTTGAGAGCCATAGTCAGAGTTCGGAGTTATAGATCAAGAATCTTGAGTAGGTGGACATAACATCAAGTAGGAAAGTGTTATTCTTCAGATGTATCTTGAGAGTCCAGGAGTCGAGGGAGGTGACGTGATCGCCTTCGACTTTGCGTTACAGCTTCGGCGGCCTGAGGTGGTTTAAAGTCAAAAATCTCCCAATTGGTGATGGTCATTCCCGGCAGTCCCAGGGTATTCAAAAAATGCGGGACGTCTTCTGGCGTGCGAAGCACAAGTTGCGTATTATTATGTCTCACCGACAAAGATAAGGGGAAGCCCCAGCGATAAGGAATCTTCTCAGTTTGGAGTGCCTGTGTAAGTGGGCGTAGTAGGCGTCTGGCCTGTAATGTGGTCGGTGAAAGATCATTGAAGACCGCTATCGCTGCTCCCCCATAATTCCAAGATTGTTGGGAACGTGCTGCCGCATAGATTCTGTCTTTAAGTACGAAAGAAACCAGGCAGCAGATTATGTCACGCGGTGGTGCTGCGGATGCGCTAGGGGGGGTCTAAGGGCCCGGTGAGCTCTGGCCATATCTCCAGATTTAACTTCACGGGAATCCAGCAAATAGTTGAAAAGTCCTACCAGATAAGGCCTGACAGCAGATTCTGTCTCCGGCACTCCGCGAATCCTCAAGTTATGGCGGCGAGATCGATTATCTAAATCGTCTAATCTTCTCCATATGCCGGACGCAGCCGTGGACATGGGGCATTCCTCGGCGGCCTGGTCTGTGGCGCGTGCTGCTGTCTGTTCCAGGCCTACGACCCGGTTTTCCACCGATTCCACCTCTGCCCGTAGGGAGTTAATCTCCTGCTGCAGAGAGTCTCGTACCTCAGCAACCATCTCCCTGATATCAGCGCGAGTCGGCATCTCCGCAAGCAGTCTTTCTATGCGCTGGGAGGCCGCTCCGAGTTCCGGCAGCGTGAAGGTGGCCGCTGCAGGGGAGGCCGCCATATTAGAGAGGCGCGTGGGAGACGGAGACGCGTCTCGCGGGGTAAAAAAAGCCTCCAGACGGGTCGGATGTGGCGTAGAAAGGGTCCCCGGGGTGGCAGCCGTGGAGTTGCGTTTTCTCCCCTTCACCATAGCTTTGGCTGAGTGCATATAGTGCTTGGTGAACCTCAGTTAGCTCAGAGCATTCTCAACAAGCGTCCATCTTGCTCGGCTGCCTAGCCACGCCCTCCCGTTTGTTTTTTTTGTGTGTATATTTTTAGCAAATATATAGGGGAAGGTAAGGGCAGGTATGAATATATATAGATATATATATAGATTAATAAGATATATATCTTATTCTTATAAATATATATATCCAGACTTGTATTACACACACATTTTGGCCACTAATTTCCCCCCCCCATTTGGCTGATCCCTCCAGAAGAAATGTTGAACCCAATAGAGCAGAGAATAATATATATATATTCTCTGCTCTGTCGGGTTCAACATCTCTTCTGGAGGGATCAGCCAAATGGGGAGGCGCAATTAATTGAGATTGTCCACATGCCACCCCCCCCATGTGCGTATGGTTATCTATGGTCTGAGGTCTGTGGGTGGGTGTATATATATGGTATATCTGCGTGTTGATATACATACGTATATATAGAAATTAACAGTAATTTTTTATGTATTTTATTGAGTAGAAACTTTTTTTGCCTATATAACATGTGCTTTGTGAAAATAAAACGGTTTTGTGTGTACATTTTAATTTAGTTAGTGGATTCCTGTCCAGTGCGGTGAGAAGCAAACGTAATGCAGTGTAGACACGCTGCGAGGTGGAGCAGAGTGAAGTCAAGCCTGCAAAATGTTTGCTTCTCTTCGCTTCGCTACGCTGAGCGTCGCTACACGCTCAGTGTGTCTTAGCCTTTATTCCCGCATCGCTAGCTTACTGAATCAGTTTGTATACTTGTTATTTTATTATTATTCTTTATTTATAAAGCGCCAGCATATTCCGCAGCGCTGTACAATAAGCACAGTATAGACAGGGTTACAATACATTGAACAACATTTGACAAACAGTACAGGAGGAGATGAGGGCCCTATTCCCGTAGGAACTCACAATCTGGGAGGGTTGGGGTTGGAAACAGGAGGAGAGGACTGTAAGGTGAGAGTGATTGATGGTTGCGTCAGTGAGTTGGGTGGTAGGCCTCCCTAAATAGGAATGTTTTCAGGGAGCGTTTGAAGGAAGAGAAGTTAGGGGAAAGTCTGACAGCACGAGGGAGAGCGTTCCAGAGAGTGGGGGCTGCGCGTGAGAAATCCTGCAGTCTATCATGGGAAGAGGTGATGCGGGGAGAAGCTAGGCGCAGGTCACTGTTTGACCTTAGGGAGCGGGCTGGGGTGTATTTGGTGATTAGTGAGGACAGGTAGTGGGGAGCTGAGTTAGTGAGGCTTTTGTAGGTAAGGATAAGGATTTTGAACTTAATTCTGCAGTGGATGGGGAGCCAGTGAAGGGACTCGCAGAGGGGAGCGGCAGAGACAGAGCGGCGGGTGAGGTGAATTAGCCTGGCGGAGGCGTTCAGGATGGATTGTAGGGGGGAGAGGTGGGACAGAGGGAGGCCAGATAAGAGATTATTGCAATAGTCGAGTCGGGAGATTACCAGGGCGTGTATGAGTTGTTTTGTGGCGACAGCGGTAAGAAATGGCCGAATTCTGTAAATATTACGCAGTTGGTATCGGCAGGAGGAGGAAAGAGACTTGATGTGGGGGATGAAGGAAAGAGCAGAGTCAAGTGTAACTCCAAGACAGCGAACTTGGTTTGATGGGGAGATGGTGATACCCTCCACCGTGATCGAGAAGTCAGGAGGTGGGGCGGCATTAGAGGGAGGAATAAGTAGGAGCTCAGTCTTTGACATGTTGATCTTTAGGTGGTGGGAGGCCATCCAGGAGGAGATGCCAGATAAACAGTCACTGACTTTGGAAAGGACAGGGGGAGAGAGATCAGGGGTAGAGAGGTAGATCTGAGTGTCATCAGCGTAGAGGTGGTAATTAAAGCCAAAGCTGTTGATGATTTTGCCCAGGGACCCTGCTTGTTCTGAGGACCCGATCTGTTGCCGACTTTGCCTGCCATTTCACTATTCTCTCTGTGTTTTCCCTGCCTGTTCTGTTTGCTTCCTGTTGCTACTGGTGTGTGCCGATTCTCACCATATACAGTAGCGCAGTACAAGTGCCTAAACATTGTTGACCCGGTTTTGTTATAGCTTCTGATGTAACTGAATTGATCGGGGATCTCTTCTGCATTACCAAAACCTCCACCACTGCACTCTTCCACAATACCTCAGAGGGGTTACGGTGTGAAGGCACTTGCTTCCACCAAAGACAAAATATTTGGGAGCACTGACGCCTATACCAGATTCATATCATTTTAATATTGGACCGCAGGGTCCACCACTGCACTCTTCCACAATACCACAGAGGGGTTACGGTGTGAAGGCACTTGCTGCCACCAAAGGCACAATATTTGGGTGAAAACAAAAACACATAGGGTGATACCCCCCAGCCAAAATGGGCACAAAGTGCAGACTTAGCCACTCACAGGCTGCCACTACTGGGAAGACACATAGCAGGTTCTTGAATTCTCCAGGCTGCAAGTGATAGCCTTAAAGAGAAAATGATAATAGTGTAGATAGCCAAGCAAACATTAAAAACCAGCGTTTTTATTGCGCTTACAAAATCTTAAAACAAATGGAGCATAACATCACCAACTCCCATGACCCAGATCATCTATAGGTGCTGCTCGACGCGTTTTGTCACATGGACTTCATCAGGAGCGTGAAGGATCCATCTGTTACCCCTCTTATATACCCAAGTTCACATCAATTAACCAACCCATAAAAAACAATCAAATTAACATAAAATGGAGAAAAACACAAAAACATGGAAACAAAGTGAAACTAAAGCGTCCCGCAAAGTCCATCCGGTTCAATGAACCGGAAGGGGTTGTCCGGCAGGCGATACACAAAGCATCACATGGGAACCCCATAGACCGGAACCACTCTCCTCTTGGATCCACACGATTCCATCTCGGCAGGGGGAATGTTCCAGGCGGATGTCCATGAGTTGGGGCACTTCTAGTTCCCGATAATCCCGTGGATAAGGCCTTATCAGTCCTTAGTCGGCCGATATGAAGTCCCCGCCGCCATATTGGAAAAGGACAATCCCCAAACTTGGCCGGATAGATGGTCTCACGATAAAATGTACATAATAAAACACACAAAATACAAGAAAAAGGGTTACAACAATTAAGGGTTCCAATATACATGTAATATACCATTGCTAAACGTTCAGAAAATATATAATGATGCACTAGTCTTGCAAAAAGCACACAAGATCTATGTCACAATTTAAACCATGTGGTTCCAGTGTCTTTAGCCTATAAATCCAGTAAGTCTCTCTTCTGGACAGTTTGTTTACTCTATTGCCCCCCCTCCAATCCCCCTTCACTGTTTCTATCCCAAAGCACAGCAATAGTTCTTCTTTATATCTGGGACAGGCATTGCAATGGATTGGCAAGGAATGGGTGCGCAAATTTTTTCTAATATTGTTCTGGTGTTCCAACAGTCTACATTTTAGCTTACGAACAGTACGGCCCACATACTGGACACCACACGGACATTGAATTAAATAAACTACAAAGGATGTGTTGCACGTAATCTCGCTTTTAATTGAAAATGATTCTCCTGTGGAATTGCTTGCATAGCCCTTAACTGCTGGTGGTAAAAATTGACATGCTTTACATGCTCCACATCGTTTAAAACCATTTGGCCCCACCAAAAATTTATTTGGACCCTGAGGAATACTTGGTGCTAGCATGTTCTTAAAATTATTAGTTTTTCTGTAAATCATAGAGGGTTGAGATGGTAAATCCATGCCTAAAATAGGGTCTTGTAATAGGAGAGGCCAATGTTTCCTAACAATCCTCTCCATCTGTCTGTATCCCGTATTAAATTCCGTCAAAAAGGCATATCTACATATATTATCGGTTCTTTTATTTTTCTGGGAGCCCTCCCAAATGACTAGAACGTCATCAATGTAACGTCGCCAGAGGTCCTCTGCCGATGTTACATTGATTTCGTTCTAGTCATTTGGGAGGGCTCCCAGGAAACTTTAGATGCATTCACTCAATACATTAATCATAACGAGTATTCCCTTAAATTTAATCCTGTGTTTAGTGAGAATCAGATAGACTTTTTAGATCTTACAATAAGTAGTGACGACACTCGGGTTGTTACTAAGTGTTATTTTAAACCCATCCGATGGTAATGGCTATGTCCTTCGGGTTAGCTGCCACCATCCTTCCTGGTTGAAGTCTATACCGAGGAGTCAATTCATTAGTGTTCGACGGAACTGCACGAAATTAGCTGATTTCGTTGAACAATCGAAATACATCAAAAACAAACTAATGCAAAAGGAATATGATCCAGGGGAAGTGAATAAGACAATGCAGGAGGTGATGAAAATACACCGGAAAGATCTTTTTTGGAAGAAAAATAAAAGAACCGATAATATATGTAGATATGCCTTTTTGACGGAATTTAATACGGGATACAGACAGATGGAGAGGATTGTTAGGAAACATTGGCCTCTCCTATTACAAGACCCTATTTTAGGCATGGATTTACCATCTCAATCCTCTATGATTTACAGAAAAACTAATAATTTTAAGAACATGCTAGCACCAAGTATTCCTCAGGGTCCAAATAATTTTTTGGTGGGGCCAAATGGTTTTAAACGATGTGGAGCATGTAAAGCATGTCAATTTTTACCACCAGCAGTTAAGGGCTATGCAAGCAATTCCACAGGAGAATCATTTTCAATTAAAAGCGAGATTACGTGCAACACATCCTTTGTAGCTTATTTAATTCAATGTCCGTGTTGTGTCCAGTATGTGGGCCGTACTGTTCGTAAGCTAAAATGTAGACTGTTGGAACACCAGAACAATATTAGAAAAAATTTGCGCACCCATTCCTTGCCAATCCATTGCAATGCCTGTCCCAGATATAAAGAAGGACTATTGTAAACAAACTGTCCAGAAGAGAGACTTACTCGATTTATAGGCTAAAGACACTGGAACCACATAGTTTAAATTGTGACATAGATCTTGTGTGCTTTTTGCAAGACTAGTGCATCATTATATATTTTCTGAACGTTTAACAATGGTATATTACATGTATATTGGAACCCTTAATTGTTGTAACCCTTTTTCTTGTATTGTTTGTGTTTTATTATGTACATTTTATCGTGAGACCATCTATCCGGCCAAGTTTGGGGATTGTCCTTTTCCAATATGGCGGCGGGGACTTCATATCGGCCGACTAAGGACTGATAAGGCCTTATCCACGGGATTATCGGGTACCGGAAGTGCCCCAACTCATGGACATCCGCCTGGAACATTCCCCCTGCCGAGATGGAATTGTGTGGATCCAAGAGGCGAGGAGAGCGGTTCCGGTCTATGGGGTTCCCATTTGATGCTTTGTGTATCGCCTGACGGTCAACCCCTTCCGGTTCATTGAACCGGATGGACTTTGCGGGACGCTTTAGTTTCACTTTGTTTCCACGTTTTTCCGTTTTTCTCCGTTTTATGTTAATTTGATAGTTTTTTATGGGTTGGTTAATTGATGTGAACTTGAGTATATAAGAGGGGTAACAGATGGATCCTTCACGCTCCTGATGAAGTCCACGTGACGAAACGCGTCAAGCAGCACCTATAGATGATCTGGGTCATGGGAGTTGGTGATGTTATGCTCCATTTGTTTTAAGATTTTGTAAGCGCAATAAAAACGCTGGTTTTTAATGTTTGCTTGGCTATCTACACTATTATCATTTTCTCTTTAAGGCTATCACTTGCAGCCTGGAGAATTCAAGAACCTGCTACGTGTCTTCCCAGTAGTGGCAGCCTGTGAGTGGCTAAGTCTGCACTTTGTGCCCATTTTGGCTGGGGGGTATCACCCTATGTGTTTTTGTTTTCATATATTTTGCCTTGATACACAATATTTGGGTGCACTGCCACTGACGCCTATACCAGATTCATATCATTTTAATATTGGACCGCAGGGTCCAACCCTGCACTCTTCCACGATACCACCGAGGGGTTACGGTGTGAAGGCACTTGCTGCCACCAAAGGCACAATATTAGGGTACACTGCCACTGACTCCTATACCACATTCATATCATTTTAATATTGGACCGCAGGGTCCACCACTAAAGTCTTCCACAATACCACAGAGGGGTTACGGTGTGAAGGCACTTGCTGCCACCAAAGCCACAATTTTTGGGTGTACTGACGCCTGTACCAGATTCATATCATTTTAATATTTCACCGCAGGGTCCAACCCTGCACTCTTCCACAATACCACAGAGGGATTACGGTGTTATGGCACTGTTGCCGACACTAAAGGCCCAATTTTAAAGCACCTATTGTTACTTTCATCCAAAGCTTGCATAAGTTTCACCATAATTTAGCCAAAAAAAATCACTAAACTTGTTCTGCGTGTCCTAAAATGTCTCCTCTTTTCATACAGGCTGCCGCCCCAAGCAGTTGTTTATGAATAGATTAAAGGAAAAACATTTACCGTCATTTGAAATGTCATTTTTTTGTTTTTAAATGTTTCTATACATCCTACAAATCTGCCACTTCACGGGCAGGTTATGGGGACCTCCTAGGCATGATATTTGAAGGAATTTTTCGTCTTTATTCTTAACCTTTATTTCATGGAAAACTCACTGTTCCTTTAAAAACTTTTTTTTAAAACTTTTTGTCCTTGTTTCCTTTCATATATGCCCTCTTCGAGTCCCATTGACTTACATTGAGTTTGGATCGTGTTTGAGTTCGAACTCGAACTTTTGAAATTGTTCGAGTTCGAAGTCGAACCGAACATGGGGGCGTTCGGCTCATCCCTAATCAACAGCAGTAGGTGATGTGTAAAAGGCTGAACCTGATGTATGCGTGTCTTTTTTTAGCCTATGTAACTATGTGACCTCGTGAGTTTGAAAAGAGTTCTGTAAAGGGCTATCTATATACTTTAGGCTTTATCTACAGCCTTCCATCCTCTGACAAATGGCCAGACCGAAAGTACCAACAGAATGTTAGAACAATATCTACTTTGTTTTACATCGTATACACAGGTTAATTGGTCAGGATTACTCCCTTTAGCCCTAACATCGTGGATGTCAGCCCCACGTCCAGGGCCTCCCCTCATCCACTGACATAGTCGTGCATGAGCAGCACGTTGATGTCACAATGGGAATGAGCCCCTCCTAGCCAGGCAGGGGATTCCCTATGTTAAAGATTTGGGGACACTAATAGGTTAAGGTTCTCTTTGTTAGAGACATGGGGCCACTAATGGGTTAAGGAGCAGATATAGAAAAGGGAGTTTATTGGTGTCTTCATGTTGATTTCCACTGATAGAGATTCTGTGGAGAAACCACAGAAGGTTGAAAATAACACCACTAAGGAAAAGAAGCTATTGCCAAAAACCAGAGGCGTCGCTAGAAACTCAGGGCCCAGGTGCAGGAACTATGACGCCCCCCCACCCTAGGAAAAACATATTGTGTCCCCCCTTCCGTCAACATGCATTCAGGTCCACAATGTTGACTCCAGACAGTGTCCCTTTTTTCCAGGTTCACTATGACCGCTTCACTATGACCCGCTTAAAAGGGGAGTTCACGATTGAATATGCCGTGCAATTTTGGGCACCTGTTTTAAGAAAGGATATTATAGTGCTAGAAAAAGTGCAGAGACTGGCGATTAAATTAATAAGGGGAATGGAAAGTTTAAGTTACGAGGAAAGACTAAGAAGCTTAACCTCCCTGGTGGTATTCCCGAGTGACTCGGGGTTAAATTTCACTACCGCGAATGGTATCCCCGAGCCACACTCGGCTGGATGCATATTCACCTCCTCCTGGCTCCCTGGCTGTCCCCCGCAGTGTGATCGTGGCGAGTTGCTTCCTGGTAAGGCTCCCTGCGAGTCACACGATGCAGGGGGCGGGACCAGGCAGCAAACTTAGAAAAAAATTATAATACACTGTATAATCCAATGTGCAATGTTTATGAACTGCAGGATAAGAAACAGACCATACATCGTCTCACCCTTGTTTTCAGACAGATTTCAGTGTTTTTTGTTGTATTTTATTGAATTTCATTTATTTGCATTATTTTGGATAATTATATTTGGGATAATAAATTATTATGTCGTGTTTCAAACTTTATCGGACTCAGTGTATTTACTATTTTTTTTTTTTTTTTATTTATTTATACAGAATTTTACCAGTAAGGACTCTTTATTGCACGGATTTCAGTGCGTGATTCCTAATTATTACAGGCTAACTATGTACAAAAACATGTTTCCTTTAAAAGAAAATTGAGATGATTTTAGACACAAAATTTTGAAAAAATTAGACCGCCAGGGAGGATAAACCTGTTTAGTTTAGAGACACGGCACCTTAGAGGGGATCTGATAAATTTATATAAATATAAACAGGGCCATTATAAACTATTGTCTGGAAACCTATTCATTAACAGGACTATACACAGGACACAAGGTCACCCATTTAGGCTGGATGAAAGGAAATTCAGCCTAAAGCATAGGAGGGGTTATTTTACGGTGAGAACAATAAATCTGTGGAATTCTCTGCCTGTTGAGGTGGCTGGGTCAGAGACTGTACAGACTTTTAAAAAATGACTGGATGACTTCCTGCAGACACAAAATATTAAGGGTTATAATATTTAATATGTGGGTAAGCTTCTTGATCCAAGGAGAAATCTGACTGCCATTCTGGGGTCAAGAAGGAATTTTTTCCCAGTGTGTTGCATATTGGCGAGCGCTTCAGACTGGGGGCCATATTACATAGTTGGTGCTAACTTTACCAGAGCTGTTGTAAACTTCCCAGAGCCATTATAGCCTATGGAGGTTTTAAGTTTACAACAGCTCTGGTTAAGTTAGCACCAACTATGTAATATGGCCCTGGGTTTTTTGCCTTCTTTTGGATCAACAACAGTAGGTGATGTGTGAGAGGCTGAACCCAGTGGACACATGTCTTTTTTCAGCCTATGCAACTATGTATTTCCCCAATTCGCTGTTGGGCTCGAGTGGATTTTCTTAACTCAGTTTTATTGGGGGTTTGACCTTTTGTGGGCATGGCACAAGGGGCCCCAGGATCTCCTATTTCCCGGGGGCCCCATTAGTTGTCAGTCCACCCCTGGTTGTATACATGAGGCCTAACAATCCCGAAACAATCTTCGGGGTTCCTGCATCTCTTGTATAGAGAGGTCTTCCTTGGAATTTCAGTGTTGAACATCCTTTCTGTGTGATCGCAGTCTGATTTGCATATGAAATAGTCTTCTTTTTAATGGCACAATCGAGCTAAAACCTTGTGAGCAGTGGCGTCACAAGGGGGGTGGGGGTGCAGCCCGCACCATGTGACACCACCCCCTAGGATAACACCCTAAAAAAAAATTTAAAAGACTATTTTTTACACAAAAATATTTTACCAAGAAGGATACATTGATATTTCTTTCATTTTCAAGTATGTCCTGGGTATGCAAGGCCTAGGCTGGCACTTCCAGGGGGAGGCAAAAAATACACCACTATAGGGGGTATTCACAGAGCACCGAAATGACGCAGACATTTCAGTGTTCTGTTATACCCTGTGTCACAGGTAGACATACCTATCTCTCTGTGTCTAGCTATCTGTATATATCTATATATATATATATATATTTATATCTATGGCTATCTATAGATACCAGGCCATTTTGCACAGCTGTCTGGAGTAAGTGCTAAAACGTAATTAAAATGGTTCGCTTTCTCCCCTGGGGGGATATAACACGTGGCTGTAAAATGGAATGTCTTTTGGGAACCGACATGTCGTGTAGCCTATTAGTCACACCTTGGGAGCCAGCCCGGCACCAAGATGTAGGTCCTATCTTCAAAGAAGGAAGCACATTACTTGATCCCTAAGGGGGGTCTGGGGCGAAGATGCAAGCCTTTGGGCAATTAAAAATTAACGACGCATTGCACGGAGCGTGCCCAGAACTTGGCCTGCTGGGATATGTAGTGCAGGAGGCTGCGCCTGTTGTGGGTGGGTTTTGGAAGGACCAGGAAGCATATAAATTGTGAAGCATGGCATGTGCTTGCTGCTGATCACAGGGGGTTCATGTTTCCTGTGCCATGAGGATCTGTCCATGCTGTACATGCTTCTAGCTCCAGCCCCCCCAGGAGTCACCGAGAATTAGCTTATTTGACGTGTAAGTAAGGCTCTGTGTTTTAATCCCTTTCTTTTATTTGCTGTGTACTGTGTAATTATTGAATGATTATATACAATTTTCCTGTAACAAATGCACTGCGATATATAGTTTTCTTTCTATATCATAATAAATATTCCTTATTACGTTCTGTTTCTGCCTGATATTCGATCCATGCTAACTGAAGAGACTGGAGTATTGCTTGTTGCTTTAAGCTCGAGTAGCTACGAAATTGTGAGTTGCGGTTGCTGGGGACGATTGGGTAAGCAAGAGAGGATTGTTGTCTATGCAGTCACTGTCTGGGTATAGGATAGACAGACAGCGGGGTTGCTTAGCCCGGCGCTCTTGCTGCAAAGCGCGTAGTGTCCATGAGGACTGGTGGCAGCGTAACTAATAGAATAGGAAAATGGGACCAGGGATTGTGGGAGACGTAGTCACTACCCAATTCAAGAGAAGACTAGGACTCCTGGGGATCACTTCATTGCGCTCTACGTGCCTGTTGTGAGAGAAAGTGTGGCCGGGATGGTTAGATAAGCGCATGCGTGGATTGTGGTCCACACAGTCATTATCTGGGTCTAGGATAGACAGATGGTGAGCGGCTTAACCCGGCGTTTTTTGTGGCAGCGCGCATAGTGGTCGTGACACCCCGCACTTGGGGGAATCAAATTTCCCCGGTGAATTCACCGCAGAGTCCCTGAAGTGCAGGGAATCAGCCACAGAATGCCGCGGCAAACCCGTCGCCCGCTGTTTTCAAAAATACTGCTGTACGAAAATGTTTGGAATTAATATATTAACAAGGTATTATATGGGAGTTCTAATTTATGAGTAAGAGTAGTTAAAAGAAATAAACGGGGGGGGGGGTGACACCATGAGTTACCGCACCGGGTGACATCAACCGTAGTGACGCCACTGCTTGTGAGACCTCAATTCAGACCCACTGTAGGGCAGGCGACATATGCTGTTGCATGGTCTCAGTACTCCCATAAACATTTGGTTTGCTTACTATAGTTGTTTTTAATAATTTCAGATATGTATCCGGGTGGAATGCATTGAATTTTGGATGTTGTATCTTTTGGCATCAATAGTAGTGTTATGGGATACATGTTCAATTTGAGTACTGCTCTTTAATAGTTTTGTGTATTTAAATATGCGCTCTTCATGATCCATATTAATTAAGGGGAAGATGTTTATTTCACAGGGGGAAGATGTTTACAAAAATATATCACTATTCTTAAGCCAGTTCAGAAAGCTTTAACACCTAAAGTGGTTTAAATATAAACAAGTTTACTCTGGTATCTTACAAACTTATTTCATCTTCATCATTTAACATTTTCTCTTGTGGAACGTACGTTCAGCAACTACGTATGAGTTTACTTTTGACTGGTACACATCAGCACATCACCTAGAAGCTAGGTGAAAACCTTAACTCAACATGTTTAATGCACTTCCAAATGTGGAACAGATTCCTGCTCTTTCATGTTGAAAGCATACTTTCTTCAGATGACGTTCTAAAAGAACTATTAATATAGTTATCTAAATATTGCTGTAAGTAGTACGGAGTTGTGATTAACAGAGATATTTTGTTCTAAGATCTATGGGTGGAAAAGACCACCAGGCTAATTGAAGAAAATTCTTAAAAACATAAACACGTGTAACAAGGTACTCTTACATAATCATACAATTACATGTGGCATGTTTTTAAACGACAAATTTAAAGGTTAAATTGTTAATCTATTTGATAGTTACAAGATCGGTTATATGCTGGTATAATGTAATTCCAAAATCTGCAGAACTAATAATTCAGAGAAAATTCCTTGCTATAAGTACATCATACAGATTAACTCCTTTGTGTGAGATGTTGACTGATAGTCAATATATAACAGGCTTTACTTTTATGTTATAAAATGGCAAACCATACTGTACAATAAATACACTATAGTATAGGCAATGAGTTGATGCAGTATCTGTCACACTTGCCATAAACAAACAAATAGGGCCTTCTTTCACCCAGCTGTTAATGACTGGGGCTAATATACTTAACTGACACTATTCCAAGCCAGCCATAAGCTCTGCTTGCAGTTTGGCTTTAGAGCAGTGTTTCCCAAACCTGTCCTCGGGACCCTCAACCAGGCCAGGTTTTGCAGATCTCCTTGGTGAAATACAGACTGAATCCTACAATCACCTGTGCTGTGCGTCACATATCTGCAAAACCTGGCATGTCAGCGGGTCCTGAGGACAGGTTTGGGAAACACTGCTTTAGAGACTCCTTACTGTAACGTAAGAGCCCCTATACTCTGTGTAGGAGCCATTACCAATGGGCTAACTGGATTATTTCCTGTTTTTTTGCTATTCTTGGGTTAAGCTGGTATTCAGACATGGATACCACTCAGAAGTCCTGGTGTGAAGAGGCCCAATCTGCTAAACAATTTCTTCACTCCAAAGCCTTTGAGAGCAATCATGCAGTGGAGGGGTTGGTAAAAGGTGGGCCTCCAAGTTAAGAAATATGTTTCCTTACGCTACAAAACAAAATATAACTGTGAAGCTGCCAGGGCAGGCAAAAATGCCTGTCATCTATCTCTTACATAGGTGTGCACACAGGGTGTGTCTGGTGTGCCAAGGCACACCCTAATGTTGGTTGAAGTGTTGACCCCCTACATTGATATTTTGGATGTTCCTTATCTTATTTATGATCAATAGCTTGAACATTGACTGTATCACTGCAGTGGCTTCACTAGGGTTGGTGTCACCCAGTGTGGTAACTCATGGTGTGACCCCCCCCCCGAGTTTTACGGTTTATTTATTTTTTAACTACTTTTACTCATAAATCAGTACTCCCACATAACACTGAATGCTCATACACAGCGCACGATACTGTGAGGTTTATTGCTGTGGAGCTCTGTGATATGCTCACACACAAATTTTGGCAAACTGCCAGCAAGTACGGAGTCTGTTCGAAGGCAGTGAGAGTCCCCATAAAGAAGTAATGGTTAATCTGTTCAGAGACACCAAACAGCAGAGAAATGTCCTGATGTCCGGTGGTTTCATTCGACATGTTTATTCAGGCGAACGCCATAGGTTTCAATTTTAAAAATATTCCCATTTTTATCCAATGTCTAATAAACCGTTTATTCCTTTAATCTGTATTAAAAAGTCTATGTATTGATACATTTTTTTTAGTATCTTTTAGACATTTTTCAAAGAAAAAATTCCATTTTTTTTTCTCTAATAGCGTTTTTTCTTTTTTCTGTAACAGACCTTTTTATTATCATTCATAGGACCTTATATGTTAATTCCAGACAATTTCGTTCAGTAGTTTTTTTGAAAACAGCAGGCGACAGGTTTGCGGCGGCTTTCGGTGGTTGATTTCCTGCACTTCAGGGACCCTGCGGTGAATTCAACAGGGAAATTTGATTCCCCAAGTGTGGGGAACAACAGAACACCGAAATGTCTGCATCATTTCAGTGCTGTGTGAATATCCCCTTTAGTGGTGTTTTTTTGCCGCCCCCTAGAAAGTGCCAGCCTAGGCCTTGCCTACCCAGGACATACTTGAAAATGAAAGAAATCTCAATGTATCCTTCGTGGTGAAATATTTTTGTGTAAAATTTTTTTTTTAGGGGGTGGTGTCACCCGTTGTGGGCCGCACCCCCACCCCCCTTGTGACACCACTGTATCACTGCCTAGGCATTGTTTTTTCCTAACAAAAAAAAACTGTTCCGTACAAAATTATCCAAGCATACGTATGTATTTTAAAAACGTTCCATGGTTGCAAACCCTAATGAAATGTGCTGCGCATGGCATTGATCTCTTTTGTGGTTGGTCTCCCGAGGCCTACTTCGCAAGAGAAACATGATTGGCACTGAAAGGGTTAAGTCAAATATTCACAACCTAATGGATATTTATATCAACTTAATTTACAACAAAATTAATTTACAACAAAAGAACAAAAATGTATTAGTTCCATCAAGTATTTTCTAAAAGCATGCATTTTATTTCAGAGACTCACTCCTGATAGTTTCTATTTGCAGCCTTGTTATACTCCAATACACCTCTAACATACTGGACTTCTAAAAGAAAGGACATCAGGTATAAAATAGTGTTCCCTCCAATCTGCTTCCCTAAACCCAGGCCAAGTTGGCCTATGCAAGAATGGTCCCCAAGGCTATTGTAAACAAAGACTGCATCTGCCCAGCCATGAGGCCCAAGGTTGCAGAACCTCGTCGCAGTCCTTGTTGCTGGCAATCCAAGGTCGGTGAGTGAAGGGTCAAATTTTAATAAACAACGACATTTTTAAAAGACGTTTTAAACAAAAATAATGCATGGAAATAGTATATAAAGTCCTATGAATAGCAATAAAAAGGTCTATTACCAAATAAAAAAATTGGGATCAAAAATTTTGCTTAAAAAATACCGAAAGATGGCTAAAAAGATTCTAAAAAATAAATTAATAAAAAGACTTTTGCTGTAAATTAAAAGAATAATTGGTTGAATAAATTTTTTATAAAAACTGTAATTTTTCTTACATGGAAACCTATGGGATTCACCTGTTTAAACCTGTCAAACAAAAGAAATGGAAATCTGGGCATCTCTCCAACTTTTAGGTGCTGTTCGACGTTCTCTGAATAGATTTTCTATGGGTGTCATGGTCCACGCCGGCGTAAGAAAGGCAGATCTCGTCTTCCCTGCTTAAGGACCTGCAGCAAGCATCTTAAGAACACTCCAGGGAAACACACAGCCAGGATCCATTCACACACTGATCTCCCTGCAGCAACCTAAGCATCTTAAGAACACTCCAGGTATCCAGTTTTCAAAATGATGGCCACCAGCGCACTCCACAATATGCTATCCTCGCAATTGTATTTTGTATCTGCATTTTTTAATTTTTGGCTGAGTTTATTTTCTAAAAATCTCGCTTTTTTCTATAGAATTTTAACCTGTGCCCCCCATTTCAAAGGCCTCTGATGCCTAACACTTACTTGAACTCATTTCCTCTTCACACAGGAAAACACACAGCCAGGATCCATTCACACACTCAGCAGTCCCACCCTCCCTCCCCATCTACCCCCCCACCCAGGACCGGCCTCTATTTTCAGGCATCCTTTCCAGCTGTCTACACTTCTTTCTCTAATTACTGTTACTAATCCCAGGCTTCTAATTCCCAGGCAACCATCAATTACTCTCACCTTGCAGTCCTCTCCTCCTGTTTCCAACCCCAACCCTTCTAGATTGTGAGTTCCTACGGGAATAGGGCCCTCATCTCCTCCTGTACTGTTTGTCAAATGTTGTTCAATGTATTGTAACCCTGTCTATACTGTGCCTATTGTACAGTGCTGTGGAATATGCCAGTGCTTAATAAATAAAGAATAATAATAATAATAATAATAATAAGGACCCCCAGCTGACTCTATCTGCCCTATTTTTGTGTATAGGGGTACATATGTGGCTGGCCACCAGTACTGAACCATCCGGAGCCCGTTCAGTCCCCCCTCTGGATCAGTGACTACGCTGGTAACTGCCGACTCGAGCTGGAGTGAGATGCCAGCGGCCATCTTGAGGCCTGTTTCCCAGCTCCAGATGCCTTTTGACCTTGCCGGTCTGACCGCCCTGCCCCAGATTGGACTATTGATGAGGACTGAGGAGATGGTGGGCCCCATCTCCCGGTCAACCCAGATGTCTATCTCCTATGTCTATCTGGGAGCGGCGGATGGACCTGCAGGGAGAGGGGAGGACAGATCCCCCCTCACACTGGAGGTGAGGGTGCCTTGGTTTCGGGCCTGGAGGCCTGCTTAAAGGTATTGGCAGGGGAGGAAGAAGATGGCCCACAAACCAAGGGTGTTTGGCTCTGGATGTTAGCCGCATTGTAGAGCTGCCGGGAAGAGATGGCCCCGAAAACGGATGTGAGGTTGGCGATCCGACCGCTGGATGAGATGCCGCCACCATACAGCCCTGCTCCACCAAGCATTCTGGTAGTCTATGGCCATGGTGACCGGGCTGCATCCGCCAAGGCTGAAGAACCTCCTGCTGCAGTGGATTGGAGCCCAGTGCTGGCTGCAAAGATTGTGGCAGCTCGGATGCCGCTCTCTGATGCAGCGGAGGTCATCATGAACCTGACAAGCCCTGCGTGAGACTGATCGCTCCAGTGGGGACACCGAATCGATCTTATGGCTAGACACGGGCTGAAGAGATGTGTTCTTTTACACTTTTGCCCCCCCCTTTTTTGGCTTCTGACCCGGTCTGGACTGAGGTGTCTCTCCCCTTCTTGACGTCTTTCTTCACCTCCCATCCTTCTCAGTATGCTGAGATTCACTGCTTTTGTAGTGCCCCCCTTTATTATTACTATTTGTGGACTTTTTAGTTCCCCCCCGTCTCCTGCAACGTTTCTGCTGTATCCCAAGGACTCTTTTATTTTCTCCCTAGAGATGTCTTCCGCAGATTACTCTTTTTTATTTTCTGCTTTCATTTTATATTATTTTCTATATTCTTTTTTCTGCTCCCCCAATTTTGTTCCCATTCGAGGACTATACCACTGTCTTTGCTTTTTAGTCTCATTTGATGACCCATCTTTTGTTTCCCCCCTCCCCCCTGTTGTAATTGATGCTATATATGATGACGGCCCTGCGAGGCCTCTTTGTATTGCCTGTCATTTGCTGCCTTTTCTACTCAAAATAAAAATGTTATTACATAAAAATAAGAAAGGCAGATCTTGGGCTGCACTGCCTTGAGCTCCCCAGGCAGCACCCTTCATGCCCTGCCTTACTGGACTTTTACCTGAAACACACTCGGGCAGCATCAACAGGTGCAACCAATTAGGCCCTGCATCCACTATTTAGCAGAGGCACGCCTGTCCTATGATGCTTCTGCATTTTGTTTGCTCAGTTACCTTATTCAGAGTTTGTCTTCCAGCCTGTCTAGAAGCCTTGCTGCTCAGCTTGATCTTTGTGTACTGGACCCTTGGCTATTCCCCTGGATTCTGATTTGGATCATCCCTTCTGGTACGGTGCCTCAAGACCCTCTGTTATTGTTCCTGTCCAAGACCCCTCCTGCTGTTGTCCCTGCCCTCAAGATCCTGCTCAAGACCCCGCTGTTGCTGTTCATGTTTACAAGACTCCTGTAGCTCTGCTTTAAAAATGTGCTCTGGTGCAATGAACTGTTGATACCACTAGAGGGAGACAGAGACATTGTGGACTATGCTGGACAAAAATGAACTCCATTTCCCATCACCCTTTGCGTGAGGACAGGAAGGGGGTGGGACAAAGAGGAGGAAAGACATCAGCAGCCTCGTGCAAGGTATGGGCAGGGTGAGTAGAGCCACGAGAGACGTAGGACGCACGCTGGGGCTGTTATGGATTGAAACCAGGCCGGAGTGTGGATGTTGCTACAGTCGTGTTGGAGATCATGCTATTCCCTGAGCATTTGCCAGAACAGCGAGCAGTGAGAGAGAACAGTCGCAGGTGATACTTCTGGGATCCTGGCAGAGTTGGAGCACAGAGAGATGGTGGCATCCATTGTTGCAGTGATCGGAGAGTGAGTATGCATCGTCCGGCTGTGTACTATGCTGAACTGTTCTTGACAAAGTGCGGTTTGGTAGAAGAGGGACATCATGTGAGGAGAGGCTGCAAACTGGAGGGGAGTGCTGGCGGCCTATGTGTTCGTGTCTGGCGGAGGAGAACCAGATCGGGAGTGCAGGCGTTAACATCATCGGGTTCCAAGTGGCAGCGAGGACAGATCCTCTTGATAGAGATCCCTTCTCCAGCGTTCATCGGTCCAGGACAAGCAGTTAATCGGATGGGTGAGAAGGCTTCGACCTGGTGAAAACGCAGAACATTGTGCACTTGTTTATTGTTTCTTTAAGGGCCCCAACGGTGACTAGTCGAAGATTGTTTTTGTTTCATTCACTGGCCAGATGAACACAGTACCCGGGTACCCTAGACAACACACATATATATTTTTGAGCTATTTTTACGGGACTTACACCCCAGAACTGAGGGGGTTAACCGGTTTCTTTTACCGCCGCGTGTTTTTCCCGCATTGCGAATTCTTGTTACTTAAATACCGTACATGCGTATTATATGCTGCTTTATTGGGATCAGTAAAGAATATAATATAGAAAAATTCACAACAGTGCTGGTGTATAGTTATTTCCTAGTGCAGTGAGACTATCCCGAGGTTTATTCAGCGGCTCCTCCAGGGGTGAGCGCTACACTCCCCTTCTGCAGTTTCCCAGTTTCGAGATCCACACTGTCATAGACTTTTACTGCACCAAGGACTTGCCTACAGAGACTTTCCATCAGCACCACCATCCCCTTTCTTGCCTCGCCCCTCTCCTGTGTTTATTGTTTATCTGAAAAAACCCTATCTGGTTTTCGCCTTACCATTTTTCTCCAAGTATATCAATGCATCCTGGGCTCGCAACCTCACCTCGTGGCAGCGCACGTGACAATGGGGAATTTAATGGGGAACAATGGGGAATGCCGCCAAATTGCACCATATTACACTTGCAAAGCACCAGTATTTGGCGAATTGCTAGCTTTCTGAATAGCCAAATTGCCACAACACTGCATCATCCCCTTAAATGGCGAAAAAAAGATGGAAAATTATATATATATACATACATCATGAATGTTCCACTAATTTGAATATAAAAAGTAAATATTAAAGGGTTTCTACTCAAATATCAAATGCCAGATTTAAATTGACAGCCCTTTTAATCGCAGTTAGCAATAATTAAAAAGGTACAAATTTATGTAAAATGGTCAAAACATTTTGTGAATGCTTAATTATGGAAAAAGCAGAAAAAACTATTATCTATCCACTGGAATAGTGTTACCAGATTTACACAGCTCTTCAGTACCTACTGCTCTACCGTTTTCCATAAAATTGGCATTGTAAACTGTGATATCTTTGATAATGGCCTTGGTCGAGGTGGAAATGATTTTAAATAGGATTTTGTGGTTTTTTTAGGCATCGTTATTGCTAACCACAAGGTTTCCAAATTAAATCAATGTGACTTGATTATTCTGTCCTCAGTTTGGCACCTACAGTCCAGTTCAGTGGATTCGTTTTATCTGGATTCCCATTTCACAATAACTATTAATTGGAGCATTTATCTATCTTCAAGAGGAAAACACCTTCACATCTTCATTTCATCCCTTTGCTCAGAAAAGCTCTAGAACCTAAAATGGAGACCAGTTTTTTAAACTTACCTAAAATTACCCAAGCTCCTCCAGCGTCATTATTCTTCTAAGGCATACATATGAACATAATGCTGTTCGTGCCACCAACATTAGAAATCCATTTATTAGATTTTAAATTGATTCTCAGAAAGAGAACACAGAAATTGTGGCTTTCAATCTGATCAGTAACTTCTAACATATAGTACTTGTAGTATTTCTAGCAAATAATATATAAAAACATGGGTAATAAATAGCACAAAACTGAAAATATGGGACTTTCATATTAACAATGCAAACGTTCTAATTTCATGACCCTGAAAACATACAGGGCCCTATTCCAACTTTGATGTTAAAAGAGACACTAATAGAAAACTTGTGCTCCGGCTGTTTTCCATTTGCGACTCACTTAAAACACCTGCATTCCCACCGAGCCACTTTGTCAGTTCGTAGAACTCCATGGATGATAGACATGTGCATTCGTTTTAGTACTAAAACGATTTAGTCAGAATTTTGGGATAATTTAGTTTTAGTATGACTCAAGAGAAACGAAACTGCTCAGTACAAAAAACGAAAGAAACTAAAATAAAAAGCACTACATTTTAGTTTCAGTCCTTTTTGTGATATTACATTGATGAGTGAAGAGACCAGCAATGAAGAGCACAACATCGCAACATCCGAAGTTCTGCACCCTCCACATCCCAATGCAGTAGGATGTTCTATACAGAGATGGGCACTAATTAATGCAGGAGGATGTTCTATACATTATACAGAGAGGGGTATTAATGCAGGAGGATGTTATATACATTATACAGAGAAAGGTATAAATTGAGGAGGATGTTCTATACAGAGAGGGACATTAATTAATTCAGGAGGATGTTCTATATATTATACAGAGAGGGGTATTAATGCAGGTGGATGTTGTATACATTATACAGAGAGGGGTATTAATTAATGCAGGAAGATGTTCTAAACATTATACAGAGAGGATCCTTTTTTTCAGCCCTTTAAATCCAGTGGCTGTGAGCGCTGAGATCGGCTGCTTGTTACATTATCTCTCAGTACAATGTATCAGGCTCAGTTGTTACAGTAACTGACTGTAACAGCGCTCAGAGTTTCAGTAAAACAAGGAAATAATATTGTTCTAACCTCTTATATATAAAAAATATTATTTACTAGTTTTACTGAAACTCTGAGCGCTGTGATGAGCAGCAGTAGGTTACTGTAAAAAGCTTTGCCTGACAAGGGCAGTATTACAATGTTGGTAATAACTTAACCAGAGCTGTTGTAAACTGAAAACCTCCATAGGCTATAATGGCTCTGGGAAGTTACAACAGCTCTGGTTAAGTTAGCACCGACTATGTAATATGGCCCACATTGTGCTGAGAGTGAGAGATACTGTAACAAGCAGCGATCTCAGCCCTCTGAGGAGCCGCTACAATAGTAATTGTATCCATTGGTTTTCGGATGAATGAAATTAGTTTTCATACTAAAGAACTGAAAACGAATTTCTTTAGTAACTAAATAAATTGCATTTTAGGACTAATGCATTAGTTCAAAACGAAATTTTGTGCTGTGCACATGTCTAATGGATGATCTCCTCTATGATAGGGATGAGCCGAACACCCCCGAGTTCGGTTCGCATGCGAACTCAAACTTTTCAGAAGTTTGAATTCGAACTCGAACTCAATACAAGTCAATGGGACTCAAAATTCGATTTTTAGAGTGCCCTCCAAGAGGGCATATATGCTAGATATTTGCCATAAAAGGTGTATGGGGGTCCGGGTAGTGCCCTGGGGGACAGGAAACAAGGACAAAAAGTTAAAAAATAATGTTTTTAAAGGGACAGTGAGTTTTCCATGAAATAAGGGTTAAAAATAAAAATGAAAAATTCCTTCAAATATCGTGCCTAGGAGGTCCCCATAACCTGCCCGTGAAGTGACAGATTTCTAGGATGTATAGAAACATTTAAAAACAATGTCCGGGTCCGGGTAGTGCCCTGAGGGACAGGAAACAAGGACAAAAAGTTTTAAAAAATACGTTTTTAACCCCTTCACTGCTGACGACATGTGGGCTCAGTTACTCCCGCTGTATGCTGAGGAGGACGTGTCCCACACGTCATCAGCTTTGCGGGACCCCCAGCGGAGATACTCACCTCTCTGTCCAGGGTCCCGCGGCGTTCTGACTTCAGCGTCCTCAGACGCTGAAGTCAAGCTCCTCCCAACATAAATGACATCATCACGCCATGCGCAATGATGTCATTTCCAGGTGACCCCCCTCCCGGGAATGCCGGGAGATCGCCTGGAAGGGAGGGGGGGTCCGTTCAGATCCCTCTCCCTCCCGATCGGGAGGTCCCACAAAAAAAAGCCAGGCACCGCTTAAAAGGAGAGAGTCTCCCATTTTAAGCAGTGCCTGGCTTTAACCCCTTAGGCACCTTGCGGCGCCGAAGTGCGGCCTAGCTCCGGTGGGGGCGGCCATATTGGATGGTGGCTCCACCCCCGGGTCCCCCCTCACTGCCTGACGTCCTCACGCATAGCGTGATGACGTCAGATAGCCAGGGAACGCCTAGCTGCCCGGAATCCCCTGGTGGAGATAGGGGGTTCATTTGAGGGTTCACAGAGATGCTGTGAGGTTGTGTACAGAGATGCTCTGAGGTTGTGTATAGAGATGCTGATGTGGTTGTGTATAGAGATGCTGTGAGGCTGTGTATAGAGATGCTGTGAGGTTGTGTATAGAGATGCTGTGAGGCTGTGTTTAGAGATGCTGAAGGGGTTGTGTATAGAGATGCTGTTTGTGTATAGAGATGCTGATGGGGTTGTGTATAGAGATGCTGTGTGGCTGTATATAGAGATGCTGTGAGGTTGTGTACAGAGATGCTGTGAGGCTATGTATAGAGATGCTGTGAGGCTGTGTATAGAGATGCTGATGGGGTTGTGTATAGAGATGCTCTGAGGCTCTGTATAGAGATGCTAATGGGGCTGTGTATAGAGATGCTGTGAGGTTGCGTATAGAGATGCTGTGAGGCTGTGTATAGAGATGCTGATGGGGTTGTGTATAGAGATGCTGTGTGGCTGTGTATAGAGATGCTGTGTATAGAGATGCTGATGGGGCTGTGTATAGAGATGCTGCGAGGTTGCGTATAGGGATGCTGTGAGGCTGTGTATAGAGATGCTGATGGGGCTGTGTATAGAAATGCTGATGGGGTTGTGTATAGAGATGCTGTTTGTGTATAGCGATGCTGATGGGGTTGTGTATAGAGATGCTGTGAGGCTGTGTATAGAGATGCTGATGGGGCTGTGTATAGAGATGCTGTGAGGTTGCGTATAGAGATGCTGTGAGGTGTGTGTATAGAGATGCTGATGGGTTGTATATAGAGATGCTGTGTGGCTGTGTATAGAGATGCTGTGTATAGAGATGCTGATGGGGCTGTGTATAGAGATGCTGCGAGGTTGCGTATAGAGATGCTGTGAGGCTGTGTATAGAGATGCTGATGGGGCTGTGTATAGAGATGCTGATGGGGTTGTTTATAGAGATGCTGTTTGTGTATAGAGATGCTGTGTATAGAGATGCTGTGAGGTTGTGTTTAGAGATGCTGTGTGGCTGTGTATAGAGATGCTGTGTGTAGAGATGCTGATGGGGTTGTGTATAGAGATGCTGTGAGGTTGTGTATAGAGATGCTGTGTGGCTGTGTATAGAGATGCTGTGTATAGAGATGCTGGTGGGGTTGTGTATAGAGATGCTGTGAGGTTGTGTATAGAGATGCTGTGTATAGAGATGCTGATGGGGTTGTGTATAGAGATGCTGTGTGGCTGTGTATAGAGATGCTGTGTATAGAGATACTGATGTGGTTGTGTATAGAGATGCTGTGTATAGAGATGCTGATGGGGTTGTGAATAGAGATGCTGTGTATAGAGATCCTGATGGGGTTGTGTATAGAGATGCTGTGTGGCTGTGTATAGAGATGCTGTGTATAGAGATGCTGATGGGGTCGTGTATAGAGATGCTGTGTATAGAGATGCTGATGGGGTTGTGTATAGAGATGCTGTGTGGCTGTGTATAGAGATGCTGTGTATAGAGATGCTGGTGGGGTTGTGTATAGAGATGCTGTGAGGTTGTGTATAGAGATGCTGTGTATAGAGATGCTCATGGGGTTGTGTATAGAGATGCTGTTTGTGTATAGAGATGCTGATGGGGTTGTGTATAGAGATGTTGTGTATAGAGATGCTGATGGGGTTGTGTATAGAGATGCTGTGTGGCTGTGTATAGAGATGCTGTGTATAGAGATACTGATGGGGTTGTGTATAGAGATGCTGTGTATAGAGATGCTGATGGGGTTGTGAATAGAGATGCTGTGTATAGAGATGCTGATGGGGTTGTGTATAGAGATGCTGTGTGGCTGTGTATAGAGATGCTGTGTATAGAGATGCTGATGGGGTCGTGTATAGAGATGCTGTGTATAGAGATGCTGATGGGGTTGTGTATAGAGATGCTGTGTGGCTGTGTATAGAGATGCTGTGAGGTTGTGTATAGAGCTGCTGTGTGGCTGTGTATAGAGCTGCTGTGTATAGAGATGCTGTGAGGTTGTGTACAGAGATGCTGTGTATAGAGATGCTGATGGGGTTGTGTATAGAGATGTTGTTTGTGTATAGAGATGCTGCTGATGGGGTTGTGTATAGAGACGCTGTGTGGCTGTGTATAGAGATGCTGTGTATAGAGATGCTGATGGGGTTGTGTATAGAGATGCTGTGTATAGAGATGTTGATGGGGTTGTGTATAAAGATGCTGTGAGGTTGTGTATAGAGATGCTGTGTGGCTGTGTATAGAGCTGCTGTGTATAGAGATGCTGTGAGGTTGTGTATAGAGATGCTGTTTGTGTATAGAGATGCTGATGGGGTTGTGTATAGAGGATGCTGTGGTTGTGATATAGAGATGCTGTGGTTATAGAGATGCTGATGGGGTGTGTATAGAGATGCTGTTTGTGTATTGAGATGCTGATGGGGTTGTGTATAGAGATGCTGTGTATAGAGATGCTGATGGGGTTGTGTATAGAGATGCTGTTTGTGTATAGCGATGCTGATGGGGTTGTGTATAGAGATGCTGTGAGGCTGTGTATAGAGATGCTGATGGGGCTGTGTATAGAGATGCTGTGAGGTTGCGTATAGAGATGCTGTGAGGTTGTGTATAGAGATGCTGATGGGGTTGTATATAGAGATGCTGTGTGGCTGTGTATAGAGATGCTGATGGGGCTGTGTATAGAGATGCTGCGAGGTTGCGTATAGAGATGCTGTGAGGCTGTGTATAGAGATGCTGATGGGGCTGTGTATAGAGATGCTGATGGGGTTGTTTATAGAGATGCTGTTTGTGTATAGAGATGCTGTGTATAGAGATGCTGTGAGGTTGTGTATAGAGATGCTGTGTGGCTGTGTATAGAGATGCTGTGTATAGAGATGCTGGTGGGGTTGTGTATAGAGATGCTGTGAGGTTGTGTATAGAGATGCTGTGTATAGAGATGCTGATGGGGTGTGTATAGAGATGCTGTGTGGCTGTGTATAGAGATGCTGTGTATAGAGATACCGATGTGGTTGTGTATAGAGATGCTGTGTATAGAGATGCTGATGGGGTTGTGAATAGAGATGCTGTGTATAGAGATGCTGATGGGGTTGTGTATAGAGATGCTGTGTGGCTGTGTATAGAGATGCTGTGTATAGAGATGCTGATGGGGTCGTGTATAGAGATGCTGTGTATAGAGATGCTGATGGGGTTGTGTATAGAGATGCTGTGTGGCTGTGTATAGAGATGCTGTGTATAGAGATGCTGGTGGGGTTGTGTATAGAGATGCTGTGAGGTTGTGTATAGAGATGCTGTGTATAGAGATGCTCATGGGGTTGTGTATAGAGATGCTGTTTGTGTATAGAGATGCTGATGGGGTTGTGTATAGAGATGCTGTGTATAGAGATGCTGATGGGCTTGTGTATAGAGATGCTGTGTGGCTGTGTATAGAGATGCTGTGTATAGAGATACTGATGGGGTTGTGTATAGAGATGCTGTGTATAGAGATGCTGATGGGGTTGTGAATAGAGATGCTGTGTATAGAGATGCTGATGGGGTTGTGTATAGAGATGCTGTGTGGCTGTGTATAGAGATGCTGTGTATAGAGATGCTGATGGGGTCGTGTATAGAGATGCTGGTATAGAGATGCTGATGGGGTTGTGTATAGAGATGCTGTGTGGCTGTGTATAGAGATGCTGTGAGGTTGTGTATAGAGCTGCTGTGTGGCTGTGTATAGAGCTGCTGTGTAAAGAGATGCTGTGAGGTTGTGTACAGAGATGCTGTGTATAGAGATGCTGATGGGGTTGTGTATAGAGATGTTGTTTGTGTATAGAGATGCTGCTGATGGGGTTGTGTATAGAGACGCTGTGTGGCTGTGTATAGAGATGCTGTGTATAGAGATGCTGATGGGGTTGTGTATAGAGATGCTGTGTATAGAGATGTTGATGGGGTTGTGTATAAAGATGCTGTGAGGTTGTGTATAGAGATGCTGTGTGGCTGTGTATAGAGCTGCTGTGTATAGAGATGCTGTGAGGTTGTGTATAGAGATGCTGTTTGTGTATAGAGATGCTGATGGGGTTGTGTATAGAGATGCTGTGAGGTTGTGTATAGAGATGCTGTGTATAGAGATGCTGATGGGGTTGTGTTATAGAGATGCTGTTTGTGTATTGAGATGCTGATGGGGTTGTGTATAGAGATGCTGTGTATAGAGATGCTGATGGGGTTGTGTATTGAGATGCTGTGTGGCTGTGTATAGAGATGCTGATGGGGTTGTGTATAGAGATGCTGTGTGGCTGTGTATAGAGATGCTGATGGGGTTGTGTATAGAGATGCTGTGGGGTTGTGTATAGAGATGCTGTGTATATAGATGCTGAAGGGGTTGTGTATTATTATTATTATTATTATTCTTTATTTATAAAGCGCCAGCATATTCCGCAGCGCTGTACAATAAGCACAGTATAGACAGGGTTACAATATATTGAACAACATTTGACAAACAGTACAGGAGGAGATGAGGGCCCTATTCCCGTAGGAACTCACAATCTGGGAGGGTTGGGGTTGGAAACAGGAGGAGAGGACTGTAAGGTGAGAGTGATTGATGTTGCGTCAGTGAGTGGGTGGTAGGCTTCCCTAAATAGGAACGTTTTAAGGGAGCGTTTGAAGGAAGAGAAGTTAGGGGAAAGTCTGACAGTACGAGGGAGAGCGTTCCAGAGAGTGGGGCTGCGCGTGAGAAATCCTGCAGTCTATCATGGGAAGAGGTGATTGCGGGGAGAAGCTAGGCGCAGGTCACTGTTTGACCTTAGGGAGCGGGCTGGGGTGTATTTGGTGATTAGTGAGGACAGGTAGTGGGGAGCTGAGTTAGTGAGGGTTTTGTAGGTAAGGATAAGGATTTTGAACTTAATTCTGCAGTGGATGGGAGCCAGTGAAGGGACTCGCAGAGGGGAAGCGGCAGAGACAGAGCGGCGGGTGAGGTGAATTAGCCTGGCGGAGGCGTTCAGGATGGATTGTAGGGGGGAGAGGTGGGACAGAGGGAGGCAGATAAGACATTATTGCAATAGTCGAGTCGGGAGATTACGAGTGTATAGAGATGCTGTGTATAGAGATGCTGATGGGTTTGTGTATAGAGATGCTGTTTGTGTATAGAGATGCTGATGGGCTTGTGTATAGAGATGCTGTGTATAGAGATGCTGATAGGGTCTTTGTATAGAGATGCTGTGTGGCTGTGTATAGAGATGCTGATGGGGTTGTGTATAGAGATTCTGTGAGGTTGTGTATAGAGATACTGTGTGGCTGTGTATAGAGATGCTGATGGGGCTGTGTATAGAGATGCTGATGGGTTGTGTATAGAGATTCTGTGAGGTTGTGTATAGAGATACTGTGTGGCTGGGTATAGAGATGCTGATGGGGCTGTGTTTAGAGATGCTGTGAGGCTGTGTATAGAGATGCTGATGGGGCTGTGTATAGAGATGCTGATGGGGTTGTGTATAGAGATGCTGTGAGGCTGTGTATATAGATGCTGTGTATAGAGATGCTGATGGAGCTGTGTATAGAGATGCTGTGAGGTTGTGTATAGAGATGTTGATGGGGCTGTGTATAGAGATGCCTTGCGGCGCCGAAGTGCGGCCTAGCTCCGGTGTGGGGCCGCCATCTTGGATGGCGGCTCCACCCCCGGGTCCCCCCTCACTGCCTGACATCCTCACGCATAGCGTGATGACGTCAGATAGCTGGGGAACCCCTAGCTGCCCGGAATCCCCTGGTGGAGATAGGGTGTTCATTTGAACCCCGATATCTCCAGGCAGCTAGGGGTCATGGAGAATGTCAATCGAAAGGCCTGAGCATGGCCTTTCGAATGATACCCAACATGATGACCAGGTATAAAGTAAATGTTTTTATTTTCTGTGTGTTATTTTTATTAATGCAGCAATATTGTTTACATTTCAATTATAATGTGAACAATGATGCTGCACTAATGATTTTCTTCTATGGGGTGCGTTTGCTATAAATCACGTAATTGCCCCCACAAAATGTAACAAGTCCCCATTTCTAATTTTTGTACAAGCGCACCCCATAGAAAACATAACCGCAAACGCTCATGTGCTAAAATGTGAAAAAAAACACTTTACACACTGCAGATGATTAAAAATTCAATTTGTATTGCATGTTTTGTCATAATATACAGCCAGGACATGACATATACATATAAAAATTATATATTATGAATCTGCGGAGTCTGCCGGAAAGAACGATATCTAATATGTCTGGGTCATTTAATAAAATGTGGCTTCAAATCGCGTTTAAACATGATGAGCGAAAGAGGTAAAAATGAGCTGAGCACACAGCAGTGAAATGCAGCATATTAGAGGAAGATTTAGTAGAGAAATTAACTTCTCAGAAGCAGACACCACACCCTCAGTATACTCTACATACATACAATGTATCAAATTCATTAGACCAGACTAAAAACACCTGTTGTTTACGCCGTTTGAGAACACAGGTCATTTAGAGGTGAGAATCTTTGCACGTACACATTAGTTTTTAATTCAATATCTAATAAACAGTGGCTTATAATATTCTGCAGTAAAGAGTCTCTTTATTTCTAGATTTTTTAGTATTTTTTAAGCATTTTTTATACTTTTTAAAAAAAATAATTTGCGAACTCGAACCGAACACGGCAAAAAGTTCGAAGTTCGCGAATTTGCGAACAGCCAAAGTTCGAATCAAACTCCGAACTGATCGAACCGAACAGCTCATCCCTACTCTATGATCCCGCATGAGCTCTGCAAGAACTTGTGCGAGCAGGATCCAGCCAGGAAGGAGAAGGAAGGATTCGCAGATGAACACTGGGAACTGTTTGCTCCCAGTCTTCAGCTACCCGTGGAGAGAGAAAGCAGTGGATTGTGCCGCTGTCTTCACTGAAGGATCAGAAGTGAGTATTGGAATTTTCGGTGTGGTTAAATGTGTTAAGTGAATTGAAGAAGTGCTATCCGCAACACCAACTTTTACAAGACATTATTCATTGCCAAATAATGGCAGATGCAGATGAACTAAAGTTAAGGTTAAGCTAAGCATTTAACCTCAATAGTTCGTTCTTTATCTGCAGGTTCCATATTAATGCCTTCCATATAATATATAATAGACGTTCATGTACAGTAAGCACCCACAATGTCCTTGCGTCTTGGATACAATAGGATGTGTTGATTTTAAGTGCTCAAGGGGTTATGTTGTAGGGCTCAAGCGCTTAGCTTAACCCTTACTTTGGAATAGGGCACACAATCCATGAAAAACATGACTTTTTGTTCTGCTGTGACATACTCAACCCAGTCACACATCTGGGGTCTATTCATGTGTTTGCATGCTCATCTGTTTCTACTCTGCTCAGTTAAGCTTATGGTTGGCAGATACAATTCTCCTTTAGTGCAGTTGATGCACTATCTGCTGAGTGATAATCAAGTTGAAAGTGTAGCAGCTAAATTCCACTGAAAGTAAATTGACCAGTTACTGATTTGAAACCAATTTGCAGCCAATATGTTTCTGCACAACTCTAGCCCTTGCTGCCATGTATCAGAGACAATGATTCCATCCAGGGATTCTCGATGCTGCTTCATCAGTATAGGGTTGATTATCTGTGTACCGACTTGGCTTGTATATCGTTGCTCCTGGCTGTTAACCCCTTGGCTCCTGTTCTGACTACCCTCCCTAGCATAATGACCCTCTGGCACTTGGCTGACGGCCCTCTCAGGTGTAACGACCCCCTGGCACTTGGCTGATTAGGGATGAGCCGAACACTCCCCGAGTTCGGTTCGAGCCCGAACCCGAACTTCCCATTTGTTCGGGACCGAACCCAAACCCGAACCCCCATGCAAGTCAATGAGGCTGAAAATTCGGTTCTTTAGAGTGCCCTCCAAGACGGCATATATGCTAAATATTTGCCATAAAAGGTGTATGGGGGTCCAGGTAGTGCCCTGGGGGACAGGAAACAAGGACAAAAAGTTAAAAAAAAAACTTTTTTAAAGGGACAGTGAGTTTTCCATGAAATAAGGGTTAAAAATAAAAACCAAAAATTCCTTCAAATATCGTGCCTAGGAGGTCCCCATAACCTGCCCGTGAAGTGGCGGATTTCTAGGATGTATAGAAACACTTAAAAAAAAAAAATGACGTTTCATATGACGGTAAATTCTTTTCCTTTAATCTATCCATAAACAACTGCTTGGGGCGGCAGCGTGTATGAAAATACATTTTAGGACGCGCAGAAAAAGTTTAGTGTTTTTTTTGGCTAAATTATTGTGAAACTTATGCAGGCTTTGGATGAAAGTAACAATAGGTGCTTTAAAATTGGGCTTTTAGCGTCGGCAACAGTGCCGTCACACCGTAACCCCTCTGAGGATATGAATCTGATACAGGCGTCAATGGCAGTGCACCCAGATATTGTGCCTTTAGTGCCAGGCATGCAAGTACTATCATACAGTAACCCCTCTGTGGTATTGTGTGTAAGAGTGCAGGGGTGGACCATGCGGTCCTATATTAAAAAGATATGAATCTGGGAATGGGCGTCAGTGCACCCAGATATTCTGCCTTGGTGCAAGACTGCCAGGCCAGCAAGTATCATCATACAGTAACCCCTCTGTGGTATGGTGGAAGAGTGCAGGGGTGGACCATGTGGTTCTATATTGAAAAGTTTTTGATCTGGTAATGGGCGTCAGTGCACCCAGATATTGTGCCTTTAATGCCAGGCCAGAAAGTATCATCATACAGTAATCCCTCTGTAGTATTGTGGAAGAGTGCAGGGGTGGACCATGTGGTCCTATATTGAAAAGTGTTATTTTTTATCTGTTAATGGGTGTCAGTGCTCCCAGATATTGTGCATTTTATGCCAGGTCAGCAAGTATCATCATACAGTAACCCCTCTGTGGTATTGTGGAAGAGTGCAGGGTTGGACCCTGAGGTTCAAAAAATTAAAATGATATAAATCTGGCATAGGCGCCAGTGCAGCCAAATATTGTGCCTTTCATGACAGCAAGTGCCTTCACACCGTAACCCTTTTGTGGTATTGTGGAAGAGTTCAGTGCTGGAGGTTTTGTGAATGCAGAAGAGGACATCCCCTATCTATTCCATTACTTCAGCATCAGGGGATTGATAGCTGCTGATCCAGGACTGATTCATTTTTATAAATGTCAGCCGGTCTACAGAGTCGGTGGACAGACGCACTCTTTTGTCTGTGACAAAACCTCCAGCGGCACTGAACGTCCTTTCGGAAAGCACGCTAGATGAAGGGCAACCTAGTAGCTGCATAGCATATTGGCTAAGTTCTGGCCAGTGATCCAATCTCAACACCCAGTAAGCCAGTGGATCATCTGCTTGGAAAGGTATCCAGGTCTGCCCTTGCCCCTAGGTAGTCCTGCACCATATGGTGAAGACGCTGGCAATGGGTGCCTACATTTGACGTCCCTGGGCGTCGAGGACTAAAAAAATTAAAAAATGCATTAGTCAAGCAGCCCTGGCCTTCACCGCTATTCCTCTGATCACCTGCAGCCTCAGAAGCACGTGTGTCAGCACTTGGTAATCTAACAGTGCCTGGAAAGGTGTTACACAAGTTTCGCTTTAGAGCGTCCTCAAGTTTTGTCATCCTGTGCTCCCTCTGTGCGGGCAGGATGAGCTCTGCAACTTTCCCCTTGTATCGTGGATCAAGAAGGCTTGCCAACCAGTAATGATCCCTCTCCTTGATAGCACGAATCCTGGGGTCCTTTAGCAGGCTTTGCATCATTAAGGAGCCCATGCAGCGTAGGTTGGAGGTGGCATTAGCTGCCGAGTCTTCCTGGTCAAATGAGGATGACCGTATCTTGCACTTTCTCCTCCCAGCCACGCACAAGCCCTTCTGTTTCTGGGGCCCACAAAACCCTGCCTTGAGGAATCCCCACCTTCAATGCCCCCACTACTTAAATAGTCCTCCTCCTCCTCATCCTCCTCCTGTCTGATCTGAGTAGGACCCGCTGGAATGCTGTCTGCGGAAAGACTGGGGCCTTGAGAGCTAGGGAAGGCCTCCTCTTCCTCCCGCTGCTCTGCCTCTAGAGCCACATCTATAATTCCCGCAGAGTGTGCTCCAGCAGGAACACTAAAGGAATTGTGTCACTGATGCATGCACTGTCCCTGCTCACCATCCTCGTTGCCTCCTCAAATGGTGACAGTACAGTGCATGCATCCTTGATCATCAGCCACTGCGGGGGGGGAAACCAAGTTGACCTGAACCTGTCCTTGTGCCATACTCACACAGGTACTCGTTGATGGCCCTCTGCTGCTTGTGCAGATGCTGCAGCATTGCTAATGTCGAGTTCCACCTGGTGGGCATGTAACAGATCAGACGGTTTGTGGGAAGGTGGAATTCTCTTTGAATTTCTGCCAGGCGAACACTTGCTGGGAATGACCGTCTGAAGTGGCTGCAGACTTTTCTGGCCTGGATGAGAAGCTCTGGCAGCCCTGGGTACTTGGTTAGGAAAAGCTGTACCACCAGATTTAGGACGTGTGCTAGGCATGGTACATGCTTCAATTTACCCTTGCGTAGGGCGGAGAGAAGGTTGCTGCCATTATCGCAGACGATCATTCCCAGCTCAAGCTGGCGTGGTGTAAACTATCTCTGCACCTGCCCCTGCAGAGCTGACAAAATTTCTGACCTGGTGTGGCTCCTGGTATCCTCTGGTTTATTTATCAATTTGTTTAATTTCTCTTTGTTTTGTTTTTTTTGTTTTTTTTTCCTGCTGTGTTTTTTGGTTGTTTTTTTCCCTGAGTGGCTGGTGGCTTGTTGATTGGGGGCGTGTAGCCTGTCAGGTGATTTCACTTGTATGGCTACATAAACTCAATGGCAGCTCACTGAGCTTGCTCACAAGGGCTTGTCAGTGGTCTACTTCCTAAGTGGGCTATTTTCAAGTGGAGTTAAAAACAGGAATTCTACCTGTACTGGTCTGTGGTTTGTATCTCTAGAGGGAGAGAAACCTCTGGTTTATTTATCAATTTGTTTAATTTCTCTTTGTTTTTTTTTGTTTTGTTTTTTTTCCTGCTGTGCTTTTTGGTTGTTTTTTTCCCTGAGTGGCTTGTTAATTGGGGGCATGTAGCCTGTAAGGTGATTTCACTTGTATGGCTACATAAACTCAATGGCAGCTCACTGAGCTTGCTCACAAGGGCTTGTCAGTGGTCTACTTCCTAAGTGGGCTATTTTCAAGTGGAGTTAAAAACAGGAGTTCAAATAACAGGTACAAATTGTGATATATATTTGCTCTCTTGTTGTGGGTATGAGTGTTAGCAAGTGTAGCGCTCACTCCCGGAGGAGCCGCTGAAAATGAACCACGGGTCAGTCTCCCCGCACTAGGGAATAAATATACTCCAACACAGTTGTGGGTTTTTATCATTTAAATAGTTTACTAAAATGTTTGGCAGATATTAAGATACAGTATTCACAGATATTATTACAGTACTGTCGTATTGCGATAAAACGCGTAGCGGAAAAGAAAAAACGAAACACGAGGCTTCGTATTTCGGAAAATAAAATATTCGTAACTGAACATAAAAGAAAATGCAATTACACGAATATTCAGAAAAGGGACACGTAGCGGAACCCCAAAATATACAATCACTTCGTATCACGGCAAACGCGCAGCGGAAAAGAGAAAAAATATATCAGAACGTATCTTTAACCCCCGTTCCGATTCGTAACAAAATGAGTCCTGCACAGGTTAAGTCCCGGAATGTAAAGGTGTGTATGTGTGTAAGGTACCCGGGTACTGTTCAACTGGCCAGTGAAATTACTTAAGAAAGGTCTTCGACTAGTCAAGTTGGGGCCCTGTGGACTTTAAAGAGAAAACAGCAGCGTGCTCTTTGTATTATAAACAGCCTTGGAGCCTCTCACCCATCCGCCGGTTGCTTTAGGCTCCGCTGACCCAGGACGTCTCTCCGCTGGATTTTGACTGGGGATACTAGCGGCCGGATCCGTTGTCTGACTTCCCGTAGCTTGTCCACGACTTTTCCTCAGCTCACCGCCTGCTCTCTGTACCCGATCCACTTGCGGTGACTCCTTACTCGAGGTCTTCGGTTGGTTCCCTCTGTAGCAACTCTGGAACTTGGAGGGCTCCTTCTCTTGAGGACTGAATGACCCGGTAACCGAACTGACAGGTCTCACTTGCTTTCCGCCCTAGGCCTTCTCCCAAAGTATGGCACTGCGTCTGCTCTCTCTCATTCCCTGGCGCGCTCTGGCGCGTTCTCCACGAGGCAGAGGATGTAAGTGTCCAGTCCCCACCCACTTCCTGTCTTCTTGCAAAGCATGCCGGGCATTGTAGTCCCAATGTCCAGTATCTCTGATCGCGATAGTCTCCATCTTGTGGCCAAAAATAGGTACTGCCACAGCAAGATTTTTAACACAGCGCTACACAAGCTTGAAGGTTTGACCCAGTGCACATCCTGCTGCATGTATGCATGTCTGGAGGAATCCTTCCAAGGTCCATATCTCTGTAGCAAGTGTGAACGTGTAGCTCTTCTGGAAGCTCATATTGGAGATCTGGAAGGGCAAATCGTAACGCTGAGGCAGATTGACAATCTTGAAAGGAGCCTGCTTCTCACGGAGCAAAGTATAGTTGAGGAATCTAGGGGTGTGGGAGGAGTGGAGTTAACCGGGGAACAGGTTGGTAGCTGGGTGTCAGTGACACGTGGTAGCAGGGGGGAGGGAAGAGGAAAAGGTTGGCTAGTCCTGATCTTGCGCACACCAACAGATTTTCCCCTTTGAGCGAAGATGTTGGGTGCATCAGCTCAGGTGTAGCAGTACTGGAGGCTGCTCCCTCTAACAGCAGGGGGATCAGCCCACCAAGTAAGGGAGGGATAAAGAGGGTAAGTAAGCCTAGACAGGTTGTGGTGGTAGGGGACTCTATTATTAACCCCTTAAGGACCCAGGACGTACCATGTACGTCATTGCAGCGGTCTCTTTTAGACCCGCTGACGTACATGGTACGTCCTGCGGTTTTTTGAGCGCTGGAAGCGATCGGATCGCTTCCAGCAGCTCAAACGCCATTGCAGGATGCCTGGGAGTCCAGGCATCCGTGCAATGGTGGTGAGAAGTGCCGGGCCACCTTGTGATCGCTCCCCGGGAGCGATCAACATCCGGTTTCACGGAGAGGTGCCCGGCACTTCTAGAGAGCGCTGGAAGCGATCGGATCGCTTCCAGCTGCTCTGTGTATATTGCAGGGAAGCCTCGACATCGAGGCATCCTTGCAATATGCTTACCTGCCGCCGGTCCGCTAAGTGATCGCTCCCCCGAGCGATCACTTCGGTAGCGGCAGGAAGTACTGAGTGCCACGAGGTATCGTGGCACTCAGTACAAAACGATCACATGAGTGATCAGGTGCTCTGCTGGGTGCCTCGAGGGATCAAGGCACCCAGCAGAGTAAAAAAGTGTAAAAAAGTAAAAAAAAGTAAAATAAAAATCAATAAAAATGAATAAAATAAAATAAACTGACAGCCAAGATGGCGCTGCCCTTCTAAGGGCAGGGTCATCTTGGGGCTGAGTGGGATGTTCCTAGCCTGCCTCATCAGAGAGGCAGGCTAGCAACATCCAATCAGAAGTAAAAAAAATCTAAATAAAATTTCTAATTTGTCAGGTCAGGTCAATATTTTGTAAATATTGGCTCTGACCTCTGTGATTCTCCCTCCCTCTCCTCACTTGTGTTTTGGTGAGCGAGAGAGAGAGATCAGATTTGACAGGTTAGAGATTTTAGTGAGATTAGAAAAATTGAGGCAGATTTAGAGAATTTAGGGAGATTTAGAAGAATTGAGGCAGGTTTAGAGTGATTTAGAGAGATTTAGGTGTTTATTTGTATTTTCTTGTGAAACCCAACGGTTCTTCTAAGAACCAACAATCCGCTTATTATATATAATATATTAAAAATTTTATAATCTATAATATAAATGTCTGAGAGGGTGTACAGCGCCGAGGAGGCATATGCCATCCTGGCGTCAGAATCTGAGGCATCTGCGTCAGACTCTGACCCTGATTTCGACCCGCCAACTGCTCAGAGACGTCGCTAGATACATCATCTACGCTGGCTGATGTATCTAGTGATGTTTCTGATGCAGATCCTGGGTCACCACCTGCCAGCAGGAGACGCACAGCTCCAGCTGAGGAGTGGGTAGTGCCTCATCGCCAGAGGCCAGATATCCCTCCTTTCACGGCAAATCCTGGCATCAATATTGATGTTGCGGGATTTACCGCCACACAGTTTTTGCAGGTGTTTATGGGGGATGATTTGTTGGGCCACATCGTGGCCCAATCAAATCTGTATGCCCATCAGCATTGTGCTGCGAAGCCAGACTCCTACTTGGCAAGGCAGCATTGGACCCCGCTAGATGTGCCAGAATTTCTGAAATTCTGGGCACTTACTATGCTGATGGGCATCATAAAGAAGCCCTCAATTCGCTCCTACTGGAGCAGTAGCCCCATCTGCTCTACCCCCATTTACCCCCAATCAATGTCACGTAGAAGTATGAAAACATTTTGCGTTTCATGCACTTCAGTGACAACAGCCTGTGCCCTCCTAGAGAGCATCCCAGTTTGACAGGCTGTATAAAATCCGCCCCTGATTACCCACTTCGCCGCCAGGTTTGCAGAGGCTTATACACCTGGAAGGAATATCTGGATGAATCCCTAATGAAATACAAGGGAAGGCTGGATTCAAGCAGTATATTCCTTCCAAACGCTCCAGGTATGGAGTGAAGGTGTATAAGCTCTGTGACAGCGAGAGTGGTATACTCAGGCCTTCCGGGTGTACGAGGGAAAGGATAGTAGCCTTGACCCTCCAGGTTGCCCAGAACACATGGGAACCAGTGGCAAGATTTGTGGGACCTACTTTTTCCCCTGATGAACAAAGGGTACCACTTGTATGTTGATAATTTTTATACGAGTGTCCCTTTGTTCAAGCTGCTGTATTGTTTTGATACAGCAGCATGCGGTACTGTTCGCAAGAACCGTGTAGGTTTCCCAGCACAGCTTGTCCGCACCCAGTTAAAAAGGGGGGAGACCTCAGCTCTGCGCCAAGAGGAGCTGTTGGCGGTCAAGTACAGAGACAAGAAGGATGTATAACCTTCTATCCACCATCCACACTGAGAGGTCTGTGGAGGTCTCTGTACGTGGCAGAGCTGAGCGCATCAGGAAGCCAGTGTGCATCAAGACTATAACCGGCATATGGGTGGGGTTGATCTGGCAGATCAGCTGCTCCAGCCCTACCAGATTATGCGGAAGTCAAGGGCCTGGTACAAAAAGGTTGCAATTTACCTGATGCAAATTGCAACCCCCAATGCCTTTTTGCTCTGCAAAAGGCAAACCCCGGAGTGACGCTGTCCTTTTTACAGTTTCAGCTCCAGGTCATTTCGGGGCTTTTGTACAAGGATGCACCTGCTCCCCGGCGGTGATGGGGGACAGAGTTGGGGCTACGCATTTTATTTATAAAATCCCCCCTACTGAGGGCAAACAGAAACCCAAAAAAGGTGCAGGGTGTGTTTCAAGAGGGGGCAGAGGAGAGACACAATCTTTTACTGCCAGAATGCCCTGGACAACTCGGTCTGTGTCTTGGGGACTGTTTCAAGATATATCACACTGTGCGTGATCTGTGATTTTTTTTTTCTTTCTATTTTTTTCTCACACTCCAGTTAGTTAGTTCAGTTTAGTTTTTTTTTTCTTTTACTGCACCAGACTTTTACATTTTATTCGTACATTTTTATGTTCTACAATTGGTGCTGTATTTTGCCAAAATCTTTGCACACCTATGCATGGGGGCATGGGTGTACTCAGGAGACCTTGCAGAAAACAACCTGGAGAGTTTTCATGCAGTAACAAACAACAGTGTCTCCTAAATCACAGTCCAAATCTAATGTGGGCGTAAAAATCTGAAAATTGAAAATTTACACAACACCTTCTCAAATGTTTTGGGCTAAAACCGTTGCATCCATGGCATCAAAGCACTCCATATGCAATACCTTGGGGTGTCAACATAACAAATATAAACAATTTTCTGGCAATAATTCAAACTGGGGTATGCGGTAGACCCAAAACCAAAGATAGGCCTAGCTGAAGAAATAATCTCAATTTCAACTCCAATGACAAAGTCCTAAAAATTGTATTTGAACCTTCCAAAATCCTGGCAAACCTATGCATGGGGGGATGGGTGTACTCAGGAGACCTTGCAGAAAACAACCTGGAGAGTTTTCATGCAGTAAACACAACAGTGTCTCCTAAATCACAGTCCAAATCTAATGTGGGCGTAAAAATCTGAAAATTGAAAAATATACACACACACCTTCTCATGTTTTGGGCTAAAACCGTTGCATCCATGGCATCAAAGCACTCCATATGCAATACCTTGGGGTGTCAACATAACAAATATAAAATTTTCTGGCAATAATTCAAACTGGGGTATGCGGTAGACCCAAAACCAAAGATAGGCCTAGCTGAAGAAATAATCTCAATTTCAACTCCAATGACAAAGTCCTAAAAATTGTATTTGAACCTTCCCAAAATCCTGGCAAACCTATGCATGGGGGGCATGGGTGTACTCAGGAGACCTTGCAGAAAACAACCTGGAGAGTTTTCATGCAGTAACAAACAACAGTGTCTCCTAAATCACAGTCCAAATCTAATGTGGGCGTAAAAATCTGAATTTGAAAAATTACACCACACACCTTCTCGAATGTTTTGGGCTAAAACCGTTGCATCCATGGCATCAAAACACTCCATATGCAATACCTTGGGGTGTCAACATAACAATATAAACAATTTTCTGGCAATAATTCAAACTGGGGTATGCGGTAGACCCAAAACCAAAGATAGGCCTAGCTGAAGAAATAATCTCAATTTCAACTCCAATGACAAAGTCATAAAAATTGTATTTGAACTTCCCAAAATCCTGGCAAACCTATGCATGGGGGGCATGGGTGTACTCAGGAGACCTTGCAGAAAACAACCTGGAGAGTTTTCATGCAGTAACAAACAACAGTGTCTCCTAAATCACAGTCCAAATCTAATGTGGGCGTAAAAATCTGAAAATTGAAAAATTACACCACACACCTTCTCAATGTTTTTGGCTAAAACCGTTGCATCCATGGCATCAAAGCACTCCATATGCAATACCTTGGGGTGTCAACATAACAAATATAAACAATTTTCTGGCAATAATTCAACTGGGGTATGCGGTAGACCCAAAACCAAAGATAGGCCTAGCTGAAGAAATAATCTCAATTTCAACTCCAATGACAAAGTCATAAAAATTGTATTTGAACCTTCCCAAAATCCTGGCAAACCTATGCATGGGGGGCATGGGTGTACTCAGGAGACCTTGCAGAAAAAACCTGGAGAGTTTTCATGCAGTAACAAACAACAGTGTCTCCTAAATCACAGTCCAAATCTAATGTGGGCGTAAAAATCTGAAAATTGAAAAATTACACCACACACCTTCTCAAATGTTTTGGGCTAAAACTGTTGCATCCATGGCATCAAAGCACTCCATATGCAATACCTTGGGGTGTCAACATAACAAATATAAACAATTTTCTGGCAATAATTCAAACTGGGGTATGCGGTAGACCCAAAACCAAAGATAGGCCTAGCTGAAGAAATAATCTCAATTTCAACTCCAATGACAAAGTCCTAAAAATTGTATTTGAACCTTCCCAAAATCCTGGCAAACCTATGCATGGGGGGCATGGGTGTACTCAGGAGACCTTGCAGAAAACAACCTGGAGAGTTTTCATGCAGTAACAAACAACAGTGTCTCCTAAATCACAGTCCAAATCTAATGTGGGCGTAAAAATCTGAAAATTGAAAAATTACACCACACACCTTCTCAAATGTTTTGGGCTAAAACCGTTGCATCCATGGCATCAAAGCACTCCATATGCAATACCTTGGGGTGTCAACATAACAAATATAAACAATTTTCTGGCAATAATTCAAACTGGGGTATGCGGTAGACCCAAAACCAAAGATAGGCCTAGCTGAAGAAATAATCTCATTTCAACTCCAATGACAAAGTCATAAAAATTGTATTTGAACCTTCCCAAAATCCTGGCAAACCTATGCATGGGGGGCATGGGTGTACTCAGGAGACCTTGCAGAAAACAACCTGGAGAGTTTTCATGCAGTAACAAACAACAGTGTCTCCTAAATCACAGTCCAAAACTGATGTGGGTGTGAAAATGAAAAATGACCACCAAACAGTATCCAATTTGTTTGGAGCAAACGGTTGCATCCATAGCATAAAAACACTCCATTACAATACTTTGGGTGTTAGCTTACCAAATATATGCACGTTCATAAAACTGGGGTATGTCAAAAGGCACCTAAAAAGAAGATAAGCAAAGAAGATACTGTATGTCAAATTAGAAAATTGACAAGCACATGTCAAAGATTGGCGTAGCACCCCAAAAACAACAGAACAAATCTATATATGGGTGGTATCACTTTACTCAGAAGATGTTGCTGAACATATTTTGGGTGTTTTTTTGGCAGTAACCCATAACTGGATTTGACAATTCATGCCTAAAGTACAATGTGTGTGAAAAATAACACAAAAAGTGACTACCTGAAAGTTTGACATAGAGCTAGTGCATGGAAAGTGTTAAAATACAACTCTTTGAAGCACCCTAGGGTGTGCCCTTTCTAAAAATATATGGTTTGATGGGGGTAAATTACTTTGGCCGGCTTCAAAAATGTCCCAAATAGGACATGGGTGCATGATGACGAAATGTGAAAATTCCAAGTTGGAAAACTGAAATGCGCACCCCCAAATAAGGCCTAATAGCCCCCAAATGACGCGACATACCTATACATGGGTGGTATCAATTTACTCAGAAGATGTTGCTGAACATATTTTGGGTGTTTTTTTGGCAGTAACCCATAACTGGATTTGACAATTCATGCCTAAAGTACAATGTGTGTGAAAAAATAACCAAAAAGTGACTACCTGAAAGTTTGACATAGAGCTAGTGCATGGAAAGTGTTAAAATACAACTCTTTGAAGCACCCTAGGGTGTGCCCTTTCTAAAAATATATGGTTTGATGGGGGTAAATTACTTTGGCCGGCTTCAAAAATGTCCCAAATAGGACATGGGTGCATGATGACGAAATGTGAAAATTCCAAGTTGGAAAACTGAAATGCGCACCCCCAAATAAGGCCTATTAGCCCCCAAATGACCCGACATACCTATATATGGGTGGTATCAATTTACTCAGAAGATGTTGCCGAACATATTTTGGGGTTCTTTTTGGCAGTAACCCATAACTGGATTTGACAATTCATGCCTAAAGTACAATGTGTGTGAAAAAATAACACAAAAAGTGACTACCTGAAAGTTTGACATAGAGCTAGTGCATGGAAAGTGTTAAAATACAACTCTTTGAAGCACCCTAGGGTGTGCCCTTTCTAAAAATATATGGTTTGATTGGGGTAAATTACTTTGGCCGGCTTCAAAAATGTCCCAAATAGGACATGGGTGCATGATGACGAAATGTGAAAATTCCAAGTTGGAAAACTGAAATGCGCACCCCCCAAATAAGGCCTATTAGCCCCCAAATGACCCGACATACCTATACATGGGTGGTATCAATTTACTCAGAAGATGTTGCTGAACATATTTTGGGGTGTTTTTTGGCAGTAACCCATAACTGGATTTGACAATTCATGCCTAAAGTACAATGTGTGTGAAAAAATAACCCAAAAAGTGACTACCTGAAAGTTTGACATAGAGCTAGTGCATGGAAAGTGTTAAAATACAACTCTTTGAAGCACCCTAGGGTGTGCCCTTTCTAAAAATATATGATTTGATGGGGGTAAATTACTTTGGCCGGCTTCAAAAATGTCCCAAATAGGACATGGGTGCATGATGACGAAATGTGAAAATTCCAAGTTGGAAAACTGAAATGCGCACCCCCCAAATAAGGCCTATTAGCCCCCAAATGACCCGACATACCTATACATGGGTGGTATCAATTTACTCAGAAGATGTTGCTGAACATATTTTGGGGTGTTTTTTGGCAGTAAATCTTAAAGTTCACAGTACATGTATTCTTAAATTGCGTTCAAAAACAAAAATCACCAAAAAAAATTTTTTTCTCAAACTTCGGCATAGATTTGTGGTAAAATGGTTTGCATGGAAAGAGTCAAAATACCCCAAGTTTAATACCTTGATTTGTGTACTTTAAAAAAATATGTATATGTGGAGAGTTATTCAGGAATTAGTGACAGATATCAGTGTTACAATGTCACTATCACTAGTTTTGAAAATAAACTCTTTGGAAATGGCAAAGTGCTACTTGCACTTATTGTTGCATAAAATAAGGAAAAAAGCGAGGAATATGTAAACATTGGGTATTGCTAAACTCAGTACTAAATTTAGAAACTGCTAAGTAATTAAGTTTTTTTGACGGTTGTTGATACATAAGAAATTTTGGGGGTCAAAGTTCGAAAAAGTGGTGTTTTTTTCAATTTTTTTGTCATATTTCACAATATTTTTTATAGTAAATTATATGAAATGATGAAAAAAATGGTATCTTTATAAAGTCCATTTAATGACGAGAAAAACAGTGTAAAATATGTGTGGGTTACATAAACGAGTAAGAGGAAAATTTGACGTAAACACTAACAGCGCAGAAACGTAAAAACAGCAGCGGTCACTAAAGGACGGATTTGTGTAAAACCGCCCGGTCACTAAGGGGTTAAGAGAGTAGACAGGGTAATCTGTCGCGCTGATCGCCTTAACCGGACAGTTTGCTGTCTGCCGGGTTCCCGTGTTAGGCATGTGGTTGACAGAGTTGATAGATTATTGGGAGGGGCTGGAGATGACCCAGCTGTCATGGTCCATATTGGTACCAATGACAAAGTAAGAGGAAGATGGAAGGACCTGAAGAATGATTTCAGGGAAATAGGAAGTAAACTGAAGAAGAGGTCCTCCAAGGTAGAATTTTCTGAGATCCTACCTGTGCCACGTGCTACAGTGGAAAGGCAGCGGGAGATCAGGGAGGTCAATGCGTGGCTTAAAGCTTGGTGCAGGAAGGAGGGCTTTGGGTTTTTAGAGCACTGGGCTCATTTTGCACTGGGGTACAATCTGTATAGTTGTGATAGATTGCACCTGAATGGAAGAGGGTCTGCTGTGCTAGGGGAGAGGATGGTTAAAAGTTGGAGGAGACTTTAAACTAGTGGAAGGGGGGAGGGATACAGTATCTTACATAATGGAGACAGAGCAGATAGCGCAAGGGTTTCAGCTCAGACTAAGGGGGGTGGAGCCGGGGGATGGGTAATGTCAGAACAGTGGAGGCATGTAATGTAAAGTCGCATTCGGCATGTGTGGGTAGAGACACATTAAATGTATGCTTGCTAATGCAAGGAGCCTCAATAACAAGATGGGGGAACTAGAGGTAATAGCATACACTAAGCAATACGACATAATAGGAATAACAGAAACGTGGTGGGACGAAACGCATGACTGGGCTGTAAACTTAAACGGTTTTACATTGTTTAGAAAGGATAGGAAACATAAGAAAGGGGGTGGAGTGTGTTTATATGTAAATCAGGATTTAAAGCCTAATATTACACAACTGGAAAGCGATGAGGGAAATGTGGAATCCTTATGGGTAAATATTTCGTTAGGGAATAAACAGGGAAGTCAACTATTGGTTGGCATATGCTATAAACCACCTAATATAGATAATGATGAGGAAGAACAACTGTTAGAGCAAATTAGGAAGGCTGCACATCATGGTAGCACTTTAATTATTGGAGATTTTAATTACCCGGACATTAATTGGGATAGTGGGACTAGTAATTCAGCAAAGGGAATCCGGTTTCTGAACATTTTAAATGATACCTTCATGTCACAACTGGTAGAAACACCAACTAGAGAGGATAACTGTCTGGACCTGGTTATAACAAATAATGTGGATCTTTTCTCAAATATTAACGTAAAGGAACAGTTGGGAAACAGTGACCATAATATGGTGACTTTTGAAATAAACTCAAAAAAACACATTCATAAGGGGCATGCTAAAACATATAATTTTAAAAAGGCCAACTTTATTAAAATAAAGGAAGCTCTCAATGTCATTGACTGGCAGAAACTCTTTCACGGGAAAAACACTGAGGATAAGTGGAATATCTTTAAACTAACACTAGAAAAGTACACGTCACAATATATTCCACTGGTTAATAAATATAAAAGAAACAGACTGAAACCAATGTGGCTTAGTAGGAAGGTAACTAAGGAAATGAAAAATAAAAAGAAGGCATTTAAAGCTTTTAAATCTGATAAATCTGAGGCATCCTATAAAGCATATAGGGCAGCCAATAAAGCATGTAAAAATGCGATTAGATGGGCTAAACTAGAAAATGAAAAAGAAATAGCCAAAGAGAGCAAGACCAACCCTAAAAGATTCTTTAAGTACATAAATTCTAAAAAACCCAAGAGTGAAAATGTAGGTTCACTAAAATCTGAGTCAGGGTTATTGTTAACTGAAGATCAGGATAAGGCAGACATTTTAAATGATTATTTTTCTTCAGTATTTATCAAAGAGAAACCTATAACAGGAGACATGCAATTCATTAATAAAAACTTACTAATACAAAGTGACTCGTTGACTCAGGACAAGGTTTTGCAGAAATTAAACAATGTGAATGTGAATAAAGCCCCAGGGCCAGATGGAATTCACCCACGAGTACTGAGAGAGCTATGTGTTGAAATATGTAAACCTCTGTTCTTAATCTTTCAAGATTCTTTTTTTTCAGGAATAGTACCAGAGGATTGGAGAAAAGCTGACGTGGTCCCTATATTTAAGAAAGGTTTAAAATTTGTGCCTGGGAATTATAGACCTGTGAGCTTAACATCTGTGGCTGGGAAAGTATTTGAGGGGTTACTAAAGGATAATATTCAGGAATTTATTGGGAGGTATAATGTTATTGGCAAAAATCAGCATGGTTTCATGAAACACAGATCATGTCAGACTAACCTAATTACGTTCTATGAGGAAGTAGAAGTATAGATCAGGGGGTCGCAGTGGATGTGATTTACTTAGATTTTGCCAAAGCTTTCGACACAGTTCCACACAAAAGGTTACTATTTAAATTAAGAAAAATTGGTCTAGATGAAAATACTTGTTCTTGGATAGAAGACTGGCTAAAAGATAGGGTACAGAGAGTGGTCATAAATGGTACATTTTCAAGATGGACACCAGTGGTAAGCGGTGTCCCTCAGGTGTCTGTTATAGGACCAATACTATTCAATTTATTTATAAATGACCTTGAGATAGGCATTGACAGTCATGAATCAGTGTTTGCAGATGACACAAAACTAGGAAAAGTAATACAATGTGAGCAGGATGTTACTTCGCTGCAGAGGGATTTAGATAGATTGGGGGACTGGGCACTTAAATGGCAGATGAATTATAATCTAGATAAATGCAAAGTAATGCACTTTGGAGTGAAGAACACACAAGTAATTTATACCCTAAATGGTACGGAGTTAGGGAAATCCAAGCAGGAGAAGGATTTGTGAATAATCATAGACTTCAAACTAAGTAACAATGTGCAATGTCAAACAGCAGCCGCCAAGGCCAGCAAAGTATTGGCATGCATTAAAAGGGGAGTTCACTCACGGGATGAAAACATAATTTTGCCTCTGTATAAATCAATGGTCAGGCCGCACCTTGAATATGCCGTGCAATTTTGGGCACCGGTCTTAAAAAAAGATATTATAGCGCTAGAAAAAGTGCAGAGACGGGCAACTAAATTAATAAGGGGAATGGAAGGGTTAAGTTATGAGGCAAGACTAACAAGCTTAAACCTGTTTAGTTTAGAGAAACGGCGCCTTAGAGGGGATCTGATAACCTTATATAATATATACGGGGCCATTATCAACCATTGTCTAATAACCTATTCATTAACAGGACTATACATAGGACAAGGGGTCATCCATTTAGACTGGAAGAAAGAAAATTTAGCTTAAAGCATAGGAAGGGTTATTTTACGGTGAGAACAATAAAGCTGTGGAATTCTCTGCCTGTTGAGGTGGTTGGGTCAGAGTCTGTACAGACTTTTAAAAAACGACTGGATGACTTCCTGCAGACACAGAATATTAAGGGTTATAATATTTAATATGTGGGTAAAAGCTTCTTGATCCAAGGAGAAATCTGACTGCCATTCTGGGGTCAAGAAGGAATTTTTTCCCAGTATGTTGCATAGTGGCAAGCATTTCAGACTGGGTTTTTTGCCTTCTTTTGGATCAACAGCAGTAGGTTATGTGGGAGAGGCTGAACCCGATGGGCGCATGTCTTTTTTCAGCCTATATAACTATGTACCTATGTAACTCTGATTCAACTCTGGAATAAAGATTTAAAGAACTCTGGTATAACTCAGTGAGACACACTGATAGCTGGCAGCCAGTGACAAGAGACAGATCACCTCAATTTACAAATGTTTTAAAGAAATTAGTGAGCCCCAAAATAATGTGTGGTACTGTTTGTGTGACAAGACACATATCACCTTAATTCACAAATGTTTTAAAGAAATTAGTGAGCCCAAAATACAGCGTGGTACTTTTTGTATGACGAGACACAGATCACCTTAATTCCCAAGTGTTTTAAAGAAATTAGTGAGCCCCAAAATACAGCGTGGTACTTTTTGTATGACGAGACACAGATCACCTTAATTCCCAAGTGTTTTAAAGAAATTAGTGAGCCCCAAAAAAAATTGCTGGCTTTGTGACGAGACACAGAAGATCACCTTAATTCACAAGTGTTTTAAAGAAATTAGTGAGCCCCAAAATACAGCGTGGTACTTTTTGTATGACGAGACACAGATCACCTTAATTCTGCGAGGCATGGTTCACATCAGGCAGTGCTTCTTGAAACCAGTAAACCAAAAACAGGTGTGTGTTTTTAAAAGGCAGGACAGCTTTCAGCAACACATCCAATAATATCACACTGATTGGACTCAAGGTTGGCTCACTCCTGGCTCCAATTAGCTCTTGGAGAAGTCATTAGGCTAGGAGTTCACATACTTTTTTCACCCTGCACTGTGAATGTTTACATGTTCTGTTCAATAAAAACATGAAAACATATAATGTTTGTGTTGTATTATTTTAATCAGACTGTGTTTTTCAAATTGTTGTGAATTAGATGAAGATCAGAGCACATTTTATGACCAATTCATGCAAAACTCCACGTAATCTGAAAGGGTTCAAATACTTTTTCTTGCCACTGTATAAGGTTTTAATGTCATACTGGGAGGTGGTCTTCACCATTATCAATGACATTACAGGTTTAACCCCATCGCCATCTACCACTTTACTCAACATGGTCCCATTCGCCACAAATACTTACCTGAATTTGCCGCAAATACTTACCTGAAGTCCTTGGCAATCCACTTATTTAATGCAGTCAGAGCTGTGATTACAGTTTACTGGAGGCAGACCTCTCTTCTCTTCCTTCAGTGTTTGATTGGGTTAAAAGGGTGGAACGGAAGTGAGAGCAAGAAGAATTGCACTATTCTTTGGAGAATAAGTATGACCAATATCACACAATTTGGTACTGGTGGTCCAATTTTATGTCCCACACTCTGTGGCAACCCTCCTCCTCATAACTACTTACTCCCGCGACCCATTGGGACCTATTCAGGCACTCTAGCAGGGTTACTCAGAGAGTGTGAAAAGCAGGAGAATGACTGGAGAATGACTGGAGAATGAAAAATTCTAGGTCAAAATAGCCAAACCAGAAAAATTCTCTCTTTCATCTCACTTTCCAAATTGGCTATTTTGACCTAGAATTTTTCATTCTCCAGTCATTCTCCTGTTTTTCACGCTCTCTGAATAAACCTGTAGGTCTTTTTGATGCACTCTAGGGATGTGCGTTTCGGGTTTCGAAATTTCGGAATTTTCACGAAATTTCCCGATTCGTGTTTTCGGATGCGGCCGATTTTCCGAAAAATTTTAGATCCGAAAATGGCAGATCCGAAAAGTTTTCCGAGCCGAAACTAAATATTTTCGGAATTTTCAAATGGACTTGAAATGTGTCAAATCGAAATTTATTTTTGCTCTATTCATGATTTTGGTTCCATTCGTGATTTCGGTTCCATTTCGGTAATTCTGGACATCGTATATTTAACTATTATCGGTTATATCGCTGATTCTGTAAATTTTGTATTTGTAAATGTGTATTTTTGATCAACTATTTTTCCGTTTTAAAACCTTTTGTTCTGGTTTTTATTTTTAAAGTCAGACCATTTGGGTCAGTTTAGCGTTTTTTAAATCGTTTTGTTCATTTTTTTTGTTCCTTGGCTTTCATAACATTTTAATATGATTAAATAAAGTTGTGAAATGGAAAAAAAACAAACCAAAAATTTATTATAAAAAATATATAAAGTATAAAAAAAGTAAACCATAGCAGTTTCCGTCAAAACGAATAGAGTTAGACACTTTGAAACGAGGAGAACAGAGGTTCCGAAAAAAACGAAAATTTCCGAAATCTCGAAAAGTCGTTACAAACAACGAGCAAAGTGACCCGAAATACGAAAAATGGTCGATATTCGGAAAAAAAAATGTACACGAAAAACGAGTCTTGACTATGACTTTTTGGGCCATATTACATACTTGGTGCTAACTTAACCAGAGCTGTTGTAAACTTACCAGAGCCCTTATAGCCTATGGAGGTTTTAAGTTTACAACTGCTCTGGTTAAGTTAGCATCGACATTGTAATACTGCCCTTTATGTTTTGAGTCATTCTCTATAGTTTAAAACCTGCAGGCTGCTCATGGGCGGAAGTTTTGTTTGGATAGAGAAAGTACGATCGAAGCGCCACACACAGGGTTATTCAAAGAGCTCCGAATTGCTGGCGAAAGTTAACCGAACAGTGAAATTCAGCGTTCGATTACCTTTCCTGGCCCTTCGGCTATCCAGAGAGCAGGCAGTTCGCCAAATGTTGGCGAATTGCCTGCACATACGGTGCCTGTTCGGTGCCTGTTCGAGGGCAGTGAAATCCCCATAGCTTTGTCTATTCAGAGAACAAAAACCAGCAGTGAAAAGTTGCCGAAGTGCCCTGCCATTCGGTTGCTTCATTCGACAGGTTTATTCAGGAGAATCCCCTAGGCTTCAATGTTAAAAATATTCCCGTTTTAATTCAATATCTAATAAATCATTTATCATAATATTCTGCAGTAAAAAGTCTCTTTAATTATAGATTTTTTAGGATCTTTTCAGCATTTTTGTGGATTTTTTTGCAAAAATAAATCCGATTTTTTTTTTTTAAACCTTCTTTCTTTTTTCTGTAACAGCCCTTTTTATTATCATTCATTGGGCCTCATATGTAAATTTCAGACATTTTCGCTCAGTAGCTTGTTTGCAAGCAGCGTTTCACTTTTCAAACATTCACAAGTACTGTTTTTTTTTCTTCAGCTCCTTCGTCTGCAGTGTCAGCTTTTTCTGGCGGCTGCTCTGTGCCCTGATCGGCTCCTGCTCGGGTTTCTCCAGCGTCTTCTGCGGCGGGGTTAATCCAGATGCTTTTGCGGGTTTCGGTGTGCATTCGCCTGGGTTTTGCGGTGAGTGTTCGGCAGGTTTTTGGCGTCTTTTCCCTGCACTACGACAGCCCTGTGGTGCTTGCTGAATACACCGCAGGGTCGCCGATATGGGATCGTCAAATCCCACCGAATTGAAGAGAACGAAAAGTCACCGAACTTGCGGTGACTTTTCGATTCTCTTTGAATAACCCTGTAAGTTTTATGACATGGGTGTGACATGAGTCACTTTGGATTTGGGGCACATGGGCCTAGAAATGTATTTGAGAGGTGCGGGCCTGAAGTTTCATATTGTTTCCCTGCCCTTTCCTTTGCCAAAGTCACCCTGTATCTACAATTTTAGACGCAGGATGTTTGTTTTCTGTGCCCTATTCCCTGATGTCTGTGTTTTATATAAATATTCCCTTATGTATGTATTTATTGTGGCGTCTCCTGTGGTATAACTGTAACTGTATATGCTGTGCTGTTCTTTTCCTTTGTGTATTTGTGAGTAATGGATTCCTTTGTTTTCACATGCTTCCATCAGTCCCCTTCCCCCACCAACCAGCTTGAACAAGATCTCTGTGCTACTCCTGAACCTTTGTTTCAATGCTGGGCATGTTTCCATTGTCTAAGTTGTTATACCTTCCCCCTGTGTGTGTGTTTTCCCCAATTGTTAACTGAACATAAAGCCAGTCCCATTTTGGTTTTCACCCTTCGAGGATCTCCAGTTATTGCCTGGGTTCTGGGCCAGGATCAGTACGTCTGCGAGATACTGATGGCGAGGGGAGAATTCTGCACATGGGCACAGGGACCCCCCACATTACAATGGAGATATGTGACACCATGTATAGTTTTATTGATTCAACTGTCTATCATCCCACTGCTTTTGTAACAATGCTCATTCACAGACTTTCTATTTTCTGTACACATCTGGAAATGTGCAACTGTTATTATGGCTGTCTATGTATGCCAAAATCACTTAATTAACATATTTTATATTTTTTTTAAAAACACAACTCTGTTTGGAGAAGGCCTTTGTGTGACGTTCTGGGTCCTTGGTGCCCCTCTGGTGTATTTGAACATTGCCATTGAAGTTCCTGGACTTTCATTTCATTTTTGATTTCTCAACCTTGGAGCCTCACCTGGACTCTCTTGTTCTAATTGAACTGTGCTTAAAAGAAGGCAACACCCTTGGAAGGGGCTGCCTCATTCTGATCTCACTCTCACTGATTCATTTTCCTTCAGTCCTGATTGTTTGCAGTGCTGTCTCTGGATCTCCTGTGTCTGAACTGAGTATTCCTTAGGACTTCTGTTTCCAGGTTTATTCATAGTGTATTTCTGTTCCCCTCTGTAGTTCTGTTCAGTAGTTACCCCTTGTGTTTTAGACCCCCTGCTCAGTTCTGATTATCCCCTGCCTGTTCTTAGTTATTTTGTTTTCTGGATTTATATTTATTGTGTTCATCTGTTTATCATTGTATTTCATTCTGTGCTATTGTCTGATTAGTATTTTGGTCATTTATTGCTCTGTTCTAGTTATCTCCTTTTAAGTGTCCAGCCCCCTCCTGTTATTCTGGTATAGTTCTTAGGTTTTGTCTGTATCTATTGTGTTTTTGTCCTGGATCCCTCATGTTGAGTTACATTTAGCCTTGTTTAGAAATAAATATATTTTGGTGTTTATATCCTGGTTCGTGTATCACTGCACATTAGGCTCACACCCTTTCTGCATCCAGTCAGGTCTAGCCCACCGTAACACTTTGAAACCCAGTACACCAAAAAGGATATAATTAGTAAAGAGGAGTCCAAGAAAGCTAATCACAACACTTACTGATTTAGAGCGATCTTCAGCTGAAATAGAATAAATTATTTGTTGGATAACTATTACTAATGACATCCATCAAGATATGTTTCATGTATTGCATAAGGAGAAGAAAGCCAAATGAAGGTTCTTTGGCCTGGCTTTAGGCTTAGGGAAAGTCAACAATGCTTAAGCTTACTAGAGATGTGCACCGCTAAAAAATTTTGTTTAGTTTTTCTTTCCATGTGTTTGTTTTTTCGTCTCGGGTCGTTTCGGACCGTTTTCGATTCGCATTTTCGCATCGATTCTAATTGATAAAAAAAAATTATTTTTTTAAATTTTTTTTATCCTAAAAAATCTAGAAATAAAGAGATTCTTTACTGCAGAATATTATAAGCAACGGTTTATTAGATATTTAATTAAAACGGGAATATTTTGTAACATTGAAGCCTATGGGGTAAAGCATTTCCCACACCATTTTTAACATTGAAGCCTATGGGATGCAACATTTCCCACACCTTTTTTAACAATGAAGCCTATGGGGTAAAAACATTTCCCACACCTTTAACATTGAAGCCCATGGGGTAAAACATTTCCCACACCTTTTTTAACATTTGAAATGAACTATCAAATGGATATCCATTTGATAGTTCATTTCAAATTCGATAGTTAGTCGATATCCAAATTGGTGCACATTTATTTTTCTTTTTTAAAAAAAATAAAAATTTAAACTTTATTTTCATTGTTTCCTGTCCCCCAGGGCAGTACCCAGACCCCATACACCTTTTATGGCCAATATCTTGCATATATGCCCTCTTGGAGGGCACGTTAAAATTTGAACTTTTGAGCCCCATAGACATGCATTGAGTTCAAATCGTGTTCTCGTTCGAATTCAAACTTTTTCGAGTTCAAATGCAAGCAGAACACGGGGGTGTTCTGCCCATCACTACTGTAGAGGTGCTGCCCGGCCATGTGAGGATTCATATGCTGCATTAATTATACTATAGAAGTGCTGCCCGGCAGTATGCGGAGTCATATGCTGCATTATTATACTGTAGAGGTGCTGCCCGGCAGTGTGTGGAATCATATGCTGCATTATTATACTGTAAAGGTGCTACCCGGCAGTATGCAGAATCATATGCTGCAATAATTATACGGTAGAGGTGCTGCCCGGCAGTGTGCGGAATCATATGCTGCATTAATTATACTGTAGAGGTGCTGCCGACAGTGTGAGGATCCATATGCTGCAACTATCGAACTTGAAATGAACTATCAAATGGATCAACTATCGAATTTGAAATGAGCTATCAAATGGATATCAAGTAACTATCGAATTTGATCGAAACGATACGAAATTACAGAATCAGCAATGGAACCGAAAAATACGATGTCCGAAATGACCGAAATGGAACTGAAATCATGAATGGAACGAAAATGACTTGCAATTTTACAAATTTCACGTTCATACGAAATAACGAAATTATTTTGTTTCGGGTCGGAAAAAAATTTGGATGCTGTGCATTTCGGTGCCGATCTGATTCGGAACATCGGACGAATCCGAAGCACCGAATCGGCCCAATTCGTGAAAACAATTAATCGGTCCGAATCGAAACGCACATCCCTATTAAAGCTGTGTCACGGATTTTGTACTTGAGTCAAATTAAACAGTGAAATTAAATTAATTTGTTTCATAAAGTGCTTTGCTGACTATTACTTGTATTGTAAATAAAAATCTATTTGATAGTTGATATCATTTCAAAATTTGATTTCAAATTCAATAGTTGATATCAAATTCGATAGTGTGGCAAATGTTGTACCCCATAAGCTTCAATGTTAAAAATATTCCAGTTTTAATTCAATGCCTAATAAACCATTGCTTATAATATTGTGCAGTAAAAAGATTTTTTTTTACGATCTTTTAAGCATTTAAAAAAAATATATATATTTTTTTATCAATTCGAAATTTGACCTGGAATTTCAAATCGATCCGAAATTTCGTGTGGTCGCAATTTCGGATTCGGGATGCCCTCGGAAGCACGAAAATGGTAAATTTCGTAGGAAGAACGAATCTGTACGAAACGAATAGCACATCCCTAAAGCTTACCATCCCCCAAAATTATGCCTGGTGCACACACATGAAACCTGTATTGTTTATAAAGTGTAAGGGCCATATTGAAAAGTTGACGCTACTGTCAGCGCTCAGTTGTGTGAGCGTTATCGTTAGCTTTGGTGGCCCTAGCGCGGGTCGACCATATTACATTCTGAATGGTAATGGGTTAAAAAACCCGTTAGCGATTCGGAGATTGCGCTTTTTAGTGCGAGTTTACTGTACTTTGCTCTCCCTATGCTTAACATGAGAGCGCAAAGAGTTAATTACTGTTAGGATTACAAAATTACTAATGCAAGGAGCTGGTGGTAACTGATTCTGCTTCTGAGTAATCCATCAGCACCAGCTAAAAAAAATACCAAAAATCACATACTCACCTCTCATCCTGCACGCAAGAACGGCAACCTGATCTGCTTTTTCTTGCCACCGGGAGACAGGGGAAAAATAGTCCCCCAATCTCCCTCCGCGATCACTCTGATCTCCCTCCGCGATCACGAGAGGCGAGATCCTGCAGGTCATGTGAAGGGCAGTGGAAGCCTCAATGGAATCCTATGGACTCCATGGAGGGGCTGCTTGCGGAAGTGCTTAGCGTTGTGTCGAGCATCCTGAGGCTTAGCGCCACATTATGGGGCAGGCTGCTGGATTAGTGCCTGCACTGTAATATCACGCTAAAACGGGGACGCTAAGGAGAAACCTGCAGGCGCAGGTTTTCCTCCTTAGCATCCCCGTTTTAGCTTGATGATTGTAATATGGCCCTAAATATTTACGGTCAACTGTCATAAATTGATTAGCACCCAAAAATGTAGATGAAGATGACAAACTTGGAAAACAAGAGCGATTTGTCAAGCTGTCTCCACCCTGTATGAATGCCAGTGATGGCTACTAGTAATAGTAACTAGACCAGGTTACCCGCAACGCGTATGGATTGAAAGTAATGTCCATTATACTGGAATAAAACAGAGGTTTGTGAGGGTCCTGAGGATGAGCAACGGCACTAGTGGCCTGCTCTACGGTGGGGCCTGCTCACAGGGTTTTTGCTCAATTGTGCCATTACAGGGATGAATGCTCCATATGCAAATCAGCCTGCTCTCAGCCATAAAGGGTGGCCAGTACTGATTGCCAAGGACGTCACCTCTGCACGAGAGATGCAGCAACCCCCGATGATCGTTTCGGCCTTGTTAGGCCTCGTCAGGAGGGTATAGCTGACACCTCTCTAGGCACCTCTCCTCAGGACCCTCACAAACCTTTTTTCTCACTAAAAGTATACAGGGTAATCCAGATGTAGACCAATTGCTCAAGGTGCCTAGAGGGGGTGTCAGCTATTCCCTCCTGACAAGGCCTAACAAAGCCAAAACGATCGTCGGGGTTGCTGCACCTCTTGTGCAGGGATGATGTCCTTGGCAATCAGTACTGGCCACCCTTTCTGGGTAAGAGCAGGCTGATTTGCATATGGAGCAGTCATCCCTGTAATGGCACAATCAAGCAGAAACCCTGTGAGAACTGAGCGGGGCCCACCATAGAGCAAGCCACTAGTGCAGCTGCTCATCCTTAGGACCCTCACAAGCCTCTTTTTTTCTCCCTACAAGTATACGGGGTAATCCAGATGTGGACCCCTTGCTTGAGGTGCCTAGAGGAGTGTCAGCTACACCCTTCTGACGAGGCCTAACAAGGCCGAAACGATCGTCGGGGTTGCTGCACCTCTCGTGCAGAGATGATGTCCTTGGCAATCAGTACTGGCCACCCTTTCTGGGTGAGAGCAGGCTGATTTTTATATGGAGCATTCGTCCCTGTAATAGCACAAACGAGCAAAAACCCTGTGAGAACTGAGCCGGACCCACCACAGAGCAGGCCACTAGTGCAGCTGCTTGTCCTCAGGACCCTCACAAACCTCTTTTTTCTCACAAGTATACAGGGTAATCCAGATGTGGACCCCTTGCTCGAGGTGCCTAGAGGGGTGTCAGCTATATCCTCCTGATGAGGCCTATCAACGCCGAAATGATCATTGGTGTCATATCCTCAGCCCCTGCTGCACTGCCTGGGGGGTCTGGGCATGGTCCTGTGCCAAGAGCTGCCCGACTGCGAGAGGCGGCTCTCCAAATAGGCAGTTAAGGTGGCCGCCTAAGGCCTCACCCTCCCTGGGGCCTCGCAAGGTTGCTTTATCCCACAGTGACCTCACTCACTGGCAAGCTCATGTCAGCAGCTCCAGGCAGTGAAAGGAGCTGATGCCGCCAGAGTTACTCCTCCCAGTTCCTCCAGGCAGTGTACGTGTTCCTGGGGCCCTGCTCCTGCACTGTCAGATTAGCAGTGCACACACAGCCCCCAGTGAGTGGCTGCTCTCAGCTGCCGATGAGCTCCAGAAGCTGCAGGCTGTTACAGAGCAGCGGGAACATGGCATCCTGTCCTCTTGTCCCACATGCTGCTGAGTGAGGAGCAGAGATTCCATTCCACGAGGCTGCCAGGTGAGAAACTATCTGCTCTTTGCGCTGTAAACTCTCATATCTTAGCACCCCCCCTACAGAGACCCCCCCCCAGCCTCCCTCTAGTGTAAGCTGTATTGTGTGAGGGGTCTCCTGTGTCCAGGAGCAGACATTCCTGCCATATTGCAACCCATGCTGGAAAGGACAATTTTCATCCCCTGTGGTCTTTAACCCCTGCAAGGCCATTGATCTGAGCAGCACAAATGTTTTTAACCATCCCCTTTGTTGTCCTGAAATAGTTTTGTATGTTTCCTGTAAGTGTGGTGGAATATATATATATATATACAAAACACCAAAATAGAGCACTCCATATCAATGACCACCTTCATCCACCATGAGCTGACAACTCTACAGGGTATGCACCCCTCCCTGTTCACGGGTGTGTCCCACCGTGACAGCCTATAAAGGCCAGTGCCTACTGGGAAGCTCCAGGGTGAGTAAATTCTGTAAATGCAGATACAGTCAAGTTAGATAGGACCTGTCAACGATGGGGTACATTGGCGACTGTGACAGGCTTACGCAAACTGTGATCATACTTTGTTAACTGAATCCCCATCATTTTACCTCAGTCAGGTTTTTTGAATTTTTGAAATGTGTTTTTTTTTTATTGCAGAAAATGGTGGATGAAGGTGGTCATTGATATGGAGTGCTCTATTTTGGTGTTTTGTATTTAAAGTCTTAGATGCACCCGCTTGTGTTGCAAGTATAGGCTGAGTGCAACCCCCCTGTGGTTTGTTATATATATATATATATATATAGAAAAACAGTCCAACCTTCTCAGCACTCACGCTCTGGAAATTTCTATACCGGGCGCCGTGGTGCAAAACATCCTCAAAAATGTAGTATAGCAGCAAAACAAGGAGCACTCACGGACTTAGAAAAAGTAAAATAAAATAAACTATTTATTGGAATGTCATTAAAAAAACGTTTCGGCTCAAATAAGAGCCTTTAGCAAGGATAAGAGTAATAACAACAAACCTGTACTTTTATAACATATAAGCAATAAACACTCACCAACCAGATACCGCGTTGCCTCTAGCCGTATCCTTCCGAAAACCCGGAAGTATCGTGTCTGCACCGGCTCTGTGCGCGCGGAGGAGCGTAATGACGTATACCCTGGTGTTACCTTTCAGTTGTCATGGTAACCTGACACAATCTAGGGGGCGGATAAACCATGGGGAGCTTACAAACTGCGAGCGGTCCGGGTCTAAATAAACAATTCTATATAGCCTCTGAAGAATATACAAACACATAACCGAATGTAATAGATATCGAGAAACCCAATGAACGATTATTGAAGAATGGAATGTGCTGTTGAGACGTGTGTAAAGCCTATCAGGGTTATCCAAAGAGATTCGAAAAGTCACCGCACGTTCGGTGACTTTTCGTTCTCTTCAATTCGGTTCCTTTTGCCGATTGCATTTCGGTGACCCTGCGGTGTATTCAGCAAACAGCACAGGGTCCCCGAATTGCAGGGAAAAGCTGACGAAAACCTGACGAAAACTAACCGAATGCACGCTGAAAACAAGCAAAAACATCTGGATTAACCTTCGAAGAGGAGCCGAACAGGAGCCGAAAAGGAGCCGAATCACACAGAGCCGAAGCAGCTGTGACGTAGAGGAGGCAGTGAATAAATTAGAAAAACCATTTGTATGAATCTGGGAAAATGAAACGCTGTTTGCAAAGAAACTACTGAGCGAAAATGTCTGAAATTTTCACAGGAGGTCCAGGGAATGATAATAAAGAGGGCTGTTACAAAAAAATAAGCAAACTAAAAAAAAAAAAAAAAAAAATCGGACTTTTAATTTTTTTTTAAAAAATTCAGAAAAATGCTTAAAGTATCCTAAAAAATCTATAAATAAAGAGACTTTTTGCTGCAGAATTTTATAATGAACGGTTTATTAGATATTGAATTAAAACGGGAATATTTTTAACATTGAAGCCTATGGGATTCGCCTGAATAAATTTGCCGAATTAAACCACCGAATGGCAGGACATTAGGGGAACCTTTCACTGCTGGTTTGTGTTCTCTGAATAGCCGAAGCAGTGCTTTTTGATGGGGATTTCACTGCCCTCGAACAGGGACCGAACAGGCACCGTATGTTCAGGCAATTCGACAGGATTTGGCGAATTGCCTGCTCTCTGGATAGCCGAATGGCCAGGAAAGGTAACCGAACCCTGATTTTCAGCGTTCGGTTACCTTTCTCAAGCAATTCGAATCTCTTTGGATAACCCTGTTAGTGTGCCGGACAGTACTATGTGGCGTGATGATCATTGCCTATGTGTACGAAGTATGAAAAAAACAGTGTACTGAGACTGAATAACTGTCAAATATGGAGAAAATACCTAGTAAGAAAAGAGATAAAACATGTGTATGCTCATGTGGAGATGCTCAAAATGTGTATGAGAGGAACGGATGATATATGCAAAAAATTGTATGCGTGATGGGGTGCAAAGAAATATGTAAGCGCTAAAATGTGGAGAGTGTGTGCGTGGTAAATCTAATGAGTGATAGAAAAAATGTATGAATCAGTAGCAGATTGTATACTAAACAGCTAAATAATGTGAAGGTGGGCTGAAAATGCTCAAGTGTGCAACCTAGAAGGACTGAGAAATACTATGAAGAGTGTATGTGTATATGTATGGTATATATGTGACCCACAAGGGGTTCATAATAGTGCTATAATGCTAGACGGTATGGTAATGTGTATGGTGACAATGTGAATATGGAAAAACAAACCAGTAAAGTGGTGACATGTATAAACTACTAATGGATAGCCAAAGGTGAAATGAAGACCACCTTTGCAGAAAATGGTGGATGAAGGTAGTCATTGATAAGGAGTGCTCTATTTTGGTGTTTTGTATTTAAAGTCTTTCAGTCAGGTCCAGAAATATTGGGACATCGACACAATTCTAACATCTTTGGCTCTATACACCACCACAATGGAGTTGGAATGAAACAAACACAATGTGCTTTAACTGCAGACTGTCAGCTTTAATTTGAGGGTATGTACATCCAACTCAGGTGAATGGTGTAGGACTTACAGCAGTTTGCAGATGTGCCTCCCACTTGTTAAGGGACCAAAAGTAATGGGACATTTGGCTTCTCAGCTGTTCCATGGCCAGGTGTGTGATATTCTCTCATTACCCCAATTACAATGTGCAGATAAAAGGCCCAGAGTTCATTTCAAGTGTGCTATTTGCATTTGGAATCTGTTGCTGTCAACTCTCAAGATGAGATCCAAACAGCTGTCACTATCAGTGAAGCAAGCCATCATTAGGCTGAAGAAACAAAACAAACCCATCAGAGAGATAGCAAGAACATTAGGCATGGCCAAAACAACTGTTTGGAACATTCTCAAAAAGAAGGAACGCACCGGTGAGCTCAGCAACAACAAAAGACCCGGGAGACCATGGAAAACAACTGTGGTGGATGACCGAAGAATTCTTTCCCTGGTGAAGAAAACACCCTTCACAACAGCAATTCTGTGCAAATGAACAACCTTGTGCAAAATAAGCAACAACAATGGTGATAAATCCTTAAGTCATGCGTACAAATCTGCTCCTATAGCACAAAGTGTATAATAATCCACATGTGCAAAATGCATATAAAGTACATGTGCTCATATATCCTATTCCATTCGTAAGGTGCAGACACAAAATTTGTGTTGATGTGACATTAAAAAAGTCATAAGACAGTCCTTTTATTAGGTTATCTGATAGTCTCTGGATGGCCTATGACTGTATAAAGTGCATGTGAAAAAGTGCAAATCTCAAAATGAACAAGTTCCGTGACTCCTAGTCACCATACAGTATGTAGGTCACACTTCAGACAAAATGTTCCAACGTTATGCTTCCTCTCCTCAGTTGGTAGATTCCGTAGCATATATGAGGAAGACAAAAAGAGAGAGACAATAGTGCAGACTGTAGTAATTTGAGAAGTGAATATATATATATGAAAATCACTCACAAATTATAGAGCCTAATAAGTCCTGGCTCTTACCCCATATGCTATACTGCTTGAAGAAGGCACAGGTGTAGTGCCGAAACGCGTCCAGTAACCCCCCCCCCACACTTTTTTTGGAATAAATTTTTGATATTTTAACTTGATTCTCATCTCTGGTTTTACTCTGTTATGGGATACCCCGTACTATTTTATCCCTTTAGAGTGAGGAGAATATTTTAAAGGTGAAAGCAGAGGAATTTTTCTCTTCCACCCAAATGCTGCAGAACTCATTGGACGGCGCTTCACAGTGCAGATGGACAATGACCCAAAGCATACTGCAAAAGCAACCAAAGACTTTTTGAAGGGACAGAAGTGGAATGTTATGCAATGGCCAAGTCAATCACCTGACCTGAATCCCATTGAGCATGCATTTCACTTGCTGAAGACAAAACTGAAGGGAAAATGCCCCAAGAACAAGCAGGAACTGAAGACAGTTGCAGTAGAGGCCTGGCAGAGCATCACCAGGGATGAAACCCAGCGTCTGGTGATGTCTATGCATTCCAGACTTCAGGCTTTGATTGACTGCAAAGGATTTGCAACCAAGTATTAAGAAGGGAAAGTTTGATTTATGATTATTATTCTGTCCCATTACTTTTGGTCCCTTAACAAGTGGGAGGCACATATGCAAACTGCTGTAAGTCCTACACCGTTCACCTGAGTTGGATGCACATACCCTCAAATTAAAGCTGACATTCTGCAGTTAAAGCACATTGTGTTTGTTTCATTCCAACTCTATTGTGGTGGTGTATAGAGCCAAAGATGTTAGAATTGTGTCGATGTCCTAATATTTCTGGACCTGACTGTAGATGCACCCGCTTGTGTTGCAAGTATAGGCTGAGTGTAACCCCCCCTGTGGTTTGTTATATATATGTGTATATATATATATATATATATATATAATCACACTTTCAATCCTCACTCTCAGCTTAAATTGTATTGTAGTACATGTTAACTGACACGGTGCTCTGTTCTTAGTTCCCCATCTACTGTTGATAAAAAAAATATATATATATAATATATCACCAGGAAAGAGCACTCCATATCAATGACCACCTTCTTCCATCATTTTCTGTGGCAAAAAAAGCACTGTTTTAAAAATGTTCCTAAAACCTGACTGAGGGAATAAATTATGGGGATTCAGTTCACAAAGTGTGATCATAGTTTGCTTAAGCCTGTCACAGACGCCAATGTACCCCATCGTTGACAGGTCCTATCTAACTTGACCGAATCTGCATTTACAGGAACAACTCACCCTGGAGCTCCCCAGCAAGCTCTAGACCTTTACAGACAGCCACGCCTTAAAGGCCTAGCGCCTGCTGGGGAGCTCCAGGGTGAGTTGATCCAGGCCATGTGATCACGCTCTCGCAAGATCGTGCATGGCCACGGAGAGATCGTGGAGGTAGACTGGGGACTATTTGTCCGAAGTCTCATTCTGGTCCCGGTGGCCAGATGTGGCAGATCGGGCCGCCATTCTCGCCATGGGATGAGAGGTGAGCATCTGATTTTTTTTGGGGGTTCAGCTGGTGATAGCACCAGTTTGAGCTGGTGCCAACTTGTCAGTTAGCTGCAGGGGTGAGTAATTAGCTTTGTGATCTAGCTATGTGATCCTAACACTAATTACTCTGTTTACACTTTGTGCTCTCCATGTTAAGTATAGGGAGCGCAAACTACAGTAAGCTGGCACTAAAAAGTGCTAATACCGATGCGCTAATAGATTTTTTAACCCGTTAGCGTTACGCTCATATCACATCCCGATGCGCTATCACCTCTTTTAACCTAGCGCTAACGTTCATTTATGTGAGCACTAGTGTTAAGGAGGTGATAGGGCCCATGGTCTCTATAAATGTTTCTTTAGAACTGTATAGTTGTGTATGAAATGCAATCTCTTGTAAAATATAATTTACTGTTAGTGTGTGTGAAATCCCTATTTTGGGCCCAAACTACTTTGCCCGTCTTTGTATAATGATCCTCTTTTTTGGAGGGTGTCCTCTGTGTATGACAGAGCTGCATTGCAATAAGCAATGAGTCAGTAAACTATAATCAATGTTAGAAATTGCTCAATGTAAATAAGATTCTTTGCTTTTGTTTAAAATCACAGTTATTATTAATATAAATGGCCTTGCTAAGTTATGTCATTATCTTTGTATATGGCCTCAGCTATGGTCTTGTGTTTAATAGGGGCCTCATATCTTGCCTTCGCCTAAGGCCTCAGCAAGTCTAGAGCCGCCTCTGCCGGCTGCCAGCACTGGGGAATGGCCGAGCGGCATCCGAGGGGGCGGGGCCTAGCATGGTCACGAATAGCCACCGGGTTTAAAACAGGGCGCGATGAGTTGCCTCGTCGCCCCGTCGTGGAGTCTGTTTCCCGTATCGCTAACCATTAGTTTGTATTGATTTCTCTGTTGCCAGCCCGTTTTATGGATATGATCCCTGCTCCTGCTTTTTGACCCGACTTGTTTTGATTATTCTCCTGCTGCTCAATTACGATCGCCTGTCTGGTGCTTTGGTGATTTAACCCCATGCTTGCCGCTGGGGTGTTTACACATTACTGGGGAAGTGTCCCCTCTAAGTTGTGGGTATTGTCTGTGGCCTCATTAGGTTCCTATACCCAACCCAGGGCTCATGTTCTTCAGCCACACATGTTGATAAGAACTGCGATCGAAAGGTACTGCTTATTTGCGGTTCATGTTCAGTGTGCTCTCACATCAACAATCTTCGTTACGGTACGACAGACCCCGAGCAGGTGTATGTGTTGTCACTGACTATATTAAGGTACCACTGATCTGATCCTGATTATCAGAAAACGGTAAAGCAGCTTATTTCTTGACTGCCCTGCAGTCCACGCAATTCACCAACTGTCTGAAATATCTGTGTATCGGTCTCGAAACCTTTAGTGCTTAGTAGCAACTCAGTGTTCTGTTCCTCCTCGTTGCCTCAAGTGTATAATCCTGTGTATGCCAATCAGTGTTTGAACGTCAAAAAGATTTATCAGCCCTTAAGGATCTCAACTCCGCTACTCTCTAGTGGGCGCTACCCCCCCCCCCCGTTACAGTCAGGGGTTGCTGCACCTTTCGTGCAGGGATGACGTCGTTGGCAATCAGCACTGGCTACCCTTTCTGGGTGAGAGCAGGCTGATTTGCATATGAAGCTTTCATCCCTGTAATGGCACAATCAAGCAAAAACCCTGTGAGACCTGAGCGGGCCCCACCGTAGAGGAGGCCACTAGTGCAGCTGCTCGTCCTCAGGACCCTCACAAACCTCTTTTTTTTCCCCATTATACAGGAAACATGCTTATGTAAGGATTTGAAACTTAGGTTATTATTACTTGGTATTCATAAAGTGCCAAAACATTTTGCTGTGCTTTTGGGGACATACATCTAAGAATCGTGCTGGAACAGAAGGATCAGAGAGCTCTGCCTGTGGGATAGCCTGGCAATTCCAGCACTTTGTATAAAGTTCTGCCAAATTGTCTCAGAGTTTATAATCTAAGGGGAATAGAAGGGTCATGAGACAAAAAGGAACAGGGTTCTATAAAGGTAGTCACCAGAGAAAGAGCAACAGAACAATAATAAAAGTTGGGGTAAAAGGGTGTCATGTTTATCTTCACATTTTCACAAAATAAAATCACTAATTTAAATAATTAAAACTATTTTGTATTAATTTCCATCGCATTGAAGAGATCATAGTCAAGAAATTGTCTTCAAAATGAACATGAAGGACCTCACACTATTTCTGACCTCCGGTCTTCCTGTTATTGTTCATAGCTTTCCACACGCGAGTTATGAACTGACTGAGGACTTTCAACAAGTCCTCTTTTAATATACAGGGTGTCCATAAAGTCTCTTTCCAAATTCAAAAATTTATTACAAAGGCAAATGAAAAGACAGATAATTGAAAATTATTACAAAATGAGACATATATATATATTTTTTTGCCTCATTTAATGCACCTCTATATGGGCACCATTACTTGCACGAAGCACATCAAGATGGTACTAAATTTCATGCCATGTTCGCTGTAGCATACCCTCATCAATGGTGGCAATGGCATCAGTGATCCTCTGCATTAGATTAGTGATGTCCCGTACCTTTGTTCGATACAAGATGGACATCATTACATTGATCACGCTAAATAGGAACGCAAAGGAGAAAAATCTGCGCCTGCAGGTTTCTCCTTTGCGTCCCCGTTTTAGAGCGATATTACGATGCAGGCGCTAAAAAAGCTGCCTGCATCGTTTTTAGGCGCTAAGCCCTGGGATGCAAGCGGCGGCCCTAAGTGCCGCCGCCGCGAGCATCCAATCGATGGAGTTCATAGGACTCCATTGAGGCAGATGGCGCCAGTCACATGACCTGCTGGATCTCACCTCGAGAGATCTGGCAGGTCGGCGTAGTGATCCGCAGGGGGAGACTGGGGGACTTTTTCCATCAGTCTCCCCCTGCTGCCGGTGGACAGAGGAGGCGGTTGGAGCCGCGGTCCTCGCCGAGGGATTGGAGGTGTGTATCTGATTTTATTGGGGGGGTTTCTGCTGTTGTTGATGGATTCTGCAGCAGTAGAATCCGTTAGCACCAGGCCCAGGTTGTGGTTAACTGTCTGGTTAACCACAGCCGGATGGTGATATTGTAATGCTAACGCTAATTAAACACTTTGCGTTACCCATGTTAAGTATAGGGAGCACAAAGTACAGTAACCTCGTGCTGAAAAGCGCAAGAGTCCAATCGCTAGCGGGTTTTTTAACCTGTTAGCATTTGGATTGTAATATGGTAGGGCCACCAGGGCTAATGTTAATGCTCGCTCAGGTGAGCGCTAACGTTAGCACCAAGAAAGTAATGGTGCCCGATATCTTTAACATAACTCCATAGAAAGAAGTAGAGGTGACTGAGTGATATCTGGTGAAAGAGGCGGCCAGGGAATAGGAAATGTTTCATTTAGGAACCCAGGAACATGCAGTCCCCAATGTGGTGGTGCACCATCTTGCTGGAAAATGATGGTTGGTTGAAAGTCATGTAGTTGTGGTGCCACGTATTCAGTCAAAAGGTCATGGTAAACATTTGCAGTAATTGATGTCTTTCTATGGGGTTATGTTATAGATAGGGTGTATGGAACAAAGGTACGGGACATCACTAATCTAAAGCAGAGGATCACTGATGCCATTGCCACCATTGATGAGGGTATGCTACAGCGAACATGGCAAGAAATCGGAGTACCATCTTGATGTGCTTCGTGCAAGTAATGGTGCCCATATAGAGGTGTATTAAATGATGCAATTTTTTTTAATATATACGTCTCATATTGTAATAATTTTCACTTATCTGTCTTTTCTTTTGCCGTTGTAATAAATGTTTGAAATTATAAAGAGACTTTATGGACACCCTGTAGATTTAATTAACTTCCAATAGTATTTGTTTTACTGCATCTTGTTATGTTGGTGAGTTGAATTAAAGCACAGGTGCTTTTAGGGTATTTTGAATGACATTTCAACAACATGGTTTGTTGGACACCTAGGGCCAGATTCAAGTGCACCGTCTGTCATTTAGAAATGAGCTGTTAAGTGTAATGACTTCAATTCAACATTCAACAACAACATTCAAGATTCTTCAAAGGCTCCACAACCAGCACTGGCAAAATCACAGGTAGTCAGATATAGAGTGACACTCCGCTCAGTGGTAGTTTTGTAATACACCACAAAGAAATACATAGAAATAGAGGTCGTCTCATAGGGTAGTACATATTGAAATCAGAACCCTTAAATAATAAGGGCCAAATTACACACATAACGTCATAGGCGTGAGCAGCCTATTGCATTAGGGTGTGCACCCAAAAGCGCAAGCACATGAAAAAAAAATTATGTTATATATACAGTTGTGTTCAAAATTATTCAACCCCCACTGAAATTGAGTGTTTTGGCCAGTTTGACATTGATTTTGATCATTCAGTCATCTTGCTTACAATTAAATCAAAGAGGCACGTAGGTCAGACAAATATAACATAACATTTATAATGAAATAACCACAAATGTCTTTTCTGTGCTCACATCATTATCAGTTTTATTCAACCCCCAAGTGACATTCAATCTTAGTACTTAGTACAACATCCTTTTACAGTTATAACCGCTTTTAAACGTGAAGCAAAGCTTGACACAGCGATCTACGGGTATCTTCGCCCATTCGTCATGGGCAAAAGCCTCCAGTTCAGTCACATTCTTAGGCTTGCGCACTGCAACTGCTTTCTTTAAGTCCCACCAGAGGTTCTCAATCGGATTTAAGTCAGGTGACTGCGATGGCCACTCCAAAATGTTCCAGCCTTTAATCTGCAACCATGCTCTAGTGGACTTGGAGGTATGCTTGGGATCATTGTCCTGTTGAAAGGTCCAACGTCTCCCAAGCCTCAGGTTTGTGACGGACTGCATCACATTGTCATCCAATATCTCCTGGTACTGAAGAGAATTCATGGTACCTTGCACACGCTGAAGCTTCCCTGTACCTGCAGAAGCAAAACAGCCCCAAAGCATGATTGACCCCCCGCCATGCTTCACAGTAGGCAAGGTGTTCTTTTCTTCATAGGCCTTGTTCTTCCTCCTCCAAACATAGCGTTGATCCATGGGCCCAAACAGTTCTAATTTTGTTTCATCAGTCCACAGAACACTATCCCAAAACTTCTGTGGTTTGTCCACATGACTTTTGGCATACTGCAGTCGACTCTTCTTATTCTTTGGAGACAGCAAGGGGGTGCGCCTGGGAGTTCTGGCATGGAGGCCTTCATTACGCAGTGTGCACCGTATTGTCTGAGCTGAAACTTCAGTACCCACATCTGACAAATCTTTTCTCAGTTCCTCAGCAGTCACACGGGGACTTTTCTCCACTCTACGCTTCAGGTAGCACACAGCAGTCATAGTCAGCATCTTCTTTCTGCCACGACCAGGTAGCGTTTTAACAGTGCCCTTTGCCTTGAATTTGCGAATGATGCTTCCTATGGTCTCTCTTGGTATGTTTAACATCTTTGCAATCTTCTTATAGCCATTGCCCTTCCTGTGAAGAGTAATCACCTCTTCTCTTGTCTTCCTGTGTCACGGTTCCCAGATCCCACCACGCAGTACTTAACTCCCCACACTCCACAGAGCCCAGAAGCTACCAACAGAGTAGCCGTGAAAGATCTCTAACTATCTGGTCCTTAGAATTGGCCAGGTAAATTAGCTAGACAGAAAGGGTTAACAACACGGGGAGTAGTCAGCCGAGCCAGAATCAGGAATACAGAGTTCAGAATGGTCAAATGGAATAGCCGGGTCGATATCAGAGCAGTGGCATAGTACAAGAAAATGGTCTAGAGCAACAGAAGGCAGGTAGTCAGAAACAAGCAGAGGTCAATAACGGGTTAATTCAATATAGCAGTCAGGTACAAGGAGCTCAAGTATGGATAACCACGATCTGGCAACTGCTGAGAATACACTGAGGGTTTTTAAAGACCTTCACCAGGCCACGCCCCCCACTCAAGCCGCGCCTCATGCAACCACCTCCCTGCCTGTCTCCATTTAAACCGGGCATTGGTCAGCGAGCAGCATCAGACATGCTGCCCTCAAGCACACAGGTAGGGCTGGAAGCTCCCAACGTTACAGTACCCCCTCTCCACGGAGGCCACCGGACGACCAACAGGACGAGCGGCAGGACGACCACCAGGGCGATCGGGGTGTGAGGCATGGAACGCCCTGACCAACCTAGAGGCAGACATGTCAGAAGCTGGAATCCAGGACCGGTCTTCTGGACCATAACCCACCCAATCGACAAAGTACTGCAGAGCGCCCCTGCAGAGCCTAGAATCCAAAACCCTCCTAACCTCATACTCAGATTCACCATCAACCTGAATAGGTGGAGGAGGAGGAACGACCCACGTGTACCTGTTACACAAGAATGGCTTCAGTAGGGAGGTGTGGAAGACGTTGTGCATGCGAAGATGTTTAGGAAGGGCAAGAGCATAAGCCACAGGATTAACGCGACGAATGATCCTATATGGACCTATAAACCGAGGTTCCATTTTCATAGAAGGCACCCGCAACTTCACGTTCCTAGTGGACAACCAAACTCTATCCCCCCACGTTATAGGAGGGAGCTTGTAACCTATGCCTGTCAGCCTTGCGTTTCTGGACAGCAACATTGCGCTCCATATTTTCTCAAATCTGTCTCCAAATCTCTTGCAGTTGAGTGAGATGGTCATCGAGAGCCGGGATGACCTGTTCAGTAAACTGAAGCAGTAGAGCCGGAGGGAAAAAACCATAGATGGCAGAAAAAGGAGAGTGGCCAGTGGTCTCGTTAACAGCGTTATTATGTGCATACTCAGCCCAGGGCAACAACTCCGACCAATTGTCTTGTTGTTTTGTGGGTAAAGCAACGTATGTACTGCTCGAGACCCTGATTTGCCCTCTCTGCTGCCCCATTGGTTTGTGGATGATATGCTGAAGAGAAGGCCAATCGCACCCCCATCTCTGCACAGAAAACCCTCCAGAAACGAGAGACAAACTGGGCTCCTCTGTCAGAGACTATTTCAGACGGAACCCCATGTATTCGTACAATCTCTCTAGCAAATACAACCGCCAGTTCTTTGGCTGTAGGAAGTTTAGGTAGAGGGACAAAATGAGCCATTTTGGAGAAGCGGTCTACAACTGTCAGAACCACAGTATGACCCTTGGACTTCGGCAAGTCCACAATAAAATCCATAGATAGATGAGACCAAGGCCTCTTAGGCATGGGTAAAGGCTGCAATAGAGAAACAAAAAAAAGAGAAAAAATTATAATGCTTACACGACAAAGAAATGATGATCTTTTCTTGGGATTGTCCCCAAAACTTCTTTCAACAACGGAATGCGTGTTACGTCTTACATATACCTCAAGGAGAAGAGGAAAGATTTCATAGCGTAATAAGCTTAATAAGTAACCAAGGAAATTTAAAACCGCCAAATCAACACTCACGGTTTGTGAGAGCTTCCAGCTCTCATATGATCGCCTTTTCAGGTGTTTAAGATAGGCCACCTTAATTGCCCGTATCTGCAGGTAGATGACCTCCTTAGTGCTGGTCGTCTCCCAATGTATTGATGCCCTGGGATACCCCAAGAAAACAGACAAAAACTTTTTTGTTGTTTTTTTTCCTTTTTTAAAATTTCAAAAAGATTTTATTGCTCAATAAAATAAAACAAATGGTGGAAATAGCTATACGCGTTTCGCGCCTCCCGGCGCTTCTCAGTAGCAGAGAAGATTAAAGGATTACCGTCCTGATGTACTACCGTCCTTATATGCTGGGTGGAGGAACCACCTGATTCAATTTGTTCCGGCGCGGTGGTTCGATACCGCCCAGAGACGTCCGTCGCAGTCTGATGACGTCTATCCTGGCGGCTTCCATGGGCTCCCACGTGACCAAAATGGGGACTCGCCCACACATGACGATCTTCACTCACCGCAAAGTCCCGGGCGCTGAAGAAAGAACCATGTGTGCACTCCACTGACTCGGGTTTCCAACTGGCAAACAATGCCCAATGACCTCTATCCCAACGGAATTAATGTACATACCGGAACGGCACATAAAAAAGAAAGAAATCAATAATTAAAAACAATTCCATAACATGGAATATTTATATAGTAAAAAACCATTTGGTTCAATTAAAAAATGAACACTTTATATTAAAAACAAGTTTTCAATCCAATTTGGTTTATAAAAAATGACATAGCTCAAAATCTGTGTTTAATCCATAGGGAATAAGTGTATTAAAACGAAAAATCAGCCTCATTTCTTCTTGATTTATTTTTAATAAAATCCTCTCCACGCCAATTCTTCTCAATTTTTTTAATTGGAGAAATTTTAAGCCAGCAGGTATTCCATCATGGTGATCTCTAAAATGTGCAGAACAGTATGGTGTTCAAATTGATTTCTTATATTTCTTACATGTTCCATAATTCTAATATGGAGAGGTCTAATAGTTCTTCCAATGTACATTTTATTACATGGACAGATTAAAGCATAAATTACATTTTTTGATTGACAGGTGGTGATTCCTTTTAATTTATAGTTAATCGTGTGAGGAAGATCAAAAATAACTTGTTTTCTTAAATTGAGATTTCTACACGCGTTACAAGATCCACACCTATAAAAACCTTCTTTAATCTGGAATGGATTTTCCATTTTTTTCTTCTTATTATTGTGTTCTTGACAATTATAACTTCTCACAATCTGATGTTTAATATTTTTTGCCCCTCTATTAATGATTTTTGGTTTTTCTCCAGAATTTCTTTTAAAACAGGATCTTCGAGTAAAATGGGCCAATATTTTTTAAAAATTAAATTAATTTCTTTGGATTGACAGTTGAAGTTATAAATAAATGGAACTACCGAAGATGAATTTTCTACAGCATTCGATCGGGGTTTATATTGTAACATTTCTTTCCTGTCCCGTTTTCTCATCTTCATTATCGTTGCATCAAGACATTCCTCTTTATACCCTTTTTCGATAAAATCCTGTTTGATTTTCTGAGCTTGCTCATCAAAAATAGAGACCTCTTTGCAGTTCCTCCGTATCCGAGTAAATTGACTTCCTGGTACACTTTGAAGCCATGTATGAGAATGGCAACTAGTCGATTGAATGAAACTGTTAACATCTACAGATTTAAAGTAGGTTTTGGTCTTAATCTCCATATCCTCTATATAAATGGTGAGGTCCAGAAAATTGATGGTTTGTCTACTGGACTGAGTGTCCAGAATAATCCCCCAATCGTTGTTATTGAGTTGCTGAAAAAAATCTTTTAACTGTGCCTCAGTTCCCCTCCAAATGAAGAAGAGGTCATCGATGAATCGTTTGTATAATACAAGGTTTCGCGCCCAGCCGCCCGAACCCAATGACCACTGGGTTTCCCAGTAAGCCATAAATAGGTTCGCATAGCTGGGCGCGAAACGAGTCCCCATGGCCGTCCCAGTCCGTTGCAAATAAAAATCCCCCTCGAAGAAAAAATAATTATTAGTCAATATAAAGTTAATACCCTCAATGATAAAATCAACTTGCTCCACTGGATATGTAGAGTATTTGTTAAGAAAGTATTGAACTGCCTGACTTCCCCTAGAATGGGTATTATTGTGTACAGGGAATGAACATCACAAGTTGCCAGGATGTAGTCTGGTTCCCAATGTATTCCCTCTAGGAGTTGCAATAGATTCATGGTATCTTGTAAGTAGGACGGATTCCTAACAACAATGGTTGTAAAAGAGTATCAATATATTGAGAAAGCCTACTAGTAATCGACTCTATCCCGGAGATAATTGGACGACCAGGAGGATTGATGGGGTCTTTATGCACTTTAGGGAGTAAGTACAAGACAGGAATTTTTGGATATAAAATATCCAGATACTTAAATTCCTTTTCATTCAAAATTAAATTGTACACAATAATACCCCATTCTAGGGGAAGTCAGGCAGTTCAATACTTTCTTAACAAATACTCTACATATCCAGTGGAGCAAGTTGATTTTATCATTGAGGGTATTAACTTTATATTGACTAATAATTATTTTTTCTTCGAGGGGGATTTTTATTTGCAACGGACTGGGACGGCCATGGGGACTCGTTTCGCGCCCAGCTACGCGAACCTATTTATGGTTTACTGGGAAGCCCAGTGGTCATTGGGTTCGGGCGGCTGGGCGCGAAACCTTGTATTATACAAATGATTCATCGATGACCTCTTCTTCATTTGGAGGGGAACTGAGGCACAGTTAAAAGATTTTTTTCAGCAACTCAATAACAACGATTGGGGGATTATTCTGGACACTCAGTCCAGTAGACAAACCATCAATTTTCTGGACCTCACCATTTATATAGAGGATATGGAGATTAAGACCAAAACCTACTTTAAATCTGTAGATGTTAACAGTTTCATTCAATCGACTAGTTGCCATTCTCATACATGGCTTCAAAGTGTACCAGGAAGTCAATTTACTCGGATACGGAGGAACTGCAAAGAGGTCTCTATTTTTGATGAGCAAGCTCAGAAAATCAAACAGGATTTTATCGAAAAAGGGTATAAAGAGGAATGTCTTGATGCAACGATAATGAAGATGAGAAAACGGGACAGGAAAGAAATGTTACAATATAAACCCCGATCGAATGCTGTAGAAAATTCATCTTCGGTAGTTCCATTTATTTATAACTTCAACTGTCAATCCAAAGAAATTAATTTAATTTTTAAAAAATATTGGCCCATTTTACTCGAAGATCCTGTTTTAAAAGAAATTCTGGGAGAAAAACCAAAAATCATTAATAGAGGGGCAAAAAATATTAAACATCAGATTGTGAGAAGTTATAATTGTCAAGAACACAATAATAAGAAGAAAAAAATGGAAAATCCATTCCAGATTAAAGAAGGTTTTTATAGGTGTGGATCTTGTAACGCGTGTAGAAATCTCAATTTAAGAAAACAAGTTATTTTTGATCTTCCTCACACGATTAACTATAAATTAAAAGGAATCACCACCTGTCAATCAAAAAATGTAATTTATGCTTTAATCTGTCCATGTAATAAAATGTACATTGGAAGAACTATTAGACCTCTCCATATTAGAATTATGGAACATGTAAGAAATATAAGAAATCAATTTGAACACCATACTGTTTCTGCACATTTTAGAGATCACCATGATGGAATACCTGCTGGCTTAAAATTTCTCCCAATTAAAAAAATTGAGAAGAATTGGCGTGGAGAGGATTTTATTAAAAAAATAAATCAAGAAGAAATGAGGCTGATTTTTCGTTTTAATACACTTATTCCCTATGGATTAAACACAGATTTTGAGCTATGTCATTTTTTATAAACCAAATTGGATTGAAAACTTGTTTTTAATATAAAGTGTTCATTTTTTAATTGAACCAAATGGTTTTTTACTATATAAATATTCCATGTTATGGAATTGTTTTTAATTATTGATTTCTTTCTTTCTTTCTTTTTTATGTGCCGTTCCGGTATGTACATTAATTCCGTTGGGATAGAGGTCATTGGGCATTGTTTGCCAGTTGGAAACCCGAGTCAGTGGAGTGCACACATGGTTCTTTCTTCAGCGCCCGGGACTTTGCGGTGAGTGAAGATCGTCATGTGTGGGCGAGTCCCCATTTTGGTCACGTGGGAGCCCATGGAAGCCGCCAGGATAGACGTCATCAGACTGCGACGGACGTCTCTGGGCGGTATCGAAACCACCGCGCCGGAACAAATTGAATCAGGTGGTTCCTCCACCCAGCATATAAGGACGGTAGTACATCAGGACGGTAATCCTTTAATCTTCTCTGCTACTGAGGAAGCGCCGGGAGGCGCGAAACGCGTATAGCTATTTCCACCATTTGTTTTATTTTATTGAGCAATAAAATCTTTTTGAAATTTTAAAAAAGGAAAAAAACAACAAAAAAGTTTTTGTCTGTTTTCTTGGGGTATCCCAGGGCATCAATACATTGGGAGACGACCAGCACTAAGGAGGTCATCTACCTGCAGATACGGGCAATTAAGGTGGCCTATCTTAAACACCTGAAAAGGCGATCATATGAGAGCTGGAAGCTCTCACAAACCGTGAGTGTTGATTTGGCGGTTTTAAATTTCCTTGGTTACTTATTAAGCTTATTACGCTATGAAATCTTTCCTCTTCTCCTTGAGATATATGTAAGACGTACACACGCATTCCGTTGTTGAAAGAAGTTTTGGGGACAATCCCAAGAAAAGATCATCATTTCTTTGTCGTGTAAGCATTATAATTTTTTCTCTTTTTTTTGTTTCTCTATATCTGAAGGAGCGCTACCCTATTTTTTTGTGTTATTTATTGTGATTTTGGGGTATTGGGGAGAATACCCCAACCCTAGGGTTGTATACAGCGACCCTTCTTTCTTGGGGTGTAAGCGCACCACCACCATTTGTTGATTTATTCAAAGGCTGCAATAGACCAACAGGCAAGGATTTACTGGTTTTGCTTCTGGCACAGACTTGACAAGCCAAAACAAACAGACGTACGACCTGTCGCATGGTGGGCCACCAGAACTGTCTGGAGATACTGGTAAGAGTCTTAGTAATACCAGGATGACCTGCTGGTTTAGAATCATGAAACATTATGAGTAATTCTTGTCTTTCCTTTTCAGGTACAAACAACATATCTGGAGGCTTGTCAGGTGGAGCCCCTACTTGAACTGCCTGGAGGCGTTCCAGGAAAGGCGAGGAGACAGACAAGACTGTGGAAGCCACAATACGTTCAGGAGGAACTATAGGATTGTGGTCTTGTGTATTAGATTCATACGGGTCATATTGACGAGATAAGGCATCAGCCTTTACATTGCGGTCACCTGGTCTGTAAGTCAATACAAAATTAAACCGAGACAGTAGCAATGACCACCTGGCTGTCTCGCGTTCAAACGTTTAGCATCCCCGATGTACGTAAGGTTCTTATGATCAGTAATTATCAATAAAGGGTCAAGAGTACCTTCCAACAAATGTCTCCATTCTGATAGGGCAGACACAATAGCAAGCAATTCTCTGTTACCGATATCATAAATGCGTTCTGTTGGTGATAATTTTCTTGAAAAGAACCCACAAGGATGTAGAGGTTTTCCTGGAGACTCTCTTTGAGACAGGACAGCCCCAATGCCTATCTCGGAAGCATCAACCTCAAGAACAAACGGAATCCTGGGATCAGGATGCCGTAACACAGGAGCGGAAGTGAAAGCTTGTTTGAGGGCTTCGAATGCTTGTTTGGATTGAGAAGACCAGATCTGGTTCTTCAGACCTTTACGTGTCATATTAATGATAGGGGAGGCTACAGTGGAATAATTCTTGATAAATCTCCTATAATAGTTGGAAAACCCCAGAAACCTCTGTATGGCCTTGAGACCTTGAGGGAGAGGCCATTCTGAGATGGCCGTGAGTTTAGAAGGATCCATCTCAAAACCTTCTGGAGTGATAATATACCCAAGGAATTTCACAGTAGTAATGTCGAATAAACACTTCTCTAGTTTGCAATAAAGACCATTGTCCAGTAATTTTGCTAATACCTGTCTGACATGTGCATGGTGGGTTTTCAGATCGGTAGAGTAAATCAATATATCGTCTAGGTATACTATAACAAAGTTTTGTAAAAAATCTCTGAGCACATCATTAATAAAATCCTGGAATACCGCTGGAGCATTACAAAGACCGAAAGGCATGACCAAGTATTCATAATGCCCACTCCTGGTGTTAAATGCTGTTCTCCACTCATGCCCCTCTTTTATACGTATCAGGTTGTAAGCTCCTCTTAAATCAAGTTTTGTGCATACTGCTGACCCCCTTAACCTGTCGAACAGTTCTGATATGAGAGGGATAGGGTACACGTTCTTAATGGCGATCTTGTTAAGCCCCCTATAAATCGATAAACGGGCGTAAATCTCCCTATTTTTTTAGACACAAAAAAGAACCCAGCCCCTGCTGGAGAAGAGGAACGTCGGATAAAACCTCTCTCCAAATTCTCCTTTATGTACTCTTCCATAATTTGGTTCTCCTTTATTGAAAGAGGATATACTTTGCCTCGAGGAGGCATGGTACCAGGATGAATATCTATGGCACAATCATATGGTCTATGTGGATGCAGTTTCTCTGCCTCTCTTTTATCAAATACAGCCCTGAGGTCGGCATATTGGTCAGGAACCTCTGTAGACAATGGAGGAGCTGTGGGTGTGTTCAGGGCACCGACATGCTGAATGGGTATTAAACAAGTCCCAAAACAAGCAGGACTCCAAGACAGTATCTCTCCCTTAGCCCAATCAATAACAGGATTATGTTCCACCAACCAAGGGAAACCAAGTACAACAGGATTGGAAGGTGAATGGATAACTTGAAATATGATTTCTTCTTTATGCAAGAGACCAGTGGTAAGAACCAATGTAACCATATCGTGAGTAATCCTAGGGCAGGATAACGGTCTGCCGTCTATGGCTTCGACGGCTAAGGGTGTCTCTCTTACAACCAGAGGTAGAGAAATGGAAGAAGCGTAGATAACATCGATAAAGTTGCCAGCAGCCCCAGAATCCAAAAAAGCGGTAGTATGTGTGGTCTTGGTCTCCCAAGCCAAGGATACTGGTAACATAAGTTTAGTGTCTTTGACAGGAGACATGCACGTCACACCAAGGCCTGTCTCCTCAGCTGCCTTAGGTGCGGTAGTTTTCCGGCTTATCATGCATTTTAGGACGAGTAGGACATTGAAATCGTACATGTCCCCCCAAACCACAATACAGGCACAATCCCTCACGAAAACGCCTTGTTCTCTCTTCCTCTGTAAGCCTAGTACGGCCTAGTTGCATAGGCTCAGAGGGAGGAGATAACTCTCTTGGTGATGCCTGAAAGACAGGGGCCAACCTAGGTAACGGTCTCTTGGGCTTCTCTCTTGGAGTCCTTCTGTCCCTTATCTGATTATCCAGATCTATACAATAATCAATGAGTTCACACAATACCTCAGGTAGTTTACGTGGAGCCAATTCATGCATCAATGACTCTGATAACCCCTCCATAAAAGCCAGAACCAGTGTCTCATTTGTCCAGTTCACATCAGAGATCAAGGTTTTAAATTCTATGGCATAATCAGAAACAGTCCTGTTCCCTTGACGTATGCGGAACAAGGATTTGCCAGCTACCGTGGCCTTTCTGGTAGGATTAAATGTACGTTGTAACTCGGCTATGAATTCTTTATAATCCCGTATGATAGGCTTCTCTGCCTCCCATAACGGAGTCGCCCATGTCAATGCTCTGTCAGACAGATGATTAATAATGAACCCCACTTTGGCAATGTCAGAGAAAAACATCTGTGGATTTAATTTAAAATGAATATCCACATGGACCAAAAGTCCCCAGCACTCTGAGGGAGTACCGCCAACCTCATAGGAGTGGTCATGTGTACCTGGGATGTCTGAATGACAGGGGACACAGGTATATCAAGCGGGGGTGCAACCCCAGCTGGTTCCAGGTGAGCCGTACGAGTCAGGATAGTTTGTAAGGCAATAGCAAACTGATCCATCCTATGATCCTGCTCATCCTGTCTGGATACAAAGTTAGCCAAGTGCTGTGTTAAGTCTGCAGGATCCATAGTGGCCAGATCGTAATGTCACGGTTCCCAGATCCCACCACGCAGTACTTAACACCCCACACTCCATTGAGCCCAGAAGCTACCAACAGAGTAGCCGTGAAAGATCTCTAACTATCTGGTCCTTAGAATTGGCCAGGTAAATTAGCTAGACAGAAAGGGTTAACAACACGGGGAGTAGTCAGCCGAGCCAGAATCAGGAATACAGAGTTCAGAATGGTCAAATGGAATAGCCGGGTCGATATCAGAGCAGTGGCGTAGTACAAGAAAATGGTCTAGGGCAACAGAAGGCAGAATAGTCAGAAACAAGCAGAGGTCAATAATGGGTTAATTCAATATAGCAGTCAGGTACAAGGAGCTCAGGTATGGATAACCACGATCTGGCAACTGCTGAGAATACACTGAGGGTTTTTAAAGACCTTCACCAGGCCACGCCCCCCACTCAAGCTGCGCCTCATGCAACCACCTCCCTGCCTGTCTCCATTTAAACCGCGCATTGGTCTGCGAGCAGCATCAGACATGCTGCCCTCAAGCACACAAGTAGGGCTGGAAGCTCCCAACGTTACATCCTGGACCATTCTCTTGACTTCACCACGTTTGTAACCACACCAGTAAATGTCTAGAAGGAGCTGAGTATCACAGTCATTTTAAAGCTTCCTAATTGGTGCTTATTATGCTTTATTGCTGCTCCGTGACATCCACAGGTGTTTCAATACCTGATTGAAAACACTTGAATGAACCTCTGTTCTTCAGAGTGGTAGTCTTTAAGGGGTTGAATAATTGTGTCAATGAAGAATTCACAAAAGAAACATTTACTACTGTATTACAAAACCAAATAATGTCATTTTAGTTGCATATGGTTCTTTAAAAAGTCCTTGTAGGATTTCATTCTGAATACAATTACAAATGTACACTAAATTCCCTAAAACCCTTTACAGCATTGGGGGTTGAATAATTTTGAACACAACTGTATATATATATATATAAATATATATACACACACGCACCCTTATGCATACATACACACGCACACACTCTCACACATTCAGCCTAAATATATGATTACAATCAGGGTAATTCAAAGAGAATCGAAAAGTCACCGCACGTTCGGGGACTTTTCATTCTCTTCAATTCGGTTTGTTTTGACGATTCCCAGTTCGGCGACCCTGCGGTGTATTCAGCAAGCACCACAGGGTCCCCGAATTGCAGGGAAAGGTCGGCGCAAACCCGACGAAAACTAACCGCAAAACCCGGCGAATGCATGCCGAAAACCCGCAAAGACATCTAGATTAACCCGCTGGAAAACGCCGAGCAGGAGACGATCACACGCAGTGAAGCCGCCGGAAAAAGCCGACACCGCAGACGAATGGAGTGAATAAATTAGCAAAACAGTTTGCTTGAATGTTTGAAAAGTGAAACGCTGTTTGCAAAGAAACTACTGAGCGAAAATGTCTGAAATTTACATATAAGGTCCAGGGAATGATAATAAAAAGGGCTGTTACAGAAAAAATAAGTAAAAAAAAAACAGGAAAATGCTTAAAATATCCTAAAAAAAATCTATAAATAAAAAGACTTTTTACTGCAGAATTTTATAAGGAACGGTTTATTAGATATTGAATTAAAACAGGAATATTTTTAACATTGAAGCCTATGGAATTCACCTGAATAAACTTGCCGAATTAAGGCTAGGGTCAGACTAACGCATTTTTCACGTTGTCCGTGAAAATGTGCGTTCGAAGAATGGACGTATTTTTTCACGGAATACGCAATAGCGGTCATACTATGCGCAGTTTCATCCGTGATTTTGTACGGATCATCAATAAAACACTTCTTGCATCTGGACGTTATGTTGGCCGGACATTAGCAGCGTCTGATGTCTCCAATTCACGCACACACGCCGCTAGCGGACGCAGCGCACTCTGTACGTCAGTAGTAGCGGTTTAACGTTCTCGAAAAAATGCGTTCATTTTCCACTTGCGTTGCGCAGCCGGACTTTTGTGCGACCGTACTTCGTATATTGGCCGTCATTGCCCGGCATCTGCTGCTAGCACGGCCGTGATTAAGTGCGCCAGAACGCGCGTTCGCACTGCCTCAGTCTGACCCTAGCCTAAACCACCGAACAGCAGGGCATTTCGGGAACCTTTCACTGCTGGTTTGTGTTCTCTGAATAGCCGAAGCATTGCTTTTTTATGGGGATTTCACTGCCCTCGAACAGGCACCGAACAGGCACCGTATGTGCAGGCAATTCGCCAGGATTTGGAGAATTTCCTGCTCTCTGGATAGACGAATGGCCAGGAAAGGTAACCGAACGCTGATTTTCAGCGTTCGGTTACCCTTCTCCAGCCATTCGGTGGTGCAGCAACCTTGGCCATCCAGTTGTTTTTGAACTACATTTCCCATGAGTCTCGACTAACCCAATTAGTGGCTGAGTATTGTGGCCAATTGTGTTTTATGACTATCAGGGTCATTCAGAGAGAGGTGAAACTCAGGAGAATGACTGGAGAAGTGAAAATTCTAGGTCAAAATAGCCAAACAAGAAAAATTCTCCCATTTACCGTATCTCACTTTCCAAATCGGCTATTTGGTCCAGATTGTTCTCTTTTCCTGCCATTCTCCTGGTTTTCACCTTTCTCTGAACAAAGAGAGATGAAAGCCAGGAGAACTGGCAGGAGAAGAGAACAATTTAGACCAAATAGCCGAGAATTTTTATGGTTTGGCTATTTTGATCTAGAATTTTCACTTCTCCAGTTATTCTCCTGCTTTTCACCGCTCTCTGAATAACCCTGTGAATGTTTAATCCCGAGGTGAGAAATAACATTGCTTTAGATGTTAAAAGCGGGAAATGAGGAAATTTGATATTTTTTCTACATGATCGTGTTTGGTCTCATTAGAAAGGCCGGGCTCTGACCTCCCCAATGAAACCTAGCTTAACATTGTGGAGTGTAAAGAGAGTTTCATGGCAGTGGTTTCTGTGATACGCTTATATGCACCACACATTACTGGGAGTTTCATGGCAGTGGATTCTGTGATATGCTTATATGCACCGCACATTACGGAGAGTTTCATGGCAGTGGATTCTGTGATATGCTTATATGCACCGCACATTACAGAGAGTTTCATGGCAGTGGATTCTGTGATATGCTTATACAGTATGCACCGCACATTACAGAGAGTTTCATGGCAGTGGATTCTGTGATATGCTTATATGCACCGCACATTACAGAATCCACTGCCATGAAACTCCCAGTAATGTGCGGTGCGTATAAGCGTATCACAGAATCCACTGCCATGAAACTCACGCTTATATGCACCGCACATAACAGAATCACAGAATCCACTGCCATCAAATAAAATTGTAATATTTAAAAATACTGTATATAAAAGTTGACTCCTCTACTGCTTACCTTTTTTCTTGCAGGGAGGGGGATGAACATGTCCGTTGGCAGAGGAGGGGACCGCTTCATCCAGCTTAAATCCAGCCTGTACTTCCCTGGTGGTCCGGTGGCTGTGGACTCTGCAAAGCGATCTGTGCTTCGTGCACAGAATGCAGAGCACGTTCCACACTGGACCCGTGCACCGGCGATCCTCTGATGACCTTTCACCTAACTGTCGGCGCTCTCTGACATAGTCAGTGTGCGCCGGCGATCAGGTGACAGGTCATCAGAGGATCGCTAGCGCATGGGTCCTGTGTGGGACGTGCTCTGCGTTCTGATTGCATTGCAGAGCCCACAGCCACCGGACCACCAGGGAAGTACAGGCTTGCAGAGGCAAAGGGTCCTGGCGGCTATCCGTGGGATGCGGCCAGCCGGGACCCAGAGTGTGATTAGGGTGTGTCTAGGCACACCCGGGACACCCCGTGCGCACACCTATGCATAACGCTAATGTTAGCGAGATCCTGCAGATTCTGCTTCTGCGTAATCCGTCAGCACCAGCTAAAAAAAATACCAAAAATCACATACTCACCTCTCATCCTGCGCGCAAGAAAAGCAGCCTGATCTGCTTTTTATTGCCACTGGGAGCAGAGGGAGATAGGGGGAAAATAGTCCCCCAATCTCCCTCCGCGATCACTCTGCTGACCTGCCGGATCTCGCTAGAGGCGAGATCCTGCAGGTCATGTGGCCGGCAGTGGCAGCCTCAATGGAGTCCTATGGACTCCATGGATGGGATGCTTGCGGTGGTGCTTAGTGCTGCCATGAGCACACCGAAGCTTAGTGCTACATTATGGTGCGGGCTGCTGGGTTAGCGCCTGCACGGCAATATAACGCTAAAACAGGGATGCTAAGGAGAAACCTGCAGACGCAGATTTTCCTCCATAGCATCCCTGTTTTAGAGTGATATATGTGTAGCACTGTGTTTAACTTGGCTCTGGGAACTGAAACCATATTGCCTTTAGAGGGAGCCAGAACGTAATGCATGGGAAAGACTATAATGGACTTATGGACTACATCCCCCAGAAACCCCTGGGTAGAGAGGAAGTAAGCTGGCACCAGGAAGTGAAGGGCCTCGTTTGCAGCATGAGGAGAACAAGAGAAGCGGTGAACAGAGACAGTCACATGAGAGACACCGTCCGGGATCTGAGCAAGTTGGAGTGCGGAGAATCGGTGGCATCCATTGCTGGAGTAATCAGGGAAAGTGCACATCGTTCTGGAGTGTATTCCGCTGAGCTGTTCCAGTGGCAAGTGTGTTCGAGAAGGACGACCTCGTGTAAGGAGGCCGTGGACGGAGCGGAGTGCTGGCGGCATTCGTCTTCTGGCTAAGGAGATTCGGTTCTCGAGTGTGGTTTCGACAGCATCAGGCTCCAGGCGCCAGAGAAGGACTTTTGGCAGAGTTCATCAGTCCGGGACAAGCTGTTTCGCCGGTTGGGTGAGAGGTCTTGGGCCTATGACTTTGATAACAGTGCGCACTTTTTTGATTGCTTCAAATTTCAGGGCCCCAACGTTGACTAGTCAAAGATATTCGTCCATCCACTGACCAGTGGACTTAGTACCCAGGTACCCTAGGACATAACTAACGAGCATTATTTAGTGGGACTTGGAACCAAAGAACTAAGAACCTTGCTAACCGTTTAGTCGCTATATATATATATATATCCACGTTACGTATTACCGCCATTCATTTTCCTAACCTGACTGATTTCATGCTTAAAGTATATGTATCCTTATTTCTGTTCATTGCTTCAGTAAAGTATAACTTAGAAAAATCCATAAAGGTATGCTGGTGTACAGTGAATTGTTAGTGTGGTGAGACCAATCCTGGGGTTATTCATCGGCTCCTCCGGGGGTGAGCGCTACATTTGTAATATGGCCCCAAGATTACACTTGCTTAAGTAGGATCCACAGATCAGGGTTAGACTCCTATAATGCACATTCAGCATGTTTATCAGTGGTGCTAAGTCTCTTTTCAGATGGTGTCACAGGATGTTTTGAAGTCGCCAGCTGGCAAGTTTGTGGTATAAGTCCTTTCCTTTATTAGTGTATAAAGTTAGGGCAAATGGGACTAGTGAGGCCAATAAGAGGTACTAAAAAAAGGCCTAATTAATTAATGTGTGTTTGCGCATGCGTTAGCGTTTGCGCGAAGAATGTAATCGTGCCCGAAGTGGGCTGGATGCTTCTGGTCTGTGCAGCTGCCCTGGTGGGAAATAGGTGCAAAACCGTTTTTTCTGCTAAACATATAAAATAATGCCTGAAATCATTAAAAAAATCATAACAATTAAATCCATATAAAAAAAGAATCCACAAAAGTGCTAAAATTTGTTTCACTGTTGCGTGAGTTTTTCTGTAGTGTGTTTCAATTCAGTATTGTTTTCTTATTACCACACGGAATGATACCCTGGTACCATATAACCTTGTGGCTATGTTGATCTCACCCGCTGTATTTGTAATCCTACTGTTGGCCCATTGCCACAGTTTTCTTTTGTGTCAAAATACAAAATTGCTAATAAACAGAGTTTTGAAAATAAAATAAAAAAAATTCACTAGTTGCATGGGCATCATCAGTTAGCATGAGCAATGCCTTGTCAGTCATTTACATTTTCAGGGTCTTACAAATTTCTCTGGTCTTAGCGATTATAACCTCTGAATCTTATCCTGTACAAGTGACTCCAGAGCTCTCCTTTTATTATGCGCTCTCCCTGGGTGTTGTAATGCAGCAGTAAAGTTTGTTGAGCTTTGATACAGTGAGAGTAGGTACTGCTCTTTGTAGGTTCTTTACAGTATTTCATGGTAGTAGGAGTGAGATCTCATGAGGAATATCATTTCTTCACAGGATTTTATGTACTCAAAGGGTTATTCAGAGAGCCCTGAACTTGCGACCGAAGGGCACTGACCAGTGAATTTCTGTATATGGTGCAATTTCGTGGCTATTCAGAAAGCGGTCAATTCGCCAAATACTGCAGGCGCAGATTTTCCCTGTTAGCGTCCCTATTTTAGCGCGAACTACAGAATAGTGCCCTGAATGTTTAAAAGTGCTATCTAATTATTTCTGAAAAGGAGTGGTTCAACGCTAGTTGAATGTTTTGTCTAAAAGCGCTCAGCCATAATACTTTTAGCGCTCTACACTCTTAGGTAATCGCTAAAATACCTTACATATATAAGACAAAGAAAAAGTGGAAAAGAGTGGAGCGCACACGTGTCACAATACACACTATGGTGATAGCAAGTGACCTATATTGTGATCCCTTATATATTCAATATCATAACAAAACTTAAACTTAAGCCGATACGTTGAGGATGTTCGATGAGTGGGTTTATAACCAATAGATGTTTCACGTCACTCTATTAGAGTATGCCCTCAAAGAAAGAAAAAATGAACAAATAGTGTTTAATTTTATAAAATCACTTCTATAGCATAAGAGATGTATGCATTCACAATATGTGGAGCTTATAAAGCTCTAATAGCTCTGCAGGGCTGTAGGGAGGGCGAGGCGAGTGAGGCGCTCGCCTCGGGCACAGCTGGAAGAGGGCGCAGAATAGCACCGCCGGCGGCCGTTCTCCTCCATGCGAGCGGCCGCCGGCATGCAGCTTGGCCGCTCGCAGGGAACCACCTAACCAGCGCGCGAGAACGCGTCTGCGCTGGACCAGTGCAGCCGCGTTCTCACGAGATCGCGGAGTTCACGTGAATACCGCAATCTCGTGCGCTGGTCAGGTGGTTCCTGGCGAGCGGCCAAGCTGCATGCCGGCGGTCGCTCGCAGGGAGGAGAACAGCCGCAGAGTCTCAGACAGGAGTTGAAAGGAGCTGGGGCAATATATCCATGTGTGAGTTAGGGGGCAATATATCCATGTGTGAGCTGGGGGGAAATATATCCAGGTGTGAGCTGGGGACAACATATCCATGTGTGAACTGGGGGCAATATATCCATGTGTGAGCGAGTTGGGGGCAATATGTCCATGTGTGAGCTGGGGCACAATATATCCATGTGTGAGCGAGCTGGGGGGCAATATATCCATGTGTGAGTTAGGGGGGCAATATATCCATGTGTGAGCTGGGGGGCAATATATCCATGTGTGAGCGAGCCGGGGGGCAATATATACCCATGTGAGCTGGGGGGGCAATATATACCCATATGAGCTGGGGCAATATATCCATATCCATGTGAGCTGGGGCAATATATCCATGTGAGCTGGGGGCATTATATCCATATCCATGTGAGCTGGGGGAAATATATCCATGTGAACTGGGGCAATATATCCATGAGAGCTGGGGCAATATATCCATGTGGAGCTGGCTGGATGTAACTAACTCCTGATAACTTGAAGGAGCCCTCAGCTGAGCAGCACCAGCCCTTGTAACTGAGGTCACCTGGCCCTGCTGCATAATAAAAATTAAACCCCCATATAAAATTTATTTATTTGCTCTGGCCAGCAAAACATCCCAGAAAGACATTATTTACCCCACTCCCCTGGCTGGAAATAAAAATACTTTATCCCCCCCCCCCCAGAATTTAGTAAAATCATTAAGCTTCCCTAGCTGGAAGGCAAATTAATGATTTTTTAAATTTTATTCTGGGAGGGGGAGAAATATATTTTTGCTTTTATGGGTGGCCAAATAAAGTATTTTTCTTTCTAGGGGAGGGGAGCAAATAAGGTAAAAATAAAAGAAACAGGATTTGCCCCAAGAGCATTTCACAGAGCTCCACACAGCTAATAAACTCACAGTACAGTGTGTACAGCATAAGGGTATCACAGAGCTGCACAGCAATAAAACTCACAGTAATGTGGGGGCGCACAATTTTCTGTTCTTGCCTCGGGTGCAGAAAGAGCTAGCTACACCTCTGCGCCTCTGGGTCGTTATCAGGCCTCCCCAATCACCTCTCTCTCCCGATCCCCTTTAAGGGACCCCAAACGGACCCGAGTTGAATCGCCTGCAAGTTGTTTATATGGCACAACCATTACAAAAGCCCTTCAGTGATGATGTATCCTTCCCCTCGTTTATGGAAAAAACAAGGTGCCCAAATGGGGTAAAAGCACTATTTATTGTTAAATAAAACAGGATAGCCAGATGATTTATTACACTTTATTTATTATTATTACATTTGCATTCAACTAAGCTCATTTAAAAGAAAAAATATTTCTCAGAATACATAATTACTTTTGTAGTTATTGTCATTATCATATCCATAGTGTCAACAGTTTTGGAAGTGCTATACAGAGAGTAGATTTAAACAGAGAAAAATTAGAAACTTAAAACCAGAGACAAGAGATTTAAAGGGCCCTGCTCAATGGAGTTTACAATATAAAGGAATAATGAAGTAGGTAGTCATATAGAATGTAATATTGCCTACAAGTGTGAAAATCTTGAGGTCTCAGTCATAGATTACTGCATTTTGAGATTATTCATTGCTCCATAAAAAGCTAAACTCTGGGGGCAGTATTACAAAATTGGTGCTAATTTAACCAGAGCTGTTGTAAACGTAACGGGCTCTATTACATTCTTCACGCAAAAACGCACGCAGAACGGTAAACGTTAACGCGTGTAAAACAACGCTAGTATTACAATCCTCGCACATTTTTTTATCCGTCAAAAAAAAACGTGCGTAAAACGGACGCGCAAAAATGCACGCGCAGCGACGTTCCGCGCAGAAATCAGTGTGTCGTTTTGTCACGCGATTCAGCCAATCAGAATTAAGAACCACAATTGTCTCCCGTTAAGTTTTTGCGCCTGTCAAAGTCAATCTGCGCATATATGCTGCATCAATAAAAAAACGCGCACAACTTCTCAATTTTATTGTTTGGGTATGCGTAGAATGGTAACTATACTTTGCTGTATTTTTTTCGTTCAGATTTGCAGTTACCACAAGCTTTTCAGAGACGTTAAAATTCTGCGCGCAAACGCCGTGCGTTAAATTTTGCACATAGATTGTGCGCTGGTACGTGGATGGTATTACAAACGCATTTGCGCTCACAATGTTAAGTATAGGATGCGCGCAGTACAATACGCTCACGCAGGTTCACCCGCGGTAGACATTAACGCGCATTTTCTGCGTGGACATTTTAATACGACGTTCAGCGCAAAGGGTTTTGCCCCTCGCGTTAATGCGTTTTTGCGCACGCTTTAACGTTTGCGCGAATAATGTAAGAGAGCCCAACAACTCCACAGACTATAATGGCTCTGGCTAAGGCTGGCGGCACACGAGCAGAGGAAGGAACGTCCGTAAAAGTGGACGTTCCTTTCACTCTCTGCACTCAGCGTACAAAGCGCGATCCTCCTATGGAGAATCTCGCTTTGTATCCTTTTAGCGTCTGTTTAGCTTTTTGACGGGGAGGGCTTTTTCACGTCCGGTGGATGGCCTTCCCCGTCAAAAATCCACGGACGCAGGGAAGTGCGGGCGCATTTGAGCCATAAATACGCTCGTGTGCCGGGGGCCTAAGTTAGCACCAACTTTGTAATACTGCCCTGGAAATTCAAGACGATATTCGAAAGAAAAAAACCTCCCCCGTTGTTTCGAACAATCCAAGACAAAAAAAAAACATAGCATAGTAATTCTCCTTCAGCTGTTCCTAGCTGAGAATGAGATCCTAACTCTTTCTCTGTCCATACCTTCCTACTGTCTGAATGTTGTAATATGAGCGCTCTCAGGGTAGAAGCAACGAAAGAAACTCCAGCCTCTCTTGCGTGGATTCTTTCATCTTTCTGAAATTCAGCAGCAAACAGAAATCTGCAGAGAGACGGAGCCTCTCTCAAAGTCAGCCAGGAGCCAATACAGATATGTCATCAGAATAGATGCTGCATACCATCAATCAATGGCAGCTCAGACCTGATCCAGGAGAAAGACAACAGCTATAATGTCCAACATTTACATCTCCTTGACTATTTTTCTACAGCCAAATCCAAAGTGAGGAACTGTTTAATATCTGTAAATATTTTTAATGCTGAGAAGTGGAAAAGTGGATTGTTTTTCATTAACTTCTGGATATATGGAATTTTTGTGTGTCAACCAAAACGTTTCTTCTTTTTAGACCATCACCTATCACCAATCTCAGGATTCAATTAATAATTAATAATTCAGTTATGGGTCTAATAAGGGTTTCAATTCTTTTTCTTTTTATTTACTGTGCACTTCCTTGCAAAGGGTCTACGACCCCTGGAGAAACTAGGAACATTAATCGCCAACCATCCATCAATGAAAGTGAACCTGTCACTCAGAAACCTACAGAATTTAGTGAGGAGAATTTAGAAGATGAGGCTGATAATCAAGAAAATATTCTCTCCCAGGTTTGTAGCCATGTTTATTCTTCTGTAAAGAATGCATATAGCAATCTTTGTTTGTTTTGCATAACATAAATTGTATATTACATTATTTTGTATGTGTTGTATACTTTTTATCCAGTGTATGTTATGAAAACAAATATTTTTATACAGATTCTAGTCCCTCTAATGATGAACCTAAAGACATCTTGGAGTTCACGTGATATTTATTGGCTTGTTTTACATTGATTTTAAATTTCCAAAAGTAAAAATCAGTAGCTTAATCGTGGAAAGCTATAACACAGTGTGTAAATTATTATTAATCGTAATATAAATTAACATTTATACCATGTCAAGGTTATTATGTTTACTAATAATATCTTAAATCATAGATGTGTAACCTATTAGTTTTAAATAAACTAGGATGAAATCATGCCACTGCTCATCTTTAAGTTGAGAGGTTAAATGAGAGCCATTACACAGTTGCTCATGTTAAACTGAAGTCAGGTCTGCCAAAGTTAGAAAAGTAGAAGTCTGCAGTTGTTGCATCATAGAAAACTGAGGTAATTGCTACTAGATGGTTATTCTCTTTGAAATACCACATAGAATTTTCAAAGTATAATTAATATTATATTTTTACTGTGTTTTTACTTATATAGATAATATGTTATTATTAATAATAATAATATCATTAATAGATGGAACATTTACAATTATTTGTAAAGTGCTAGTATATTCCAATGCACTGTACAATGGGTAGGACAAAGGAAACATAACATTTCGACCGTTTGACAGAAAGAGAATGGTAGGAAAAGAGAACCCTGTTCAATTGAGCTCTTACATTCTAAGAGGAATGGGGTGACACACAGAGGTAAAGTGTAGATATCATAACCGGCACTAGTCCTCCTCTTCTCTTTACTGATGCTACCCAATCTACTATTTGAAATAGCTGATCAATATATATGTAATTTTATATCGTGTTTAAACATTAAAAAGCAAGCGCTTTTGTGTTTTTGTGAAAAAGGTATCTAAAACCCTTATTTTAAACCTGAGAATGCTATTGACTCGAGAAATGATGTTTCTCTAATAATAATTCAATACTTTGCATGCAGAGATGTATGTGTGGAACCTTCACTGTGTTATTTTACTGTACATATATATAAAAAATTGGAACCAGATTTTCCCAGGGGGATACTTAACTTTATTTTCTTGATTTTGCCTCCTGCTGACTGTTTCTCAACTGGAAAACCTGTTAGCAATCTAGATTATTAGGTAGCACAGACAAACCTTGAACACATTTCTAGTAAAAGGTGGAACAATAACAAAACGTTGATGGGGTCAGAATGCAATGTTCAACATATAAACAAAAGCTGGAAAATAATTGATTTGATCTAATGTAAAACAGGTCAAATTTTCCAATAGGTGAGTTTTAAAAGTATTATAAAGAATATCATGTTTATCGATGCCTTTTTATTTAGAATTATTTAGTGCAGCCATGCAATTACAAGTCTGTTTTACATTGTTCTCAAAATTATTGTATATTATATAATTTATATTAACAATAAATTACCAGTGATGCATCTGTTAAATAACTGCAAGAAAAAATTGTAATAGATTGCAAATATGTACTGCTTGCAATATGAAATGTTGTAAGGAAATAGATATTAAAATGCAGAACACAATATGTTAGCTACATAAAAAACGTATTGAACCATGACCATATGAATTTGGAGAAATAATCTGTAAGCCTTAATAATGAAATTCATCTTGAAGAATAGGTTTAAATTTAAGGTTACTAAAGCGGTTATGATGCAAAGACCCTGTCTCTGCAGTCCTCAGTTGTTTGTTTGTTTTTTTAACAGGGTTTAGTGTAGTTTCTAATTCAGCCAGAAGCACTGTCAATCTAACAGCCAAGTAATAGCATTTCATGGTTTTCATTCCAACAAGGTTTGTGAAGTCTTGTGACAAAGACCTGCCAGGAGAGCAATCACTCAGGAGAGTAATATTTGCCATTTATACATGTCTGGATTATAATCTTTCTTTCGTAATTCTGTTTGACAGTTCTTTTATGATCTCATCTTGAGTAAATAATCTATATCCTGTTTGCAGTATATTGATTCTAAAACTGCAGAATGACAACCAGTATGAATATGTTATCTATTTTCAAATAGATAACATATTCATACTGGTTTTCATTCAGCAGTGCTTATTTGCGGTTTTTCAACATGTCTGGAAGCTACCAGAAGAAAATATGTAGCACTTTTGAGAATGCCCCCTGGTTCTTACTACAAACTCTGAAAGATTCCTCCCCTCTTCCCAAGGAAGTACCCGCGTGTGATCTACCATAAGCTCCTGTTTAGATATTGTAGGCCCTATCACCTAATGTGAGCTGCAATGCCATCGCTAAAGAAAAAATTTAGAGCGAGTCGCTAAAACTTACTGCCTGACGACCTACTAACAGATCGCCTTGTCCACGGGAGTACAACTCTCTATTTGATCCACACCAGTCCGGCTTTTGCTCCCAGCACTCCACTGAAACTGCTCTGACCAAGATGACCAATGATCTAGTAGCTGCCAAAACCAAAGTTCACTTCTCCCTCCTTATTCTTCTCGAACTTTCTGCTGCATTTGACACTGTTGACCACCCTCTCCTGCTCCTCACGCTGCGTCAACTTGGCCTCAGTGACACTGCTCTCTCCTGGTTCTCTTCCTACCCCTCTCTTCGCTCCTTCAGTGTCTCCTTTTCTGGCGCCTCTTCCACTCCAACTCCTCTCTATGTTGGGGTACCTCAAGGCTCTGTTCTGGGTCCCCTACTCATCTTGATCTAAACCGCCTCTCTTGGCAACCTCATCTCTTCCTATGGACTTCAATATCATCTCTATGCCGACGACACCCAAGTCTACCTCTCTGCTCCCGTTCTCTCCCCTCCCGTGCTGGACCGTGTTACTGCCTGCCTGTCAGCTATCTCCGACTGGATGACTTCCCGTTTCCTAAAGCTTAACCTCTCTAAAACTGAACTTCTCATCTTCCCTCCCCCTAAAATTAACATTCCTGCACCCATTTCCCTTCAGGTGAATAGTGCCACTATTACTTCTACCTCTCAGGCTCGTTGCCTCGGTGTCCTCCTAGATTCTGATCTCTCCTTTACTCCTCACATTCAGTCCCTAATCAAATCCTGCTACTTCCAGCTAAAAAAACATTGCACACATCCTCCCCCGTCTTAATCAGGACTCTGCTAAAATGCTCATCCAAGCTCTTATTATCTCCCGCCTCGACTACTGTAACCTCCTTCTCTCTGGCCTTAAGAGATCCCAGATTCTCCCCCTGCAGTCTGTTATCCACCTCTCCTCACGCAACACTCACACCTCCCCCCTTTGTCAATCTCTACACTGGCTTCCTGTCTCCTATAGAATCCAGTTCAGAACATTGGTACTCGCATGCAAAGCTCTCCACAACCGCGCCCCTGCCTACATCTCCTCCCTTATTAACAGGTACATCCAATGCCGCCACTTTGCTCTGCCAATGATCTGATGCTATCAGCTTCACATACCCTCACCCCCAACTCCCACCTTCAGGACTTCTCCCGAGCTGCCCCCTTTCTATGGAACTCCCTCCCCTGAAACATCAGACTCTCCCTGTCTCTCCAGTCCTTCAAGGAGTTTCTGAAAACACCTTACTTTAGAGAAGCCTATCATCTCACTCCCTAATCCCCCTCTGTTCATTTTCTGCTGTATCTTCCCACATAGCCCACTTGCTCCCCGCTATTTCACATTCTATCAGGGTTATTCAGAGAGCGTGAAAAGCAGGAGAATGACTGGAGAATGACTGGAGAATGAAAAATTCTAGGTCAAAATAGCCAAACCAGAAAAATTCTCCCTTTCATCTCACTTTCCAAATTGGCTATTTTGACCTAGAATTTTTCATTCTCCAGTCATTCTCCAGTCATTCTCCTGCTTTTCACGCTCTCTGAATAACCCTGTATATTAACCTCACCTAGTGTGTCACTCCCTATCCTCTTAGATTGTAAGCTCTTGAGCAGGGTCCTCTCACCTACTGTACTGTGTTTTTAACCTGTATGTTTATTTGTTGTTTGGCTTCCCAGTGTACAGCGCTATGGAACTTGTTAGTGCTTTATAAAAACTTGTAACTGTAAAGTCGTCTTTGTACACGCTAAGAAAACGCTAGGACCCGGACTGAGACCCAGCGCTAATGCGGTTGTGTGCAAGATAGAACTGTTTTTTCCAATGCAGAGTGCCTGGCCATACCTATCCTCTGCCCTCACAAGGTTTTTAATGTATGAACACATCCAGCGAAAAGCCTTCACACCCCGGCATTATTAAAATCCTCCAAGGCGGCCGTATCATCCATGCTTTGATGCACACATATATTAATTAAGACTCATGGGCATTGCATGATAAATGCCACCCAACAGCATGTAGAAATAAATACAATGCATTTAATAGATCCAAAAGGAAGGCCAGGTGAGCAACAATAATTTCCCTGCTGCAGCATATAAATAATACATGTTTCAGGGCAAGACTTATCCATGGGTACCTTTTAAACATGGTCCACACGGTAACCCTAATAATCAAACGCTTACATTCTATGAATAACCCGCAGCATAAAATGTTTGAAATTGCATAATATATTAGAATTAGAAAAATACAACGTAGGACTACTATGGCGCTAAGAAGAGAATAGGGTATATATATATACAAGAGGGAGCTGCTAGAATCCTAAATAGCTAGTTTGTCCAACGAAAAAAAAGCAGACTTTGCAGAAAAAAGCAGAAAGATTATTTATTGTGTTCTGCTTTTTGTTGAAAAGATATATCTTTTCTTGGGAGCGCTGTCCTTATCTCTTAATATATTAGAATTAAGATATATGTGGATAAAGGATACAAATATATCATAATAGAGCCTACTGCAACAGCAATAACATTGATGACCATATCCATTACAATGGTGTATGCGGCCAAGAGAACACCTGTGCTGCATTCCTTTCAATTGCCTATTAATTTCCTGTTAAATTTGGACGAGGACCTGTTTTTTGTGGGGGGTTTTGAGTCAGCACCAGGGTTGAGCAGTAGGTAACATTTTGCAATTACCATCCATCCAGAAATTACTGCTGGCACCAAGTGATCTATTAGTTACAAAAGTGCTGGAGATCGCTAAAGCTCCCCATGTTAAGTATAGGATGCAAAAAGTACAATAAGCTTGCGCTACGAATCACTAATAGTGACACGCTAAGGGCTATATTACATTCTGGGTGCTAACGTTAGCGCTTACCTGAGTGAGCATTAACAATAGCCCAGGTAGCCAATGCAAATTACAATCCAAACACTAACGCACAGTTTTTTCTCCCTAGCGCCCCCGTTTTAGCGGGAGGAATGTAATGGAGCCCTAAGTGATTTTTCCCGTTTCTAGCAGGAGGCAAACAATCTGTTGGTCAGGCGCTAGACTTGAATAAATACTAGACAATAATAGTCCATATAGCACATCAAATTAGTTATAAGCAAATGTATACAAATAATAAATTGTGCAGAAAAAGTTTGTAAAACTTATGAAAAAATCACACATATAAATAAAATAGTCCAGTGAAAAAATATATGAGTGGCAGCTAGATCAATAAAGTTCATAAAAACCAATAAGTCCTCCTTAAAGTGCAGATGTTTGTTGTCTCAATCCTCGATGACTCTCAAAGAGAAAAGAATAGACACAAGGGATTGTGCAATATTGCATATCAATCAACTCTTCCTATATTTAAGGGTAGACACTCACATTTAGAAGAGTCTTACAGGGTAATTCAAAGAGATTTGAAAAGTCACCGCACGTTCGGTGACTTTTCGTTCTCTTCTTTCGGTTCCTTTTGCCGATCCGATTTCGGTGACCCTGCGGTGTATTCAGCAAGCACCAAAGGGCCCCCGAATTGCAGGGAAAAGCTGCCGCAAATCTGACGAAAACTAACCGCAAAACCCAGCGAATGCAAGCCGAAAACCCGCAAAAACATCTGGATTAACCTGCCGAAAACCACAGAAAAACCCGGGCAGGAGCCGATCGCAGCCTCCGGAAAAAGCCGAGACCGCAAAAGAGGCAGTGAATAAATTAGGAAAACAGTTTGCATGAATGATTGAAAAGTGAAACACTCAGGGTTATCCAAAGAGATCCGAATTGCTTGAGAAAGGTAACCGAACGCTGAAAATCAGTGTTCGGTTACCTTTCCTGACCATTCGGCTATCCAGAGAGCAGGCAATTCGCCAAATCCTGGCGAATTGCCTGAACATACGGTGCCTGTTCGGTGCCTGTTCGAGGGCAGTGAAATCCCCATGAAAAAGCACTGCTTCGGCTATTCAGAGAACACAAACCAGCAGTGAAAGGTTCCCCTAATGCCCTGCCATTCGGTGGTTTAATTCGGCAAATTTATTCAGGAGAATCCCATAGGCTTCAAAGTTAAAAAATATTCCCGTTTTAATTCAATATCTAATAAACCGTTCATTATAAAATTCTGCAGCAAAAAGTCTCTTTATTTATAGATTTTTTAGGATACTTTAAGCATTTTTCTGATTTTTTTTTTTTTTTTACCCCTTAGTGACCGGGCGGTTTTACACAAATCCGTCCGTTCGTGACCGCAGCTGTTTTTTACGTTTCTGCGCTCTTAGTGTTTACGTCAAATTTTCCTCTTACTCGTTTATGTAACCCACACATATTTTACACTGTTTTTCTCGTCACTAAATGGACTTTATAAAGATACCATTTTTTTCATCATTTCATATAATTTACTATAAAAAATATTGTGAAATATGACACAAAAATTGAAAAAACACCACTTTTTCGAACTTTGACCCCCAAAATTTCTTATGTATCAACAACCGTCAAAAATTTTTTTATTCCTTAGTAGTTTCTAAATTTAGTACTGAGTTTAGCAATACCCAATGTTTACATATTCCTCGCTTTTTTCCTTATTTTATGCAACAATAAGTGCAAGTAGCACTTTGCCATTTCCAAAGAGTTTATTTTCAAAACTAGTGATAGTGACATTGTAACACTGATATCTGTCACTAATTCCTGAATAACCCTCCACATATATTATTTTTTTAAAGTACACAAATCAAGGTATTAAACTTGGGGTATTTTGACTCTTTCCATGCAAACCATTTTACCACAAATCTATGCCAAAGTTTGAAAAAAAAAAAAATTTTGGTGATTTTTTTTTTTTGAACGCAATTTAAGAATACATGTACTGTGAACTTTAAGGTTTACTGCCAAAAAGCACCCCAAAATATGTTCAGCAACATCTTCTGAGTAAATTGATACCACCCAAGTATAGGTATGTCGGGTCATTTGGGGGCTAAAAGGCCTTATTTGGGGGGTGCACATTTCAGTTTTCCAACTTGGAATTTTCACATTTCGTCATCATGCACCATGTCCTATTTGGGACATTTTTGAAGCCGGCCAAAGTAATTTACCCCCATCAAACCATATATTTTTAGAAAGGGCACACCCTAGGGTGCTTCAAAGAGTTGTATTTTAACACTTTCCATGCACTAGCTCTTTGTCAAACTTTCAGGTAGTCACTTTTTGTGTTATTTTTTCACACACATTGTACTTTAGGCATGAATTGTCAAATCCAGTTATGGGTTACTGCCAAAAAACACCCCAAAATATGTTCAGCAACATCTTCTGAGTAAATTGATACCACCCATGTATAGGTATGTCGGGTCATTTGGGGGCTAAAAGGCCTTATTTGGGGGGTGCGCATTTCAGTTTTCCAACTTGGAATTTTCACATTTCGTCATCATGCACCCATGTCCTATTTGGGACATTTTTGAAGCCGGCCAAAGTAATTTACCCCCATCAAACCATATATTTTTAGAAAGGGCACACCCTAGGGTGCTTCAAAGAGTTGTATTTTAACACTTTCCATGCACTAGCTCTTTGTCAAACTTTCAGGTAGTCACTTTTTGTGTTATTTTTTCACACACATTGTACTTTAGGCATGAATTGTCAAATCCAGTTATGGGTTACTGCCAAAAAACACCCCAAAATATGTGTCAGCAACATCTTCTGAGTAAATTGATACCACCCATGTATAGGTATGTCGGGTCATTTGGGGGCTAAAAGGCCTTATTTGGGGGGTGCGCATTTCAGTTTTCCAACTTGGAATTTTCACATTTCGTCATCATGCACCCATGTCCTATTTGGGACATTTTTGAAGCCGGCCAAAGTAATTTACCCCATCAAACCATATATTTTTAGAAAGGGCACACCCTAGGGTGCTTCAAAGAGTTGTATTTTAACACTTTCCATGCACTAGCTCTTTGTCAATCTTTCAGGTAGTCACTTTTTGTGTTATTTTTTCACACACATTGTACTTTAGGCATGAATTGTCAAATCCAGTTATGGGTTACTGCCAAAAAACACCCCAAAATATGTTCAGCAACATCTTCTGAGTAAATTGATACCACCCATGTATAGGTATGTCGGTCATTTGGGGGCTAAAAGGCCTTATTTGGGGGGTGCGCATTTCAGTTTTCCAACTTGGAATTTTCACATTTCGTCATCATGCACCCATGTCCTATTTGGGACATTTTTGAAGCCGGCCAAAGTAATTTACCCCTATCAAACCATATATTTTTAGAAAGGGCACACCCTAGGGTGCTTCAAAGAGTTGTATTTTAACACTTTCCATGCACTAGCTCTTTGTCAAACTTTCAGGTAGTCACTTTTTGTGTTATTTTTTCACACACATTGTACTTTAGGCATGAATTGTCAAATCCAGTTATGGGTTACTGCCAAAAAACACCCCAAAATATGTTCAGCAACATCTTCTGAGTAAATTGATACCACCCATGTATAGGTATGTCGGGTCATTTGGGGGCTAAAAGGCCTTATTTGGGGGGTGCGCATTTCAGTTTTCCAACTTGGAATTTTCACATTTCGTCATCATGCACCCATGTCCTATTTGGGACACTTTTTGAAGCCGGCCAAAGTAATTTACCCCATCAAACCATATATTTTTAGAAAGGGCACACCCTAGGGTGCTTCAAAGAGTTGTATTTTAACACTTTCCATGCACTAGCTCTTTGTCAATCTTTCAGGTAGTCACTTTTTGTGTTATTTTTTCACACACATTGTACTTTAGGCACGAATTGTCAAATCCAGTTATGGGTTACTGCCAAAAAACACCCCAAAATATGTTCAGCAACATCTTCTGAGTAAATTGATACCACCCATGTATAGGTATGTCGGGTCATTTGGGGGCTAAAAGGCCTTATTTGGGGGGTGCGCATTTCAGTTTTCCAACTTGGAATTTTCACATTTCGTCATCATGCACCCATGGCCTATTTGGGACATTTTTGAAGCCGGCCAAAGTAATTTACCCCCATCAAACCATATATTTTTAGAAAGGGCACACCCTAGGGTGCTTCAAAGAGTTGTATTTTAACACTTTCCATGCACTAGCTCTTTGTCAATCTTTCAGGTAGTCACTTTTTGTGTTATTTTTTCACACACATTGTACTTTAGGCATGAATTGTCAAATCCAGTTATGGGTTACTGCCAAAAAACACCCCAAAATATGTTCAGCAACATCTTCTGAGTAAATTGATACCACCCATGTATAGGTATGTCGGGTCATTTGGGGGCTAAAAGGCCTTATTTGGGGGTGCGCATTTCAGTTTTCCAACTTGGAATTTTCACATTTCGTCATCATGCACCCATGTCCTATTTGGGACATTTTTGAAGCCGGCCAAAGTAATTTACCCCCATCAAACCATATATTTTTAGAAAGGGCACACCCTAGGGTGCTTCAAAGAGTTGTATTTTAACACACTTTCCATGCACTAGCTCTTTGTCAAACTTTCAGGTAGTCACTTTTTGTGTTATTTTTTCACACATTGTACTTTAGGCATGAATTGTCAAATCCAGTTATGGGTTACTGCCAAAAAACACCCCAAAATATGTTCAGCAACATCTTCTGAGTAAATTGATACCACCATATATAGATTTGTTCTGTTGTTTTTGGGGTGCTACGCCAATCTTTGACATGTGCTTGTCAATTTTCTAATTTGACATACAGTATCTTCTTTGCTTATCTTCTTTTTAGGGGCCTTTTTACATACCCCAGTTTTATGAACGTGCATATATTTGGTAAGCTAACACCCCAAAGTATTGTAAATGGAGTGTTTTTATGCTATGGATGCATCCGTTTGCTCCAAACAATTAGATACTGTTTGGTGGTCATTTTTCATTTTCACACCCACATCAGTTTTGGACTGTGATTTAGGAGACACTGTTGTTTTTTACTGCATGAAAACTCTCCAGGTTGTTTTCTGCAAGGTCTCCTGAGTACACCCATGCCCCCCATGCATAGGTTTGCCAGGATTTTGGGAAGGTTCAAATACAATTTTTATGACTTTGTCATTGGAGTTGAAATTGAGATTATTTCTTCAGCTAGGCCTATCTTTGGTTTTGGGTCTACCGCATACCCCAGTTTGAATTATTGCCAGAAAATTGTTTATATTTGTTATGTTGACACCCCAAGGTATTGCATATGGAGTGCTTTGATGCCATGGATGCAACGGTTTTAGCCCAAAACATTTGAGAAGGTGTGTGGCGGTAATTTTTCAATTTTCAGATTTTTACGCCCACAGTAGTTTTGGACTGTGATTTAGCAGACACTGTTGTTTGTTACTGCATGAAAACTCTCCAGGTTGTTTTCTGCAAGATCTCCTGAGTACACCCATGCCCCCCATGCCTAGGTTTGCCAGGATTTTGGGAAGGTTCAAATACAATTTTTATGACTTTGTCATTAGAGTTGAAATTGAGATTATTTCTTCAGCTAGGCCTATCTTTGGTTTTGGGTCTACCGCATACCCCAGTTTGAATTATTGCCAGAAAATTGTTTATATTTGTTATGTTGACACCCCAAGGTATTGCATATGGAGTGCTTTGATGCCATGGATGCAACGGTTTTAGCCCAAAACATTTGGCAACAAGGTGTGTGGCGGTAATTTTTCAAATTTCAGATTTTTACGCCCACAGTAGTTTTGGACTGTGATTTAGGCTAGGGTCAGACGAGCGTAGTGTTCACGTCCGTGATCGCGCCTAAAAGTACGTCCGTGATAGCATGACATAAAGTCCAATGGAGCCCGACACACGAAGTACGTCCGCACTGAACTGCGGACGCACAACGGCCGCGGCCCACGGACGCAAGGCAGGCAAGAACGTAGAACCGCTAGAACGGCCGCACAAAGTGCGCTGCGTCCGCAACGTCTGCATAGCTTTGTGTGTGAGTGATGGAACGTGGTCAGACGGACTGCATTTATACGTCCTGCATTTTTCACGGACAAAATGGTTTTGCAATTGAATTTATTGTCCCTCCTACATCTGTCAAAAAATAAATGTCAGTGAAAAAACGGACTGTGTGACCACTACTGCGTCTTCCGTACTGACGATGTCCGTACTGCACGGACGTACAGTCCGTAGAAATCACGCTCGTCTGACCCTAGCCTTAGCAGACACTGTTGTTTGTTACTGCATGAAAACTCTCCAGGTTGTTTTCTGCAAGATCTCCTGAGTACACCATGCCCCCCATGCATAGGTGTGCAAAGATTTTGGCAAAATACAGCACCAATTGTAGAACATAAAAATGTACGAATAAAATGTAAAAGTCTGGTGCCTGTCAAACTGGGGATGCTCTCTAGGGGAGCACAGGCTGTTGTCACTGAAGTGCATGAAACGCAAAATGTTTTCATACCTTCTACGTGACATTGATTGGAGGTAAATGGGGGTAGAGCAGATGGGGCTACTGCTCCAGCAGGAGCGAATTGAGGGCTTCTTTATGATGCCCTCAGCATAGTAAGTGCCCAGAATTTCAGAAATTCTGGCACATCTAGCGGGGTCCATTGCTGCCTTGCCAAGTAGGAGTCTGGCTTCGCAGCACAATGCTGATGGGCATACAGATTTGATTGGGCCACGATGTGGCCCAACAAATCATCCCCCATAAACACCTGCAAAAACTGTGTGGCGGTAAATCCTGCAACATCAATATTGATGCCAGGATTTGCCGTGAAAGGAGGGATATCTGGCCTCTGGCGATGAGGCACTACCCACTCCTCAGCTGGAGCTGTGCGTCTCCTGCTGGCAGGTGGTGACCCAGGATCTGCATCAGAAACATCACTAGATACATCAGCCAGCATAGATAATGTATCTAGCGACGCCTCTGAGCAGTTAGCGGGGTCGAAATGAGGGTCTGAGTCTGACGCAGATGCCTCAGATTCTGACGCCAGGATGGCATATGCCTCCTCGGCGCTGTACACCCTCTCAGACATTATATATAATAGATTATAAATTTTATAATTATTATATATATATAAGCGGATTGTTGGTTCTTAGAAGAACCGTTGGGTTTCACAAGAAAATACAAATAAACACCTAAATCTCTCTAAATCCCTCTAAACCTGCCTCAATTCTTCTAAATCTCCCTAAAATCTCTCTAAATCTGCCTCAATTTTTCTAATCTCACTAAATCTCACTAAAATCTCTAACCTGTCAAATCTGATCTCTCTCTCTCGCTCACCAAAACACAAGTGAGGAGAGGGAGGGAGAATCACAGAGGTCAGAGCCAATATTTACAAAATATTGGCCTGACCTGACAAATTAGAAATTTTATTTTGATTTTTTCTAACTTCTGATTGGATGTTGCTAGCCTGCCTCTCTGATGAGGCAGGCTAGGAACATCCCACTCAGCCCCAAGATGACCCTGCCCTTAGAACCTAACCCTACCCCTGCCCTTAGAACCCTAACCTACCCCTAACCCTACCCCTAACCCTACCCCTAACCCTACCCCTACCCCTAACCCTACCCCTATCCCTACCCCTAACCTACCCCTAACCCTACCCCTACCCCTAACCCTACCTAACCTACCCCTAACCCTACCCCTAACCCTAACCCTAACCCTAACCCTAACCCTAAACCTACCCCTAACCCTACCCCTAACCCTAACCCTACCCCTACCCCTAACCTACCCCTAACCCTACCCCTAACCCTACCCCTACCCCTAACCCTACCCTAACCCTAACCCTAACCCTAACCCTACCCCTAACCCTACCCTAACCCTACCCCTACCCCTAACCTAACCCTAACCCTAACCCTACCCCTAACTGTCAGTTTATTTTATTTATTTTTCTTTTTTTCACTTTTTACACACTTTTTTTTACTTTTTTTTTACACTTTTTTTCACTTTTTTTTACTCTGCTGGGTGCCTTGATCCCTCGAGGCACCCAGCAGAGCACCTGATCACTGAAGTGATCGATTTTGTACTGAGTGCCACGATACCTCGTGGCACTCAGTACTTCCTGCCGCTACCGGAAGTGATCGCTCGGGGGGAGCGATCACGGACGGACCGGCGGCAGGTAAGTATATTACAAGGATGCCTCGATGTCGAGGCATCCTTGTAATATGCTCAGAGCAGCTGGAAGCGATCCGATCGCTTCCAGCGCTCTGTAGAAGTGCCGGGCACCTCTCCGGTGCAACCGGATGTAGATCGCTCCCGGGGAGCGATCACATGGTGCCCCGGCACTTCTAACGGCCATTGCACGGATGCCTGGACTCCCAGGCATCCTGCAATGGCGTTTGAGCTGCTGGAAGCGATCCGATCGCTTCCAGCAGCTCAAAAACGGCAGGACGTACCATGTACGTCAGCGGGTCTAAGAGAGACCCGCTGCAATGACGTACATGGTACGTCCGCGGTCGGGAAGGGGTTAAAAGTCCGATTTTTTTTTTTGATTTTTTTTCAGTTAACTTATTTTTTTTGTAACAGCCCTCTTTATTATCATTCCCTGGACCTCCTGTGAAAATTTCAGACATTTTCGCTCAGTAGTTTCTTTGCAAACAGCGTTTCATTTTCCCAGATTCATACAAATGGTTTTGCTAATTTATTCACTGCCTCCTCTACGTCATAGCTGCTTCGGCTCTGTGTGATTCGGCTCCTGTTCGGCTCCTGTTCGACTTTTTCGAAGGTTAATCCAGATGTTTTTGCTTGTTTTCAGCGTGCATTCGGTTAGTCAGGTTTGCGGCAGCTTTTCCCTGCAATTCGGGGGCCCTGTGGTGTTTGCTGAATACACCGCAGGGTCACCGAAATGCAATCGGCAAAAGGAACCGAATTGAAGAGAACGAAAAGTCACCGAACGTGCGGTGACTTTTCGAATCTCTTTGGATAACCCTGTATGTTTGCAAACAAACTACTCAGCGAAAAAGTCTGAAATTTGCATATGAGGTCCAATGAATGATAATAAAAAGGGCTGTTACAGAAAAAATAAGTAAACTTAATTTTTTTAAAAAAAAAATCAGACTTTTAACCCTTTTGCTGCTGAGGTCATATTTACCGGTTTTGCTCATCATATTTAAATGCGTTTTGAAGGCTTATTTTAGTATATGACCCAGACATATTATATATCGTTCTTTCCGTCAGACTCGGCAGATTAATAATATGTCATTATTATACGTATACGTCATGACCTGTCTGTATATTATAACAAAAAATGCAATAAAATATGAATTTTCAATAATTTACAACGTGTAAAGTGTATTTTTTTCACATTTTAACATGCGAGCAATTGCGGTTATATTTTGTATGGGGTGCGCTTGTTAAAAAAATTAGAGATGGGGTCTCGTTACATTTTTTTTTTTGGGGAAATTACGTGATTTTTAACAAACGCACCGCATACAAAAATCGTTAGTGCAGCATCATTGTTCACATTATAATTGAAATGGGAACAATATTGCTGCATTAACAAACCAAAAAATAAAAAAATAAACTTGTTTATTTTTATTTTTTTAAATATTTTTTTATTTTTATTTTTATTATTATTATTTTTTTTTTTAAAATTTCACAGTGGTGATTGGTATCGTTGGAACGGCCATGCTCTGGCCGATCCAACAGTACCAAACATTAACCACTAGCTGCCACGGATCGGGAGATAGGGGATTCATTGGAATCCCCTATCTCCACTGTTGGTGGCAGCTAGGGGTTAACTCCAGGACTGGCGTCATCGTGCATAGCACGATGACGCCAGTCCTCAGGGGGAGTTCCCGGAGGCTTGGCCGACATCCAAGATGTCGGCCAGCTCCGGGAAAGGATCACGAACCGGCGCTTTTCAGCGCCGATTCGTGATCCCGCTCCCCAGGGGTTAATGAGAGCCACCGTTTGAAAGGGCAGGCTGTGCCCTTCCAAGCGGTGCCTGTCTTAACCCCCTGCTCCCCGGCGATCGGGAGGGAGAGACATCCAAGATGTCAGCCCGCACCGGGGGGGCGCAGCAATCCGCCGGAATCCGGCGGATTGCTGCCTCCTGTGCTCGGACGCGCTGAGCGCGTCCGTAGCACAGGAGAACCACTTGGCTGGACGCGCTGAGCGCGTCCATAGCAGCCAAGTGGTTAAAAAAAAAATCAAGAAAAATGCTTAAAATATCCTAAAAAATCTATAAATAAAGAGACTCTTTACTGCAGAATTTTATAATGAACGGTTTATTATATATTGAATTAAAACGGGAATATTTTTAACATTGAAGCCTATGGGATTCTCCTGAATAAACTTGCCGAATTAAACCACCGAATGGCAGGGCATTTCGGGAACCTTTCACTGCTGGTTTGTGTTCTCTGAATAGCCGAAGCAGTGCGTTTTCATGGGGATTTCACTGCCCTCGAACAGGCACCGAACAGGTACCGTATGTGCAGGCAATTCGCCAGGATTTGGCGAATTGCCTGCTCTCTGGATAGCCGAATGGCCAAGAAAGGTAACCGAACGCTGATTTTCAGCGTTCGGTTACCTTTCTCAAGCAATTCGGATCTCTTTGAATTACCCTGATAGTGTGTCCTGGCTCTAGGTATAAGTACCTCTGGCTAAATATAGGGTGGCACTGCCCTTCTCTGTAAGTTCAGGTCACTTAATGGAAACAGGCAGCATCATAAAGTATTTATTAATATTTATTAACACGACACTTTATATTTATTACTGATACTCAGAACGTATTACTATTATACATTGTATTAGTGCAGGCGCAATTTATACTTAATCTATTACCTATATACAAGCTCACTAGACTTAATTAACCAAAAACATGCCAACACTGGGGTTAGCTCACACCAGGTGTTAGTGCCCTGTGTCGGGACTACCTGTAACTACTACATTTGTAAATTTGATCGTAGAGGCTCACAGTCATATATTTTTACTATTGACCTGAATCTATAAATAAAGTTAAAAAAATCAGTTAGCCTATACTAATCAGACTATTGCAAATCTGGATATTTACATAAAATTTTGGATGTCAAATCAATATATTGCAAGTAGGACATAGATTTATTAATCAAGATTATTTCCTTAAAAAACTGCCTTGTTTGTGTAACTGATTTCCTTCCTGCAACATGTGTATATTATAATAAAAGAAACATGTTAGATCTGGCAACTCTATATTCAATAGTTTCATCGTAATGAATGTTATGTTTTTTCAAATGTGGCTTTTTATATATGAATTTTTATTTGCATATGGAGTGTTGTGTGCATTTATAGTGTGTTGAATGTCTTCACTGGATGCAGGTATTTTATTGGACAATAGCAAAGGTTGACTATGGGTCAGTATGGATATGGTGAGAGTCATCTAAGATACAAGGAAAATATCCAAAGTTACTATGCATCACATTGCCCCAACATGTAAGTGACCTGCCCACTAGCATAACTGCCAAACAACCACCAAACATTACAGCTCAACACTGGCCGCAAGAGTCAGGATTCCTGCCTGTAAAGTCTCATGGCCAAAAAAATATTATTATTTATGTTAGTTTCATGCTAAATTCACATTTAAGTTCCTCCAGATATTAATTGACTCACACAGTATTGCTTAACGTGACTCATACAGTATCGCTTTTTTGGGGTGTCAGTTTTGCTTGCATTCAGCTTTGGGTGTCTCTTTCTCATTTGAGATGTGTGACCTTGTTGGTTCATTGATTTGTAGAACATAAGCGTTCAATGGGCATTCCTCAGTTTACATTAAAAGGATTATTCAATAAGAGCCAAACTTGCCACCAAACTGCACTGAACTGTAAATTTCCCTGTACGGTGCAATTTTGTGGCAGTTTGGCTCTTCAGAAAGCTGCCAATTCGGCAAATATTGGCAAATTGCCCGCAAAATATCCAGTTCACCTTAGATAGCTGCAATGTGGCGACCTTTGGCAGCAGTGAAATTGTCCCATTGAGAAATAATGGTTTATCTATTCAGAGAACACCGAAATGTTGGTGAAATCCCCAGATTTTTGGTGCTTCAGTTTGACAGGTTTAACCAGGAGAAACCCATAGGTTTCAATGTAAAAAAACCCTGTTTATTAATTTTTTTTAATTCGACCATTTATTCTTTTCATTTGCAGCAAAAAAGTTTATAAATTTTTTAGAATTTTTTTAGGGATTTTTCTGGATATTTTTAGGCAAAATGTTTGATTCTCATTTTTTTATGGCGGTTTTTAATTCTGTAATAGACCTTTTTATTATTTTTTATAGGACCTTTTCTTTTATTTCCATGCATTTTCATGCATTTTTATTGCTGTAAACGCCTTTTTTTTCCCACGGGCGTCTGTCCAGCTTTCTTTGGTGGTAATTGGCGGTCAGTTTGGCAGCGTTTGGAGGATCGTCGGCAGTCTGTTCACTGTTGTTGGCATTCTGTTCGGCGAATCCCGTTCGGCGCACTTCAGGGACACTGTGGTGAATACTGAATTTACCGCAGGGTCGGGGAACTGAATTCTCCAAAATTTCAGTGCAATTTCAGTGCTCTCTGAGTAATCCTTGGTGTTCTCTAAACTGTGTTCTTGTCTTGAGACAGGAACTGCCTTACAGTTAAGGCTTGCCACTTTAGATGTGGCCAGTTTTAAGTGGGCATTTATGATTGTCTGCACTTTTCACAGTTTTTTCCGTGTTTTATTTACTTTTGTTGGGGCTGCACTTGGGTGATTTCATTTTCAGGTTTTGACAACAACTCTATTTTGGGCAGCACATATTTCAACCTGCACCCAGGGCCGGATTTACCATTAGGCAGATTAGGCATGTGCCTACAGGCACCTGCCACAAGGGGGCGCCTTGCTCTGTGTAAAAAAAAAACAACAACTTTTTTTACAATTTGCAATCATTTAGACCACTGTATCTCTGGAGCCCTAAGAGCTAGAGGGACATATGAGGTATCATTGGAAAGGTCAGCTTATAGCCTTTCCAGTGATACCAAATATAACCAGGTTAGATTTATTTAAAAATAACATACACTATATTGCCAAAAGTATTCGCTCACCCATCCAAATAATCAGAATCAGGTATATAAAATCAAAGACTACTGTGATCCTACTGTGATCCTACTCCTACTGTGATCTACTGTCACCTAGCATATCTGAGGCCTGAATGTCTTTTGAGGCTTTGGTTTCGGTTTAATGGCCATTAAAAGATTAAGCTCACCCGCCGAACGTCAAGGCACCTCTAGTGAGGGTGAGTCCTATCCAAAAAATGAAGCCACAGGCTGCTGTGTAGCCAACCATAACTTGCCCATGCTGCTTGTCAGTCATGAGGTAGACTGGTGGGCTTTTTTTTAAGCTCCCCCAGAAACAAAATCCGCCTTGGGATCAAAAAACAAAGACACGGAGCGGAACAGCTGCAATGATGACCTGGCTGGAGGTACATTAAAACATACATAGTACAGGAGGGTTGGGGTCGCGCCTATTCCCCGATGGGGTGGCTGCAACCACCAAATGTATCCAGCCCAGCAACATGTATAAAACATAACAAGGAGAAAAAAATGTCATCTGCGCTTATTCTCATTATACCGTGTGAAACAAAACGCAATTAGAGGCTTTGGTTTCGGTTTAATGGCCATTAAAAGATTAAGCTCACCTATATATGTTTTAATGAATCTCAAGGGCCTTAACTCACCTCGTAAGCGCAGACTGCTTTTTAGAGAGCTGAAACGAAAAAAAGTGGATATTGCTTTTTTGCAGGAGACTAGGATCCCCAGGAAAGCGGCTTTCCGCCTTGTTCACCCCTCGTACTCCAGGGTCACCCTCTCCTGCGCATTGCCTAAACGCAACGGGGTTGCCATCTTAATTCATGACTCCTGCCCCCTAACCATGACAGAGACATTTGCTGACGATATAGGCCATTGTGTACTGGTTGTGGGAAGGGTGGCTGACCAATTTTATACTTTAGTTTCAATATATGGCCCGAACAAGTCTGACGCAAATTTCTGGTCCTCTACACAAGAGTTTATTGCTTCCCACGCCGTGGGGAAAGTATGGGAGGGAGGGGATTTTAATGTCACGCTGTGCCCCCCCCTTGACCGCTCTGGTCTCCACAGGGACCACACTATATGTACCCCCTCCTCTCAGGATAAGCAGTTTTATGATTTTGTTCGCGATACTGGATACATTGATGTTTGGAGGGTTCATCACCCCTCAGTCAAAGATTATACTTACTACTCCCCCCCATGACACATATTCAAGAATTGATTATTTACTAGCCTCCCCAGACTGCCTTCCTACCGTCCTATCCTCTTCTATAGGTTCTATTACCTGGTCAGATCATGCAGACATCACGGTCCAACTACGCCCCTTTACCCCACCGGCAGGACGCAGGTGGCGCCTAGATCCCTTTCTTTTGGACAAACCTGGTGTGCAGGATTCAGTGGCCGACATCTTGACAGAGTACTTTTTATTGAAGGATACACCCGATATTTCCGTCCACACCTTATGGGCAGCACACAAACCAGTAGTGCGTGGAGCATTGCTAAGTACTGCCGCACACCTTAAAAAAACAAAGGTAGCCGACCTACAAACCCTCCAACATAGGTTACAAGAGATGGAATTATCCCATAAAGCCTCCCCCTCCCCGGAAGGTTATGCTGCTCTCTCCCAGACCCGCCAGGACCTGAATAGCCTGCTCTTGGACGACGTAGGCCGCTCGTTATTATGGTCCAAGCGTAGGTACTATGAAAGATCCAATAAAATGGACACTCCCTTGGCCCGCTTAATTAAACCTAGACGCGCACTCAATTAATATCCTATATTAAAAACACATTAGGACCCCCCACACACTACCCCCACTACAATTAGAGATGCCTTTACAGATTATTTTAGCTCCATTTACAACCATACCCCCTCTCACTCTACTACGAACCCCACACTTCTAGAAGACATCTCCAACTATCTCTCCCGTGCCTCCTTGCCCTCCCTGTCAGAGACGCAAGCTGACGCTATGGCCGAGCCCATTACGATGGAGGAACTTATTAGGGCTTTGGGCCTTGTGAAGTCGCATAGGGCCCCTGGCCCAGATGGACTGTCGTATTATTATTATAAAACATTCCCAAAGATTCTACTCCCCCATCTTCTTAAAAAGTTTAATAATATGCTGGAGGGAGGCTCCCCTCCCCCGGAAGCATCACTGACCTCAATAGTCTTACTCCCAAAACCAGGTAAGGACCATCAAAAAGTGGAAAACTATAGCCCGATATCACTCATTAACACTGATCTAAAGCTCTTTGCCAAAATTATAGCCCTTCGATTAGGCTCAGTACTACCTGTCCTAATATACCCTGACCAGGTCGGGTTCATTCCCGACCACCAAGCATTCGAAAATACTCAGAGATCGGCAGATTTGGTGTGGAGGGCTTCGGGCTCTGGTACGCCTTCTCTGTTCCTTTCATTGGATGCAGAGAAGGCGTTTGATAGAGCCGAGTGGCCTTTTCTTTTTTCCACTTTGCAACATATGGGTTTCCCACGCCCTTTTCTCTCGGCCATTAAGGCCCTATACTCCTCCCCCTCGGCCCTAATTTTTTTGCCAGGCTTTGACCCCGTCCCTTTCCCTATTTTTAATGGCACACGCCAGGGCTGTCCCCTCTCTCCTGCCTTATTTGCCCTATACCTGGAACCCTTATTACAACACATTAGAGCGACAGCAGAAATTCATGGTATTACGGTCCGATCTGACACTTTTAAGGTCGCAGCAAACGCAGACGACATCCTCCTCTCTCTGACTCGACCCTCGACTTCCCTACCTAGATTGTTTCAAAGCTTAGATGAATACGCACACATATCGGGGTATAAAATCAATATAGCGAAGTCAGAAGGTTTTTTTCTACATGTCGCTCAAGATGAGGTTGAGGATATCCGCAAGTCCTTCCCAATTCACTTTTCCTCTTCTTTTCTATACCTTGGTGTCACCCTGACAAACGATCCCTCTGCTTTATACTCAACTAATTATGTATCATTACGGCGCCAGCTTAAAGAAGATCTTGAATGCTGGGACAAATATATGATTTCGTGGATTGGTAGAGTATGTTGTATTAAAATGAATGTTCTTCCACGAATACTGTATTTCTTCCAGACTATCCCCACGGCAATAGATCCAGGAGACCTACATGATCTCCAAAGAGCTATAGACTCTTTCATATGGCAGGGCAAACGACGGAGGATTGCGAGGGCGACTTTATACAGGCCTAAGGAGGCTGGTGGCTTGGGACTTCCCTGTCTTTTTTCATATTTTTACGCAGCCCAACTGGCACAGGTTGTGGCCTGGCATGCACCACCGAATACCCATCGCTGGGTTGACCTGGAGAGAGGTCTCTCGTTCCCTGATCAACCTAATTTTTGGATCTGGACTCCTCGAGTTTACCGTCCAATTTTGAAAACGACATGTCCATCCATAATCAATTCTATTAGGCTGTGGGATAAATTAGCAACAAAGTGCGACCTTACCTCATTTCCTTCCCCTCTGACTCCGGTCATCAGGAACAGAGAATTCCTTCCGGGATTGAATACCTCCCCACCTGAAGGTTGGTTGGGTTCCGGGATTACAAGGCTTTGCCACATGTACCCCAAAGGGGCCTTGCTCTGTATGGCAGACTTACCCACTTCCCTACAGGACAAACTAATTCATCCTCTACAGTTCATCCAGTTAAGAACATTTGCTACCAGACGACATATCAAGTTGGCTGCTCTTAACCCTACCTCTCATTTTGAAACATTGTGCCTTCGTGGTTCTTATCCTAAAGGTCTCATCTCCACAATATACCGCTCCATAACATCCTTGCTTGACTGGATAGAACTCCCATACATACATGCCTGGGAGAGAGATCTTGGGGAGTCCCTTGAGGCGGACGAATGGACCGACATTTGGGAGGCCATGAAAACTATTTCAATCTGTACTGTACACCAGGAACAACTCATAAAAACGATTCTACGCTGGTATACCACGCCTGTACAAATAGCTCGCATGTCCCCAGGGACACCGGACCTTTGTTGGAGAGGATGTGGCCAAAAGGGGACTTATGCCCATATGTGGTGGTTCTGCCCCAGGTACAAATATTCTGGGGGCAGGCCCACACATTAATCCAAGCTGTTATTCCACAGAGCACAATCATGGATCCATGGGCGTATCTTTTGTCCTGACCTTTCATGCATTTATCTCGGTCTGAAAACAAATTGCTTTCAAAAATTACTTTGGCGGCCCGCAGAGTACTGGCGGAATTCTGGAATAGTCCTAAAGTCCCCTCCTTCTCGAGAATTTATCCAAAGATTAGGGACGTTCAAATAATGGATGAGCTCTCTGCGATAACCAACCACACAATCCCCTCTTTTTACAAAACCTGGTCTCTATGGCTAAACCAGATGGGGTCGGCTCGATAGTATAAGTGATGCATGATATGCTGAATTGATATGTTGAAGTTGGCATAATTTAAATATATTGAGAAAATCTGAAACTTAGTCTCCACTGCCGACTGTATATTATCATATATGCGTGCATATATATATATATCTTTGTTATATTTCTTTTTTCTCTTCCTTTCTTTCTCCCTGTTCCCCACCCACACATCTCCTTCTTTCTTTCTACATACCCTTTTCTAATCTCTCTATCTTTGGCTTTAACTCTTTTTTTTTTTTCCCCTCTTCTTCTTGGGTCTGGGCAACCCACCACCCCCCCCCCTTTTTCCTCCCCTCCCTAATGCTACTTTGGGATAGGCATACTGGTCTGTATAATAGATGCATGTTCTGTCTGTTGTTATCATATTGAAAAACAATAAAAAATTTATTAAAAAAAAAAAATAGCCAAACCAGAAAAATTCTCCCTTTCATCTCACTTTCCAAATCGGCTATTTTGACCTAGAATTTTTCATTCTCCAGTCATTCTCCTGCTTTTCACGCTCTCTGGATAACCCTGAGAGTATCCAAGCAATTTAAGGAGAATCATAATACAGACTTTTTGTTAACATTATAAAAATGTTTTGTGAAGGAGGAAATTTCCTTAAAACAGAACATAAAGAGATGTACTGGATTTATTATTTAACACACTTTACTCCCAATATTTGAACATACAATTTGATTTGTATAATAATCTATTATATTTTTTGGTAATTTAGTGTGTTGTTTAGAAAAATTTGATTTTCTACATACACATAATACACTGTGTGTAATAAACTACCATGTATATTTACCATTTCTTTTAGATTTTTTTCATATTGAATATGTTTTATGATCTTACCCATAACTGGATATAAGTAAACTTTTCGAAAAGGTTTTGAACTTTTATGTTGAAGAATAAGAACCATGTAGTATATATAAATGTAACTCCCAGAATCTAAGTACACCTAAGAAGGTTCCACGGTGGAAATGACATGAATAATGTACACAGACGATACATTTTAACGTTTTTGTTGCAGCATGGTGATGGTTAACACTGACACTATTTTTTAGAGTTTCTAGCAAAACAGTATTTATTATCAAAGCACTGTAGGGAATGAATGTTCCAAACATATGGAACTAACACAATCAAAGTGTGAAATTTAACGATCTATGACCTATTATGCTACATGTCCAATGAAGCATACCGTCTAACACTAGACTGACGTTTTCTATAAAACATGATTTACAGCGCCGTAATTGAAAAAGAGATAATAATACAAGAGACAGTTTTGAATGCTATATATCTGACTTCCTCTTTGTTCCCTTTTCCTCAATTGCAAAACCGTCTCCCCCCTGTTCTAAGGCAGCAGCATTATTCACTTATAATGTTAACAATGTCACTGCACTAATTCACCTTCCCATTTCCCACACTGAGCAAATTTGAAAGTGTTGGCATTATGTGTTACTACGCATTATTTCATCTTCAACATGGGGGGGGAGCACTGGGGAGGACTTGCCCCAGGGTGCCTCATGACCTTGCTACACCTCTGCTCTACGGCAATGATCTTAAACTCTCACCTCCCAGATGTTTATTGCCTGCAATTCCAAGAATTCTTTCAATACAATAAAAGACCAGAGAATTATGGGAGGTGTAGTTCAGAAACATCTGGGGGTCCAAAGTTTGAGATCCCTGCTCTAAGGTAAAATGAGAGTTGGTGTCAGAAGGGTTAAATATCCCTGTTCTATATTTATCTTAAAGCGTATAGTTATATATACGCACCTTCTCTTTAGTGATGGGGTCACCCATGGTGCTGTTTAGTTCTGGCAGTCTCTTTCTATTGGGGGGATGAGGGGTTGGGACACTCAGCTCTCTGTGACCATTTAAAATTACTTAAATGGTCATGTTGGCTAGAGAGTTCCTTTACATTCACTTTTTCTGCCTTATTCCTTGTGTTAAGATATCATTGTAAGAAAAAAATATTAATACTTGTGATTAAAGACATTTAGGCTGCCTCAGACTCCTCTTTGATCTCTTATTCCTCACATACTGTCAGTCTCCAAATTTTGTTATACAATAACTACTCCTGTAGTAAAGCGAGACTATAGATTCCATAGATAACCGAACCATGCATATAGTAAGCATAAAAATTGTATACAAGACACTTTAGGGTTTGTCCCTTTATATAACAATCACATTTAGCCTCCTGGATTCCCAAAAGGAAACAACGTGTATGCCAGTTGTTTAAAATTTAACTTTTAATCAGGGCTGGATTAAGATCTCTATGGGCCTGGAGCTGAAGATTTTGGTGCCTTTTTTTGGAATTTAGTGAAATGAATACACGATTTTAACCAAAACTGGGGGAGGAAAAATTAAAATTTTGCTTGTGTTTTGGATTATGGTGTTTTATGAATAATATAACTATCAGGGTTATCAGGGTTATTCAGAGAGAGACGAAAACCAGGAGAATGACTGGAGAAGTGAAAATTCTAGGTCAAAATAGCCAAACCAGAAAAATATCTCACTTTCCAAATCGGCTATTTGGTCTAGATTGTTCATTCTCCTGGCAAAACTCCCTTGGTTTTCACCTCTCCCTGAATAACCCTTTATATCTAAAATACTGAACTTGCTCCCAGTGTAGAAAATGAGAAGGGGAGTAATGGCAGTGGTATTGCTCATTTTATACGTGACAAATGGACAATGCCATTGCTTTGGAACTAAAAAAAAGGTTGTTTTTTGTTCTTCTTTTAGATTTTACATGGTCATGTTTGGTATCAATACAAACGCCAAACTCTGACCTGTCCAATGATGGCCCACTTGACCTTATGCAGTGTAAAGATTAGAGATGCAAGGTTCCAAAGTCCCTCTCGGTGCTCCTCGCTGAAGTGCAGCGGTTTAGGTATTTGATGAAGCAATGTGTAATAATGCTTTATGCCATCACCTCCACACTTGTTGGTGACATGAGAAAGGAGATGGTGAGTTATTGCAGCATCATTGTTGACTTTATAATTGAAAAGTGAAAAATATTAGAAAGAAAAAGAAAAAAAGAAAAAATACAGAAATCTTATTTTATTTTTATTGTTACTTGAAACCTGATCATGTTTGGTATCATTGGAAAGGTCATGATCAGGCCTTTCCAGTGATACCTCACATGACCTTATAGATGCTATGGTGTCAGAGATACAGGGGTCCAAATTCCTACCAATGCAGACATACAGGGTTATTCAGAGAGGTGAAAACCAGGAGAATGACTGGAGAAAAGAAAATTCTAGGTCAAAATAGCCAAACCAAAACAATTCACCCATTTATCTCACTTTTCAAATCGGCTATTTTGACCTAGAATTTTTGCTTCTCCAGTCATTCTCCTGGTTTTCACCTCTCTCTGAATAACCCTGATAGTTATCTTTTCTCTAGGCCTATTATGGGGCATGGGCCTGGACTAGGCTCGAGTCGAGCAGGAACGCACAGGAACGGCGTTCCCGCACTTCTCCCACAGCGGGAACGCTGCGGGAATGCAGCGTTCCCGCTGTGGCCCAAGCCCGAAACGCTGGAGCAGGCGGTGGCTGCCACGCCGCACATTGCCGGCAGCCACGTGCTGCTTCCTGCTTGAACGGCCACTGACAGGAAGTGCAGCCAGTCGCCTGGCTGTTTCATCGATCCCAGGCGAGCAGCTGCACTTCCTGTCAGCGGCCATTCTAGCAGGAAGCACGTGGCCGCCGGGCGCACAGAGAGGAAAGCTGGCTCAGGGGGGCATTATCCATGAGACCTGGGGGCAACATCCATGAGACCGGGAGGCAATATCCATGAGACCTGGGGCAATAACCATGAGACCTGGGGGCATTATCCATGAGACCTGGGGCAATATCCATGGGAACTGGGCGCAATATCCATGAGACCTGGGGACAATATCCATGAGACCTGGGTAATATCCATAAGACCTGGGGCAATATCCATGAGACCTGGGGGCATTACCCATGAGACCTGGGGGCATTATCCATGAGACCTGGGGGCAATATGAGACCTGGGGGCACTATCCATGAGACCTGGGCGCACTATCCATGAGACCTGGGGGCATTATCCATGAGAGCTGGGGGCATTATCTGTGAGAGCTGGGGCATATATCCATGAGAGCTGGGGCATATATCCATGAGAGCTGGGGCATATATCCATGAGAGCTGTGGCATATATCCATGAGAGCTGGGGGCATTATCCATGAGAGCTGGGGGCATTATCCATGAGACCTGGGGCATATCCATGAGACCTGGGGGCATTATCCATGATAGCTGGAGGCATTATCCATGAGACCTGGGGGCATTATCCATGAGACCTGGGGGCATTATCCATGAGACCTGGGGCATTATCCATGAGAGCTGGTGGAAATTATCCATGAGAGCTGGGGCATTATCCATGAGAGCTGGGGGGAATATCCATGAGAGCTGGGGCATTATCCATGAGAGCTGGGGCAATATATACCCATATGAGCTGGGGGCAATTATATCCATGTGAACTGGGGGCAATTATATCCATATAACCAGTGCTGTGCATATTATTCTTGGGGATCAGTGCTGTGTATATTATTCTGGGGGCTCAGTGCTGTGTATATTATTCTGGGGGTTCAGTGTTGTGTATATTATTCTGGGGGTTCAGTGCTGTGTATATTATTCTGGGGGTTCAGTGTTGTGTATATTATTCTGGGGGCTCAGTGCTGTTTATATTATTCTGGGGGTTCAGCGCTGTGCATATTATTCTGGAGGTCCAGTGCCTGTGTATATAATTCTGGGGGGTCTGTGCCTGGATATATATATATTATATATAAAACGCGTTAGTCCGGTTGCCAAAATCACGAGTATACCTGTACGGAGTGATACCTTTCACTGATCAGTATAGTTTCCAGTTTACACTCTTGAAAGCTTGTCTTTTAAATGTAAAGTTAACCCAATAAAAATGGGGTCACCACACACTACTATACTCGTGAGATATATATTTTTTCTTCAGGTAATAGGGGTTGTGGAATTCGTGGGTGAGTTCCCTCACTTTTTTTCCCAGGACTTGACCCCTGGGCCTGGAGCTGCTGGTCCATCAGCCCCTATGTTAATCCAGTTAATGCATCAACGTATTAAACACATTAAGGACACACTAAATGTGACTACTATATTGTGTCATAAACTTATAACATACATGATAAAACCAATTCACCACAAAAATGTGACAATTCAAATCCTGCCTGTGATATGGATAATTCATAGATATTTCTAATGGTTCAAACAACTAGACTTGAATTAAATGGGCCACCATAATAATGCAGAAAATGAAGAGAAATAAGAGACGTAAAGACCGCTGACCGTAATTCAAGACACATCCACATGTCTAATCCATGAAACCTACAGATCTAGCGACAAAAGAAGCTGTGTTATATATTGATCGATAGTGCTTCCTTGGCTAAGCACTCCTCCTGACGAGCTGCTGAAGGCGAAACGAGTATCAGGTGCGTGTTAGAGACGGGGACCGTGGTTAGAAATCTGTTACATTATTCAATTTCATTAGCTCCAGAAAATTTACAATCCAGATCATTACAAATTGGCTGTACTTGGGAATTTATGGAAGCACTATCGATCAATATATTGCACAGATTCTTTTGTCGATAGATCTGGAGGTTTCATGGATTAGACACGTGGATGTGTCTTGAATTACGGTCAGCAGTCTTTATGTCTCTTATTTCTCATCATTTTCTGCATTAATTATTATGGTGGCCCTCTTAGTTCAACCCTAGTTGTTTGAACCATTATAAATTAGGTATGTGCACGCGTTTTTTATTTGTTTCGTCACGTTCGGTTTTTTAAATGTTCCATTTTGGACCGTTTCAGACCATTTTCGTTTAGTTTCGTATCGTTTTGTTTTGTGATTTCGAATCGATTTCCATTTCGTGATATGAGGGATTTCGTTCTTTCAGATCAACTGTTCTCTTCATTCTTTCGTTTAAAATTATCCATCCTTGTTGTTTGATTTTTGTTTTGACTAGACGTATGGTTACATAGTTACATAGTTATATAGTTATATAGTTATATAGGCTGAAAAAAGACATGCGTCCATCGGGTTCAGCCTCTCCCACATAACCTACTGCTGTTGATCCAAAAGAAGGCAAAAAAACCCAGTCTGAATGCTTGCCAATATGCAACATACTGGGAAAAAATTCCTTCTTGACCCCAGAATGGCAGTCAGATTTCTCCTTGGATCAAGAAGCTTTTACCCACATATTAAATATTATAACCCTTAATATTCTGTGTCTGCAGGAAGTCATCCAGTCGTTTTTTAAAAGTCTGTACAGACTCTGACCCAACCACCTCAACAGGCAGAGAATTCCACAGAATTATTGTTCTCACCGTAAAATAACCCTTCCTATGCTTTAAGCTAAATTTTCTTTCTTCCAGTCTAAATGGATGACCCCTTGATGGTGTATCGGATACTCCGATATTTCGGATTATACGGTAATCCTGCCGATTCGTTTCTTCGGATGTATCGTTTTTTTATGAAATCAGATCTGTTTATTCTTATGATTTGATTATTTAATTGCTTAAACAGTGAACAACATGCAATGCATTGCACAACTTTATTTAATCAAATTATCTTGTACTGTTAGACTGGGGATTTAGGGAAAAGATAATTATAATTAGGGATGGGCTGCCGGTTCGAATCGCTTCGATGTTAGCATCGAACATCGGCTGTTCGAAAGTTCACGAACTTCGAACTTTTCAGGCCGTTCGCAAAAAGTTCGAAAAAAATTACTAATTTTGAATTATTTTTCAAAAATGCTTACACAATCCTAAAAAATCTAAAAATAAAGAGACTTTTACTGCAGAATATTATAAGCAACAGTTTATTAGATATTGAATTAAAATGGAAATATTTTTAACATTGAAGCCTATGGGATAAATCAATCTTGTTGCTAAAACATCAGGCAGACGAGGCCCTCTAATCAGGCACTGTAGAGGGCAGCCCACCGGGGCCTCCCAAGGATCCCTTGAGCATGCAGCCGCCGGATGACAGAGCTGTGACTGTGCGGGCAGGTCGGCCGGGTACATGTGGCAGAGAGGTGGCGCAGGGAGGGAGCCACTGCACCTGCGGCCACGGCTGACAACCAGGATCCAGGGAGCCTCCACTGACTGACCATCAGGCTAAGATAAGGCGACACATTTCTAAAAAAAAATTAAATCTGAGGACGTTTTTAAATGTCCCAAGGAACATAAAATAAAACCTTTTTTTTCTTTCCATTACTCACCAGATTCCTGGATCCACCAACAAGCGCAGCCTCCTGTCTCCCCGCTGGTAGACGCTGCATACACTGGCGCGCTGTGCGCAGCTTCTGAGAAGATACACTATTAGTGTAGAGGGAGCGATGCAAAATGCGCAGCCGACTTCATTGCTACACTAATAGCGTATCTTCTCAGAAGCTGCACACAGTGCGCCAGTTAAAGCTAGCGTCAGACTGTAGAGGTGCTGTGCGGCAGTGTGAGGATTCAAATGCTGCATTAATTATTCTTCTTACAAATTTGGTTACTTAACCCGTTTGCATTTGGATTGTAATATTGTGACATCCAGGGCACCGGGTGGCGATCGGGGGGCCCCAGGACGCATGGTGCCCCCAGCTGGCCGAATGCCAGGAGCTCTGGTGGCACCTGGCGCAGCTGTGAGTGATCAAGGGGCAGGGCGCGGCATGATGACGCGGAGCCGCCGGGACCTTTAAATCAGGAGTGCGCGCTTACACCTCGCCTTGCCGTGGAGTTTCATTCCTGCGTCGCTAGCTTACCGAATCAGTTTGTATACTTGTTACTTACCCTGCTTGTTCTGAGGACCCGATCTGTTGCCAGCTTTGCCTGCCATTTGACTATTCTCTCTATGTACTCCCTGCCTATTCTGTTTGCCTCCTGTTGCTACTGGTGTGCGCCGATTCTCACCATATACAGTAGCGCCTAAACGTTGCTGACCCGGTTTTGTTATAAGAACTACTCTCGCTCTGCGCCCCTGTCTGGTATATTCTGCTGCTTGTTACTGCTGGTGCGCTTCCTACCTGCCATATACTATAGCACAGTACAAACATATATTGATGTCAGTCTGTGGTGTATATTGTTGGTGCTGTCTCCCTGGCCTGTGTGGCTGCTAGTGGTTAGGTTTAGTGGTCCCAAGTCCCAACCATCCTAAGGATCGGAGGGTTGGGGGTCTGTTACCAGGGATCCTACCAGGTCTGTCCTGGGGAATCGTTACAAATATGAGGTGAACGCCACAGCAAATGTTAATGCTCACACAAGTGATCGTTAACTTTGCGTTAAGATCGTAATTTTTCCCACTCATTGTTGCTCAAACATTTCCCATGGCTTCAAATCGCATTTAAACATGAGCAAAAGTGGTAAAAAGTAGCTCAGCGCACAGCGGTGAAATGGCTCAAAAAACATTTTTTGGGTTAAAAACGCTTTTTAAAAAAAAAATTGTTTCTTATTGTTTCCTGTCCCCCAGGGCAGTACCCGGACCCCCATACACCTTTTATGACCAATATCTTGCATATATGCCCTCTTGGAGGGCACCTTAATTTTCGAAACGTTCGAGCCCCATTGATTTGCATTGCGTTCAAATCGTGTTCTCGTTCGAATTCAAACTTTTTCAAATGTTCGAGTTCACATGCGAACCGAACACGGGGGTGTTCGGCCCATCCCTAACTATAACATTATATTGAAGCTGAAAGCACTCGAGTGAAAAAAGTGACTGACAGTGAAGCCAACCAATCATAGAGCTTTTCCTACAATACATCACTGTTGCAAAGATTGCACAACTTTATTTAATCATATTAAATATCAATTTCTTGTACTGTTAGACTGGGGATTTAGGGAAAAGATAATTAAATATTTAAAATAATATATTATTGATGTAGAAAGAAAGCACTGGAACAAGTGAAAAAAGTGACTGACAGTGAAGCCAAGCAATCATAGAGATTTTCCCACAATGCGTCACTGTTGCAAACTATATAATCCCACCCCAGAAAATTCATGTTTGTGGCATTTTGATAATTGAAGAGAGTAGGAGTGATGAGAGGTTGGTGGTGTTGGATTTTGTTGGTGTTAGATTTTGTTGGTGTGTTGGAGATGCAATGTTGGTGTTCAGTGTTGGTGGTGCAGTGTTGGTGGAGTGTTTTGGTGAAGTGTGGTGGCGTGTTTTGGCATCTTGGTGCAGTGTGGTGGCGTGTTGGTTCAGTGTGTTGGCATGTTGGTGCAGTGTGCTGGCGGTGTGTTGTTCAGTGTGTGTATGTGTGTGTGTGAATGAAAGAGGGTGAGATTCAGATTGTGATAGGAGTGAGAGTGGACAGATTAGTAGTGAGGGTGGGAGTGAGAGGCGTGAGAGGCGGCGGGAGGGGTAGTGAGAGCCGTGGGAGTGAGAGGTGGCGGGAGGGGGTTCGAGACGTGGCAGGAAGGGGAGCGAGAGGCAGCGTGATAGTGATGGTATGGTAGTGGATGATGTGAGGGAGAGGGGTGGGAGGAGAAGGGAGGTCAGTTCCTCCTCTACCCTGTCCTCACCTGTACTTCAGCAGCCTGTGAAAAAAAGGTTGGCCTTGGTTCCCCCAGATGAAAATTATGCACTGGTGGCTGCTGTGGTGTCACAAAAAAAATTATTATCGTCTGGGAGTGACAGAATCATGAAGATGGCTACATGGGGACACATGAGAGACACAGTGTATGCTGTCTAGGAACCCATAGGACCATTGACTGTGTTCGTCACCGGTAAGTAATGTATTACAGTGTTTTATACATCATGAATAGGTAGCACCCCTGACTAAACAGTAACACAGTATAGTCATTGTCAATAAATGCGAATGAGCGGAGAGGAGACACATGATAGAACTTATTATCAAAACTATTTCTAGCACAAAATATAGTTGAATTAATCAAAGTATTCAGAACTGTAAATACTTTAATTGCTTACGTATTTTGTCAGAAATCACATAAAATTGGTCTTCTCATAGGTACATAATTATTTGCGGCAATAAGTTCTAGTAACCTGAGAAAATTGGTCACTGACAATAAACGCAATTTTCTAGAAATCTTTTAACTAATAGTTCTTCTTTCTTCTTAAGCTATTATGACTGCAAGGCTGCTGTAAGGCACAAGATGGAGATGCGCCATGGGGAATTCGGCAGGTGGGAGTCGCGACTGCAGGATCAGATTCTCCTGGAGGATGTTGCCACAGGTCGGGATACAGACTCTCAGCCCAGCAGACAGCAGAGAGCTAGTGAGTTAAATGAAAATAAATAGCCCGTTCTATAAATTGTAATCACTGTCGGGTCATTCAAAGAGCACAGAAATCCCACTGATTGGCAAGGCCACAATTGCACCGTACAGGTACTTCGAAATTCACTGCTCTACATGCAATTTCAGGGCCAGTTAGGATCTATAAATAACCCCTTGTGTCTGTAAAAAAAGCTTGTTCTCCTTCACCACACCACTTGAGACTTACCTTTTGCTTCACATTCCTATTTTACAGATCCATCACAAGAGGGACCAGCTCCAAGCACGTCTGGGGCCCGTTCCAAGGGTACCTATAAAACAAACACACAAGGGATAAATTAAATAATGAATAAGTGAATATGTATTTTCTCAGTGTGAGTGTGTGCGAGTGTGTGTACCTTTATCCATCTGCTAAGTAATTTTCTTTTGTCTTTAACAGCAGTAGTCCGTAACCCATCGGTGGCATCCTCTGGGGGAAGAGTCCAATCACCTGCCGGCAGTCCTCCACGTAAGTATGCGCACAGTCACACACTGCAGGAAGAACACAATCCTAAATCAATCCTGCAGATTTTACGGAATTATAACTTTGCCGGTTTCCTCTGTCTCCTATTACACAGATGAACAGACGTGTCGAGGTCCAGTCCACCCTTGTCGATGTCCAGTCCAGCCTTGTCGAGGTCCAGTCCAGCCTTGTCGAGGTCCAGTCCAGCCGTGTCGAGGTCCAGTCCAGCCGTGTCAAGGTCCAGTCCAGCCGTGTCGAGGTCCAGTCCAGCCATGTCGAGGTCCAGTCCAGGTCCAGTTCACCTTGTAGAGGCTGGTCACACAAACACAACAACTTGGGTAGGAGATCAAGAGGCTGACCCAGGCTGTGAACCGGCTGGCGTCTGCACCCCGAAATAGCTGGTAGTAAATTACTGTGTATCTATTTTATCATTGTAAATATATTATTTAGCTTCAATTATTGTATATATATATATATATATATATATATATATATATTAGTAAAAATCCCAGGACATACTTGAAAACAAGAGAAATACCAATGTATCCTTCCTGGTAAAATACTTAAAAAATAATAATAATAATTGTAAATATAAAATATTCAGCTTAAATTATTTAAATATTATTGTAAATATATTATCAATTATTGTCTATTTATTGTAAATATATTAAAATCAGCTTAAATTATTTATATAATATTGTAAATATATTACCAATTATTGGCTATTTATTGTAAATATAAAATATTCAGCTTAAATTATTTATATATTGTAAATATATTAGTTATCGTCTATTTATTGTAAATATATTTTAAATTATTGTGTATATATTATATCTTAAATTATTCTGTATATAGTTTTATATTTGTGTACATAGTTCCATACCTTTTATGTGTGTGTATACAGTTGTGTTCAAAATTATTCAACCCCCAATGCTGTAAAGGGTTTTAGGGAATTTAGTGTACATTTGTAATTGTATTCAGAACCATATGCAACTAAAATGACATTAATTGGTTTTGTAATACAGTAGTAAATGTTTCTTTTGTGAATTCTTCATTGACACAATTATTCAACCCCTTAAAGACTACCACTCTGAAGAACAGAGGTTCATTCAAGTGTTTTCAATCGGGTATTGAAAACACCTGTGGATGTCACGGAGCAGCAATAAAGCATAATAAGCACCAATTAGGCAGCTTTAAAATGACTGTGATACTCAGCTCCTTCTAGACATTTACTGGTGTGGTTACAAACATGGTGAAGTCAAGAGAATGGTCCAGGAAGACAAGAGAAGAGGTGATTACTCTTCACAGGAAGGGCAATGGCTATAAGAAGATTGCAAAGATGTTAAACATACCAAGAGAGACCATAGGAAGCATCATTCGCAAATTCAAGGCAAAGGGCACTGTTGAAACGCTACCTGGTCGTGGCAGAAAGAAGATGCTGACTTCGACTGCTGTGCGCTACCTGAAGCGTAGAGTGGAGAAAAGTCCCCGTGTGACTGCTGAGGAACTGAGAAAAGATTTGTCAGATGTGGGTACTGAAGTTTCAGCTCAGACAATACGGCGCACACTGCGTAATGAAGGCCTCCATGCCAGAACTCCCAGGCGCACCCCCTTGCTGTCTCCAAAGAATAAGAAGAGTCGACTGCAGTATGCCAAAAGTCATGTGGACAAACCACAGAAGTTTTGGGATAGTGTTCTGTGGACTGATGAAACAAAATTAGAACTGTTTGGGCCCATGGATCAACGCTATGTTTGGAGGAGGAAGAACAAGGCCTATGAAGAAAAGAACACCTTGCCTACTGTGAAGCATGGAGGGGGGTCAATCATGCTTTGGGGCTGTTTTGCTTCTGCAGGTACAGGGAAGCTTCAGCGTGTGCAAGGTACCATGAATTCTCTTCAGTACCAGGAGATATTGGATGACAATGTGATGCAGTCCGTCACAAACCTGAGGCTTGGGAGACGTTGGACCTTTCAACAGGACAATGATCCCAAGCATACCTCCAAGTCCACTAGAGCATGGTTGCAGATTAAAGGCTGGAACATTTTGGAGTGGCCATCGCAGTCACCTGACTTAAATCCGATTGAGAACCTCTGGTGGGACTTAAAGAAAGCAGCTGCAGTGCGCAAGCCTAAGAATGTGACTGAACTGGAGGCTTTTGCCCATGACGAATGGGCGAAGATACCCGTAGATCGCTGCAAGACACTTGTGTCAAGCTATGCTTCACGTTTAAAAGCTGTTATAACTGTAAAAGGATGTTGTACTAAGTACTAAGATTGAATGTCACTTGGGGGTTGAATAAAACTGATAATGATGTGAGCACAGAAAAGACATTTGTGGTTATTTCATTATAAATGTTATGTTATATTTGTCTGACCTACACGTGCCTCTTTGATTTAATTGTAAGCAAGATGACTGAATGATCAAAATCAATGTCAAACTGGCCAAAACACTCAATTTCAGTGGGGGTTGAATAATTTTGAACACAACTGTATATATTGTATATATATATATAATTTTAAAACTACTCCAAGTTTCCTGTTACTTACATCTAGGGGTACTGTATGTTTTGTCAATTAATTTATTACCATATGACTGTGTTGTTCAGCTTTTTAATGTACTGAAATGATCCACGAGGTTCTGTTTACAGCAACTTCTTTATTATTATAGGTCATGAGATGTGAGCTGCTTTCCTGACTCTGCGCTGGCTCTCCTGCACACTAACACATCCTGGGGCACAGCTCACTTCCTGTTCCCTGAGCCTTATGAATATTCATTACTTACTCAGCTCAGCACATCCTTTCTTTTCTACAAAAACAGACAAACAACAAAACACAAACATTGATAATAAACAATAGAACAATTTCCTCAGAAACAAGATGTCTATGCGTTTTGGCATGACAATCAACTTAGAACACATAATCATGTATAACAGAAATCTCTGAGTTTAGTGTCAACAGCAGTTAACATTCTTCAATGAGTCTTTGTGGCCTTCTGACAGCTCTGCCACTTGATGTATGTTGGTCCCCTTGTGATGACTGTTGTAAAGCTCTACCTCGATGCTCTACTGGGGCAGGAATGTCCTCTGTATTATCAGTATCCTCAAAAGAGGGCTCCTCAGGGGTATTTATCAGAAATAGTTCCCGATGAATTACATCTTGGTCATGTTGCATATCAGAGCAAGCCTTTTCAGAATCCTCACCATTACTTAAACAATCCATGTCCAGTGACTGTGGTAGGTCCAGAGAGTGACATGGTATCTTCACTAAATGTTTCTGATTGCGTCTCAATACCACTCCATGATTTGTTTTAACTTCAAAAGACCTGTCTGTGACTTGACGCAACACTACAGCAACATTCGTCCATCGCTGACTGTCACGACCACTACGCGCGCTGCTGCGAAAGATGCCGGGTTAAGCCACCCACTATCTGTCTCTGCACACTTCTCTCTCGCAACAGGGACGCAGAGCGCGATACAATGATCCCAGGATTGCAACGCAGTACAAGTCTTCTCTTGAAGCGGGTAATGACTATGTCTCCCACAATCCCTGGGCTCACTTTCCTATTCTATTAGTTCCGCTGCCACCAGTCCTCATGGACACTATGCACGTCGCAGCGAGAGACGCAGGGCTAAGCAACCGCACTGTCACTATCCCTGCTGTCCTCAGCGACCGCAACGCACACTTTCGTATCTACCCGAGCTTAAGACAATCAGCAATTACTCCAATCTCTTAGTTAGCATGGATCGAATATCAGGCAGAAGCAGATCTTAATAAGGAATATTTATTATGATATAGAAAAATCACAGTGCATTGTTACAGGAAAAATTATAGCTATAATAAATCAATTACACACTACACAGCAAATAAAAGAAAAGGGTTAAGCACAGAGCCTTACTTACATGTCAAATAAGCTAATTCTCGGCGGCTCCTGGGGGGCTGGAGCTAGAAGCATGTACAACATGGACAAATCCTCATGGCACAGGACACATGAACCCCCTGTGATCTGTAATAGCACATGGCCAGTTTCTGAATTTATACACTTCCTGGTCCTTCCAAAACCCACCCACAAATGGCCCAGCCTCCTGCACTACATATCCCAGAGTTCCCCTCTCATGAGCACGCTCAGTATGCCTGTCATTACTCTTAATTCCCTGGTCTATCAATCATCTCCCAAAGACCATCTTCTGTGATCAGAGAATGTGATTTACTTTACTGCTAGAGTCCTGCCAGTCTGCAGGGCTGACTAACCCTGGACGCACCAAAGTTACTTCAGCCGCCGTATCTCTTAAACCCACAAATACCTGAGTCCCGACAATGACTGCTTGCTGGTTTACGTTGGCACTGCCCTCCGATCTGGTCACGAACAGGACAGAGGGTGATGCTGAGGGGTGTCCTCCCCCAGCTGTGGATGCAGGCTTCTTCCTCTGCGGGCACGCTGCCAGGAGATGGTTGACACTATTACAAATAAAACAGCGACGGCTTACACTTCTTCCAGGCGAAGAAGGACTTGTTCCCCCCTCCCCAGCAGAGACTGGCACAGAGGGGGGCGCTGCCGCTGTGATGTCGGGGGGTCGTGATGAGTTGGGCTTCCATCCCGATGATCCTTTGGGGGAACCTCTGCTCCAGTCCACAGACGCTCTATTGGCCGCATGGAAATTGGCCAGCTCACCAGCTTCCAGGGCCGTCTCGGGTTTGTGATCCAGAAGCCATTCCTGGATCTCAGGTGGGCACAGCTGCATGAACTGCTCTTTGATTAACAGGTCTTCCAGGGCATCCAAGGTGTCAATCTTCAGCCCCCTGACCCATTGTTGAAATAGGGTGGTCAGGTGGCTCACGACTGCAGAGTAGCTCTCCGCGGCCCGCTTCTGCAAGGACCTGAACTTTTTGCGATATACCTCTGGCGTTTGGTTATAATGTCTCTGCAACGTGGCTTTAATCGCCTCATAGTCCTGGTTGCTCTCAGCTGGTATCTCTGCAAAGGCTTCAAGCGCTGGACCTTTTAGTCCAGGAGTGAGGTACCTGGCCCATTGCTCCTTGGGTAGCTGGTACTGTTGACAAGTCTTTTCAAAACTTCACAGGAACACATCCAGGTCCCCATCTTTGTCCAGAGTGGGAAAGTTCTCGGCACGAGGTCTGGGCGTAAAGAGCTCTGCAGCGCCCGCAGGGGCAGGAGGTAATTGCGTTCTGCCTGCCTGGGCCATAGCGAGCTGATGTGCCCGTTCAGCTTGCCGCTCTGCCACTTCTCGGTCACCCGCAGCCCTGTGCTCCGCAGCTTCTCGGTCCGCTTGGCGCTCTGCCGCCTCTCACTCGGACTCAGCTTTGTGCTCCGCAGCTTCGCGTTTAGCTCTGCGCTCCTGTCGCTCTTGGTACTGCAGGATGAGCTGAAGCTGCATCTGAGAGTCTACAGAGTCCACATGTTTTAAAACAGTCTGCAAGTAAACCTCCAGGGCAGTATCACCCTTGGGCGAAGCACTTGATACTGTCCTTTCCACTGGACTTGCGCTTCCTTCGGCTGGGTCAAGCGTGGTACCCTGCTCTGCTTCGTCCTGGACTGCTTGCCTCGCCTCATAATCCTCGAGGTCTTGCAAAAGTTCATCTTTCTTCTTATCCTTCGTCGAAATATTCTTGTCTTTACATAATTGTTCCATGTTTTTTTCGATGGTTGTTGCGACAGTCTCACTCCAGCCAAATAAAAGATAGAAAAGAAAACAAAGAAGGGGGAAGGGACTGCTGTGTATTGTGTAAATTCTAATAAATGCACTGAGTTCTGCTCTGGAAATTGGAAAACCAATTTCTTTAGTATCTGGATCTAAGTTGCTTCACAGATCCAAATACTAACCTGATATCCCACCGCTTGCAAGCAGTTGTCACGACCACTACGGGCGCTGCTGCGAAAGACGCCGGGTTAAGCCACCCACTATCTGTCTCTGCACACTTCTCTCTCGCAACAGGGACGCAGAGCGCAATACAATGATCCCAGGATTGCAACGCAGTGCAAGTCTTCTCTTGAAGCGGGTAATGACTACGTCTCCCACAATCCCTGGGCTCACTTTCCTATTCTATTAGTTCCGCTGCCACTAGTCCTCATGAACACTATGCGCGTCGCAGCGAGAGATGCAAGGCTAAGCAACCGCACTGTCACTATCCCTGCCGTCCTCAGCGACCGCAATGCACACCTTCGTATCTACCCGAGCTTAAAACAATCAACAATTACTCCAATCTCTTAGTTAGCATGGATCGAATATCAGGCAGAAGTAGATCTTAATAAGGAATATTTATTATGATATAGAAAAATCACAGTGCATTGTTACAGGAAAAATTATAGCTATAATAAATCAATTAATTACACACTACACAGCAAATAAAAGAAAGGGGTTAAGCACAGAGCCTTACTTACACGTCAAATAAGCTAATTCTCGGGGGCTCCTGGGGCTGGAGCTAGAAGCATATACAGCATGGACAAATCCTCATGGCACAGGACACATGAACCCCCTGTGATCTGTAATAGCACATGGCCAGTTTCTGAATTTATACACTTCCTGGGCCTTCCAAAACCCACCCACAAATGGCCCAGCCTCCTGCACTACATATCCCAGAGTTCCCCTCTCCTGAGCACACTCAGTATGCTTGTCATTACTCTTAATTTCCTGGTCTATCAATCATCTATCACTCAAAATTTCCCTGTTAACATACCTCAATACAGAATGCACCTGTAAACATGTAACCTAGTGACTATATTTCCTACATATTTATTTTTCTGTTAATCTGTATATTTGTGTTGTTAATATCTTACATTGTATTACTTTGTATTTCTGTAAATGTAACACTTCAATGTACTTGAACCCAGGACATACTTGAAAACGAGAGAAATCTCAATGTATCCTTCCTGGTAAAATCCTTTATCTATACTATAAAAGAGTAAGCTAAAAACTGTCCGTCGCCAAAACCCTACTGCGCATGCGCGACGGACATTTGAAAGCGGCCGTTAAAACACACAGGTAGCTGCGCGTGCCGGCCGCGTGAAAAAAAAAAAAAAACGGCATGAGCCGCGCGCAGCTACCCATGTGTTTACACGGCCAGATGCCCCGATCCTCCAGCGGTGACCGTCCTCCGGCTGCCGGCGGGCCTCCAGGCTCAGGCGAGCCCCCGGCTCGGTTTGGGCCTACAGGCCCAGCCGAGCCGGGGACTCGCCTAAGCCTAGAGGCCCGCCGAGCACCCAGCGGCAGCCGGAGAAGGTCACCGCTGGAGGATCGGGGCCGAAGTTCCCAAAAAATACACCCCAAAATCGGCCCTGAGCTCCAGCGGAGACCTCCTCCGGCTGCCGCTGGCTGCTCGGCGGGCCTCTAGGCTTAGGCGAGCCCCCGGCTCGGTTTGGGCCTACAGGCCCAGCCGAGCCGGGGACTCGCCTAAGCCTAGAGGCCGCCGAGCACCCAGCGGCAGCCGGAGAAGGTCACCGCTGGGGATCAGGGCCGAGGTTCCCAAAACATACTCCCGTAAATCGGCCCTGAGCTCCAGCGGAGACCTCCTCCGGCTGCCGCTGGCTGCTCGGCGGGCTCTAGGCTTAGGCGAGCCCCCAGCTCGGTTTGGGCCTACAGGCCCAGCCGAGCCGGACTCGCCTAAGCCTAGAGGCCCGCCGAGCACCCAGCGGCAGCCGGAGAAGGTCACCGCTGGAGGATCGGGGCCGAAGTTCCCAAAAAATACACCCCAAAATCGGCCTGAGCTCCAGCGGAGACCTCCTCCGGCTGCCGCTGGGTGCTCGGCGGGCCTCTAGGCTTAGGCGAGCCCCCGGCTCGGTTTGGGCCTACAGGCCAAACCGAGCCGGGGACTCGCCTAAGCCTAGAGGCCCGCCGAGCACCCAGCGGCAGCCGGAGAAGGTCACCGCTGGAGGATCGGGGCCAAAGTTCCCAAAACATACTCCCGTAAATCGGCCCTGAGCTCTAGCGGTGACCTCCTCCGGCTGCTCGGCGGGCCTGTAGGCCTAGGCAACCCCCCGGCTCGGTTTGGGCCTGTAGGCCCAAACCGAGCCGGGGGCTCGCCTGAGCTTGGAGGCCCGCCTAGCAGCCTGCTCGGCCGGAGGAAGTCACCGCTGGAGCTCCGGGCCAATGTAAGAGGGTGTTGCCATACACATACTCACCGACATCGGCCCTTCTCCAGCGATGGCGGTCCCGCTTCCAGCGTCTTCTCTCTCCGTTGGTCGCCGGCATGACGTCACGAAAGCCTTTGACCCCGGGTCAACATGCCAGGTCAAAGGGTTTCGTGACATCATGCCGGCGACCGGCGGAGAAAGAGAGGACGCTGGAAGCGGGACCGCCATCGCTGGAGAAGGGCCGATGTCGGTGAGTATGTGTAACCTACATCCCCCTACATTGGCTCGGGGCTCCAGCAATGGCTGTCACAGGCTGCTCGGCCGGCCTCCTAGCTCAGGCGAGCCCCCGGCTCAGCTGGGCCTGTAGGCCAAAGGCAAGCCAGGGGGCTCGCCTGAGCTTGGAGGCCGCCCGAACAACCTGTGACAGTCGGACGACAGTCACCGCTGGAGCTCTGGGTTAATGTAGGTGAGTATATGCTCTCAACACCCACCCTTTCTAGCTCGCCCAGGAATCAAGCTTAAGGCAAGCCCCCGGCTTGGCGTGGGCCTAGAGGTCCAGCCAAGCCGGGGACTCGACTGGGCCGGGGGCTTGCCTTAATCTTGGATACCGGGCGAGCTAGAAAGGGTGGGTGTTGAGAGCATATACTCACCTACATCGGCCTCGAGTCCTGCGCCAGTTCACAACATACTCACCCACATCTGCCCTTAAATCTCCAGCGATGGCGGTCTCAGCTCGCAGCGTCCACTCTCTCTCCGTTGCTCGCCGGCATGATGTCACGAAACCCTTTGACCCTGGCATGTTGACCCGGGGTCAAAGGCTTTCGTGACGTCATGCCAGCGACCAACGGAGAGAGAAGACGCTGGAAGCGGGACCGCCATCGCTGGAGAAGGGCCGATGTCGGTGAGTATGTGTATGGCAACACCCTCTTACATTGGCCCGGAGCTCCAGCGGTGACTTCCTCCGGCCGAGCAGGCTGCTAGGCGGGCCTCCAAGCTCAGGCGAGCCCCCGGCTCGGTTTGGGCCTACAGGCCCAAACCGAGCCGGGGGTTTGCCTAGGCCTACAGGCCCGCCGAGCAGCCGGAGGAGGTCACCGCTGGAGCTCAGGGCCGATTTACGGGAGTATGTTTTGGGAACCTCGCCTCCGATCCTCCTGCGGTGACCTCCTCCGGCTGCCGCTGGGTGCTCGGCGGGCCTCTAGGCTTAGGCGAGTCCCCGGCTCGGCTGGGCCTGTAGGCCCAAACCGAGCCGGGGACTCGCCTAAGCCTGGAGGCCCGCCGAGCAGCCAGCGGCAGCCGGAGAAGGTCACCGCTGGAGGATCGGGGCCGAAGTTCCCAAAAAATACACCCCAAAATCGCCCTGAGCTCCAGCGGAGACCTCCTCCGGCTGCCGCTGGCTGCTCGGCGGGCCTCTAGGCTTAGGCGAGTCCCCGGCTCGGTTTGGGCCTACAGGCCCAGCCGAGCCGGGGACTCGCCTAAGCCTAGAGGCCGCCGAGCTGCCAGCGGCAGCCGGAGGAGGTCACCGCTGGGGATCAGGGCCGAGGTTCCCAAAACATACTCACCGACATCGGCCCTCCAGCGATGGCGGTCCCGCTTGCAGCATCCTCTCTCTCTCCGTTGTTCGCCGGAATGACGTCACGAAAGCCTTTGACCCCGGGGTCAAAGGCTTTCGTGACGTCATTCCGGCGAACAACGGAGAGAGAGAGGATGCTGCAAGCGGGACCGCCATCGCTGGAGGGCCGATGTAGGTGAGTATATCCACGAGCGGGGGGGCCATATCCACGAGCGGGGGGGGGCCATATCCACGATCGGGGGGCCAATATCCACGAGCTGGGGGGCCGTATCCACGAGCTGGGGGGCCAATATCCACGAGTTGGGGCAGTATCCACGTGCTGGGGCAGTATCCACGTGCTGGGGCAGCATCCACGAGCTGGGGCGATATCCACGAGCTGGGGCGATATCCACGTGCTGGGGCAGTATCCACGTGCTGGGGCAGTATCCACGAGCTGGGGGCAGTATCCACGAGCTGGGGCGATATCCACGAGCTGGGGCGATATCCACGTGCTGGGGCAGTATCCACGAGCTGGGGAAATATCCACGTGCTGGGGCAATATCCACGTGCTAGGGCAGTATCCACGAGCTGGGGCAGTATCCACGAGCTGGGGCAATATCCACGTGCTGGGGCAATATCCACGTGCTGGGGCAGTATCCACGAGCTGGGGCAGTATCCACGTGCTTGGGCAGTATCCACGTGCTTGGGCAGTATCCACGTGCTGGGGCAATATCCACGAGCTTGGGCAGTATCCATGAGCTGGGGCAGTATCCACGTGCTGGGGCAGTATCCACGTGCTGGGGCAGTATCCACGTGCTGGGGCAGTATCCATCCACGTGCTGGGGCAGTATCCATCCACGTGCTGGGGCAGTATCCACGTGCTGGGGCAGTATCCACGTGCTGGGGCAATATCCACGACCTGGGGCAGTATCCACGAGCTGGGGCAGTATCCACAAGCTGGGGCAATATCCACGTGCTGGGGCAGTATCCACGTGCTGGGGCAGTATCCATGTGCTGGGGCAATATCCACGTGCTGGGGCAATATCCACGTGCTGGTGCAATATCCACGTGCTGGGGCAATATCCACGTGCTGGGGCAATATCCAGGAGCTGGGGCAGTATCCACGAGCTGGGGCAGTATCCACGAGCTGGGGCAATATCCACGTGCTGGGGCAGTATCCATCCACGTGCTGGGGCAGTATCCATGAGCTGGGGCAGTATCCACGAGCTGGGGCAATATCCACGTGCTGCGGCAATATCCACGTGCTGGGGCAATATCCACGTGCTGGGGCAGTATCCACGAGCTGGGGCAATATCCACGTGCTGGGGCAATATCCACGTGCTGGGGCAGTATCCACGTGCTGGGGCAATATCCACGAGCTGGGGCAGTATCCACGAGCTGGGGCAGTATCCATGAGCAGGGGCAGTATATCCACAATAGACTGCCCTCTGGGCAGGCTTTACAACTAGTAAATAAATAAATAAATAAATAAATCTCCCAAAGACCATCTTCTGTGATCAGAGAATGTGATTGTTTCTTTGATATGCGGTTGGGGTGCCGCTCTGTCTGCGTCTTCTTCCTGCCAGGAGCAATTTCTCTTTCTGCCTGCTGGGTAGACCCCAAAGAGGTGTTATCTTTAATTCACACCTTTGATGACTCCAGAGAAAATTTTCACGAACCTGCTTAATGGTTTCCTCCAGCAGACTGGAAACGCAGCCATTGATTTCTTAGGCCAACTGAGCCAAATGGCCTGGTATCTAAATATAGGCATAGATATAAATATGCCTATATAATACATATTGCGGTAGATATACTGATAGCTAGACACAGAGAGATGGGTATGTCTACCTGTGACACTGACCAGTCCAGATCTTCAAAGTGTCCCCAAACTGCAGCATTTTTACATTCTTTGCACTTTTGTCAGAGTTCCTTTTCTGACGTTCCCTAATTCTGTTCTTCTTTGCAATGTAGGAAGTATGCAACTTTCGATTATTGTGATACTGTGTCAAATTCAATTGTAGTAACTTAGTCTTTATCTGGCGCCCGAAGAACAATTCCGTGGGAGATTTGCCGCCTTCCAAAGGTGTGGCTCTATAATTAAGCAAAGCAAACTGTGGTGCCTCACCTGAATAGACTTGCCTTTGTAAAGAGTCTCTTAATGATTTTAACTCCACACTCAGCTAATCCGTTGCTTTGAGGATATTTTGGACTAGAGGTTCTGTGAAGAAATCTAAACTCTTCAGAAAATGCCTTAAAGTACCTGCAGGAAAACTGGGGACCATTGTCAGTTTTTAGGATTGTAGGTATGCCAAATCTTAAAAATATTGCTCGTAATTTCCGGCATAAATGCTCTGAGGATATATTCTTGAGTTTAGCAACCACGGGGTATGGTGAGTAAGAATCCAGCACTGCTAGGTAATCACGTCCTTCAAGTGAAAATATATCCACTCCCACTGTATGCCAAGGAATCTTCACCATATCGTCCTGCAGTAAAAGTTCTTTTGGTCTGGCTGGCTGAAACAAATGACAAGTAGGACACGAAGAGACTAAAACTGCTATGTCACTCATCATGGAAGGCCAGAAAAGAATTTCCCTTGCTCTCCTCTTGCATTTTTGTATTCCTAAATGTCCTTCATTTGTTTTTTGAAGCATTTCTCGTCTGAGAGAAACTGGAATTACCAATCTCCTGCCTTTCAAAAGTACATTGTCAAGCACTGATAGTTCATCCTGGTGTGCAAGATATTGTTTCGGCATGTAAATTTTCTTATTTGTTGAAAGTATGGCTTGTATCACATTTTGAAGAGTTTCAACTTCTGCAGTAGCTTGTTGCAGTTTTTTCCACATGACTGTTGAAATCACACATGACATCACAATGCTGTTAATATGCACATCCACGTCAGAATCGATTCCATCACCCAGAGACCTGGTCGTTTCAGGCCAAATTCGTGACAATGTATCTGCAATTAAAAGATGTCTGCCAGCAGAAAACTCCAACACATAGTCATATTTTTGCAGCTTTCCACAACTCTTTCTGAGATATAGTTATTAACGGTTTATGATCAGTTTCAATTGTAAATTAAGTCCCATAGACAAAATTGTGAAATGCATCACAGCCAAATGCTATGCCAAGTGTCTCCTTTTCTATTTGAGCATACTTGTATTCCGTTTCTGTAAATGCCCTGGCCGTGTAAGCAATAGGCCTCCACCCTGTGCCATCATATTGTAAAAGGACTGCACCAAGTCCATCTTCGGAGGCATCTGTGGACATTTTTGTTATACGGGAAGCATCAAAAAATTGTAGTGTAGGTGCTGTCATTAGCAATTCTTTTCGTAAGACAAATTCAACCTCTTGTGCCTTTCCCCAGTGCCACTCAGCAGCCTTAACTAGCAAACCTCTCATGTGTTTAGTTTTGTCTGACAGATTCGCAATGAACTTGCCCAATTAGGTTACCATTACCAGAAATCTTTGCAAATCTTTCTTGTTTGCTGGGCTTGGCATGTCCTTAATAGCCTTGACTTTGGCAGGGTCAGGCTTCACTCCAGAATTTGAGATGATCTCTCCCAGGTACAGAATTTCTGATTGAAGAAATCTACACTTTGTCTGATTAAACTTTAACCCATTGTCATGTGCAATCTGTAGTATTTTCTTAAGTCGTTCATTATGCTCAGCTTCATCAGCACCCATATCAAAATGTCATCTATGTATACTTTGACACCTTCTACCCCATCAAACAGCTGCTGGATGGTTCGGTGAAATATTTCAGGTGCTGAGCACAGACCAAATGGAAGACGCTTGAAACAGTGCCTCCCAAAGGGTGTATTGAATGTACATATGCGCTAGCTCCCTTTCTCCAGAGGTACCTGCCAAAATCCATTAGAGGCATCAAGAACTGTAAACAGCTGAGCACCAGGCATCTCCCTAAGAATTTTATTTTGTGTTGGTATTTGGTAGTGTTCCCTTTTAATACTGGCATTTAACTCTTTAGGGTTCAGACACAACCTAAGAGAACCTTCCTTTTTAGCCACAATAACCAAGGAATGAACCCATTCAGTTGGTTCATGTACCTGCTCAAGTACATCCATCATTTTCAAGCGCTGTAACTCTTTTTTTAGTGGGTCTCATAGGGCTACTGGTACTTTACGAGGAGCATGAATTGCAGGCAGTGCTTCCGGCTTTAAGGCAATTTTATACTTAATGGGGAGTTTACCAAGTCCACTGAAAACATCCTTATACTTTTCAATGAAGGTATTGAAACTCTCGTGCTTCAATTCTGTAATCTCAAACAGTTTGGTGACAAGCCCTAGTTGTTGTATAGATTGTAGTCCAATTAAAGGAACCTTTTCTCCAGGAACCACAATAAATGGGTGTTTTGTTACTGTGGCTTTAGGGTGAGTATGCATTTACCCACAGTTGGAATGTCAAGTCCATTATATGCTTTCAGTACTTTAGTTTGTTTCTGAAGTACAGGTCTAGGTTGCAGTTGTTTCCATAGAGTCTGGAATAACATTGGGTTCTGCTCCAGTATCTACTTTAAATGGAATCAGTACACCATGAGCTTCCACCTCTACAATCTATTCCCTATCTGTTGTAGGTACTTGATTGACCACATCCACAAAAGATTATCATCACTGGAGCTAGAGGTATATGTTTTAACAGCATGCAGTTGTGTAGCTTGCTTACACTGTTTGGCAAAGGGATTATATTTTTTGCAGATACTACATTTCTGTCCATAGGCTGGACATTTGCGGAACTCATGAATTTTCCCACATTTCCCACATGAAACATCTCCGTATTTTGCATCTTGTTTATTCTCTTTATTCTTTGGTCTCCTCTTTGACATTTGTGGAAAGGACTGTCTTCTGGAACCTGCAGATCTGTGTTTTCTGACTTCATTAACTAGTTCCTCACAATCTTGCTTACACAAAACATCTAGTTGTTTTTTGGTCTGCTCTGCAGACTGACCAATGGACACAGCCTTCTGCAGAATCAAATCACAATCCATTAGTAGTCTCTCACATATTTTATTACTGTTGCAGCCTATCTCTGATTAAAGATTCTTGCAGAGGGCCAAAGTTACAAGACCTGCTTTTTAATCTTAGGTCAGTGACAAACTCCTCCACTGTCTCATGTGGCAGCTGTACCCTGGAGTTAACCCCTTAGTGACCGGGCGGTTTTATACAAATCCGTCCTTTAGTGACCGTTGCTGTTTTTACGTTTCTGCGCTGTTAGTGTTTAGGTCAAATTTTCCTCTTACTTGTTTATTCAACCCAGACATATTATGCACTGTTTTTCCCACCATTAAATTGACTTGTGGGTCTACTCTTCAAAACAAACTTTGAAAAACCTATCTATAAAAACCCAACAGGGGTTTATGAACTAACATTAAACTTGTGTGCTTGAATTTTTAGATCAAATCAAAACTTAGGGCTGGGTATCCCAGCTTCGGCAAGTTCACCTTCGGAAACGTAATTTGCTCCAAGAGCTGGGGGGTAATTGGGAGCGCTGAGGGCACAGAATATTCCCCGAATATTACTTATTCCCTCTTCCGTAAAGAAACTGATCGTAATACTCTGTTACATGCGACTAGTTTTCACCCCAAATGCCTGAAGGAATCCTTGCCAATTTCACAGTTTCTTCATGTGATCAGAAACAATTCGAATCCCCATAGCTGTGAGCAACAAGTGTTGCAGATGTATTCTCGTTTTGTACAACGGGGATACAAATCGGAGATACTTGATCGTTCATTGATTCGTGCCCGTGAACTGGGAGGGAATGTGAACAAGAAATTGATACGACAACCACGTATCACCTTTATTCAAACATTTCACACCTCATCGAATGCGTTTGCTCAGGTGACTAGACGTCATTGGAGTATTCTTCAGAAGGATCCGAAGTTGAAACAGCAGGTGTCCAATCCTCCCTTGATGTCTTATAAACATAATAAAAATTTGAGGAACTTGATAGTCCATAGTATTGTGGAAGAGTCCAGGGGTGGACTCTGCATTCAAATATTAAAATGATTGGAATCTGGTACACACGTCAGTGCACCCAAATATTGGGCCTTTGGTGCCAGCTAGTGCCTTCACACCGTAACCCCTCTGAGGTATTGTGGAAGAGTGCAGTGGTGTGGTGGAGGTTTTGGTAATGCAGAAGAGATCCTCGATCTATTCAGTTACATCAGCATCAGGGGATTGATAGCTGTCGATCCAGGACTGATTAATTTTTATAAATGTCAGCCGGTCTACAGAGTCGTTGGAAAGACACACTCTTTTGTCTGTCACAAAACCTCAAGCGGCACTGAACATCCTTTCAGAAAGCACGCTGGATGAAGGGCAACCTAGTAGCTCCATAGCATATTGGCTAAGTTATGGCCAGTGATCCAATCTCAACACCCAGTAAACCAGTGGATCATCTGCTGTAAAGGTATCCAGGTCTGCCCTTGCCCCTAGGTAATCCTGCACCATATGGTGAAGACGCTGGCAATGGGTGCCTACATTTGATGTCCCTGGGCATCGTGGACTAAAAAAAATTAAAAAGGCATCAGTCAAGCGGCCCCGGCCTTCACCGCTCTTCCTCTGATTATCCGCATCCTCAGAAGCACCTGTGTCATCACTTGGTAACCTACCAGTGCCTGGAAAGGTGTTACACAAGTGTCGCTTTAGAGCATCCTCAAGTTGTTTTATCCTGTGATCCCTCTGTGAGGGCAGGATGAGCTCTGCAACCTTACCCTTGTATCGTAGATCAAGAAGGGTTGCCAACCAGTAATGATCCCTCTCCTTGATAGCACGAATCCTGGGGTCCTTTAGCAGGCTTTGCAGAATAAGGGAGCCCATGCAGCGTAGGTTGGAGGTGGCATTAGCTTCCTAGTGTTCCTGGTCACTGAGGATGACCATATCGTGCACTACCTCCTCCCAGCCACATACTAGTCCTTGGGTTTCTGGGGAATTCCCTTTAGGAATCCCCACCTTCAATGCCCCCACAACTTAAATATTCCTCCTCATCCTCCTCCTGTCTGATCTGAGGACCCGCAGGAATGCTGTCTGCGTAATGACTGGGTCCTTGAGAGCTAGGGAAGTCCTCCTCTTCCTCCCGCTGCTCTGCCTCTAGTGTCACAACTATAATTCCCTGCAGAGTGCGCTCCAGCTGGAACACTAAAGGAATTGTGCCACTGATGCATGCACTGTCCCTACTCACCATCCTTGTTGCCTTCTCAAATGGTGACAGTACAGTGCATGTATCCTTGATCATCAGCCACTGTGGGGGAAATAATAAAACAAGTTGACCTGAACCTGTCCTTGTGACATACTCACACAGGGACTCATTGATGGCCCTCTGCTGCTTGTGCAGGCGCTGCAGCATTGCCAATGTCGAGTTCCACCCGGTGGGCATGTCACAGATCAGACGGTTTGTGGGAAGGTGGAATTCTCTTTGAATTTCTGCCAGGCGAACACTTGCTGGGAATGACCGTCTGAAGTGGCTGCAGACTTTTCTGGTCTGGCTGTGAAGCTCTGCCAGCCCTGGGTACCTGGTTAGGAAACACTGTACCACCAGATTTAGGACATGTGCTAGGCATGGTACATGCGTCATCTTACCCAGGCGAAGGGCGGAGAGAAGGTTGCTGCCATTATCACAGATGACCATTCCCAGCTCAAGCTGGCGTGGTGTTAACCATCTCTGCGCCTGCCCCTGCAGAGCTGCCATTTTCTGGCCCGGTGTGGCTCCTGTCCCCTAAACAAACCAGCTCAAGCACAGTATGCAATCTTTTTGCTTGAGCCATTGCGTAGCCCCTGCCAGGCGTCGGTTTAACTGCCACTTCGCCAGAGACAGAGAAGGAGGAGGAGGAGGAAAAGGTGGTGGAGCAGACAGAGCTCTTATAAGCAGCTTTCTGGAGGCGTGGTGATGAACAAGCTCCAGCACAGAGCCCCGTCCTGGATCCCTCCCAGCTGCAAGCAGAGTTACCCAGTGTGCCGTGAAGGAAATGTAACGGCCCTGTCCATGCTTGCTGGACCACGTGTCTAAAGTAATGTGCACCTTGCTGCTGACTGCCTTTCCCAAATACTCCATGTGATGTGTGTCACTTTGGACTTGAAGTAGATGGGCCTAGAAATGTATTTGGGAGGTGCGGGCCTGATGTTTCATATTGTTTTTCTGCTCTTTTCTTTGTTAAAGTCACCCTGTATCTACAATTATAAATGCAGGGTGTTTGTGTTTCTTTATAACCTCTCTCTGTATAGTGTGATCTCTGTATAGTACCTGCTCTCTCTATTGTGTAAGTTCTCTCTAAGAAATTCCTTTTGTTTACCCTTCTTCTCCTTCCCCCATTCTCCATTGTTTGAAGGTCGTGTGCAGCTATCTGATCTGTGCAGCTATCTGCTTGATTGCATGTAAATGACTTTGGTGGTTGAGTGTATCTATGTGCCTTTGTAATAAACTGCCAGTTCTATGCTGACCAAGCTTGAAGTCATGACTCATGATTTGGGGTACCAGGAATATTCTGCACGCTGTGCCAAGGAAAGGCTCCAGGTCCACAGCTACAGCTTATATCCGGGGCTGTTAGCCAGGCTCTCTCTGTACACCGGGCCTTAAGCTGCGGCTAAGGTACTAAAGAAAGGTTGTGCGAGTCACGAAGAGAAATTAGGTGTCCAGCAAGGAAGTGACATTTGGCAGATGTTACCCTGTCCGGGCACAGAGATCTGTTACACTCCATAACATTATCTTCCACGTGCTGGTATAGTGCTGGAATGGCCTTCCATGAAAAGAACTGGCGTTTTGGAACCTGCCACTGTGGTACAGCACATTCGGCAAATTCACGGAAGGAGACAGAGTCCACCACCTGGAAAGGCAGCAACTGTATTGCGAGTAATTTTGCCAAGCTGGCATTTAGACGCTGTGTAAGGGGATGGTTGGGACTATATTTTTTCTTAAGCTGCAGCAGCTGGGGCAATGAAATCTGACTGTGTAAATCTGCAGCTGATGGGATGCTGTCACATTCTGAGGAAGGACCTGGTACACCCATTACTATAACATCATCCCTGTCAGTGGAGGTTGTAGACATGGCATGACATATAGTGGGGGTAGAGACAGATGAGGACCGATGGGAAGTGTTGTGCCAACGGGATGCATGACAGGTGGTCATATGTCACTTCAAGCATGTGGTACCCAAGCGGCTGATGTTTCTCCCACGCTTGATCCTCTTCAGACATAACTTACAAATCGCAACGCTGCAGTCTGCTGCACATGTCGTGAAGAACTCCCAGACGGCAGAGTTCCTGGACGTGTGCTTTGAGACAACAGCGCTCTGCACCTGAGCAGCTCTGACATCTGATGCCTTGGACTGGCTACGGCTGGTCATAGAGGACATTGTGCCTCGTTTTTGTTGTGCCTCCTCCTCACTTGACTCCTCTGTTCGATCAGGCACCCAGGTGGAGTCAGTGACCTCCTCATCATTGTCATCACACCCTATCTCCTCGTTACTGGAGCCAACTTGGCAGTATGCTGCAGCTGCTGGGGCAACATGAGTGCCAGTTATTTGTGTATCACTGGCACCCCCTCCCTCTAGGTTGATTATACTCCCTTCATCAACCTCAGAATTTGAATCACAGCACTGGGGTTGCTGCGCATCCTCAAGCAGCATGTCACTGTCATTGTAGTCAAACAATTCAGCTGACTCCTCCGTGTATGGTGGTGAGGCTATGGCAGGAGTAGCTGTGGACATGGAGGCTGCATTAGATGCTTTGGCAGCTGAGGTGGACTGTAAAGCACTACAAGCCTGGCTGGCAGAGGACTCGGAGGATAAGGATGGCCTGGTTAGCCAATCCTGCAAATCCTCTGTATGTTGCTGCTGCTTAAGACGGCCAGCACCAGTTAGAAAGGACAAGCGTGCCCCTGCAGAGGATGCACCACATCCACGACGAACAGGGGCACAGCCTTCCGACACAGAGGCTGCTTGCCCTCTTATCTGTGTCTGGGAGCGTCTGCCTGTCCTTTTTGGTCTTTCTGACATGGTGAGTGATATATAGATTAAAGATATACAGAACTCTGATTCAACTCTGGTATAAAGATTGGAGATATGCAGAACTCTGATTCAACTCTGGTATATAGATTAAAGATATTCCAAACTCTGCTATAAATCAGCGATTTTACTGTTATTTACCCTGCAAGGCTGCCAATGTCCTCTACTCTCTCTCTGATTCACTTCCTCTCCTGCAGGCTGCAACACCCTGATAGCTGGCAAGACACAGATTCAACTCTGAACAGATAAACAGATGAACTCTGATTAAACTGTGTTATTGTATGGTATCTAGAATTAGATTAAAGATATACAGATTTTCCAGAACAATGCTATAAATCAATGATACACCCTGATAGCTGGCAATACCCAGAGTCAACTCTGAATAGATAAACAGATGAACTCTGATTAAACTGTGTTATTGTATGGTATCGAGAATTAGATTAAAGATATACAGATTTTCCAGAACAATGCTATAAATCAGTGATACAGCCTGATAGCCTTTGCAGTGCCAACACACAGATTAAAATTCCCAGAACTCTGGTATAAATCAGTGATACAGCCTGATAGCCTTTGCAGTGCCAACACACAGATTCAAATTCACACAACTCTGGTATAAGTCGGTGATACAGCCTGATAGCCTTTGCAGTGCCAACACACATATTCAAATTCACACAACTCTGGTATAAGTCGGTGATACAGCCTGATAGCCAGGCAGCAGCTGGCAGTGCCAACACACAGATTCCAATCTCCAGAAATCAGATATAACTCAGTGATACAGCCTGATATGCAACAAACAATCTCCTCTCCTCTCTGATTCACTCCTGCAACAAACACACGCTGGGGCTGTGGGGAGGCCTTATATAGTATGCTGCAGGACTTAGCTCTGTGAGCCCATGATTGGGCAAAATTTGCCCAATCAGGACCCTGAGCCTGATTGGCATAGTCTTGTACCTGTCTTGCACCTAACCTGTGGTCAGGTGCAAGGCTGTACCCAATTACAAGCTTCAGGCCAGTGGAAAAGTGCATTGTGGTCCATCGTGGTGCATTGTGGGCAAAAACGCAGAAATGTTCGCTGTTCAACGAACGGCCGAACGGCCAATGTTCGAATCAAACTGATGTTCGAATCGAACCGCCAGCCCATCCCTATCATGCACAGGATTACCTGCACTACCGAATTTGTAGTCTATAAAATTACCTGTCCTTGTGGCCTAACTTATGTGGGTAAAACCACTAATGGACTACGCACAAGGATGGCGAACCATCGTTCGGCCATACGGGCTGTACTGGCGGGGCAGGACAACCCCCAACCAGTGGCCCGTCATTTTCGATTGATGCACCACCCCGTATCCTCCTTAACCCTTTCACTGCTGAGGACGTGTGGGGAACGTCCTCATTGACTCCGAAAGAAAGATAGGTGTGGAGATAAGGGTTCCTTTGAACCCCAATATCTCCCGACTGTTTTCAGATAGCAGGGTCATATTTGGTATCATTAGAAAGGCCAGAGCATAGCCTTTCCAATGATACCAAACATGACCATGTTTAAAGCAAAAAAATAACAACAATAATAATACAAAAAAGAAAAATGTGTTTTTTTAAGACGTGAAATGGCTCAACAGTGTTAAAGGTTATGGGGTTAAATCACATACCACTTATGTCGAGGGCTGGTGATCGTGCTACTGAATTGTTGAAGAGGGAGGCATTCTGGATTTTTTCCCTAGATGCTCTCGCAGCAAGAGGATTGAATGAAAAAAATTGTTATAGTTCATTCCTAGGATCCCGGTAACATTGTACTGGTTGGTCCTATTCGGAGATTTAGGGGTTAATTGAAAGTTTTTCCAACTGATTCTGTGGATAGGACAGTCCTCTGTTACATAGTTACATAGTTACATAGTTATATAGGCTGAAAAAAGACATGCGTCCATCGGGTTCAGCCTCTCCCACATAACCTACTGCTGTTGATCCAAAAGAAGGCAAAAATCCCAGTCTGAAATATGCAACATACTGGGAAAAAATTCCTTCTTGACCCCAGAATGGCAGTCAGATTTCTCCTTGGATCAAGAAGCTTTTACCCACATATTAAATATTATAACCCTTAATATTCTGTGTCTGCAGGAAGTCATCCAGTCATTTTTTAAAAGTCTGTACAGACTCTGACCCAACCACCTCAACAGGCAGAGAACTCCACAGCTTTATTGTTCTCACCGTAAAATAACCCTTCCTATGCTTTAAGCTCAATTTTCTTTCTTCCAGTCTAAATGGATGACCCCTTGTCCTATGTATAGTCCTGTTAATGAATAGGTTATCCACAATGGTTGATAATGGCCCCGTATATATTTATATAAGGTTATCAGATCCCCTCTAAGGCGCCTTTTCTCTAAACTAAACAGGTTTAAGCTTGTTAGTCTTTCCTCATAACTTAACCCTTCCATCCCCCTTATTAATTTAGTTGCCCGTCTCTGCACTTTTTCTAGCGATATAATATCTTTTTTTAAGACAGGTGCCCAAAATTGCACGGCATATTCAAGGTGCGGCCTGACCATTGATTTATACAGAGGCAAAATTATGTTTTCATCCCGTGAGTGAACTCCCCTTTTAATGCATGCCAGTACTTTGCTGGCCTTGGCGGCTGCTGGTTGACATTGCACATTGTTACTTAGTTTGAAGTCTATGATTATTCCCAAATCCTTCTCCTGCTTGGATTTCCCTAACTCCGTACCATTTAGGGTATATGCTTGTGTGTTCTTCACTCCAAAGTGCATAATTTTGCATTTATCTAGATTAAATTTCATCTGCCATTTAAGTGCCCAGTCCCCCAATCTATCTAAATCCCTCTATTACTAGACTTAGTAATGGATTGCTAATAACCTTTTGGCTTGTGTAAAATCAATCTTATCAGGGGATGATCTGTTATTTACACTGTCAGTGGGAAGCGTTACATTGTTATGAATCTTAACTGATCATGATGTAGCATGCTCGGGTAGGAGGTCCTACTTATGGAAACATTTGTTTCCTGGTGTTATACCATTATTTTTCTATGTATTGCTTAAGTTTGGCAGAATGGTTTTTAACAGGTATCATTAGAATTAAAGTGTTTGCATGCGTCGCTATGGCAACAGTTTGTCAGCTCTTGTGAGGCACTTCCTGTAGTCAGAGGGACGCCGTCGTTCTGAGTTAATTGAAGTGTGTATTTATGTTGGATGTTTGTTTGTGTATGTTATCTTGAGAAAAGTCCCAGATGGGACTGAAATGTCGATCTATGGAATAAATCTATTTGTATATGACAGTCTTCGTGTGCACCGAGATTTTTTTTCATATTTTATAATATATATACAGTAGGTCCAAAGACACACCCAACAAGGCAAAATAACCACTACTAAAAAAGCAATTTGTACCCTGTATATATATCTATTCACTTTACCTGTGCAACGTAGGAGGTGCATTTGGTGTCATGTCGTTGTGAAGGCCGCCAACACGGGGTCTTTCCAATGTTAACAAATAGCACGTAATGTGAAAGGAAAACCAAAATTGCAAAATGTCTTTCTTTTTTCTCTGCTCTAAACGAACTGCACTGCAGTGCCATTACATGTGAAAGCTTTTATATTAATTTTTTTATTTTTATATTCACAATACACATCATGCATGATGCCAAATAGAAAATTTTTATGTATTTTATTAATTTAATTTGAAATGGTATGAAATAGAAGAAAAGGTAGCCCTTTTTTTCATAGCACACACCTGTGTCCCCCTCTCTATATATGAAGAGGGGAGCTCTGCCACTGTATGTATATCGAGAGATAGAGTAGCTAGGGAATGATGCAGAATGCATTGCAGATGCACCGTCATCCGTTACCTTACCACACACAGACCGCAGAAATTATATATATTTTATTTTTTAGTTGTACCACCAAGTAACACAGATAATATCTTATTATATAATAGAGTAGTTTGGAGGAATTGCACAAGATATTTGCAGTTGCACATCCCAGAAGTTCAGTGAATTGCTGGGATGTGCAATTATTATTTTATTTATAATATAAACTTAGCTTCCCCATAGCAAATTTCAATTTTTGTCCTACACTAGGGATGAGCGTTCTGTTCGGATCTGTTCGGAGTTCGAATCGAACATCGGCTGTTCGAAAGTTCACGAACTTCGAACTTTTTTGGGACGTTCACCAAAAGTTCTAAAAAATATATTTTTTTTAAAAAGTATAAAAAATGCTTAAAAAATACTAAAAAATCTAGAAATAAAGTGACTCTTTACTGCAGGATATTATAAGCAACGGTTTATTAGATATTGAGTTAAAACAGGAATATTTTTAACATTGAAACCTATGGGATAAAACATTCTAACAATATGTTAAAAAAAAAACCATTATTGTTACTAAAACATCAGGCAGACATGGCCCTCTAATCAGGCACTGTAGAGGACAGCATGCCAGGGCCTCTAAAGGCCCAATTTTAAAGCACTTATTGTTACTTTCATCCAAAGCCTGCTTAAGTTTCACCATAATTTAGCCAAAAAAATAACTAAACTTGTTTTGCATGTCCTAAAATGTCTCCTCTTTTCATACAGGCTGCCGCCCCATGCAGTTGTTTATGAATAGATTAAAGGAAAACCATTTACCGTCATTTAGAAATGTAATTTTCTTGTTTTTAAATGTTTCTATACATCATACAAATCCGCCACTTCACGGACAGGTTATGGGGACCTCCTAGGTACGATATTTGAAGGATTTTTTTGTTTTTATTCTTAACCTTTATTTCATGGAAAACTCACTGTCCCTTTAAAAACTTTTTTTAACTTTTTGTCCTTGTTTCCTGTCCCCCAGGGCACTACCCGGACCCGCATACACATTTTATGGCAAATATCTAGCATATATGCCCTCCTGGAGGGCACTCTAAAAATCGAACGTTCGAGTCCCATTGACTTACATTGAGATCGGATCGTGTTCGCGTTCGAACTCGAACATTTGAAATTGTTCGAGTTCGAAGTCGAACCGAACACAGGGGCGTTCGGCTCATCCTTATCCTTCACCAACAATCACAATAACTTTTATTATAAATAATCAATACAATAATTAATATACAGGGTTATTCAAAGAGATCCAAATAGTGGCTGAAAGGTAACCAAACAGTGAAATTCAGTGTACGGTTACCTTTCCTGGCCATTTGGCTATTCAGCAAGCAGGCGGTTCGCCAAATCCTGGCGAATTGCCTGAACATACGGTGCCTGCTCGGTGCCTGTTCGAGGGCAGTGAAACCCCCATAGTGAAGCAATGCTTCGTCTAATTAGAGAACAAAAACCAGCAGTGAAAAGTTGCCGAATTTCCCTGCTGTTCGGTGGTTTCATGCACAGATATATTCAGGCGAATCCCATAGGCTTCAATGTAAAAAATATTCCCGTTTTAATACAATATCTAATAAACCGTTGATTATAATATTCTGCAGTATAAAGTCTTTTTATTTCCAGATTTTTTTTGGATCTTTAAGGCATTTTTCGGGATTTTTTGCGAAAAATGTTTTTCTGTTTTTTTTTTTAAATCGTTTTTTTCTTTTTTCTGTAACAGCCCTTTTTATTATCATTCATTGGATCTTATATGTAAATTCCAGACATTTTCGTTCTGTAGTTTCTTTGCAAACAACGTTTCACTTATCAAACATTCAAGCCTACTGTTTTTTTTTTTTCTACACTCATTCGTCTGCGTGTCGGGTTTTTCCGGTGGCTGCTCTGTGCTGTGATCGGCGGCTGCTCGGGTTTCTCCGGCGTGTTCGGCAGGGTTAATCCAGATGTTTTTGCCAGTTTCGGTGCGCGTTCGCAGGGTTTTGAGGTGAGTGTTCGTCGGGTTTGCGGCAGCTTTTCCCTGCACTATGACGGCCCTGTGGTGCTTGCTGAATACACCGCAGGGTTGCTGAAATGGGATCGCCAAATCTCACCAAATTGAAGAGAACGAAAAGTCACTGTAAGTGCGGTGACTTTTTGATTCTCTTTGAATAACTCTGATACTGTGACAGACTAACATTACAGTACACACAAACTTAACAGTCACACTCAAAGACCTCAGATACATAATATATTTAAGGCTGGGGTCAGACCAGCGCACTTTTAACGTGCTTTCTGGCACACATAATTACGGCCGCACTAGCAGCAGATGACGGGAAATGACGGCCAATATACGATGTACAGCCGTGCAACGCAAGTGGAATTTGAACGCATTTTTTTGAGAACGCTGAACCGCTAGTACTGACGTACTGAGTGCGCAGCTGCGGCATAGCGGCGTCTGTGCGTGATTAGGAGATGTCAGACACTGCTAATGTCCAGCCTACATAACGTCCAGACGCAAAAAGAGTTTTATTGACGATCTGTACAAAATCACGCCCGAAAATGCGCGTCGTCTGACCGTTTTTGCGCATTCCGTGAAAAAATACGTCAATGCGTTCGGACGCACTTTTTCACGTTCGCGGGGAAAAATGCTTTCGTCTGACCCTAACCTAAATGATAAAAATATTCACTTATACCTCAAAGTATATAAATACATTATATATATATATATATAAAATACACACGAGGGTCTTTGCACTCACGGTTCACTGCGGGTTCCACTCTCACCTGGTGCTTCAGCAAAGGCTAAAATTGATGTAAGGTGGCAAGGATGCAAGCACTCATAGGATTTTCAAATAATCTTCTTTAATATATCCAGGAGTCAACGTTTCGGCTCAACACAGAGCCTTCATCAGGTCAACATAACATAAAAACCAATACTGTGTCTATTTAAATAGACACCCTAATTGAACAATAATCACAAGCCCCCCCCCACAGAAGTTACCACTAACCAATGGCTGGTGGTATCCATAGAACGGCCATCGTTTACACATGGGGATCGACATCAGGCGCCATCTAATGACGTCAGCCCGATTAACCCTGCTATCCTAACAACATTGTTTAAGGGCATCGTCAAAGCGATATCAGCCCCCGCCACCCCATGTTCTCATAATTGATCGAATGAAAAAAAGGCCGGTCTCCGGGGGTGACAGAACCTTAATCCTTCTCCAAAGAGAGGCACAGTGGATCCATAGATTGGACACTGTTTTTCCTCGGGGATTAAATGAGAGAAACGCTTTTTCGGCCTTTCTGTAACCTTGTGTAAAACAACAAATAGATGCAATCGGAGGGGCAGATACCAGCGGAAGGCCCAACAAGATCTAAGTATTGCCTGGTGGCGTCGATTGACGTAAATATATCAGTAGTTACTTGTATATTTATTTTTGTTTTTAAAGAGGGTGGTGTGTTTTTGCTTTCCCTGCAGACGTTCCCGTTCGATTATGAGGTTGTGAGGGGCGGGACCAAGCAAGCAGTGTCTTGGTCCCACCATAGGTAAGATGTCGGGGTTGTCTTGACAACCAGACCGACGTAAACATACGGCGCGTAGCGCTGACTCACACTCGTGAATGTAATCATGATCGGAGGTCTCCGGAGACCGGCCTTTTTTTCATTCGATCGATTATGAGAACATGGGGTGGCGGTGGCTGATATCGCTTTGACGATGCCCTTAAACAATGCCCTGCAATGTTGTTAGGATAGCAGGGTTAATCGGGCTGACGTCATTAGATGGCGCCTGATGTCGATCCCCATGTGTAAACGATGGCCGTTCTATGGATACCACCAGCCATTGGTTAGTGGGTTACTTCTGTGGGGGGGGGGCTTGTGATTATTGTTCAATTAGGGTGTCTATTTAAATAGACACAGTATTGGTTTTATGTATGTTTGTCCTGATGAAGGCTCTGTGTTGAGCCGAAACGTTGACTCCTGGATATATTAAAGAAGATTATTTTGGAAAATCCTATGAGTGCTTGCATCCTTGCCACCATATATATATATATTATTAGTTACACATGCATATTGATAGAATAATATAAACCACTCAGCCCAAACCTCACTAATGAGTCTGACCCCCCCCAAAAAAAACCACCAGGAAGTGAGGACTGCAGAGCATCACTGTTGGTGCTGGGAGCAGTGGGAGGGATATGAAGTTGGATTTTTTTTATATCTCCCTCCTACACTCAGTGACACAGGGACGCAATGTGCTGCTGATGTACGTGGGAGATGGAAAAATAAAACACTGGACACACTGACTGAGCAAGCATGAGGAGCAAACCACCACGCACACACAGCACAGCACATATGTTAGCGCAAAGCACCTACAGGCGTATCATTCTCTCCAGCTTAAGAGTCTTGACAGTAGACACATAGACAATGAAAGAAAAGATCAATGCCAGGCTCTGGCACTCAAAAGTCAAAACATAGAAAAGTCATGAATAAAATACAAATATGGTATATTATGAAATATATTTGGAAAAAATGTGGCCAGCAGAAAATGAAAAGATATTATAGTACACTAGTACTACTTACTCTCTCACAGTCAGTCCAATACAAGAGATCTCCTCTCCAGTCACTGCAAAACTTGGTCTCTCTCCAGCTCCAGCAGTACAGGGCAGGCTCCTCAAGTGCTGTCTTTTGTCTTCTCAGAAAAAAATTAAAGGTACACCCAAGAGGAATGCACTATTTATGCACTGCAGTCACATGCAGTGACAGTGTGTCTGTGCCAGCCTTCAGCAGAAAAGGAAGCAGCTGATTGGACTATGCACGCAGTAATCCAACCCCCAAAGATGATTCTAGAACAGACAAATCACAAATAAACACACCCAAAATGAAAATAACCAAAAAGAAATGATCCAAAACGTACTCGAAACAATACAAAATTGCGAAATCAGCAACGGAACCGAAACGGACCGGAAATGATACGAAAATAAGCAATCAGAAATTAACAGAAACGTACCCGAATTCACGAAAAGAATGAAAATGACTTGCAATTTTACAATTTTAACCCTTTCGCTGCTGAGGCTTTCTGCTGAGCTCATTTTAAGGCTGGGGTCAGACGAGCGCAGTTTTAACGTGCGTTCTGGCGCACTTAATCACGGCCGCACTAGCAGCAAATGACGGGCAATGACGGCCAATATATGAAGTACGGTCGCACTAAAGTCCGGCCGCGCAACGCAAGTGGAAAATGAACGCATTTTTTCGAGAACGCAGAACCCCTAGTACGGACGTACAGAGTGCGCTGCGCCCGCTAGCGGTGTGTGTGTGTGATTTGGAGACGTCAGACCCTGCTCATGTCCGGCCAACATAACGTCCAGACGCAAAAAGTTTCCTGGTTTGGATTCGTAAAACATACGCACGAAAATGCGCATCGTATGACCGTTTTCGTACATTCCGTGAAAAATACATCAATGCGTTCGGACGCACTTTTTTACGTTCGCGGGGAAAAATGCTTTCGTCTGACCCTAGCCTTACTGGTTTCGCTCATCATGTTTAAACGTGTTTTGAAGGCTTATTTTAGTATATGACCCAGACATATTATATATCGTTCTTTCCATCAGACTCGGCAGATTCATAATATGTCATTATTATATGTATACGTTATGACCTGTCTGTATATTATAACAAAAAATGCAATAAAATATGAATTTTCAATAATTTACAACGTGTAAAGTGGTTTTTTTTCACATTTTAACATGCAAGCAATTGCGGTTATATTTTGTATGGGGTGCGCTTGTTAAAAACATTAGAGATGGGGTCTCGTTACATTTTTTTGGGGGGAAAATTACGTGATTTTTAACAAACGCACCGCATACAAAAATCGTTAGTGCAGCATCATTGTTCACATTATAATTGAAATGGGAACAATATTGCTGCATTAACAAACCAAAAAAAGGAAAAAAAACTTGTTTTTTTTTTTTATAATTTTGTTTTTAAATATTTTTTTATTTTTATTTTTAATTTTTATTTTTTTTAAAAATCTTTTTTCACAGTCGTGTTTGGTATTGTTGGAACGGCCATGCTCTGGCCGATCCAACAGTACCAAACTTTAACCCCTAGTTAACCCCTAACTGCCATTGGTGGCAGTTAGGGGTTAACTCCAGGACTGGCATCATCGTGCTATGCACGATGACGCCAGTCCTCAGGGGGAGTTCCCGGAAGGCTTGGCCGACATCCAAGATGTCGGCCAGCTCCGGGAAAGGATCACGAACTGGCGCTTTTCAGCGCCGATTCGTGATCCGGCCCCCATGGGGTTAATGCCAGGTACCATTTGGAAGGGCAGGCTGTGCCCTTCCAAACAGTGCCTGGGTTAACCCCATGCACACCACTGATCGGGAGGGAGAGAGGTCTGAAGGACCTCCCCCCCTCCCTTTCAGGCGCCTCCTCCGCACATGTGGGGGGGGCGCCTGAATTAGGTGTCATCGCGCCCCCGCGATGACACCTAATTACTCCGGCGGCGGTTCCGGGTGCTGGGCTGACATCGAGGATGTCAGCCCGCACCGGGGGGGCCAGCGATCGGCCGGAACCCGGCCGAACGCTGGCCCCAAAGAGAGGACGCGCTCAGCGCGTCCTCCGCAGCGAAAGGGTTAATGTCTATACAAAATAACGAAATTGTTTCGTTTTCGTATCGAAATCTATTTCGTATAGTGTGTATTTCGTTGCCGTTCCCGTTCGTTGCTTCAGACGCAACCGAAGCAACAAATCGGATCATTTCATGCAAAAATCTATTTGGGGCGGAACAAAACACACATTCCTATTATAAATATCTAGGGCTCGGTATCAATGAATTATCCGTAGCACAAGCAGGATTTGAATTGTCACATTTTTGTTGTGAATTTATTTTATCATGTATGTTATATGTTTATGACACAATATTGTAGTCATGTTTAGTGTGTCCTTAATGTTTTTAATATGTTGATACATTAAAAGTTAAATTTTAAACAACTGGCAGACACTTTGTTTCCTTTTGGGGAATCCAGCAGCATAATTGTGATCCAAATTTTGTTAATTTAATTTTAAAGAAATTAGTGCACTCTCTCCTTTCAAACTATGGAAGCTATTAACATGCTTATTATTTGCCAATATTTGCTCCCATTGTTTACTTTGATACATTTAAAACCCAAAAAAGACATTTGGGTCAGGATTCAAGGTCCTTTGTTCATGCACATTAAAAGTCAGTAGAGTATTCTAAAATTCCATCATGGAATTTTAAAACCTACAATCGAAGCAGCTGAACTGACAAATATAGGACCAACCACTCCTCTTAGGTTGTAAGCTCATTCAAGTAGGATCCCCTTTCCAACTGTTCTCAGGCTGTGTAACCTATTTCTCTAATCATACATATGTTCTTCCCGCCCATTGTATGGCACTGAGTAATATGTTCGTATTAAAGGGGTAATTCAAAGAGAGTCGAACTTGCCACTGAAGTGCACCAAATGGTGAATTTCCCCGTATAGTGCAATTTCGTGGTAATTCAGCTGTTCAAGAAGTTGGCGATTTGCCAAATATTGCTGAATTGACAGTGAAATATGGTGCAATTCGGCGGCAGTAAAATTCCCCATAAAGAAGTAATGGTATTCAGAGAATGCCGAACAGCAGAGAAAAGTTGGCAAAATGCCTAGATATTTGGTGATTTCGTTTGACAGGTTTAAAATAGTCGAATCCCATAGGCTTCAATGTAAAAAATAATCTCAGTTTTTAACCAATTTTTATTCAACCGTTTATTCTTTTCATTTGCAGCAAAATGTCTTTTTATTTGTTTTTTAGAAAAAAATTATTCCAATTTTATTTTAAATGTTTTTTTTTATTCTGTAACAGACCTTTTTATTGTTATTCATAGGAGCTTATATATTATTTACATGCATCTTCATGCATTATTTTTATTTAAAATGCCTTTTAAAAGTTGCAGGGATTTTTTGTTTTTCTTACCCCTGCTCGGTGGCTTTTTCCGGCGGCTTTCAGCGGGGTGTCGTCTGCGTTCTGCGGCTCCTGAACTGTGTCTGGCAGGTTTGTAGCAGCGGTTTATCTGAGGAATTTGGTTATTTTGCGGCTGTGTTCGGTGGTTCATCGGATCGATTCGGTGGGTTTATCAGTGGTGTTCAGCAGTTTGATTTGGCGCACTTCGGGGACCCTGTGGTGAATGCTGAATTATTTTTTTTTGTGAAAGGAGTTTTACCAGGAAGGATACATTGAGATTTCTCTCATTTTCAAGTATGTTCTGGGTGGTGAGTATGTACCGTTAGGTGTCTTGCCAAGGACACTTACTGGAGAGGTTGCTCGCTGGGATTGAACCCATGACTCCACAGGCTCTTTCCACGCAGAGCAGTGATGTTACCTCTACTCCACCCAGCTGGCATGAATTCACCACAAGGTGGGTGAATTGAGGTCGCCGAAGTGCGCTGAATGAGAGAGCGGTGAAATTTCGGGGCTGTTTGAAAATCCTTCAAATAAATAATTATATTTATAAGCATGCTTAATAAGCACTGACCACATTAAATTGGATTGTTACACAAACTTGTATAGCATTGGTACAATGCACACAGACATACTTATAATGAATATTTGGAACAAATAATTTCCGTTACTAATAACCAAGAGGTGATAAGGTGAACAGGATAGTTTAGATATCTGTTTGATTTTAGCAACAGCTGTTACTCTATATATGGAAGTAACATGATTAATCAGGTTCATTCATATAGCTCATTGTACTTTGGAACAATGTTCTCAATTTCTTGGCAAATTCTGCAGAATAATCAAGAACAGTTGAAGAAACAGCCACGTCATTTATATATTTCAGATGTTTTTCTCGGGTTATGGAATTAATGTGTACACATACATAAAAATATTAGTTGTTATCTGATATCTTGTAATGAGTGAGACAAGAATATGATACTAGTACAGCTACATGAATTAGAGAGCTGGTTTCCATAGGCGTCTGCTTAAATGTTTTCGAAAGGAGATCATTTTAATCCATTACTTTAGTATACAATTATGCAAAACCAGTTATTTAACCCCTTAGTAGCTGGGATTTTAATTTGTGTGCTTTAATGACGAAGGCAATTCTGGCAGTTTTGCAGTCTGTTGGTTTCATTATAATTATCTGTTCTTTTGTTAAATTGAATAACCCTGTCCCGAATTTAAGAATATCCAATATGTCTAGAATGAGATACCGCAGCCTTCATAGCAAATCTGGGTTAAAATAATACAATGATGGCATTACTACTTTAATGTTAAAGGTTTGTAAAATTTGTTGGGTTTTGAGTGACTATGCGTTTAATAGTTATATAAAAATATAGGTGCAGGGAGTGCAACCTAATATAACACAATTAAAAACCACTTCATGGTGCAGCAAATCACTTAACCACACATATTACGCCCCAGAGAATCACACTCACAGGATTAAAGGTATAAACAGGCACATCATTTATAGTGTTACCACTCCAACCGATTGTTCTCCTCGATCAGGTTCACCTGCCTGCGAGACGAGATCCTGCAGGTTATGTGACCGGCAGTGGCTGCCGCGAGCATCCTGAGGCTTAGTGCTGTGTTACGGTGCAGGCGCAGGTTTTTATCCTTAGCATTCCGTTTTAACGTGATGATTGTAATATAGCCCATAGTGTGGAAATAAGTAAACCTCTGTTTTTAAACTTTCAGGATTCTTTTCTTTCACAAATTGTACCAAAGAATTTAAGGAAAGTTGATGCGGTCTCTATATTCAAACAAGGTTCAAAATGTCTGCCTGGAAATTTTAGAACTGTGAACTTAACATCTGTGGATAGAACACAGGCTAAAAGATAGAGTAGAGTGGTCATAAATGGTAAATGTTCAAGATGGACACCAGTGGTAAGTGGTGAACCTTAGGAGTCTCTAATAGGACCAATTCTATTCAATCTGTTTAGAAATTAAATTGAAATAGGCATGAAAAGTCATGTCAGTGTTTACAGATGATACAAAACATGGAAAGGTGATAAAACGGGAGCAGGATATTACTTCCCTGCAGAGGGATTTAGATAGATTAGGGGACTGGGCATTTAAATGACAGATGAAATTTAATGTAGGCAAATGCAAGGTTATGCACTTTGGAGTAAAGAACACACAAACAACTTTCACCCTAAATGGATAGGGTTAATTAGGGAAACCAAAGCAGGAGACGGATTTGGGAATAATCATAGACTCCAAACTAAGAAACAATGACAAATGTCAAACAGCAGTCGCCAAGGCAAGCAAGGTATTGGCATGCCTTACAAAAGGGAATTCTTTCTTTGGATGAAAACATAATTTTGCTTCTTTATTAATAGATGGTGAGATCGCACCTTGAGCATGCCGTGTAATTTTGGGCACCGTTTTTGAAAAAAATATATTGTGGCACTAGAAAAAGTGCAGAGGCGGGCAATGAAATAAATAAATTGAATGGGAGATTTAAGTTACTAGGAAAGGCTAACAATTTAAACCTGTTTAATCTAGAGAAACGGTGCCTTAGAGGGGATCTGATAACTTTATATAAATAAAGGACTATTTACAGGACACATGGTCACACCTATTGAGACGAAAGGGAATTCGGCCTAAAGCATAGGAAAGGTTTTTATACAGTGAGAACAATAAAGCTGTGGAATTCTCTGCCCATTGAGGTGGTTGGATCAGAGTCTGTACAGACTTTTAAAAACGACTGAGTAACATCCTGGAAACACAAAATATTAAGGGTTATAATACTTAATATGTGATAATGGCTGTTTGATCCAAGAGAAATCTGACTGCCATCTGGGGTCAAGAAGGAATATTTTCCCAGTATGTTGCATATTTAGTGAGCCCTTCAGCCTGAGTTTTTTGCCTTCTTTGCATCAACAGCAGTAGGTGATGTGTGAAAGGTTGAACTCGATGGATGCATGTTTTTTCAGCCTATGTAACTATGTAGTATTATAAAACATTTTCACTGCAATGTACTGTTAAATTGATTTTTTTAATGCATATCAATTGTTAAATATTTTGTATAACCACAACAAGCAAATTACGTTTGCGTTTATTGAACAGCATAGTTAAAAAAATCAAGAAATGTCTTAGCTTATACTGGATAAATAATTTGGTCATGCATTATTAATATTATTATTTTAATACATGTTAAACAAAGAAATATGTATTTGTCTTTTTTGTCTTCCTAATAATGTCCTTTTCTTTGTTATCGACCAGTTACTTGGTGACTATGACAAAGTGAAGGCTATATCTGAAGGATCGAACTGCAAATGCAAATGTGTAGTGAAGCCTTTGAATAGAGACGCATGTGAAAGAACCAGAAATGGACAATCGCAACTTGATGACTTTTATACCGTTGAAACAATCACATCAGGACCAGATTGCAAATGTGCCTGCATTGCACCACCATCTGCCCTGAACCCCTGCGAGGGAGACTTCCGTCTCAAAAAACTTCGTGAAACAGAGAAAAATGGCTTTAAGGTAAGCTTTCCGCTGCAGATCTGTAAGTGACATCTCAAACATTAAGAAGTCCAAAATGCACAATGTTGGATAATTCTTTAAAGAACTCTTTCAAAATTAAACATCCCTATTGGATAGCTTTGATGTTATAAGTCTTATATTTTATCATTATATGTGTTATATATGTCTTCATATTTCTTATATAAAATGGTGTAATATCACATAGAGTCAATACAAACTATCAGGGTTATTCAAAGAGATCCGAATTGCTTGAGAAAGGTAACCGAATGCTGAAAATCAGCGTACGGTTACCTTGCTTGGCCATGCGGCTATCCAGAGAGCAGGCAATTCGCCAAATCCTGGCGAATTGCCTGCACATACGGTGCCTGTTCGGTGCCTGTTCGAGGGCAGTGAAAACCCCATGAAAAAGCACTGCTTCGGCTATTCAGAGAACACAAACCAGCAGTGAAAGGTTCCCCTAATGCCCTGTAATTCGGTGGTTTAATTCGGCAAATTTATTCAGGAGAATCCCATAGGCTTCAATGTTAAAAATATTCCCGTTTTAATTCAATATCTAATAAACCGTTCATTATAAAATTCTGCAGTAAAGAGTCTCTTTATTTATAGATTTTTTAGGATATTTTAAGCATTTTTTTGAAAAATTATTATTATTTTTTTAACCCCTTAGTGACCGCGGACGTACCATGTACGTCATGACCGCGGGTCTCTTTTAGACCCGCTGACGTACATGGTACGTCCTGCGGTCTTTTGAGCGCTGGAAGCGATCGGATCGCTTCCAGCAGCTCGAACGCCATTGCAGGCTGCCTGGGAGTCCAGGCATCCATGCAATGGTGGTTAGAAGTGCCGGGGCACCTTGTGATCGCTCCCCGGGAGCGATCAACATCCGGTTTCACCGGAGAGGTGCCCGGCACTTCTAGAGAGCGCTGGAAGCGATCGGATCGCTTTCAGCAGCTCCAGGGCCATTGCACGCTGCCTGGGAGTCCAGGCATCCGTGCAATGGCAGACAGGAGTGCCGGGGCCCCTTGTGATCGCTCCCCGGGAGCGATCAACATCCGGTTTCGCCGGACAGTTGCCCCGCACTTCTACAGAGCGCTGGAAGTGATCGGTATCGCTTCCAGCTGCTCTGAGTATATTGCAGGGATGCCTCGACATCGAGGCATCCGTGCAATAGGGTTACCTGCCGCCGGTCTGTCTGTGATCGCTCCCCCCGAGCGATCACTTCCGGTAGCGGCAGGAAGTACGGAGTGCCACGAGGTATCGTGGCACTCAGTACAAAAAAGATCACATAAGTGATCAGGTGCTCTGCTGGGTGCCTCGAGGGATCAAGGCACCCAGCAGACTAAAAAAAGTGTAAAAAAAGTGTAAAAAAAATAAATAAATAAAAATAAAAATGAATAAAATAAAATAACAGTGACAGCCAAGATGGCGCTGCCCTTCTAAGGGCAGGGTCATCTTGGGGCTGTGTGGGATGTTCCTAGCCTGCCTCATCAGAGAGGCAGGCTAGCAACATCCAATCAGAAGTAAGAAAAAATCTAAATAAAATTTCTAATTTGTCAGGTCAGGTCAATATTTTGTAAATATTGGCTCTGACCTCTGTGATTCTCCCTCCCTCTCCTCACTTGTGTTTTGGTGAGCGAGAGAGAGAGATCAGATTTGACAGGTTAGAGATTTTAGGTAGATTTAGTGAGATTAGAAAAATTGAGGCAGATTTAGAGAGATTTTAGGGAGATTTAGAAGAATTGAGGCAGGTTTAGAGGGATTTAGAGAGATTTAGGTGTTTATTTGTATTTTCTTGTGAAACCCAACGGTTCTTCTAAGAACCAACAATCCGCTTATATATATAATAATTATAACATTTTATAATCTATTATATATAATGTCTGAGAGGGTGTACAGCGCCGAGGAGGCATATGCCATCCTGGCGTCACAGTCTGAGGCATCTGCGTCAGACTCAGACCCTGATTTTGACCCCGCTAACTGCTCAGAGACGTCGCTAGATACATTATCTACGCCGGCTGATGTATCTAGTGATGTTTCTGATGCAGATCCTGGGCCACCACCTGCCAGCAGGAGACGCACAGCTCCAGCTGAGGAGTGGGTAGTGCCTCATCGCCAGAGGCCAGATATCCCTCCTTTCACGGCAAATCCTGGCATCAATATTGATGTTGCAGGATTTACCGCCACACAGTTTTTGCAGATGTTTATGGGGGATGATTTGTTGGGCCACATCGTGGCCCAATCAAATCTGTATGCCCATCAGCATTGTGCTGCGAAGCCAGACTCCTACTTGGCAAGGCAGCAATGGACCCCGCTAGATGTGCCAGAATTTCTGAAATTCTGGGCACTTACTATGCTGATGGGCATCATAAAGAAGCCCTCAATTCGCTCCTACTGGAGCAGTAGCCCCATCTGCTCTACCCCCATTTACCCCCAATCAATGTCACGTAGAAGGTATGAAAACATTTTGCGTTTCATGCACTTCAGTGACAACAGCCTGTGCCCTCCTAGAGAGCATCCCCATTTTGACAGGCTGTATAAAATCCGCCCCCTGATTACCCACTTCGCCGCCAGGTTTGCAGAGGCTTATACACCTGGAAGGAATATCTGCGTGGATGAATCCCTAATGAAATACAAGGGAAGGCTGGGATTCAAGCAGTATATTCCTTCCAAACGCCCCAGGTATGGAGTGAAGGTGTATAAGCTATGTGACAGCGAGAGTGGGTATACTCAGGCCTTCCGGGTGTATGAGGGAAAGGATAGTAGCCTTGACTCTCCAGGTTGCCCAGAACACATGGGAACCAGTGGCAAGATTGTGTGGGACCTACTTTTTCCCCTGATGAACAAAGGGTACCACTTGTATGTTGATCATTTTTATACGAGTGTCCCTTTGTTCAAGCTGCTGTATTGTTTTGATACAGCAGCATGCGGTACTGTTCGCAAGAACCGCGTAGGTTTCCCAGCACAGTTTGTCCGCACCCGGCTAAAAAGGGGGGAGCCCTCAGCTCTGCGCCAAGAGGAGCTGTTGGCGGTCAAGTACAGAGACAAGAAGGATGTATACCTTCTATCCACCATCCACACTGAGAGGTCTGTGGAGGTCTCTGAACGTGGCAGAGCTGAGCGCATCAGGAAGCCAGTGTGCATCAAAGACTATAACCGGCATATGGGTGGGGTTGATCTGGCAGATCAGCTGCTCCAGCCCTACCAGATTATGCGGAAGTCAAGGGCCTGGTACAAAAAGGTTGCAATTTACCTGATGCAAATTGCAAACCACAATGCCTTTTTGCAAACCCCGGAGTGACGCTGTCCTTTTTACAGTTTCAGCTCCAGGTCATTTCGGGGTTTTTGTACCAGGATGCACATGCTCCCCGGGCGGTGATGGGGGACAGAGTTGGGGCTACACATTTTATTTATAAAATCCCCCCTACTGAGGGCAAACAGATACCCCAAAAAAGATGCAGGGTGTGTTTCAAGAGGGGGCAGAGGAGAGACACAATCTTTTACTGCCCAGAATGCCTTGAACAACCCGGTCTGTGTCTTGGGGACTGTTTCAAGATATATCACACTGTGCGTGATCTGTGATTTTTTTTTCCTTTCTATTTTTTCTTACACTCTAGTTAGTTAGTTCAGTTTAGTTTATTTTTCTTTTACTGCACCAGACTTTTACATTTTATTCCTACATTTTTATGTTCTACAATTGGTGCTGTATTTTGCCAAAATCTTGGCACACCTATGCATGGGGGGCATGGGTGTACTCAGGAGACCTTGCAGAAAACAACCTGGAGAGTTTTCATGCAGTAACAAACAACAGTGTCTCCTAAATCACAGTCCAAATCTAATGTGGGCGTAAAAATCTGAAAATTGAAAAATTACCGCCACACCTTCTCAAATGTTTTGGGCTAAAACCGTTGCATCCATGGCATCAAAGCACTCCATATGCAATACCTTGGGGTGTCAACATAACAAATATAAACAATTTTCTGGCAATAATTCAAACTGGGGTATGCGGTAGACCCAAAACCAAAGATAGGCCTAGCTGAAGAAATAATCTCAATTTCAACTCCAATGACAAAGTCATAAAAATTGTATTTGAACCTTCCCAAAATCCTGGCAAACCTATGCATGGGGGGCATGGGTGTACTCAGGAGACCTTGCAGAAAACAACCTGTAGAGTTTTCATGCAGTAACAAACAACAGTGTCTCCTAAATCACAGTCCAAATCTAATGTGGGCGTAAAAATCTGAAAATTGAAAAATTACCGCCACACACCTTCTCAAATGTTTTGGGCTAAAACCGTTGCATCCATGGCATCAAAGCACTCCATATGCAATACCTTGGAGTGTCAACATAACAAATATAAACAATTTTCGGGCAAGAATTCAAACTGGGGTATGCGGTAGACCCAAAACCAAAGATAGGCCTAGCTGAAGAAATAATCTCAATTTCAACTCCAATGAAAAAGTCATAAAAATTGTATTTGAACCTTCCCAAAATCCTGGCAAACCTATGCATGGGGGGCATGGGTGTACTCAGGAGACCTTGCAGAAAACAACCTGGAGCGTTTTCATGAAGTAACAAACAACAGTGTCTCCTAAATCACAGTCCAAATCTAATGTGGGCGTAAAAATCTGAAATTTTAAAATTACCGCCACACACCTTCTCAAATGTTTTGGGCTAAAACCGTTGCATCCATGGCATCAAAGCACTCCATATGCAATACCTTGGGGTGTCAACATAACAAATATAAACAATTTTCTGGCAGTAATTCAAACTGGGGTATGCGGTAGACCCAAAACCAAAGATAGGCCTAGCTGAAGAAATAATCTCAATTTCAACTCCAATGACAAAGTCATAAAAATTGTATTTGAACCTTCCCAAAATCCTGGCAAACCTATGCATGGGGGGCATGGGTGTACTCAGGAGACCTTGCAGAAAACAACCTGGAGAGTTTTCATGCAGTAACAAACAACAGTGTCTCCTAAATCACAGTCCAAATCTAATGTGGGCGTAAAAATCTGAAAATTGAAAAATTACCGCCACACACCTTCTCATATGTTTTGGGCTAAAACCGTTGCATCCATGGCATCAAAGCACTCCATATGCAATACCTTGGGGTGTCAACATAACAAATATAAACAATTTTCTGGCAATAATTCAAACTGGGGTATGCGGTAGACCCAAAACCAAAGATAGGCCTAGCTGAAGAAATAATCTCAATTTCAACTCCAATGACAAAGTCATAAAAATTGTATTTGAACCTTCCCAAAATCCTGGCAAACCTATGCATGTGGGGCATGGGTGTACTCAGGAGACCTTGCAGAAAACAACCTGTAGAGTTTTCATGCAGTAACAAACAACAGTGTCTCCTAAATCACAGTCCAAAACTGATGTGGGTGTGAAAATGAAAAATGACCACCAAACAGTATCCAATTTGTTTGGAGCAAACGGTTGCATCCATGGCATAAAAACACTCCATTTACAATACTTTGGGGTGTTAGCTTACCAAATATATGCACGTTCATAAAATTGGGGTATGTAAAAAGGCCCCTAAAAAGAAGATAAACAAAGAAGATACTGTATGTCAAATTAGAAAATTGGCAAGCACATGTCAAAAGATTGGCGTAGCACCCCAAAAACAACAGAACAAATCTATATATGGGTGGTATCACTTTACTTAGAAGATGTTGCTGAACATATTTTGGGGTGTTTTTTGGCAGTAACCCATAACTGGATTTGACAATTCATGCCTAAAGTACAATGTGTGTGAAAAAATAACACAAAAAGTGACTACCTGAAAGTTTGACATAGAGCTAATGCATGGAAAGTGTTAAAATACAATTCTTTGAAGCACCCTAGGGTGTGCCCTTTCTAAAAATATATGGTTTGATGGGGGTAAATTACTTTGGCCGGCTTCAAAAATGTCCCAAATAGGACATGGGTGCATGATGACGAAATGTGAAAATTCCAAGTTGGAAAACTGAAAAAATGCACACACCCCAAATAAGGCCTATTAGCCCCCAAATGACCCGACATACCTATACATGGGTGGTATCAATTTACTCAGAAGATGTTGCTGAACATATTTTGTGGTGTTTTTTGGCAGTAACCCATAACTGGATTTGACAATTCATGCCAAAAGTACAATGTGTGTGAAAAAATAACACAAAAAGTGACTACCTGAAAGTTTGACATAGAGCTAGTGCATGGAAAGTGTTAAAATACAACTCTTTGAAGTACCCTAGGGTGTGCCCTTTCTAAAAATATATGGTTTGATTGGGGTAAATTACTTTGGCCGGCTTCAAAAATGTCCCAAATAGGACATGGGTGCATGATGACGAAATGTGAAAATTCCAAGTTGGAAAACTGAAATGCGCACCCCCAAATAAGGCCTATTATCCCCCAAATGACCCGACATACCTATACATGGGTGGTATCAATTTACTCAGAAGATGTTGCTGAACATATTTTGGGGTGTTTTTTGGCAGTAAACCTTAAAGTTCACAGTACATGTATTCTTAAATTGCGTTCAAAAAACAAAAATCACCAAAACTTTTTTTTTTCTCAAACTTTGACATAGATTTGTGGTAAAATGGTTTGCATGGAAAGAGTCAAAATACCCCAAGTTTAATACCTTGATTTGTGTACTTTAAAAAAATATGTATATGTGGAGGGTTATTCAGGAATTAGTGACAGATATCAGTGTTACAATGTCACTATCACTAGTTTTGAAAATAAACTCTTTGGAAATGGCAAAGTGCTACTTGCACTTATTGTTGCATAAAATAAGGAAAAAAGCGAGGAATATGTAAACATTGGGTATTGCTAAACTCAGAACTAAAATTAGAAACTACTAAGGAATTAAAAAATTTTGACAGTTGTTGATACATAAGAAATTTTGGGGGTCAAAGTTCAAAAAAGTGGTGTTTTTTCAATTTTTTTGTAATATTTCACAATATTTTTTATAGTAAATTATATGAAATGATGAAAAAAATGGTATCTTTATAAAGTCCATTTAATGACGAGAAAAACAGTGTAAAATATGTGTGGGTTACATAAACGAGTAAGAGGAAAATTTGACGTAAACACTAACAGCGCAGAAACGTAAAAACAGCAGCGGTCACTAAAGGACGGATTTGTGTAAAACCGCCCGGTCACTAAGGGGTTAAAAGTCCGATTTTTTTTTAAGTTTACTTCTTTTTTCTGTAACAGTCCTCTTTATTATCATTCCCTGGACATCATATGTAAATTTCAGACATTTTTGCTCTGTAGTTTCTTTGCAAACAGTGTTTCACTTTTCAATCATTCATACAAACTGTTTTCCTAATTTACTCACAGCCTCTTCTGCTGTGTCAAAGGCTGCGATCGGCTCTTGTTCGGGTTTTTCTGTGGTTTTCGGCAGGTTACTCCAGGTGTTTTTGAGGGTTTTCGGCGTACATTCGCTGGGTTTTGCGGTTAGTTTTCGTCAGGTTTGCGGCAGCTTTTCCCTGCAATTCGGGGGCCCTGTGGTGCTTGCTGAATACACTGCAGGGTCACCGAAATGGGATCGGCAAAACAAACCAAATTGAAGAGAACGAAAAGTCACCGAACGTGCGGTGACTTTTCGAATCTCTTTGAATAACCCTGTATATCAGGGTTATTGAAAGAGCGTGAAAAGCAGGAGAATGACTGGAGAATGAAAAATTCTAGGTCAAAATAGCCAAAATTTTCCCTTTCAACTCACTTTCCAAATCGGCTATTTTGACCTAGAATTTTTCATTCTCCAGTCATTCTCCTGCTTTTCACGCTCTCTGAATAACCCTGTATGTCTCTATGACCTACGCCTAAGACCCATCTTCATATATTCTTTCTCTTTCGGCAAACAAAATGAAAATCGAGAAGCCCAAGAGCTATAAAAAAAAAATCAAAACCATTATCATAGGTTCCTTGACTTAATGTTCAAAAAGTAGTGTGTCATTTCCAATTTTTAGAGCCCTTGTCAGTGGCTGTTCTTATTCTTATTAACAAACTCTGACTTAACAAAACATTGATCTATCTGTCTATTTATTCAAATGTCAACTGAATGCAGACAGGAACAACAAAAAAGAGTAGTAAAAAATACCCTGCAAAATTATTAGTTTATTTGTATTGCACCAACATATTCCGCACAATGCCTAGAACTCCATTACCTCTAAACACTTACGACCTGTGGTCTATTGACCTAAATCTTCGGGAAACTGGCAACCCATCTTTTCCCTGAAATGGTGCTGCTTGGACATATATAAGGTCAGTACATGAAAACAGCCGTCACACATTATTTAAACTGCTAGACAGTGGATTTCAGTCTTTTCCATGTATTGCCCATCAACTGGCATGACCAGAGCAAGTCCTGCAAAGTTAAATGAACAGAGCATCTAGCCCAGCGATGGTAAACCTTGGCTCCCCAGATGTTTTGGAACTACATGTCCCATGATGTTTAGTCCCACTTAAAACTGGCTGAGCATCACAGGACATGAATCATCTGGGGTGCCAAGGTTTGCCATTACTGGTCTAGTCAATTTAGAAGACCAAAAAACCCCCCACAGGACCCTATTTCAGTCGAGACAAAATAGGGGGCCTCTAAAAGAGTAAATTTGACATGAGACTTTAACCCTGAGCGGCTCCATATTACCATTTACTTTATGAGAGTGCCAGTATGTGAGCAGCTCAATTCAAAATAGAAGGGAGTTACTAATGGATAGTGACAGGCGTGATGTGCATTGGTGAATTGACAGTGAAATACGATGCAGTTCGCCGCAGATCGCCAATCTTCGGCAGCAGTGAAATTGTCCTATACAGAAGTAATGGTTAATCTATTCACTGCACCAAAGTGTCAGTGAAAAGCTCTGATTTTCGGTGATTCATTTTTTTTTTTTTAAATGTAGTTTTTATTAAGAGATAATTGTCATACATAAATCAAGCAAAATATAGGTATAACATTTTAGAGAATAGGGGATAGAGGAGGGGGAAGGAGAGAGGAGGGGTCGCCCAAACCCAGAGAAGAGAGGTGAGAAAGAGGGAGAGATAGAGAAAAGAGAAGGTAGAGATTATACAGTGAGAGAGATAATTGCAACAGTGTCCATATTAACATCATCGGTCTATAAGGCTAGAAGAGCCAACCAAAACCCCAAAACTGTATAAGAAAAGGGAGATCCGTTTCAAACTGAGCCCATCTGTTCTATCCAAGGTGTCCATGTTTTATAATAGGCTGAGAGTGTGTGGTTTGTAGTGGCTGTGAGTTCATCCATCAGTTGGGCATCCCTGATTTTAGAGTAAATTTTGGAGAATGAAGGGATCGACGGGCAGTTCCAATGTTCCGCGAGAACGTGGCGGGCTGCAAGGGTTATCTTGGCCAATAATTTGTTTTCATGTCGCGACAAATCCGGTAAGGGCCTGGACAACAAGTAAGCCCATGGATCCATTGGAGTTTCTCTCGATAATATTGCCTGTAGTACAGTGTGTGTTTGGTCCAAAAATCATTGGACCTCAGAACAAAACCACCACATATGGGCGTAAGTACCCCGGTGTCCACATCCTCTCCAGCAAAGATCAGGGGTCTGTGGAGACATGTGCGAAACTTGGACAGGAGTGGTGTACCATCGGAAAATAGTTTTGATTAATTGTTCCTGATGAACCGTGCATACCGAGACATTTCTCATAGTGTCCCAGATATCGCCCCATTCTTCGGCCTCCAGTGTCTCCCCCAAGTCTCTTTCCCAAGCTTGAATGTAGTGGAGTTCTCGCCAGTCGAGAAGGACTGTAAGCTGGTGATAAATCGTAGAGATTAACCCCCTAGGGTAAGAGCCTCGAAGGCACAGTCGTTCAAAGGAAGATGGTGTGGTTAGTGCTGCAGTTTTGATGTGAGGGCGAGTTGCGTATGCTCGTATCTGGAGTAAAGGTAAGGGATGTAATACTCCAGAGTGAGGTAGGTCCGTAAGTTGTAATAGTTGTCCTTTGGGATATAGATGGCAGATTCTCGAGATGTTGGAGCCCATCCAGCCCTCCGAGGAAGAGGAGATGAGTCCTGGCAGGAAAGCACGATTCCGCATGATTGGTGTTAGCGGAGACGGGAAAGATGTAAGATCGCATTTAGTCGCCAATTTGTCCCATAGTCGGAGAGAATTAATGATGACCGGACATGTGGTTTTCAAGAAAGGGCGGTGAGCTCTAGGGAGCCATATCCACATCTGGGGACGATCCGGGTACATGAGACCCTTTTCCAGGTCTACCCATCGACAGGAGGTCTGAGGGGTGTGCCAGGCCACAACCTGGGCAAGTTGTGCAGCGTAATAATAAGGCAGCAGGCATGGCAGTCCCAGGCCCCCCGCCTCCTTTGGCCTGTACAGGGTAGCTCGAGCAGTTCGATGGCGTTTTCCTTGCCAAATAAAGGAGTCAATAGCCCTCTGTATGTCCCGTATATCATCAGAGTCCAGTGCAATAGGTAATGCTTGGAAAAAATATAATAAACTTGGCAAGATATTCATTTTGACGCTATAAATGCGGCCTACCCACGAAATTTGGTACCTATCCCAACATTCCAAGTCCTTCTTTATTTGCGACCATAATCTCTTATAATTAGCATCATATAGAGTGGAAGGGTCGTTAGTAAGCATAACACCTAGGTATTTGAAAGAAGAGGGGGAGAAGCGGACAGGAAAGTTAATGCAGAGAGAGTCATATTGAGGGGGGGGACATGGACCGTGAAGGCTTCCGATTTGTTGATATTGATTTTATAGCCTGACAGTCTTGCGTATTCATCTAAAGTTGTAAACAATTGCGGCAGAGACTCCAAGGGGTGGGACAGGGATAAGAGGATATCGTCAGCATATGCCGACACCTTAAAGGATTTGGAGTGGACTGTGAGTCCCCGTATCCCTGGGTTCATCCAAATGTGTTGGAGAAGTGGTTCCAAATACAAGGCGAATAGGGCAGGGGAAAGGGGGCAACCCTGTCTCGTACCATTAGATATCATAAAAGGGATTGGTTCCGCTCCAGGCAGTAAGATCTGGGCAGAGGGTGAGGTGTATAAAGCGTTAATAGCGGCTAGAAAGGATTCTGGTAATTTGATATGCTGCAGGATGGAAAACAGAAAGGGCCACTCCGCTCTGTCAAACGCCTTCTCTGCATCCAAGGAGAGAAACAGAGAAGGCTGTTGTGTCTCCATAGCTGTCCATACCAAATCCACCGCCCTCCTAGTGTTTTCATAAGCCTGTCGAGTGGGTATAAAGCCAACCTGGTCAGGGTGGATAAGAAGGGTTAAAAATGTTTCTAGTCTTAGGGAGAGGATTTTGGCTAATAATTTCAAATCTGTATTAATTAGTGAGATGGGCCTGTAGTTTTCAGTGAGATGGTGATCTTTATCTGGTTTGGGTATTAAGACAATAGACGCCAGTAGGGATTCTCGGGGTGGGGTGCCTCCCTCCATCAGGTCATTAAACATTCGGAGCAGATAAGGGAACAGTATTTTGGGGAAGGCTTTATAGTACTGGTATGTGAAGCCGTCAGGGCCAGGTGCTTTGTGGGGTTTCATTAGACTCAGGGCATTACCAAGTTCTGTTTCGGTAATGGGAGAAGCCAGTGTGGCTGCCTGTTCTTCGCTCAGAGATGGAAGCGAGGCCCTGGATAGGTAATCCTTGATATCGTCCATCAGAGAGGAATCTGAGGCTGAATGGGTCGGGGTGTGATTATAAATGGATGCAAAGTATTGAGTGAAGGCGTCTCTGATGGTATTCGGGGTGGAGAGCAGGGAACCCATGCTGTCTTGTATGGGGGGCATGTTCTGTGAGTGCAGTCTAGGGTTAAGAAGTCGTGCAAGGGGGGTGTCCATTTTGTTGGACCTTTCGTAGCATCTTCACTTGGACCAGAGAAGCGATCGTCCTACATCATCTAGGAATAACCTATTTAAGTCCTGTCTGACCTGGGATAAGGTAGCTTAGGTCTCAGGAGAGGGGGACGTCTTATGAATCATCTCCCTCTCACGGAGTTGGCGTTGAAGATCCTGTATGTCCGCTAATTTCTGTATTTTCAGGTGGGAGGCTAAACCTAGTAGTGCGCCCCGGATCACCAGTTTATGGGCAGCCCATAGTACCTGCATGGATATGTCATCTATGTCATTAAGGTGGAAGTATTCTTGTAATGTTTCCCTCACAGAATCACGCACACCTGGCTTGTCCAGCAGGAATGGGTCTAATCGCCAACAACGACCCGTTGCAGGAGCAAAAGGCCGCAGCCGGAGGGAGACATCCGCGTGGTCAGACCATGTTATGGAGCCTATGGAAGAGGAGATGACTAAGGGAAGATATGAGGCGGAGGTTAATATGCAGTCTATTCTAGAATAGGTGTGATGGATGGGAGAGAAATATGTGTAGTCTTTAACCGAGGGGTGTTGGACCCTCCATACATCAATATAGCCTGCGTGATGTACGAAGTTATAAAATTGTTTGTCTTGTAGTGATGGGAGATGTGAAGTCTGGTCATTATGTGAGGTAGATCTGTCAATTGGTGGGCACAGTGTCGCATTAAAATCCCCCCCAGAACAACATGGCCGTTAGCGTGGGATGATATAAAAGAGTGAGTAGAGGACCAAAAATCAGCGTCTGGTGTATTTGGGCCATAGACCGAGGCGAATGTATACTGTTGACCAGACACCGTACCTGATACTAGGACACATCTACCCATGTCATCTGTGTGGGAGTCCGTAATAGTAATGAGACAAGAGGTTCGAATCAATACCGCTACCCCATTACGCTTAGGAGTAGCACATGATAAAAAGACTCTAGAGTAGGCAGGATCCGATAAACGAAAAGCAGCCGTTTTAGGAATCCTAGTTTCCTGTAATAGAGCAATGTCCACTGATTTGCGTTTTAATTCTCGGAATAATAGGCGGCGTTTACGAGGCGAATTAAGGCCTTTGACATTTAGTGATAATATATTTACCGGAGCCATCCCAGTATGGAGTCACAGAGTGTGCAATGTAGAAGAGTACATATGGAGAAAGAGAGAAGAGAAGATGTGAGGAGAAAAGAGAATCATTCAGAAGAAAAGAAGAAAGAAAAAGAAGGGACAGGAAACCCCATGATGGGCAGTCATGGGGGTAAGGGGTAGTACCAACCGAGCGGGTATACCGGAGGGGAGGTAAAGCGGGGGAGGAGGTGAGAGGAAGAGGGAAGCCGACGACCATCTGGTGCGAAACCAAAAGAGCACAGAGGGTACGCCATCTGCCCGCCGAGTTTGAAAACTTTTAAAACAGAACGGATCATGCGCTCCAACCATAGAAGCAATATTAACTGTCAAGAGCAAAAACAAAAATAAAATAGAGACAGCATCCTGTAATGATATAGGACAACATAGAGTATTACCACTTGAATCATGGCACTCTGGGCTTGCAGTCCAGACGACCCCAGCATCCAAGGAGAAGATGCCATGCCTGAGATAATAGCCTCATCCAAGGCTTCAGGGAAAGACCTTTGCAAGTTATTCCCCGGGCAATCTGCTGCCGAGGACCAGTCTTGATCCAGACAAGGAAGTGGTGGCGGGGGCCTCAAGTCCTCCAATGCCCGCGGAACCGGTAGGTCAAAGAGGCGTAAAACGTCCTTTGCTTGGTAAAGGTGTGAATATGCATGTGTGCGGTTTTGTTTGGTGACCAGATGTTTGAAAGGAAAGCCCCAGGCGTACTTGATGTCATGCTGACGGAGGATCCCTGTTACCTCCCGCCACTCCCTGCGGCGCGCCAAGGTTGTGGGCGAAAGGTCTTGATAGAAGGAAAGTGGGGAGCCATCATAATCTACTTTCTGATCTCTGGTAGTTTTCAATAGGGCTTCCTTGGTGGAATAGTAATGAAATTGTGCCACCACGTCTCTCGGAGGCGCGTTTTTGTCACGTCTAGGGCCCAATGTTCGATGTATACGATCAAATAGCAGTTTAACCTGAGGGAGGTCTGGTAGAAGGCGATGCACGATGCCTGTGAGCGTGGGAAGTAGTTCGTCGCCCAGAACAGTCTCAGATAGGCCCCATAGGCGTATATTATTGCGCCTAGAGTGGTTCGATTGATCTTCAATGGCTTCCTCTAGGATTCCATAGCGTCAGCATGGGCTGCAAGCGCATTATAATGAGTTACAATCTGCTCAGATTTGTCCTCGAGTCTAGCGGTCCGCTCACCTATTTCCTGGATGTCAGCAGAGAGACAGCGTGATGTTTTCTCCAACTCTGTGGCGATGAAGGATTTTAGACCCAGGATGTCAGCCTTGGTAGCTGGGTAAGCTTCCGAGTCCCCCTCTCTGCAGGCGTCCGCACATGCCGAGGCAGACTCGGCGCCATTTTGGGAGGTGTCTTCATGCCGGGCCCGAGGTGAAAAGATCGGCGCAACGGTTATTTCGGCATCTCTTTTCATTTTATTTGCCCTCTTCATGGTCAGGGGCTGTATTGTACCTGATTTAGAGAGGTTTTGGCTGATTTAAGTGCTGGTTGGAGCTGTTTTTCGGCGGGTTAAGACGGAAGCTCCCTCACACAGCGACCATCACTGTTGCCGGCTCGGCTCCGCCCCCTCGGTGATTCATTTTGACAGGTTTAAACAGGCGAATTCGATAGGATTCAAAGTAAATTTATTTATTTATTTGTTTATTTGCAAAGTATTTTACCAGGAAGGATACATTGAGATTTTTCTCGTTTTCAAGTATGTCCTGGGTAAATGGCGAATTAAAAGCACATACGGTGCCTGTTCGTTGCCTTTTCGAGGGCAGTGAAATCCCCATAGTGAAGCAATGCTTCGTCTATTCAGAGAACAAAAACCAGCAGTGAAAAGTTGCCGAATTTCCCTGCTGTTCGATGATTTCATTCTTCTGGTTTATTAAGGCGTATCCCATAGGCTTCAATGTTAAAAATATTCCAGTTTTAATCCAATATCTAATAAACCATTGTGAGATCCTCACACCCCCCCCCTTTCTCTAATAAACCATTGATTATAATATTCTGCAGTAAAAAGTCTCTTTATGTATAGACTTTTTTTATCTTTTTGTCATTTTCGGGATTTTTTTTGCAAAACTTTTTTTCATTTTTTTTAAATCGTTTTTCTTTTTTCTGTAACAGCCCTTTTTATTTTCATTCATTGGCCTTATATGTAAATTTAAGACATTTTCATTCTGTAGTTTCTTTGCAAACAGCGTTTCACTTTTCAAACATTCAAGCGTACTGTTTCCTTTTTTTTTCACTCCGATCGTCGGGTTTTTCCAGCAGCTGCTCTGCACTGTGATCAGCGGCTGCTCGGGTTTGTCTGGCGTGTTCGGCGGAGTTAATCAAGATGTTTTTGCAGGTTTCGGTGTGCCTTCGCCGAGTTTTGCGGTGAATATTCGGCGGGTTTGCAGTGGCTTCTCCCTGCGCTACGACAGCCCTGTGGTACTTGAATACACCGCAGGGTTGCCGAAATGGGATCGCCAAATCGCACCGAATTGAAGAGAATGAAAAGTCACCGAACATGCTGTGACTTTTCGATTCTCTTTGAATAACCCTGATAGGAACTTTTTATTATTACACATTTGCATGCATTTTTATTGGTTTAAACACCTATTAGAAGAATAGCAGAGTTCCTTTTTTTCTGCATTTCGGCGGTCTTTGACGGTCCTCAGAGATTACATCTTCAGTGCACTTTACTGCAGGGTTGGCGAAATGGAATGGCCATGGTGCACTGAACTAGAAATTTCGGTGCTTTCTGAATAACCCCTTAAGAGTGCTGTTGATTTACTATGCTTTATTATTCATTGTAACAGATGTCTGAGCCTGGACAGGATCACATGTGCCCAATGCTGCTTCCTCGCTAGACACCTAGGTTCTCCTTGTGACTCTCACGCCTTTCTCCAGTACCTTAGCAGCAGGTTAAGGACAGATGCACCTAGAGAGTCTGACTAGCACCCCCAGAATTAAGCCAAAGCTGTAGAACTGGAGCCTTTTCTTGGCACAGCGGGCAATCATGAGTCGTGACTTCAAGCTTGGTTAGAACAGAACTGACTGTTTATTACACAGGCACAGAGATACACAGGCAAGAACAACCCCCTTCATGCTTACACCCAACAGATAACATCAAAGATACAGTTAACCACCAACTCCGTTTGCATACAATAAAGTAGATAGCTGCACAGGATTGTCAAACAATGGACAATGGGATTTCCTAGGAGGAGAAGGGGGGCGAGGGAGAAAGAGAGGGTAAAAAAAAGGAATTTCTTATAGAGAGAACTTACACAATAGAGAGAGCAGGTACTAATACAGAGATCTACACTATACAGAGAAGGGTTAGATACAGTCAGGTCCAGAAATATTGGGACATCGACACAATTCTAACATCTTTGGCTCTATACACCACCACAATGGAGTTGGAATGAAACAAACACGATGTGCTTTAAATGCAGACTGTCAGCTTTAATTTGAGGGTATGTACATCCAACTCAGGTGAACGGTGTAGGACTTACAGCAGTTTGCAGATGTGCCTCCCACTTGTTAAGGGACCAAAGGTAATGGGACAATTGGCTTCTCAGCTGTTCCATGGGAAGGTGTGTGATATTCCCTCATTACCCCAATTACAATGTGCAGATAAAAGGCCCAGAGCTAATTTCAAGTGTGCTATTTGCATTTGGAATCTGTTACTGTCAACTCTCAAGATGAGATCCAAAGAGCTGTCACTATCAGTGAAGCAAGCCATCATTAGGCTGAAGAAACAAAACAAACCCATCAGAGATATAGCAAGAACATTAGGCGTGGCCTAAACAACTGTTTGGAACATTCTCAAAAAGAAGGAACGCACCGGTGAGCTCAGCAACACCTAAAGACCCGGGAGACCACGGAAAACAACTGAAGTGGATGACCGAATAAATCTTTCGCTGGTGAAGAAAACACCCTTCACAACAGTTGGCCAGATCAAGAACACTCTCCAGGAGGTAGGTGTATGTGTGTCAGAGTCAACAATCAAGAGAAGACTTCACCAGAGTGAATACAGAGGGTTCACCACAAGATGTAAACCATTGGTGAACCTCAAAAACAGGAAGGCCAGATTAGAGTTAGCCAAACAACACCTAACAAAGCCTTCACAGTTCTGGAACAAGATCCTATGGACAGATGTGACCAAGATCAACTTGTACCAGAGTGATGGGAAGAGAAGAGTATGGAGAAGGAAAGGAACTGCTCATTATCCTAAGCATACCACCTCATCAGTGAAGCATGGTGGTGGTAGTGTCATGGCGTGGGCATGTATGGCTGCCAATGGAACTGGTTCTCTCGTATTTATTGATGATGTGACTGCTGACAAAAGCAGCAGGATGAATTCTGAAGTGTTACCTTTGGTCCCTTAACAAGTGGGAGGCACATCTGCAAAGTGCTGTAAGTCCTACACCGTTCACCTGAGTTGGATGTACATACCCTCAAATTAAAGCTGACAGTCTGCAGTTAAAGCACATTGTGTTTGTTTCATTCCAACTCCATTGTGGTGGTGTATAGAGCCAAAGATGTTAAAATTGTGTCGATGTCCCAATATTTCTGGACCTGACTGTAATTGAGGGAATGTACGCAAAATATACAACAAGAGACTATACAATAAATACACAAGGGAATAACACACAAACATCAGAAATCTTTAGTTAACTGGCAGATATAAAACAGTGAAAACAAAATATATTTAAAAGGTCCACCAGTTCCCCCAATAGTCTCTTTCACGTGCATAGTCTCTGGGCAGGAGACTAGTGCACAGCCCCCTCCAAGTCGCACAGTGACAGCGTGTTCTGTCACATCCACCACAAGAGATTTAAGGGAATTTGCCTTCAGAAAGCTGTTCAGCATTTGATTTATTCGACTGCTGAGTACCTCCTATGTGTTCTGTGCGTCTGGAAAAGAAAACTTAAATTTATGAGTGTCAGAGAGCACATCAACAATTTAATTGATTATCAATTTGCACTACACATTTGAATAGATTCATACTTATAATTTGTTATGTCAGGTTAGGCATCCCATACACCATAATAAATAGCTTTAATTCTTTTTTTTTTTTTTTTTTTTGCATTACTTTCTTTTATTCATCTCAGAACAGCAATTTCTGTGCAGAATGGTATAATTTTTTCAACAAAAGTGTCTGGTAGTGAAAGGGTTAACCTCTAGTCATATTGAATGAGGTAGAGCTCCATCCAACATGTGTATCAGTGCCAGAAATGCATGATAACAAACTTTAACTTCTCCAATCACCATTGTATTTGTTTTCGTTTTTAAACATGAGCAAAATATCCATTGCCGTACACATTAAAGACCTCTTTGACGTATTAAACGTATTTGTTATTCAATGTGTCACACCCCCCATATTTTAAGATACTTCTAGTTGAATCTCTTAGCATGGATGTCTGCTATGTACAGTATGCATCTGAAGGGCAGATGGGCTACTGGAAACAAACCCCCTAGTCTGCTTCTTGTCCATACTGATGGTCCCACTGCAGTTTTATGAGAGAAACAGATTACAGAACTGGATGGTGGGGGATGTGTTGCTAAGCACCAATAGATTTGACCCCAGCCTGAAACACAGCGCAAGGGGATTCATGCCCCCCAGCCCACTCAGTGACTCGGTAAACTGCAGTAAACTTACCAGCCCTGTGTCTGCTGGTATAACAAAGACAGTTCGAGCCATAAATCTCAGAACTCCGCACAGAAAAGGGTTTGGACCCAGGACCAGGCATGTCAAAATTTATGGCCTTGACTGTCCTGGTTATTCTTTTTTTTTTTTTTTTAATAATAAAGTTTTATTGGTTTTTATCAAACATACATAGTGAGATATTGTACATTCCATAGTACAGTAGCACATAGAATTAGAATGGTCATTTGTTGTTACAAGTAGAGTTTAGGGTTGCGCTTAACAGAGGGGGGAGAGAGGGAGGAGGGGTGGGGGAAAGAGGACGAGGATACAAAAAAAAAAAAAAAAAAGGGAAGGGGAAAGGGGGGGGTTCAGGAAATAACTAGCCCTGCATACGGTAGATATGAGTGACGCAGGTTGTGGGTTCACAGATGTCGACATATAACGCTTCTATGAGTGTCAGGGTGTCAGGAGAATAACACATCACTTGGGCTGTCTGCAATTTCCAGGTGTCACATTTTCCCGGCTCGTGTATATCCTATTTAGCCCACACCTCCACCCGACTTCTCAGCAGTAGGTATGGCCACCGGAGTGTAGCCTCGCGATCTCGTGGCCCGAAAATCTAACCACCAATACCACGTGACGAAATATTTGTCATATTTATTGTCCATGGAGAGGAACATCTCCTCCATTTCGCGGACACCCTCGACCGCTTGTATCCATTCCCATACCGTTGGGGGTGTAGTCGAGCGCCATCTTCGAGGAATCAAAGATTTAGCAACATTGAACAATTGTATAGCTAAAGATTTCCTATATGTGAGTGTCGAGATAGGGACCAAGTGAAAAAGTGCGACTTCAAGGGATGGGCACAAGTTCAAGCCCGTGATTTCATTAACGATCGAGAATATAGATTCCCAGTATGAACTTATCAATGGGCATTCCCACCAGATGTGCACAAAAGTGCCCGGTGATGCCTTACATCGCCAACAAGTCTTGTCAGCGGAGGGATAAATTTTATGCAGACGTGTAGGCGTCAGGTACCACCGCATAAGAAGTTTGTAGTGTGTCTGTTGGATGTGTAGGCTCCTAGAAGCATGTGCAGCAGTCTGAAAAATCAAGCCCCAATCCTCTTCGGAAATTTTTTTACCCATGTCTCTGTCCCATCTCCCTGCATATAAGGGAAGACCCGGTGTGGAAGCATCCAGCAAGGAGCCATACATTAGCTTTAATTCTTAAGCATTGGTTAATTACAGGTCAAATGATAACTAAAAAGTTCTCTGTTGTCACTTTTGCATATTGAGAAAGTGTCACTCATAATTGCATATGGCATACTTCCACCAGCAAGTTAAAACAAGCATTATTTCACATCCATTATTTATTACCTACCTTTGTTGTTTTATCAGGATTTAAAAGAACAACTAAACTTCTCCTTTCAGAGCTAAACATGTCTGCATTACTTGTTTCCAGGTCCCTCGTGGTTCTGATAATTCAGATACCTGGTAATTAAAGAGTAACTTGTTTGGGCCCTGCTCCAGCTGAGCCAGTAAATATTTGTGAGTCACCAATGTACACCAGCAGTGGCGCAATGGGCCACAACTGTATTCTCTCCTGACTTACGCGAACCATGGGTGAGATGGCATTTTTGTGATCTTGTGAGCTCGCTCAAGAATGGCAGAAGGACACTGAGAACTATTTGTTCTCTGTGTCTGTTTCCGTTGAGAGGAGGCAGTGGATAACACTGTTCTTTTTGTCGCTGGTTGGGGGAAAAATGTTGTACTTCTCAGCAATTTTTGTTGTGTTAAGTTATTTCTCAAATGCCAAATCACATAACACCAACCATTGAGAGCTGTTTTTTAATGTTATTTTTTGAGTGGAAAAAAATAATGGCAGCGCAGTGCCTAAACAGAAAGATTGCACAAAAAGTATTGCAATCCAATCTAGTTAGGTCCAGAACAGGGAGAAAACTGAAAAACAGAGGTTCCAAGCCTGAGTTGAAAGGAAAGAAGGTAACAGAACAAAACAAAACAAAAAAAAGAAAGCAAAAAGACACAGGGCCACATACAATCTAGGTGCTAAAGTTAACGCTCATCTGCGTGAGCAATAACGTTAGCTGCGGTGGCTACCTCATATTACAATCAGATGAAGTATCCCGTTTGCGTTTGGTACCTTGCGCTTTTCAGCGCGAGGTTACTGTACTTTTGTGCTCCCTATACTTAACATGGGTAGCACAAAGTGTTAATCAGCGTTAGTATTACAATCTAGTGCTAGTGCTGATTAACATTCAGGAAAAAATGGCATTGCGCCCATACACACCAGAGCGGCTGCAACAGTCAGGAGTAACACCCCAGTTAATGTATAAAACATAACCAGAGAAAAAAGGTGTCATCTTTTGTACAATGTTGTACATGGAAATACATAGAAACGAGCGCAGATGACACCTTTTTTCTCTTGTCATGTTTTATACATTAACTGGCTGTTACTCCTGGCTGTTGCAGCTGCTCCGGTGAGTATGGGCGCGACGCCATTTTTTCCTGTATTTATATTATGCTTGTAACACCAGTTCGTCGTTTTGCTGCTGTTTTTTTTCCATGTTTTTGTTTTAACCCCCAAATGGGAAGTGTTTGGTGCGTGTATAAATAAAACCCACCATCTTTCTGCCTCTCCTTAGCTGAAAAGCAGCAGGAGGGGCATGGAGCTGCTCAGTAGAGCGGCTTTTGGTACATTGGTTAGGTACTCACTCTACAAAGAGGTGCCTTGAAGGGGCGAGTGAGCTTACTTTGCAATGGCCATTGAAACAAACTAAAACCTCATAGCGCTGATTAACGTCTGGCCGCAGTTAACAGAAAGTTAACCACAGCCAGGACTTGGTGTTCTGCAGAACACCAGACAAAAAAAATAAAAAAAGTGATCAGATACTCACCTCCTGTCCCGCGGCGAGGACCGCGGCTCCAACTGCCTCCTCTGTCCGGTGGGAGCAGGGCGAGACTGGGGGAAAAAAGTTCCTCAGTCTCCCCCTGCGTATCACTACGCCAACCGGCGAGTCAAGATCCGGCAGGTCATGTGACAGCCGGCGTCTGGCTCAATGGAGTCCTATGGGCTCCATCGAGTGGATGTTCACGGCGGCGCTCAGTGCTGCCGCGAGCATCCCGGGGCATTGCGCGCGGTAACAATGCAGGCAACTTTTTAAGCGCCTGAATTGTAATTCCACACTAAAATGGGGGCAGTGGGGAGAAAACTGCGGGCACAGTTTTTTCTCCCTACCGCCCCCGTTTTAGTGTGGAGAATGTAATGTGGCCCACAGTATTTTCTTGTTAATTGGACAAGTGATCTTGGAATTGTTTGTTATTTTCCAGCTGCCTCCAGATTAGAGCTTCCTATTGATCACCTATAAAAAGTATAGAAACCATTTAATGTACAGAAACTTGCCGCAACAGCCGAGCTGCTAGAGAAGTTTGAGTGAGCAGGGGAGCCATTAACAATAACGAGTACGGTTGTCACACTTAATGGTTCACTCATTAATACAAAAGGCTAGGGTGAAAAAAGGATCCTATGTGCTGTGGTCAAGAGAAGTGTGATGATACTTTGTTGTAAATATGGCTAATCCTCTAAAGACAAGAAATAAATTATTAAATTTAAATAAGGAAAATGCTTGTTGTAACATGTTGAATCGATTCACAGAAAGTTAAAAAGGCACTAGAGTGTACTACTAAGTGCTTGTAAATTTTCTTCAGCTCCAATGTGTTGGCATATTTGAAGCAGCCGTTTGGTCTGTGACATTCAAATAGAAAAAAAACATATGATGTAGACTATCTCATAAAGAAGCTGTTGAACGCTGTGAATTCTGGAATGCACATTTACTTTCTGACATCCCGCCAGCTGCTGTCACTCTGCTGGCTAAATCACTACTATACATTACAGTCACCTTTATAGACCGCATTGAGGCAGCAGCTTGCTTAAATAGCAACATGATGTGTTACATCATAAGACTGCAAAGTGTATCATTGATTAAGCATTTTTGCCTTGCCAATGCATCTTTATTCAAATATAGTAGAACACTACTGGTATTCTAATGTATCAATCCCTTATACATCGATCTTGAAATATGCTACGGAATTTGTGGCACTATATAAATAAAGGATAATAACAAGAATAAAAATATACAGATTTTTGTTTTTTTTCAGTTCTCTGAAGAATCTCTATTTCATTTGTCCAGTCATTCAGTTCAGCTAGTGATGCTATGTGTCCCTCTGTCCCATGCTTCTCTATTGGTGACTTAACTAATTAAATAACCATTGACATGTTACATTGTGTTACATCTCTGCTGGGAGTGGTCTCTTCCTGTGGCATGCCACAGTCACATGGAGGTAAGCAGGACCGGACTGTAACAAAACATAGGCCTGGGCATTTTGGACTGTGCAACCGACCGCCGATGATCCGCCGACCACTGCACGCCACCAAATAAAGCCAATCCGTCACCAAAGGGGGTAAAAAAATAAATTAAAAAACTGCTATTCTTTAAAAGGCATTTAAAACAATAAAAATACATAAATATAATAAAAGGTACTATTAAAAAATATATAAAATGGTCTGCTACTAGACATGTGCATTCGTTATAGTCCTAAATGATTTAGTCCGAATTTTGGAATAATTTAGTTTTCATATGACTCAAGAGATACGAAACTGCTCAGTACAAAAAACGAAACTAAATTAAAATGCACTACATTTTAGTTTTAGTCCTTTTTGTGATATTACATTGAGTGAAGGAGACCAGCAATGAAGAGCGCAACATCGCAAAGCTACAGAAAAGGTTTGTATGCGTAATCCTTCCCGACCCCTACCCGAAAATCTGACAGTGATAGAGCTTCAGAATACTCACTCGCAGCACAGACAGCCAGCACAGGAGACGAAACCTTTACTTAACCCTTGCATGTCTATGAGGCAGACAAAATGATAAAAGCAGCTGGAGAAGGAAAACATTCAAATAAATCACACTGAAAGCTAATGACAGAGGAGGGCTGGATAGTAAAAAAACCTTTATAACAAGCAGCACTGGGAGAAGAGAGGGACTTTATAAAACGTGTGTTATCTCCCCTCCCGCTCTGCATAATAGGGGCTTAGGTCTGATACATTTTATATTATCCAGGAGCACTATCCCCCTTTCCTCCTCTAATAAACATTTTATATAAAGTCCCTCTCCTCTCCCAGTGCTGCTTGTTATAAAGTTTTTTTTTACATCTGATACATTTAGTATCCAGCTCTCACAGTTATTCTGTCATTATGAGCCTTCAGTGTGATTTATTTGAATGTTTTCCCTGGATTTAAAGTGCTTTATTTTATTATAAAAATAAATTTGCACCAGTCATCTCTTCTCTGAGCTTTCAGACCGATTTGCGTTAATATTTTCCCTTTTCCCTGCTTTTATATTCCTGTCTCTCTCCCCCACAGAGATACAAAGTTTAAGTAAAAGTTCCCTCTCCTGTGCTGGATAAGCATTGCATTCCGAAGTTCTGCACCCTCCACATGCCAATGCAGTAGGTCCTACTGAGTAGGATGTTCTATACGGAGAGGGGCATTAATTAATGGAGGAGGATGTTCTATACATTATACAGAGAAAGGTATAAATTGAGGAGGATGTTCTATACAGAGAGGGACATTAATTAATTCAGGTGGATGTTCTATACATTATACAGACAGGGGTATTAATTAATGCAGGAGGATGTTATCTACATTATACAGAGAGGGGTATTAATGCAGGAGGATGTTCTATACATTATACAGAGATGACCTTTTTTTTAGCCCTTTAAATCCAGTGGCTGTGTGCGCTGAGATCGGCTGCTTGTTATATTATCTCTCAGTACAATGTATCAGGCTCAGCTGTTACAGTAACTGACTGTAACAGCGCTCAGAGTTTCAGTAAAACAAGGAAATAATATTGTTATAACCTCTTATATATAAAAATATTATTTACTAGTTTTACTGAAACTCTGAGCGCTGTGATGAGCAGCAGTCAGTTACTGTAACAGCTTTGTCTGACACATTGTGCTGAGAGTGAGAGATACTGTAACAAGCAGCAATCTCAGCGATCTGAGGAGCCACTACAATAGTAATTGTATCCACTGGTTTTAGGATGAATGAAATTAGTTTTCATACTAAAGAACTGAAAACGAATTTCTTTAGCAACTAAATAAATTGCATTTTAGGACTAATTCATTAGTTCAAAACGAAATTTTATGCTGTGCACATGTCTATCTGCTACAGAATAAAAGTACACTCATAAAAAAAATAAAAAGGAATCAAAACTTTCACCTAAGCAAAAATCCAGAGCAATACCTAAAAAAAAAGGCTTTTTGCTAGAACTGAAAAGAATAAATGGTTGAATAAAAAAACAATAAAATGATAATATTTTTTTTACATTGAATCCTATGGGATTCACCTGTTTAACCCTGTCGAACTGAACCACCGAAAACTCGGTGGGGGAAAAAAATGGGAATTTCGCAACATTTCAGTGCAGTTCAGCCTCTCTGAATAGATTAACCATTACTTCTCAATGGGACAATATCACTGCCGCTAAAGATCACAGAATTACGATGATCTGAGGTGAACTGCACCGTATTTCGCTGTCAATTCGTCAGTATTTGGAGAATTTACAGCTCTCTGAATAGTTGAATGGCCACGAAATTGCACCATACAATGGAATTCACCATTCGTTGCTCTTTAGGGGTTATTCAGAGAGCACCGAATTAGCTAAGAAGTTACATCGAACAGTGAATTTCCCCGCACGGCGCAATTTCGTGGCCATTCGGCTATTCAAAAAGATGACAATTTGCCAAATATTGGCAAATTGCCAGCAAAATACTGTGCTGTACGGCAGCAGTGAAATCCCAATAGAGAAGGAATGGTTAGTCTATTTAGAGAACACCAAACAGCATTGAAATGTCAGTGAAATGCCCTGATTTACAGTGGTTTCATTCAACAGGTTTACTCAGGCGAATCACGTAGGTTTCAATGTAAAAAATATTCCCATTTTTCTAAAATGTACCGGCTGGGTGGAGTAGAGGTAACATCACTGCTCTATAACTGTGGAGACACAGGTTCAAATCCCATCAAGAGCACCTCTCCAGTAAGTGTCCTTGGGTAAGACACCCAACAGTACATACTCACCACCCAGGACATACTTGAAAACGAGAGAAATATGAATTAGGGCATGCCCCTCGCAAGCGTTTGCTTGCCTGTGAGCTTTGGCTGTGACAGCTGCTGGAGAGGCATGTAGGCCATTAACAGCAAAGCCAGGCAGAGGGATCCCGAGGGGAGACCAGGGGCCACCCTGCTGGAGCATGATCCGAGAGGTGTGCTAAAATGGCAGTGTGTGTGCACGCACGAAGAGCCCAGTGCGCCCTCTGTTCTAGTGACCCGCAGTGCACCGGGACTGTCAACAGCAGCCTGCATGTGACCTGGGGCAGGGGGCAGGGAGCAGGCTACCCCTCCATCTCATGGGCAGCGTGCCAGGAAGTGTGAGTGCAGCCTCCCCCTCACTTCCTGGCTGCCAGTGGTGGGAGCATGGAGATTAGCCTCGTCTGCTGCCAGTATCTGCTCTGCGTGACACCTGTCACAGGACATTTCTCTGCCCCTGCATGCAACGCTCTATGAAGGAATAACATTGTAACCACACAACAGCCCCTTCTGTGACGAGCAAATTCCCAGCAGCATGACCCCATACTGTGTCCCAAGCAGACTTCCCAGGGCAAAGCCTGGGTGCATGCACACATACATGGAAATATGGGACGAACCCTGCAGTCAGTGCACACCACCTCACATAACTACGCTCTGCTGGTGGAAAGGAATCCGTGTGTTAATGTGTCCACAGGTTGGGGGGGCGCAATTCTTGCCTTGCCCCGGGCATTGACAACCCACACTACGCCACTAAATAGGACTATACACAGGACACGAGGTCACCCATTTAGACTGGATGTAAGGAAATTCAGCCTGAAGCATAAGAAGGGTTATTTTACAATGAGAACAATAAAGCTGTGGAATTCTCTGCCTGTTGAGGTGGTTGGGCCAGAGTTACAGACATTTAAGACAACGACTAGATGACTTCCTGCAAAACATAGTATTAGGGGTTATACTATTTAATATGTTCGTAAAAGCTGTTTGATCCAAGGAGAAATCCGACTGCCATCTGGGGTCAAGCAGGAATTTTTTCCCCAGTACAGTATGTTACATATTGGTGAGCGCTTCAGACTGGGTAACTTTAAGCCATAGCTTTGTAAAATGCAGAATTTTGTTTTGTCAGTTCCTCACTAGTCTATGGATGCAGTCACTGAGTCCATAATCTGATGTGCTTCTATGCTGAATTGAGCTACTTCTGATGCCACATTTCATGTACATAGATATAAACACTGCAAGCTGTATGTATAAAGAACCATGTTGGTGGAACAAAGAAAGTAACTTAGTAACTGGCTGCAATGTAATAACACAGCAGTGGCCACCTTGGGTGTAGTTATCATTCTGCTGTGGTTCACTTGTTACTATGTGGTTTTAAGAGAATGCATTACACAGGACAATATATGTTTACATACATAATCAATTCCAGACTAGATATCACCCACGTTGACATTGTAGTTAAATAGAAAGTGTGCTTCTTTGCTGCACTAACTCAAAAGTACATTTCAAGTACTCTTTTTCTGTAATAATTCTCTATTGAAACCAACTCATTATAGAACATACACTTTAGCCACATTTTCCATCACAGCATAGGAAAATAAGTATTACATCGATGGATTTTAACTATGGTTTTCATAAAACAAGTTCTAGCTAAAAGCATATTGCACTCAAAATTATTTTTTCCTTCCTGGAACACTAAAAAAAACCTTTATTTTTCTTTTTTTTATGCAGTGAATCCATTTTTAAGGTTTATAAAAGTGGCTTTGCAAGAGAATGGGTAGCGATGGCATGCTCAAACACTGAGGGCACAATCAGCTGCTCTGAGCTAAAACTGAGCTAAAACTGCTATAGCGCTGTCCCAGCATCTCCTCCATTGCATCCATAGGACTCCATGGAGGATCACGCTGCTGGGTCACATGACCAGTGTCACAAAGTCCCCCAGTCTCTCCCTGCGGATCACTATGCTGACCAGCCGGATCTCGTGAGGCGAGATCCAGCAGGTCATGTGACTGCCACAGTCTGTTTCAATGGAGTCCTATGGACCTATGGAGTCCTATGCATGCCTCCCGGGGCTTAGCCCCCGCTAACAATGCAGGCAGCTTTCTAAGCACCTGCATTGTAATTTCCCAGTAAAATGGGGGCGATAGGGAGAAAACTGCAGGTGCATTTTTTTCTCCCTAGTTTCCCCGTTTTACCGCAAAATATGTAATGTAGCCCAAAGTGTGTTAAATAAAAGTTAATTTGTTAGTAATTTATTTAGCTAAATAAGTGATTTTCAAACAACCTGCCATGGCATCTCAATGTGGTGAATGAGCCACAAGTGTGCCACAAGAAAGTACTATGCAATGGCACAATGAAGTGCGTACATAGGGCTATGGCAAGATATAGGCGCAATTGAACAATGGGGAAATGTATGATTGAATGACCCTTAACACCGTTTTAACATTAATTTTTTTAAATATTATTAATAGCGTCTCTTTCTTCTAGCTATCCACAATAATAGAGATGCTGGAAGGGGCATTTTATGGATTAGACCTGCTGAAGATGCACACTGTAACTACGAAAATTGTTGGCCGCGTAGAGAAACTTGAAGAGGTAAGTCTTTATAGTGTTAATGTTAGGTTTATGCTGAAAAAGTATTTAACCACAGTCCTTATTTTCTGTAACATAGAATTTTACTGCAGACAGCAACCTTTCAAGATTATCAAGTCTACTATTTTCCCAGCTCATTTTAAACCACAATCTATATTTGATTAATAGCTTAGTATAATATAGTATTATTATACCTGGTAACTTTCTTAATAGAATGATCATGAGTCACTTTTCATGTCCATCTAAGTCCATGAGAATATACGTGAGATGGCTGTAGCTAAATATTAAACATGTGACTTATGTTTGCAAAGATCGGCTGGATTGTTCCAAATGGAAAAATTCAGTGAAAGCCTTTATCCACTAGCAGCTCTCCATTGCTGCACATTAGCAGCTCGAACTGTAAAACAGAGGAGCCGCTAACAGTTACTCATGAGAGAGCTCTCTGAGAGATGGCGAGATGCATGTATGTGATTTTGTTGATCAGGCAGAAACACACCGGGAATTAGCTTACTCGAATATAGAAAAAATCTAACCCACTTGGTTAAGAGTTTTGTGTACTTTAAAGCTGGGGTCAGACGAGCGTCATTGGAGAGCGGAAGGAACGTCCGTGAGAGTGGACGTTCCTTTCACTCGAAACCCGTCTGGCCACCTTCCACTCGACGCCCGTCTGGAGTCACAACGCTGCGAAGGACGCCGGAAGCCACGTCAGTACGGGTGCATCTCGTGCGCTTCTCTGACAGTGGCCTCAAGATACAGTATTTCAGTGTGACAGAAGTGAGTACAATCCTCACATTTATGTAAATATTTTATTATATCTTTTCATGTGAAAACACTGAAGAAATGACACTTTGCTACCTTGTAAAGTAGTGAGTGTACAGCTTGTATAAGGCTGGTGTCAGATGAGCGCACTGTGTGTGCCCGTACTGACGTGCCTACTACCGGCGTCCATCGCAGTATTGCGAGCGGCCCCATTGCAGCATCACAGCGCTGTGATGGAGACGAGTAGGCACATCAGTACGGGCGCGTATATTATATGTATACGTCATGTCCTGCCTGAATATTATAACAAAAAATGCAATAAAATTCGAATTTTCAATAATCTACAGTGTGTAAAGTTTTTTTTTCACATTTTATCATGCGAGCGTTTGCGGTAATATTTTCTATGGGGTGCGCTTGTTAAAAAAATTAGAAATGGGAACCCGTTACATTTTTTTGGGGGGAAATTACGTGATTTTTAGCAACCGCCCCCCATAGAAGAAAATCATTAGTGCAGCATCATTGTTAAAACAACAAAGTAGCGGAAGCACTTTATACTTCCAAGGAAAGGGGGGTAACCCGATAATAATTAATGAAAAAAACAAGAAACAACTTTATTAAGGATAATAATGAAAAACTAATTCACACATAATGAAAAACATACATAAAAAACACAGTGGAGGACAATGATAATGCGTTCTGATGTGTCACAAGGACTAAACACCTGTCCTTTTAGGACCAGTTGGTGATGGTGCACCCTGAGAATGAGGGTTCCCAATTACGGGTTATATATACAGAAAGTATGGCTCTATTAAAGGTATAGGATGGTTATGCCAAGATTATGAACCACAGGGTTAGAAAAAATGTGCTACAATCAAACATTCCAGCCGATAATTGGCAAACTTCAATTCCTATGGCAATTACACAATTTTATCATATAAAGGTACTTGGAGCCGACCAACAATTATAGATGAGACACCAAAATTGGTATCCGGTGACCTCCCAAACCAATATAATGGAATGCTTAATTAGCACGCACGGCCATATCGAAGATTCTATGGTTTAATTAGGCACGTAAAGTTATAATGTCTCTATTGTAGGTATAAGATGGTTATGCCGAAATGTGAACCACAAAAGTAGAACAATGTGCTACGTCAAAAACGTTCCAGCCAAGAGTTGGCGAAAATCAATTCCTATAGCAGGACTACAATTTTATCAAATGAAGGTGCTTGAAACTGACCAGTAGTTATAAATGGGACACCAAAATTGGTATCAGATGACCTCCCAGACCAATGTATTGGAATGCTTAATTAGCACACTCAGCCATATCGGAGATTCTATGGTTTAAATAAACACATGATATAGAATGTCAAATTGCCGAAGGAGACTTAATCAAGTCACTTATATATCTATTTAAGCAAGATGGTCAGCTAGCCCGACAGGAACCTTCATTAAGTTGCATATTGCGATATCAGCATTAGTTCATTCAATATCCAATACATCTATACATGGCACAGCCGGTGGACACTTAATGAATTGAATTTTAAAGGGGACATTCAATTGTCTTATATAGAAACGTATAGACGAGTGTAGTCTCACGAAAGGATACACTTAGATTGGTGATCAAGTGGACATAATTTCAAAGCAATTGCCATACAATTGGTTTAGGATTGCCGCAATATTTGACAAGATATTATTAATTGTGGAAAAAATAGAATCATATAATTAATATAAACGTAACCATTTACATGGGGTGAATTTAGAAAGAACATTCAATTGTCCTATAGGTAGCCATACACATAGAGGTAATCCCACAAATAGTTTAGCTTGACAAAACAGGTAGCCACATAGAATCGTCCTATCAACCAACTTTCAGATAATGCTACAACACTTGCTGTACAGTGATATAGGAGCATGGAACATACAGGTAAACATATAGATATATTATCAAGCCGTGTCGATAAATGGCTTGTAAAATATTGATGGTATTGTATGTAGCCACATAAGGAAATTAGTCCAGAATCAGATATAACACACCAAAATTTTGGTAAAATAATCCAGCTAACAAGCTTAATTAAGGTAGATATAATATATCGTGAGGGTCTGCATTCAGCCCAATATTCCAATATTCAGCACACACTGATTATCATAAAATGTAGATCGTTATTAGGTTACGTTTTAACCATATCACCGTACACGACTATGATGTTATCAAATAATTTCTGAACAGTTACCACAATTCCATATCATTGGTGTATAATCACTGCGACATTTAGCAAGATGTAGCAAATTGTTTTAGAGTATAGAGTCATACAAATAGTGGCCACGCCACAATTCAACCCAAGGGTTTTTCAGAAGCATTAATTTGAAAAGAAGTGACTGTTAAAAGAGTATCATACTCTGAGTAAAAAACTCAACGCGTTTCGCCGTTTTAGGGTCACGGCTTCATCAGGAGTGATGTTACTCATACCGGGGGCATCCATATATACCCTTCAAATTGATAAGACACGTCATATGTAAATTGGACATGTGATTAGGCATGTGACTTCAGAATAACACGTCATTTCGATTGGAACTGAGATTTTAAGCACCGAAAGGTCCCCTTCCAATATGGAGGAAAGAATCTCCTTGCTAGACAGCAATCGGCTATCAACAAGATTCCCATACCAATATGGAGACTGAATAATTGAATATGTAAATTAGACATGTGGTTAAGGATCGAGCCTGCACATCATTTCCCTTAGGACTCTCCCCTACTAATATGGAGAGAGAGTCTCATTACTAGGAAACCCTCGGTTACTCGGAGGAAGTTCCCATACCAATATGGAAAAAATATCTTATTGTTAAATAACCAACGATGTCGCTGGAGAAAGGGGCTGGTCTATTTTGTACATTAAAGTTTCACCAGCTGATCTAAGACATAACACAAGGGAACCAGAACCTTGAATTAGGGGGCTCTAAGGTGCAAGAAAAAACATTAATACTCGAGGAATTCAGACAGACCAATCTAGTATCATAAAAAGAAGAAAACATGCCAATCAAAAAATAAAATTTATGAGTATACGGATGTCCCAGTTATTAAGAAAATAGTGAAATGTGTAAACAAATTAATAAACAAATTACCATAACGCAAAAAGTTGTAAAGCTAAGTATGTAAATACATACAGTATGGCAGGTGACTCAAGTGGTATTATCAATGAAGGGAGTGAAAGTAAAACCTTCATTTAAGCCGCCTGGATTTTTTGTTCCCAATTTATAAATCCAGTAGGCTTCTCTTTGACGAAGTTTTTTATCGAAGTTTCCACCTCTAGGTCCAATCCGGACCTGTTCAATGACCATAAACCTAAGACCTTCGGCATTATTCTGATGTTTAAGACGTAAATGTCTCGATATTGGAGTATCCCTTGGGTAGCGTACTGAACGTACATGTTCTAAAATTCTTAATTTCAGTGGACGAAAGGTTTTGCCAATGTATTTAACCCCACAACTACACGTAAGAAGATACACTATACCAGATGTATTGCAATTAGAGAAATCTTTAACAGTGAAGCTTTCACTATTATCGAAGTTAGTGAATTCTTTAGAATCTTTCTGTATATATCTACAGCCTTTACACTTACCACATTTAAACGTGCCAATAGGTGGTTTACTCAACCAACTAGTTTTTGGAGAATTTGCAGTTGAGAAATGACTATGGACAACTTGGTCACCAATATTAGAGCAACGACGTGATGTTATTGAAGCATGCTTTGTTAAAGCTTTTTGAAGATGCAGATCTTGTGTAAGTAAGGGCCAGTAACGTTCACAGATTTTCCGAATTTCGTACCAGCCGGTGTCAAAATTGCCAATCATTCTAATACAGGTATCCGTATTTTTATGTTTATCCTGTAAAGTCAAATCACGGTTAGTAAGGAGGGCATTTTGATATGCTCTCTTAAGGCATCGATTAGGGTATCCTTTCTGTCTGAACATCGCCCTTAGGTCCTTAGCTTTAATCTTGAAATCTTCCAGAGATGAACAGGTTCTTCTTAAACGGATATATTGTCCCGTTGGTATTCCCCGTTTAAGGGGAGGGGGGTGAAAACTTTCCCAATTAAGGAGATTATTGGTTGCTGTCTCCTTTCTATACAGTGTGGTCATTATTTGTCCGTCAAGGGATTTACTAATCGAGACATCTAGAAAATTAATAGTGTGTTTCTGAATTTCGAAGGTAAACTTAAGGTTTAAATCATTCTGATTGAGTTTATTTACAAAGTTAATGAAACTATCACAACTCCCATCCCACAGAATGAAAATATCATCGATATAACGTTTCCATTCAATGATTTTATGATGATATTCAATAAATTCTGGACCATTAACAACAAACTGTTCCCACCAACCTAAGTGTAGGTTGGCGTAGGAAGGTGCCATGGATGTTCCCATGGCAGTCCCAGTGATCTGCCTGTAAAACTTATGGTCGAAAAGAAAGAAATTGTGTGTAAGTACAAATTGCAGTAATTGTAAGACAAAAGTAGTGTGTTTCCTATGTCTTTCACCTCTACGATCCAAATAGTATTTTACGTGCTCGAGTCCTAAATTATGAGGAATGCAGCTATATAGTGACTCAACGTCCAAACTACATAGAAGTACATTCTCTTTCAGAGTAAGATTTGATAAAAATTGGAGCATCTGTGTAGAATCTCTAATAAAGGAGGGAAGCTCACACACAAAATTCTTCAAAATTTGATCAATATAAACACTGGCATTCTGTGTGAGATTATCGCAACCAGAGACTATGGGACGTCCTGGAGGAGGTTGGATTTTTTTATGTATTTTAGGTAAGGCATAAAAGGTGGCAATTCTAGGATTAACTGGTTTCATGAAATTATATTCTTTCTCAGTAATTAGCCCTTCCTCACGCGCATCCATCAGTATGTTGTTAAGGTCATTAGAGAATCTATTAGTAGGATTCTGGGTTAATACCCCATACGTTTTTTCATCTGTGAGGATCTTCAAAACCATATTTTTATATTGTTCTGTACTTAGTATGACAATATTACCGCCTTTATCTGCTTTCAAAATAGTCACTAATTGTGGTGTAAACAGACTCTTAGGTTTAAACCTAAGAGTCTGTTTACACCACAAATTAGTGACTATAGTAACATCGAAATGTTCTGCAAGTTAGTATGCCAAGAGATTGAAAAAATTGATGATTCTGCTATAAATTCATCTCATGACCATAACATCTCAAAAGAGGAATTTAAAGCCTTAAAAACTTTAAAAGAAGATGATCAAATAACTATTAAGAAAGCAGATAAAGGCGGTAATATTGTCATACTAAGTACAGAACAATATAAAAATATGGTTTTGAAGATCCTCACAGATGAAAAAACGTATGGGGTATTAACCCAGAATCCTACTAATAGATTCTCTAATGACCTTAACAACATACTGATGGATGCGCGTGAGGAAGGGCTAATTACTGAGAAAGAATATAATTTCATGAAACCAGTTAATCCTAGAATTGCCACCTTTTATGCCTTACCTAAAATACATAAAAAAATCCAACCTCCTCCAGGACGTCCCATAGTCTCTGGTTGCGATAATCTCACACAGAATGCCAGTGTTTATATTGATCAAATTTTGAAGAATTTTGTGTGTGAGCTTCCCTCCTTTATTAGAGATTCTACACAGATGCTCCAATTTTTATCAAATCTTACTCTGAAAGAGAATGTACTTCTATGTAGTTTGGACGTTGAGTCACTATATAGCTGCATTCCTCATAATTTAGGACTCGAGCACGTAAAATACTATTTGGATCGTAGAGGTGAAAGACATAGGAAACACACTACTTTTGTCTTACAATTACTGCAATTTGTACTTACACACAATTTCTTTCTTTTCGACCATAAGTTTTACAGGCAGATCACTGGGACTGCCATGGGAACATCCATGGCACCTTCCTACGCCAACCTACACTTAGGTTGGTGGAACAGTTTGTTGTTAATGGTCCAGAATTTATTGAATATCATCATAAAATCATTGAATGGAAACGTTATATCGATGATATTTTCATTCTGTGGGATGGGAGTTGTGATAGTTTCATTAACTTTGTAAATAAACTCAATCAGAATGATTTAAACCTTAAGTTTACCTTCGAAATTCAGAAACACACTATTAATTTTCTAGATGTCTCGATTAGTAAATCCCTTGACGGACAAATAATGACCACACTGTATAGAAAGGAGACAGCAACCAATAATCTCCTTAATTGGGAAAGTTTTCACCCCCCTCCCCTTAAACGGGGAATACCAACGGGACAATATATCCGTTTAAGAAGAACCTGTTCATCTCTGGAAGATTTCAAGATTAAAGCTAAGGACCTAAGGGCGATGTTCAGACAGAAAGGATACCCTAATCGATGCCTTAAGAGAGCATATCAAAATGCCCTCCTTACTAACCGTGATTTGACTTTACAGGATAAACATAAAAATACGGATACCTGTATTAGAATGATTGGCAATTTTGACACCGGCTGGTACGAAATTCGGAAAATCTGTGAACGTTACTGGCCCTTACTTACACAAGATCTGCATCTTCAAAAAGCTTTAACAAAGCATGCTTCAATAACATCACGTCGTTGCTCTAATATTGGTGACCAAGTTGTCCATAGTCATTTCTCAACTGCAAATTCTCCAAAAACTAGTTGGTTGAGTAAACCACCTATTGGCACGTTTAAATGTGGTAAGTGTAAAGGCTGTAGATATATACAGAAAGATTCTAAAGAATTCACTAACTTCGATAATAGTGAAAGCTTCACTGTTAAAGATTTCTCTAATTGCAATACATCTGGTATAGTGTATCTTCTTACGTGTAGTTGTGGGGTTAAATACATTGGCAAAACCTTTCGTCCACTGAAATTAAGAATTTTAGAACATGTACGTTCAGTACGCTACCCAAGGGATACTCCAATATCGAGACATTTACGTCTTAAACATCAGAATAATGCCGAAGGTCTTAGGTTTATGGTCATTGAACAGGTCCGGATTGGACCTAGAGGTGGAAACTTCGATAAAAAACTTCGTCAAAGAGAAGCCTACTGGATTTATAAATTGGGAACAAAAAATCCAGGCGGCTTAAATGAAGGTTTTACTTTCACTCCCTTCATTGATAATACCACTTGAGTCACCTGCCATACTGTATGTATTTACATACTTAGCTTTACAACTTTTTGCGTTATGGTAATTTGTTTATTAATTTGTTTACACATTTCACTATTTTCTTAATAACTGGGACATCCGTATACTCATAAATTTTATTTTTTGATTGGCATGTTTTCTTCTTTTTATGATACTAGATTGGTCTGTCTGAATTCCTCGAGTATTAATGTTTTTTCTTGCACCTTAGAGCCCCCTAATTCAAGGTTCTGGTTCCCTTGTGTTATGTCTTAGATCAGCTGGTGAAACTTTAATGTACAAAATAGACCAGCCCCTTTCTCCAGCGACATCGTTGGTTATTTAACAATAAGATATTTTTTCCATATTGGTATGGGAACTTTCTCCGAGTAACCGAGGGTTTCCTAGTAATGAGACTCTCTCTCCATATTAGTAGGGGAGAGTCCTAAGGGAAATGATGTGCAGGCTCGATCCTTAACCACATGTCTAATTTACATATTCAATTACTCAGTCTCCATATTGGTATGGGAATCTTGTTGATAGCCGATTGCTGTCTAGCAAGGAGATTCTTTCCTCCATATTGGAAGGGGACCTTTCGGTGCTTAAAATCTCAGTTCCAATTGAAATGACGTGTTATTCTGAAGTCACATGCCCTAATCATCACATCCAATTTACATATGACGTGTCTTATCAATTTGAAGGGTATATATGGATGCCCCGGTATGAGTAACATCACTCCTGATGAAGCCGTGACCCTAAAACGGCGAAACGCGTTGAGTTTTTTACTCAGAGTATGATACTCTTTTAACAGTCACTTCTTTTCAAATTAATGCTTCTGAAAAACCCTTGGGTTGAATTGTGGCGTGGCCACTATTTGTATGACTCTATACTCTAAAACAATTTGCTACATCTTGCTAAATGTCGCAGTGATTATACACCAATGATATGGAATTGTGGTAACTGTTCAGAAATTATTTGATAACATCATAGTCGTGTACGGTGATATGGTTAAAACGTAACCTAATAACGATCTACATTTTATGATAATCAGTGTGTGCTGAATATTGGAATATTGGGCTGAATGCAGACCCTCACGATATATTATATCTACCTTAATTAAGCTTGTTAGCTGGATTATTTTACCAAAATTTTGGTGTGTTATATCTGATTCTGGACTAATTTCCTTATGTGGCTACATACAATACCATCAATATTTTACAAGCCATTTATCGACACGGCTTGATAATATATCTATATGTTTACCTGTATGTTCCATGCTCCTATATCACTGTACAGCAAGTGTTGTAGCATTATCTGAAAGTTGGTTGATAGGACGATTCTATGTGGCTACCTGTTTTGTCAAGCTAAACTATTTGTGGGATTACCTCTATGTGTATGGCTACCTATAGGACAATTGAATGTTCTTTCTAAATTCACCCCATGTAAATGGTTACGTTTATATTAATTATATGATTCTATTTTTTCCACAATTAATAATATCTTGTCAAATATTGCGGCAATCCTAAACCAATTGTATGGCAATTGCTTTGAAATTATGTCCACTTGATCACCAATCTAAGTGTATCCTTTCGTGAGACTACACTCGTCTATACGTTTCTATATAAGACAATTGAATGTCCCCTTTAAAATTCAATTCATTAAGTGTCCACCGGCTGTGCCATGTATAGATGTATTGGATATTGAATGAACTAATGCTGATATCGCAATATGCAACTTAATGAAGGTTCCTGTCGGGCTAGCTGACCATCTTGCTTAAATAGATATATAAGTGACTTGATTAAGTCTCCTTCGGCAATTTGACATTCTATATCATGTGTTTATTTAAACCATAGAATCTCCGATATGGCTGAGTGTGCTAATTAAGCATTCCAATACATTGGTCTGGGAGGTCATCTGATACCAATTTTGGTGTCCCATTTATAACTACTGGTCAGTTTCAAGCACCTTCATTTGATAAAATTGTAGTCCTGCTATAGGAATTGATTTTCGCCAACTCTTGGCTGGAACGTTTTTGACGTAGCACATTGTTCTACTTTTGTGGTTCACATTTCGGCATAACCATCTTATACCTACAATAGAGACATTATAACTTTACGTGCCTAATTAAACCATAGAATCTTCGATATGGCCGTGCGTGCTAATTAAGCATTCCATTATATTGGTTTGGGAGGTCACCGGATACCAATTTTGGTGTCTCATCTATAATTGTTGGTCGGCTCCAAGTACCTTTATATGATAAAATTGTGTAATTGCCATAGGAATTGAAGTTTGCCAATTATCGGCTGGAATGTTTGATTGTAGCACATTTTTTCTAACCCTGTGGTTCATAATCTTGGCATAACCATCCTATACCTTTAATAGAGCCATACTTTCTGTATATATAACCCGTAATTGGGAACCCTCATTCTCAGGGTGCACCATCACCAACTGGTCCTAAAAGGACAGGTGTTTAGTCCTTGTGACACATCAGAACGCATTATCATTGTCCTCCAGCATCATTGTTAACATTATAATTGAAATGGTAACAATATTGCTGCACTAATAAAACAAAAAAGCAAACAAAAAAACCATTATTTTTTTTAAAAAATATTATTTTTTTTATTATATTTTTATTTTTATTTTACTTTTAACATGATATCATTGGAAAGGCCATGCTCTTGCCGTTCCAACAATACTAAACATTAACCCCTAGCTGCCACACATCGGGAGATAGGGGTTCATTGGAACCCCTATCTCCACCATAGGTGGCAGCTAGGGGTTAACTCCCAAACTGACGTCATCACGCTATGCACGATGACACCATTCATCAGGGGGAGATCCCGGAAGCTTAGCCGACATCCAAGATGTCGGCCAGCTCCGGGAGGGGACCACAATCCTGTTGGCGCCGAATCGCGATCCAGCCCCCAAGGGGTTAAAGATAGCCTCCGCATGGAAGGGCAGGCTGTGCCCTTACAAGCGGTGCCTGCCTTTTTTCTCTAGCCTGCACGAATGGTGAGGGAGAGAGGTCCAAAGGACCTTCCCCGGACTGGTGGGGTGCCTTGAATAGTCGTCTATTCTTGCCCGCAGGGGCCCCGCACCAGGGGGCACAGCGCGTCCTCCACAGCCAAGTGTTCGCGCGTCCGCTGCAGCGAACTGGTTAAGGAATATACATGTCTAGAAAAAAAAATTAATTGACAGTTAAACCCTTTTTTTTTTCTTTAAATTTACAAATTTTATTTTGTAAATAAGTCATCATACAATCAGACAGCAGGAAGTTAAGGGCCTCACAGGGCCACAAATAGTCATCAGCATAGGCACATCGTAGAGAGAGAGAGAAAAAACAACAAAACAATATGCAGTACGAGGCAAGTACGAGTATCAGCCAACCTACCTAGAGAATAAAGAAGAAATGTCATCAGCGAATGTCACACATAGGAGCACAAACTGCACCCATGGGGGAAAATAATTTAGTCATCAGGGTACATCAGTATATATCAAAGTTAGGGAGAGCACATGAAAAAAAAAAAAAAAACAACGGGAATCTCGGCATGGTGGAGGGAAGGAGGGGAGAAATGGAACTCAGAAACGTCCTCGTGAGGGAAAAATTGAAGGGGAAGAAAAACTAAAAGGGAGACTTATCAAAAATTGCAAGTCCCAACGGTTCTGCCGGTGTTCAACCACATGGTGCTATGAAGAGATCCAGCAGACGCGGTTCTCCCTTGAAGGATCCACCAGACAGGTAGGCCCCAGGGGGCTCGAGTGCGGCCAGAGCCATGCCATGGGACCAGAGCACGCGCCCCAGCCCTCCAATGGGGTAGACCACAGCGCTCGGCAGCACCATCGACTCAGGCTGCAGCTGTAAAGACACAGCAGGCTCCTCTGGGGCTTCGACCACCGCCATAGTAGGTACCAACTCTTCTCCAGCAGGACAATCCACGACGGGGGATCCCACCTCTTGTCCAGGGAGCCAGGTCACATCCACCACGTGCTCGGTCTGGGTCACCGTGTCCACCTTCCGCTTCCCGTGCAGCAAACCAGTAGCCTGCGCCAGGAGCCTCTCATTATCGGGCTCTCCTCGTCCTCTGGTAGCATCCCCAAACATTCCTCCAGGTCAGCAAAGACAGCCTCTAGTAGGAGGAGGGTCAACCGCCGCCTCTGATCCGCCTCCTCCTCAGGCACTTTCGCTGTAGGAACAGCTGTCTCGGCCAGAGGATGGGGCCCTCCATCCCCCAGCCTCTCGACAGCTGAGCACCTGGGTCACAGAACACCATAGGGGTAGGCATGGGGGCCAAGGAGTGGGCCCAGAAAGAGCCGGAAGGTAGGCCTCAAAATGGCCACCGGGCGACTGCACTGCTAGGAAAGAAGGCCACAATCTCTGCGGGGCTCTGGAGGGGGGGCTGAAACGGGCTCCAGAGCACTCCACCCGTTGTCCAGTCGAGCAGGGACTCCCAGAAGGGGTAAAAAGGAAGGAGGAATCCGGGTAGAAATCCCCCCCAACAGCAATAACACCTGGAGCTCCTCCAGAACACGTCTGCTTCCTTGCTCAGTCAGACACGCCCCCCAGTTAAACACTTTTATACCTATAGCTAAACTAGAATAAATCAATAAAAGTTTCAAAAGTGTGTAAAAATTTTTTATTTTCTTACTTTAAACTCTGCCATTTGATCTTCACTGGCAACGCCCTTCAGCTAGGGGGGTTTCTTCCGCTCCTACTTCCTGAATATTCCCTGCCTCCTCCCCACCCACTATTCCACCCATCAAAGCTTCACATGAACTACATTTCTTGCTCCATCTTGCCCACAGCCCCCATGCACCCCACTATTTCACATACTCAGCTATTACTCTCACCTACTGTGTCACCACTCTTCTCTGAGATTGTAAGCTCTTGGGCAGGGTCCTCACTGTTCTGTTTGTATAACATGTATGGACATTTGTTATTCTGCCTCTCCCAGGCCTGACACATCCAGCTGGGACCTATAATGTCCAGCCGTGGCTCATCCACCTGGGAACTATAATGTCCAGCCCTGACACATCCACCTGGGACCTATAATGTCCAGCCCTGACACATCCACCTGGGACCTATAATGTCCAGCCCTGACACATCCACCTGGGACCTGATATGTCCAGCCCTGACACATCCACCTGGGACCTGATATGTCCAGCCCTGACACATCCACCTGGGACCTGATATGTCCAGCCCTGACACATCCACCTGGGACCTATAATGTCCAGCCCTGACACATCCGCCTGGGACCTGATATATCCAGCCCTGACACATCCACCTGGGACCTGATATGTCCAGCCCTGACACATCCACCTGGGACCTGATATGTCCAGCCCTGACACATCCACCTGGGACCTATAATGTCCAGCCCTGACACATCCACCTGGGACCTGATATGTCCAGCCCTGACACATCCACCTGGGACCTATAATGTCCATCCCTGACACATCCACCTGGGACCTATAATGTCCAGCCCTGACACATCCACCTGGGACCTATAATGTCCAGCACTGACACATCCACCTGAGTTGAGTAGGGGGGTTTGGAATTAAAGAATGGGGAGGGGGCTTGGAATGAAATGAAAAGAGCGGGGGGCGTTTGGAGATAGACTTGATAAAGGGAGGCGGACATGAAAAAGGGGAGACACACTGCCTTTACCGTTAGAGGTCTGTTTCTGTGGACCCTGTGTATGTTCATACTCGCTGCCTTTACCGTTAGAGTTCTATTACAGTGGAGGTCTGTGATATGCTCATACACAGTGCACTTTACAATGAGTTTTATTGTCGTGCTCTGGTATGTTCATACACAGTGCACTTTTTGGTGGGTTTTATTGCTTTGCAGCTGTGTGATACTCTCATACACAGTGCACATTTCTGTGAGTTTTATTGCTGTGGAGCTCTGTGATACGCTCATACACAGTGCACATTTCTGTGGGTTTTATTGCTGTGCAGCTCTGTGATACGCTAATACAAAGTGCACATTTCTGTGGGTTTTATTGCTGTGACGCTCTGTGATACTCTTATACACAGCGCACATTTATGTGAGCTTTATTATTCGACCAATTAGACCAACCTAATTCAACCAATTAGAGTGGCTGTGATCCAGTATACTTGACATGCATGTCTAATCTTTGTAAAAATGGTTGAATTTAAACATTTCATAATTTTTATTATCTCTCATAATAATAGATACAACATTTGAAACGGTATACAAAACAACAAAATATACAACTAGGCACTTGGTATCCACTTTTAATATACAGAGAGGAAGAGGTGGAGCTCTAAGAGGAAAAGGTGGAGCCTAAAGAGGTGTGGTTTAAACAGGAAGAGGTGTGGCCTTGACAGGGTTGTGTCAAATTTAAATTAGGGGGTGTACGAGTTTAGTCAGGCCTAGGGCAGCACAAAACCTAAATACACCACTGGCTATCTCTGCAACTGTGAAAGCAAAATACACTCACCCGCTGACTCGCAGACAGACTCACTCACCCACTGACACGCTTACGCTCTTTCATGGTTTACATACTCCCTCTCTCACTCAAACGCCCTCACACAGGTCACTCCCTCTCACACTGCTGTCTCTTGTGCGCTCTCTCTCTCACCGCACCTTTTCTTGTGCTTTCTCTGCATTATCTTGCTGTCTTTCTTTACCGTTTCTTGCTGTGTCTCTTTGCTTTTCTTTGTTGTCCATCTATCTCCTGTCTCTTTTTTCCCTGTGTGTATGGATCTCTTTCCTTCCTTGTCCCAGCAGTAGCTGTAAGCGAAAGTTCAGCTCTCTCCTCCCCTGAGCTGACAGTGCAGGAGGGAGGAAGACAAACTCAGATGCACTTCTCAGTCTGTTTTTTATGTGTAGCGTAGTCAAGTTGGGGCCCTGTGGGTTTCAGAAATAAACAACAGCGTGCTTGAACTTTTGTGGAAACGGCCTTGGAGGCCTCTCACCCATCCGCTGATCACCCAGGCTCCGCTGACCCAGAACATCTCTCCGCTTGTCTCCGCGCTGGGATACCGGCTAATGGATTGATATTCAGGCCCTCTGTGTTCTGGCCCGGACTTGTCCAGTTACCGCCTGCTCTCCCATCCGTTGGACTCGCGGTACTCCTTACTCGGGGTCCTCAGCTTGTCTGGAATACACTTGGTGGTGATGGCCGGTGGGTAAGGCTCCTTCTGGCAAGGCAGGATAACCCCACTCGATTCCTGATAGGCCACCCTTGCACTCCGGCCTGGTCACGATTCCGCTCAGCAGCACTGCGTCCTCTTCCATGCACTCCCTGGCGCGCTCTGGCGCGTTCTCCACGAGGCTCAGGATGTACAGCGTCCTGTGTCCCACCCACTTCCTGTCTGTTTGCCAAGCACGCCGGGAAATGTAGTCCCAATGTTCAGTGTCTCTGATCGCGCTTGTCTCCCTCCGGTGGCCAAAAATAGGTACTGCCACAGTCAGATTTAAACACAGCGCTACACTCTCCCCCTCCTAGAACTCTTGGGTCTCTCCAAGGAGGTACAACAGTTACATTTACATTTTGACACAGTTTAGATACAATATACAGGTTCAGCAGCAAACATACAGTGGGTTAGATACACTTCTTCAAGTTGACTCATGTTTTGTGCTACCTCAGCTAACATAGCAGACACTTCGGGCAACCTCTGCACTGTGGTGATGGCCTCTTCAGTGCTATGTCCTGGTGAGTCGTAGGTGAGTCGCTGAGGCGGTCGAACAGAGCGTTTTGGTTCTGGCTCAATCAGTTCCTCTTCAGGTGGAAGTACTATAGGGGCTGGCTCAATCAGTTCCTCTTCAGGTGGAAGTACTATAGGTGCTGGCTCAGTCCTTCTTTCTTCCACTGGATCAGACATCTCTTCAGAGTATGACCCCTCCAGTGAAGGCATAGAACTGTAGTCATAAGATTCAGCTTCAGGAACTACAGGGACTCCAACAGTATCAGGAACTTCTAACTGAAATTCAAGAGCTTCAGGGATTTCCATAGTCTCAGGGACTTCTAACTGAAATTCAGGAGCTTCAGGTCTCAAATTACTTTCCCACCTCTCAGGAACAACGACAACCTCCTCAGGCTCCGGTGAGCGCATCCAGTCCAGACAATAACTCTCTTCTTCACTGTCTCTTTCGCTCTCTTCGACAACCCGGGTCTGTTGAGACCGAGTAACAGGAGGCAAACGTGGAGCAGGTGGATTTGGCAGAGGCAGTTCGTCCCCAACTGGCATCCTCACAGCCTCTCTCAAAGGTAACAAATGATTTCGGTGCCAGTTCTTAAGAGGCCCAGCCTTTCCATCTGGCCGGATCTGATACACCGGCAGACCCGGCAGTTGCTTGCAGACAATGTAAACTTGAGAACTCCATCTATCCACCAACTTGTGTCTCGCAGCAGCACCCAAGTTCTTCAACAGAACCCTATCACCGGGTTGTAGATCTTGTATCCGAACTTTTAAGTCATAATTCCTCTTGTTCCTTTGCTCCCTGTTTCCTGAGGTCAAACGGGCCTGTTCAAACGCAGAAGCCAGGTTCTTCCGAAGTCTTTCCACGTAGTTTCTATGGGAAGCTACCGACGTCTGGTCTAAAGATAACCCAAACGCCAAATCAACCGGCAGTCGGGCTTCTCTTCCGAACATAAGACGGTACGGTGAGTATCCAGTTGCATCACTCTCCGTACTGTTATATGCATGCACCAGAGTAGCTATGTGACGACTCCAACTCTGCTTCTCTATGTTCGACAAAGTCCCCAGCATATTCAGCAGCGTGCGATTAAACCTTTCAGGCTGAGCATCACCTTGAGGGTGATATGGTGTAGTTCGGGTCTTTTGGATTCCCAACAGTTCCAACAATTGCCCAACAAGTCGGCTTTCAAAGTCTCTACCCTGATCAGAGTGTATTCTCCTTGGCAGGCCGTAGTGAACAAAGAACTTTTCCATCAGAACCTTGGCTACTGTCGGAGCGCGTTGATCTTTCGTGGAAAAGGCTTGGGCGTAACGAGTGAAATGGTCAGTCACTATTAGAATATTCCCTTGCCCACTAGCATCCGGCTCTAAGCACAGGAAGTCAATGCACACCAAATCCATGGGTGACTCTGTAGATGGCTCATTGGAGCGGTTCGGGTTGGTAAAGTCTTCCTCTGAATACACCTCAGACAGGAATGGCAGTAACTTTCCACTTCAGCTCTCATGCAAGGCCAATAGAATCTGTCTCGCACCAGCTTAAAAGTTCTCTCAGCACCCAAATGTCCATGCTCATCATGTAACGATCGCAGCACACTCTCTCTAGGCTTAGTGGGAAGGAATAGCTGTTGAATCTCTTCAGCGTTTGTTGAGGGGCCCCTTCGGTAGACCACCCCATCCAACATCTTCAACCGTTCCCACTCTTTGTAGACCAACCTGGCTCTATCCGGGGAATTGGTCAGCAGAATTTCCCGCTGGTTCGCAGTTAGGGCCTTTATGGTCAATGCAATTAAAGGGTCTCTGGCTTGATCCGCCTTCAGGTCTTGTTTTGAAAAGGTAGGTAGATTTTCATCCCTCAATTGTGTAGGGTTACAGTAAAACTCAGGGACGGCCGCAGCCATGACTCCTATGGCCTCCGCTTCAATCCCTCCCTTGACCCGGCGCTCTGCTCCTTGACACAAAGCTTGCACCCCGTCCGGAGTTAACTGAGTCCATTCTGTAGTGTAGGGTCTTCTCGATAAAGCATCAGCATCTCGATTATTCACCCCAGGGTGATACTTCAGGCTGAACCGGAACCCTGACAGAGCGGCTAACCGCCGATGTCCCGTTGCGTCCAGTTTCGCAGTAGAAAGAACATAGGTAAGAGGATTGTTATCCGTTTTTATCACAAACTCAGTCTTTTAACTTGTCTACCACTGCCCACTTCAAGGCTAGGAACTCCAACTTGTGGGTAGGATAGTTCTTTTCGGAAGGCGTAAGGCTCCGACTCACGTACGCTACAGGCCTCAGCAATCCGCCATACTCCTGATACAGGACTCCTCCTAGACCCTCTCTGCTGGCATCCACATGTAACTCATATGGCTTGTGCGGGTCCGCATAGGCCAAGACAGGAGCTTGAGTTAGACTCTCTTTTAGCTTCAAGAAAGCACCTTCACACTGACTAGTCCATTCGCCCTGTATGGACTCTCGAGCTTTCCTTGGCCCTGGAGCTGACGGGTTTCGGTCAGAGGCCTTGCAGCCTTCTTCGGTGTTTTCCTTCTGCAGGAGTTTGTTCAGTGGTTGAGCTATCTTCGCGAATCCTCCTACAAATCTTCGATAATAAGAGCAGAACCCCAAGAAAGATCTAAGTTCAGTGACGTTTCTGGGTCTGGGCCAAGAAGCTACGGCCTCCAACTTCCGAGGATCTGTCGAAACACCTTCTGCTGAGACCACATGTCCCAGATACGTAACGGACGGTAGACAGAATTGGCATTTCTCCAGAGACAGTTTCAATCCCTCTTCGTGGAGCCTCTTCAAGACCTACTCCAAACGTTGCTCATGCTCTTCCAGAGTCTTTCCAAACACGATTATGTCATCCAGGTACACTAAAACTTTGATCAGATTCATGTCCCCGACTGTCTTCTCCATCAGCCGTTGGAACGTGGCTGGAGCCCCCGTAAGGCCTTGAGGCATTCTGTTGAATTCAAAGAACCCCAGTGGACAGATGAACGCAGTTTTCTCTTTGTCTTCGGGATGCATTGGTATCTGGTGATACCCACTTCGCAGGTCTAGCACGCTAAACCATTTTGCTCCAGACAAACACTGTAACGCATCTTCTATCCGAGGAGTAGCATATTGGTCTGGGATGGTCCTCCGGTTCAAGGTGCGGTAGTCTATGCATAGGCGGACAGAACCGTTCTTCTTCCGGACCATCACTATTGGAGATGCGTATGGACTCCTGGATCACCTTGGCTCTTTGCAATTCATTCAGCTGTTCTCGCAGATCATCTAAGTCTCCCAGCGGAACTCGTCTTGACCTTTCACGAAACGGCTTGTCCTCTTGTAATCGAATGCGGTGTTCAGTACTTTTAGCTAGGCCTACGTCGAACTCATCTTTCGAGAACAGTTCTCTCCACTTCAAAACTTGAGACTGAAGACGTTTTTCCACTCGGATGAAATGGGAGCGTCCTTGGGGTAGAATCTTTCATCTGGAATCTCTTTATCCACTCCCCCTCCTAAATCGGTGGAGAGGGGCGTAGCGGACTCTACCTGCCCGATAGGCATTCGTGCTTTAAGGATTACTGGAGAATCAGACACATTGCACACGCTGACTGAGACTCTTCCTCGTGTTCTTTTCAGAGCTTTAGTGGAGATTATTTCAGGGATTACTTCAACTCCGGCTTCACTCCCATGATTAAAATTGGTCTCCAGCACTACATAGGGGCCTGGTTGCGATCCATTCAACTTGACTGAAGCCCGGAAACTTGCTACTTCTCCTGCTTGCAGAACCTTCTCTGTTCCTTCTAATCTCCATAGGCGCCCCTTCGGCAGGTGCCTTCTGTTCTTCGACCATCCTCTGATAGACGGACGTAACATTGGGTGTACTCCTTGAGTAGAACCTTCTTCCAATACGATAGGTGTCAGGAGACGCCGCACCAAATCAGTATTCGTCCCCACTATCATGGAACTTCTGTTTGCACCTGAGGGTCGAGGACACACAATGGCCAATGCATCACAACCTCCGGACTGCCCGATGACTTCGGATCCGATCTCCAATTTCACCTGTAGATACCCGTCATAGGGAGTTTCTCAGTTCCGATACCCCAGATTTCCAGGTCCTTCAATTTCTGTAGAGGAATGTGCTTCAAATGTTTCTCATAGAAGTCTCGGTAGATCAATGTCACTTGAGCCCCTGAATCCAACAAGGCTTTAGTGTAGACTCCCTCCACTTGGATTGGCACAATAGGAGAAGGACCTATCAGTTGGTCAGGAAACTTGGTGGCGGTATCCGGACACTTAGACCCAGTTTGTTGTACCCTGGCCTTTTTCTTGGCCCGTGTAGGTTTTGGGTGTGCATTGCTTCCCCATGACGTAGGTCCGGATGCTAAGGGAGTGACTCTTTCAGTCCTGGCAGGCTCAGCAGTTGACCGGACTTTGGGCCCTCTCGCCCTCTTAGCCCTGGCTGGATTTCTGGAGCGGGGTTCAATCTTCGGGCACCTAGGTTGCTCCTTCACTGGCGCCCCATGGCGTTTCCCGCCGGTGAGGTAGATAACAGTTCTTTTAAGGCTTTTAACAACTCATCAACTCTATTCCTCTCAGGCTTTCGGTCTTTACATTGTGCGCGGAAGTGGCCCATTTCTCCACAACCAAAACATCTCTTTTTAGAAAGTGGAGACGCAGTCGCCTGTTGTGATTCAGTTAAAGGACCTTGGCTAGACGCCACAGCAACTCCGGTTGTCTGCATGCCTGTAAGGAACTTCTGCATCTCGCCTGCATCTCTGTCACCTTCATCAACACTCGGCACAGTTCCGCGTGCGCCTGCTGCAATTCGGCTTGAGCTTCCTGTACCTTCTTAACAGTTTTGTGCAACTCACCATGTTCAGAGAGGGGTGATTCTTTGGCAGCCCTCTCCGTGGATTTAAAAACAATCAGGTGCTCTTGCTCGTCCACGTCGGATCCGTAAGTATCCAGCGAATCGCTTTCAGGCTGCAGACCGTCGTTATGCCTTACAGGTTGTGCGTAAGCCCTTTCCCCTCGCCTGAAGGATTTTTCCTCCAGTAAAGCCTCCTCCTCTCTGACAGCTCGGATCAGTTCCAGGTACTTCAGTTCCTGATTACCTGCCCTGCTTCTCAGCTGCAGCATCACCGGATCTAGAGGTTGAGAGCCCCTCAGGATCTGTTTTATTCGGATCTTATCCACTTCGGCCGGCTCGGCCCCTTTCTTGAGGAGTATCTGGTGCAGAATCCTATCTAAGCGCCTCATGTATTCGGTCATTCTCTCACCTTTCCGCTGATAGGTGTGTTCGTACTGATATACAAGCTCTGCAGCCTTTTCTGTTCGCCCAAAAACTTCCTCCAAAACGTTTAAATAATCTAAAGCAGTACAGTCTTTTCTACTCAGTTTTAGGTTTCTCACCGCTTCTGACGCAGGTCCTTTTAAGCTCTCGGTGATCCTTTGCTTTTTCTGGGCTTCAGGGACGTCCCACTCATCCAGAGCCTGCATCGCCTGTTCTACCCATTCCTCAAAGGTTTCTTCTCCCGCCGGAGTTGGTACGTTTCCTGTAAAATTTCTCAACCGTCGATAACCAAAGTTAGTGTGAGGAGGGCTTGTTCTCTGACACTTAGCCAGCAAATCTCCAATAGCCACTATGAATTCAGGCCCGATCATGGCCAACGGACTGGGCGCGGGAACACTTGCGGATTCGCCACGTGGCGCACTTGGCTGAATCAGTTGGACTTCCACCTCATCGGTCAGCTTCACGCTCGCGCCCTGAAAACATACTGGAACACCCTTTCTCCATTCAAAAAGAACATACGTGTGAGAGGTATCTGTGTTCTTTTTAATGTCCAGAATTAACCCCCGATGGTCTGGTGTCAGCACGGCCACGGCCTGGCAAATCTGATCTTCGGCCCAAGTGTCTGCGGGAATATCCATGACTATACAACATTCTAACTGACTACTGTGCTCCTCACACCATTCGGCAACAGTGTCTGGATCCATATTTAACCCTTTAGATGCGGTTTTTCCAGAGACTGGATCCCGGAAACGAGCCCCCACATGTAACGCTCACTCCCGGAGGAGCCGCTGAAAATGAACCACGGGTCAGTCTCCCCGCACTAGGGAATAAATATACTCCAGCACCGTTGTGGATTTTATAAATTATATAGTTTACTGAAGTAAAAGGCATAAAATAAGACACGGTGTTCGTAGATATATTTACAGTATTTCGTATTGCGGTAAACGCGTAGCGGGAAAAAGAAATGCGAGGCTTCGTATTCCTGGAAAACGCGACCGAGCAGAAAAAAATATACAATGATTCGAAATTACGAGAAACGCGCAGCGGAAAATAAAATAAGATGCAAATCTTTTCCCCTTTTTTCGTATACTAGGGAGTGAGTCCCGAACAGGTTAAGTCCCGAATTGTGAGTGTATGTGTGTGTTACGGTACCCGGGTACTATTCAACTGGCCAGTGAATCTTTTAAGCGATGTCTTCGACTAGTCAAGTTGGGGCCCTGTGGGTTTCAGAAATAAACAACAGCGTGCTTGAACTTTTGTGGAAACGGCCTTGGAGGCCTCTCACCCATCCGCTGATCACCCAGGCTCCGCTGACCCAGAACGTCTCTCCGCTTGTCTCCGCGCTGGGATACCGGCTAATGGATTGATATTCAGGCCCTCTGTGTTCTGGCCCGGACTTGTCCAGTTACCGCCTGCTCTCCCATCCGTTGGACTCGCGGTACTCCTTACTCGGGGTCCTCAGCTTGTCTGGAATACACTTGGTGGTGATGGCCGGTGGGTAAGGCTCCTTCTGGCAAGGCAGGATAACCCCACTCGATTCCTGATAGGCCACCCTTGCGCTCCGGCCTGGTCACGATTCCGCTCAGCAGCACTGCGTCCTCTTCCATGCACTCCCTGGCGCGCTCTGGCGCGTTCTCCACGAGGCTCAGGATGTACAGCGTCCTGTGTCCCACCCACTTCCTGTCTGTTTGCCAAGCACGCCGGGAAATGTAGTCCCAATGTTCAGTGTCTCTGATCGCGCTTGTCTCCCTCCGGTGGCCAAAAATAGGTACTGCCACAGTCAGATTTAAACACAGCGCTACATATGTATACCTAGGTATGCACACGGATTGGGTAGCTTAGTGTCCCTTCTGAGGTGGGCATGGAAAACGCCAAAAAAGAAAAGCAGGAAAATCTGAAAAAATATTTTTTTTTTGCTTTTTATGCCTGCTGAATGACACTACTGACTCACTAGGGTTGGTGTCACCTGGGGCGGCAACTCATGGTGTCACCTCCCCATATCTCCTTCAAGGGGAATAACCTGCCTGGCGGCGGATACGAAGAGAGATAGATAAGTATAGAAAGATACGCAGAGCGATAGACAGACAGGTGTAGAAAGATATGCAGAGGGACAGACAGGTATAGAAATATACACAGAGGGATAGACAGGTGTAGCGCTCACCCCCGGAGGAGCCGCTGAATAACCCCAGGATAGTCTCACCGCACTAGGAATCACTATACACCAGCACTGTTGTGGATTTCCTAAGTTATATACTTTACTGGATCAATAAAGTGACATATAATACACATGTACGTTGAGAAAAATAACAGGACTGTGTAACGCGAGAAAAACACGTGGCGGAAAAGAAACGGTTAATACCCCTCAGTTTGCGAGTTTAAGTCCCGTTCAAAATGTCTCAAAAGATAGTGTCTTATGGTACCCGGGTACTATATTCAACTGGCCAGTGAATGAGCAAGGTTATCTTTGACTAGCCAACGTTGGGGCCCTGTGGATTGAAGCAATTAACCAAGTGCGCACTTTCGTTTCGGAACCGTAGGCCTCTCAACGGTCCGACGAACAAAGTGTCCAGAACCGATGACTCGACCAAGGATCTCTCTCTGCGACCGGAACCCGGTGCCAACGAACCAGCTCTCCCGATTGCCATTCTCTGCTACCTTAATCGATCCGCCGCCTGCACTCCCAATCGATCCTCGCGGCCTCCTCACTCAGGGTCCTGCTGGAACTTGGTGGTCCTTCTGGTTGCTTAATAGAATGCAGTAGGTGACAGCACAATCTCCGTCCCCGATCTCCAGCACCGAATATGGCAGCGTCCACACTCTGGCCTGGTTGCGATCCCTGACAGTGTCCTGCGTGCGTCCTACTCCTTCTGTAGCTCTACTCGCTCTGCCCGTGTCTTGAATGAGGCTTCGGATGTCTCTCCTCGCGCCAGTACGCCCACTTACTGTTCCCTTTGCCAAGGGTTCTGGGAGATGAAGTCTTTTAAATTCAGCATAGCCCATAACGTCTCCAGGCTCTGTCTCCCTCTAGTGGCTGCAACAGTCAATTACATAGAGCCAACTAATACAGTGCTACAATGGTATAGAAAGCTACGCAGAGGGATAGACAGACAGGTATAGAAAGATACCCAGAGGGATAGACAGACAGGTATAGAAAGATACGCAGAGGGACAGACAATGGGATGGATTGGCAGGAAAAGTGGGATGGATTGGCAGAAACAGTGGGGTGTATGGATAGACAGACAGTGGGATGGATGGACGGACAGACAGTGGGCTGTATGGAGGGAAGGACAGACAGGGATGGATGGATGGATGGATGGATGGATAGACAGACTGTGCCCTCTATCACCCACCTCAGCCCACAGTGTACAGTCTGCCACCCTCCCTAGCCCCCTCTTCTACCCTTCCCAGGGAAGCCCCTGTTACCTGCCTGTGTACAGATCCAACATGTGCAGGGTGTCAGGGCAGCTGCTCCTGGGCCTGGCTTCTCTCCTCCTCCTCACATCCACAGGCACGTGTGTGTGAGGAAGGGGCGGAGAAATGTGCTGGAGGCTCCCCAGGCTCAGAGCCAGGAGAAGCTGGGAGCAGCCATTATGGTGGGAGGGTTGCTCCCCCTCCTCTCGCCTCCCCCTGACCGGCACATGGAGGGCGCAGGGCTTGTGCCGGCAAGTGGCAGAGTTTCTCCTCTGCCCAGCGCTGATCTCTCCCCACAGAGAGACAGCGCTGAGAGCAAGCACCAAGGGCTGGTCCTGGGTGGTGTCACCCCCCAAGAGTGTGTCACCCAGTGCACCCCACCTCCCCACCTTGTGACGCCACTGCATAATATGTTTTTAAAAGCACACTAGCAAAGCATGCATGTTCCTTTAAAGGGACATGCATGCTTTTCTAGTGTGCTTTTAAAAACATGCTATGCCTGTTGAATGAGTCAGTAGTGTCATTCAGCAGGCATGATAAGCAAGTAAATATTAGAGATGAGCATTCGTTTCGGAAAAATTCGGAATTTGTAACGAAATTTGAGAATTCATAGTTCGGAAGTACTTCCAAATAACGAATCGATACAATACAAAACCGAAATGAAACAAAATGGTATATAACGAATTTATTTTGTTTTACACTGTGTCATCATAAAATAAAAATTTGAATAATTGATATCAACTATCGAATTTGAAATGAACTATCAAATACATATCAACTATCAAATTTGAAATGAACTATCAAATACATATCAACTATCGAATTTGAAATGAACTATCAAATTGATATCAACTATCGAATTGATCTTAACTTAAAATACAAGTAATAGTCAGCAGAGGACTTTATGAAACAAATTAATTTAGTTTCACTGTTTAATTTGACTAAAATACTAAATCTGTGACACAGCTTAAAATTTAACCCTAGCTTTTCTTTTAACAGCAAAATTTGATTAATTGGGGTTTAATTTAGTAATCCAAAATTCGAATTGATATCAACTATCGAATTGATATGAAATTTGAATCGATTCAAAATTTCAAATCGATTTGAAAATTTCAAATCGATCCAAAACGAGATACGAAATTAGTTATGAAATTCCGAAAACGAAATTATTTAAAAACGTAACTAAACTAAACAAATTTTTCAGCCATGAACATCCCGAGTAAATATGATATTTAGTTTTCAGAGATGTCAGGATGTGCACATAATAATGATGATAGATAAAATCAGGTAATGGTGTCTCTTCAGCAAACTCTAAATGATTTCCTGTGCTGCCTCTCTGCAGCATAGTGGGTTTGCATGTGTAATATCAGTCTGACATGTAATTGTTTGGGATTTTATGTGTGACTATGTGTGTCCTCAGTGATTTTTCCATGAAAATTGGATAACGATCAGGAATGCTGGGTGGAATCACACTGGCTGTATCAGCAAGTTCTTTTTGCAAAGAATAAATGTTTTAACTTACTTTTGACATTTTCTATAAAACCCATTATTAGAATACTAGTAAAAATCCATCAGAAAACACCCACATTGAAATATCTGTCAACTAGGAATGTTAATGTAATAGCAAGGTATACTGGTACTGTATAATTCAGGAATCTGTTCTTGGACACATCATATACTTTGCTTCAACTATCAAAATCTTATGATTCCAACACTAGTATGAACTTTACACTAAGTAGAATGAATAAGGAATACTGTATGCTTTTAAATCACGACTACACCAATCATTGTGATTAAAGGCTGCCACAAAATCAAATATATGTTGATCAGTACTCAGTACTAAAAGACAAATCATACATTTGCCTGGGACACCTGGGTTCTTTCCATATGAGGAGGAGTACAGCAAGGTGGAACAAACTTGCTAAGTGACATCTGCTGCTAGAAACCACAGAACTGCTTTTATGCAAATCATTGAAAGGCATGGAGGAAGCTGCATACACATACTCCCATGGCAAACAGTCCATGTTCCACACTCTCCTATTCAGTACAGCCCAAACCACTTACACTCCAATTCAGGGGTCAAGTCCTGCAGGAACATTCGGGAACACAGTTCTCTTACTATTTTAGCAGGAGAAACTTAGTTCCCTTTTGGCTAATATACTGGGAAGCTGCAATACCTTTCTATATAGACATAATTTTATAAAACTCTCTGGGCTAAATTACAAACTTCATGCAAAAAAACATTAACGCGAGGGGTAAAACCATTTGCGCCTAATCCCGTATTACATAGTCAGCGCAACAACCGCACGCAATCGTCTACTGCGGGTGAGCCTGCACGAACCCTGCGTGAGCTTACTGTACTTCGCCGTCCTATACTTAACATTGTGAACGCAAATGCAAATGTGCACTGGTACGAGGATGGTATTACAATCTATTTGCTGTAATTACCGCAAAGCCTTTGCGCGTATAATTTTAGCAACTGCAAAAAGCTGGTGCTAACTGCATATCTGAACAACCTGGCTAACCCGAAAAAAAAACCAGCACATAAAAAGTAATGCATCAACAATATAATGGTGTGTGTGTATTATTACTGTAGCACATGTGCTCATTTTGCATCATAGACGCAGAACCCGTCTCCGATGCCTCTGCCAGGCGCAATTCAGTTGCGTTTGATAGGTGTGTTTCTTCATTTTGATTGGCTGAATGGGTGCAAAAAACTGCGCGCACAAAGATTTTTGCGCAAGACGTCACTGAGCCTGCATTTCTGCGCATACTGTTTGCGCTCAGAATTGATCGGTGGAAGAAAAAAGCCGCCTGGATTGTAATCCCAGCGTTGATTTGCGCGCGCAAATGTTTAACGCTTGGTGCAAAAAAGTTCGCTTTGCGCGAGGGTTTTTGCATGAAGATTTTTATATAGCCCTCTATATTTAAGGGTTTTCCTGGGTATAAACAAATTGGGATGGCATGGGAATTTCAATCTCTTAGTGTTTGCCAGAGGAATGGAATTCTCATGCGTAAAGAAGTGCTGCAGCTGCTGCACCTCCCAGTAATCTTTAAGACCGTAATGAACAGAAATGTTGGTGCGTTCCTACACTTATTTTTTTACGACATGCCCCTGCTCTAATCCCATTTAGCTAGCCAGGCTCAAACACGCATTCTTACTTTAGTTTTCTCAACCAAGCATACTCTCATCTCATACATATGCAAGAGCATCCCACATAGAAAAATGCATCCCTCACCCTATCAAATCCAGCACAGAAAACCCAACACACATTTCCATTCCACCCACACGGGCACTCATATTAACAATGATAACATCTCGCACATATTGTACAGTCCCGAAACACTCCCATTTACTCTTTATACACATCCATAGTGTCTGTTAATGAGGTGGAAGCAGAATGCATCCCAACCTGTAGATTCCAAAATAACTTCCACTTTCCCTGTTTAAATATGCTTATGAGCGTCTGTATTTTAAGTTTCTTGACTTCTATTTAAAGCTATGTTTGTACTATTTGGCTGGGGTCCGTGTAAATGATTCCAAACTCATGTACTTTTAATCAATTCCATCATTTATAGTTAACTGCTGAAACAATATAAATTCAACATAGAAAGTGGTAATTTGCATTTTACGAGTTTGATAATCAAATCCATAGCACTGTGCAATACAAACATACCATCTTATCAAATAACAGATGCTTTGAAGCATTTGCACAGGAAAACACAAAGACACTACTCTTTAGGTTTAGTTACATAAATATCAATTCATGAATTTACATAATGTAACTTAATAGAATGAAGACATACAGGGTTATCCAAAGAGATTCGAAAAGTCACCGCACGTTCGGTGACTTTTCGTTCTCTTCAATTCGGTTCCTTTTGCCGATTGCATTTCGGTGACCCTGCGGTGTATTCAGCAAACAGCACAGGGTCCCCGAATTGCAGGGAAAAGCTGCCGCAAACCTGACGAAAACTAACCGAATGCACGCTGAAAACAAGCAAAAACATCTGGATTAACCTTTGAAGAAGCCGAACAGGAGCCGAACATGAGCCGAATCACACAGAGCCGAAGCAGCTGTGACGTAGAGGAGGCAGTGAATAAATTAGAAAAACCATTTGTATGAATCTGGGAAAAAGAAACGCTGTTTGCAAAGAAACTACTGAGCGAAAATGTCTGAAATTTTCACAGGAGGTCCAGGGAATGATAATAAAGAGGGCTGTTACAAAAAAAATAAGTAAACTGAAAAAAAAAAAAGAAAATCGGACTTTTACAAAAAAAATAAAAAAATCTGAAAAATGCTTAAAGTATCCTACAAAATCTATAAATAAAGAGACTCTTTGCTGCAGAATTTTATAATGAACGGTTTATTAGATATTGAATTAAAACGGGAATATTTTTAACATTGAAGCCTATGGGATTCTCCTGAATAAATTTGCCGAATTAAACCACCGAATGGCAGGGCATTAGGGGAACCTTTCACTGCTGGTTTGTGTTCTCTGAATAGCCGAAGCAGTGCTTCTCTATGGGGATTTCACTGCCCTCGAACAGGCACCGAACAGGCACCATATGTTCAGGCAATTCGCCAGGATTTGGCGAATTGCCTGCTCTCTGGATAGCCGAATGGCCAGGAAAGGTAACCGAACGCTGATTTTCAGCGTTCGGTTACCTTTCTCAAGCAATTCGGATCTCTTTGGATAACCCTGATATAATGTGATGTCCAGTTTAACAGGTGAGGGTGCGGATCAGATAACCTATGAACATGATTGCATCATTGTTTTCACCATACAGGCAATATCAAAGACCATTAGCAGAGAAAAAGAACAAATCAAGAGCAATGTTGATGGAATTCTTACAGAGATACAGAAGAAGGAAAAACAGAATTTTACAAAAGTGGATATTAAGAATCTCTCTGATTTTGGAAAAATTCTACAAAGAGATGCAGCAGCAGCCTTCACTCAAAACCATGTGAGTTTAAACAAATAGATTTTTCATTATTAACCACTTTACCAGGTTAATGGTTTTTCGCAGTATGTGACTTTTGTAAAGAAATGCAATGTTGATAACATTTTGGTACTTTTAACAGTAGGTAATAATTAATATTTGCCAGACTCATATGCCTCATACTCTGTGTTTTTAACCCCTTTTTAGATATATGGTCAGGTTGAGCACTCTGTATGGAATATTGTTTCTATTGGTTTCGATAGCACTGTTATCAGATATACATGTTCTGGCTGAGTGCTGCTCTATATGTTGTAATGGGAGGCTCTGTGATGGTAGTCACTTCAGACTTAGGGTACATGAACCTAAAGATGCTTTTGAGAGGTGCAGGTCTCATGTGTTATATTGTTTTCCAGCCCTCTCCTATGTTGAAGTCACCCTATAACTACAATTTTAGGTACAGAGTGTTTGTGTTTTCTGTGCCCTATTCCCTGATATCTGTGTTCCATTATTATTCTCTTATGTATTTATTGTGGCGTGTCATGTTATATACAATGTGTTGTTTCCCTTATGTGTATCTGTAAGCAGTTGATTCCTTTATTTCCCCATGGTTCCTTCAAACCCCCAGGATCTGGCTTAAAGCAGATCTCTTGGACGCTTCCTCAGGCTTTGTTACAACAGGGCATGTGTGTGTGTGGGAGGGGGAAGCTACTGGGAGGCTACTCAGTATGGAAACGCTAGTGTGTGTTTTACCATTGTATTCTCTACATTCCCCCTGTTATACAATTGTAAACCCTGAATAAAATCATTTCCAGTTTTGTTTTCACCCTGCAAGGAGCTCCGGCTATTGACTGGGTGAGTTTGGGCCAGAATCCGTAATCTTTTGGGATACTGAAGGCGAAGGGAACATTCTGCACATGGGACCCTACGGTACAGGCCCGACCACCTCCTAGATGTGCACCCCACCTTGATACATTGTTTACAGGTTCTCCATTTATAGTTCCTATTAAACAAAGTTTATCGTGAGAGCACTATGAAGGATAGATGTCCCTGATAAGTGAGTTAAGGGCAGGCTTTAGGTTTGTATAGATAGGGACCTGCCCAATGGGGCACAATGTTTGTGGCAGGCTTAGGTAATATGTGATCACATATTGTGTAAGGGTTTGACTGCGGTGGGTGTAGCAGGTTGGGGTTGTGAGCCCAGGATGCAGTGATGAAGGCAGATTCAGAATAGCAATGAGTGTTTATTGCAGGTAAACACAGGGGCATGAAATCAGATAGGGTACAGGCAATGGCGTCGTCAGGGTTCAGCAAGGGGGTTCGGTACACGGCAAGGCTGGCAGAGAATAGTCGGTGGTACAGCAGGGGTTCGGTACACAGCAAGGCTTAGATGGGGGCAGAGGGGAGCAGGATGGGAGGGTTACCGGTGAGTGAAGCAATGAGAGTCCAGATAAATAACAGAAGGTCCTTGGGGTCTTAGCAGAGAGTTCAGGAGATGGTCAGGCGGTTTCAGGGAGCTTTAGTAAACAGATAACGCAGTCAGTAACTTCAATGTGGAAGTCCAGGGTTGAGGGTGGGACTCCCTTATATGCAGGGCTAATCAGGGAGGATGAAGGGCAGGTGTGGATCCAGGGCCAGAACGGTAGAATCAGGAAGGTGAATTGTTTATACAAGGGTTTTGGAATCTGCAGGGGACATGTAGTAAAAGGCACAAAAAGGGACGCCAGGGGGTGAGGGCCTCCAGGACCTTACAGCGCCCCCCCTCTAAGGGCCGGACTCCGAACGGCCCAGGGCGAGGTCAAGGCCACACCGGTGGATTACGGGATAGAAAGGCATTGCACCATTGGAGGGTAGAATAATGATCATGGTGACCAGAGTTGGGCAGAGCTTCGCCACTGCGAAGCGATCTCCAGGCACTCTCGGCATTTGAAAACACCTGCAGGTCCGCGCATCTGACTACAGTCCCATTTGAACCGTAAATAAACTCCGGCGGCAAGGGTTCCATAGTCATGGTGCCTTCAGGGGTGTTGATCCTCTTGGTGACACGACTCTTCGACGTCCACTTGACATGGACCGGCGGGGCAGCGCCCGTGGAAAGGACCGGCGGGGCAGCGCCCGTGGAAAGGACCGGCGGGGCAGCGCCCGTGGAAAGGACCGGCGGGGCAGCGCCCGTGGCAACCTCCTTGGCACTACACGGCTCTGCGGCGGCGACCTCCTTGGCACTGCACGGCTCTTGCGGGGCAGTTAGCGGCTTGGCCTTACGGCGGCGGCGACGGCCCCGTGGCGGTGACAGGTCAGGAGATCCTGCAGGTTGCAGGGCAGCGACCTCTTGAGATCCCGCGGGTTGCAGGGCAGCGACCTCTTGAGATCCCGCGGGTTGCAGGGCAGCGACCTCTTGAGATCCCGCGGGTTGCAGGGCAGCGACCTCTTGAGATCCCGCGGGTTGCAGGGCAGCGACCTCCTGAGATCCCGCGGGTTGCAGGGCAGCGACCTCCTGAGATCCCGCGGGTTGCAGGGCAGCGACGTCCTGAGATCCCGCGGGTTGCAGGGCAGCGACGTCCTGAGATCCCGCGGGTTGCAGGGCAGCGACGTCCTGAGATCCCGCGGGTTGCAGGGCAGCGACGTCCTGAGATCCCGCGGGTTGCAGGGCAGCGACGTCCTGAGATCCCGCGGGTTGCAGGGCAGCGACGTCCTGAGATCCCGTGGGTTGCAGGGCAGCGACGTCCTGAGATCCCGCGGGTTGCAGGGCAGCGACGTCCTGAGATCCCGCGGGTTGCAGGGCAGCGACGTCCTGAGATCCGCGGGTTGCAGGGCAGCGACGTCCTGAGATCCTGCGGGTTGCAGGGCAGCAAACTCAGGTTTTTGCTCAACCTCCAATTTAATGAGGTATGGGTGAGCCTCCAGCTCCTGAGGTTTCGGTTTAACGGGCAACCGAACAACGGTGGGTGACATGGAGAAGAGGGCACCAATGAAGGCAGATCTTGGGCAAGGTGTACGCGAGATGGTTTTGATAGCTGGAGTTATGTAGTCCGTCTCCATGTGATAGCAAGGTACAGTGGTACGGTGAGTCATTCCAGCCGGGCGACAAACAGATGCCGCAACGCCAACATACCCCTTATGCTGACCTGGGGGTCCCTGGGTGCGGCGTGCAGTCTGTCTGAGTGGGTCTAAACCAGCATCAGCAACTTCCTCTTCTGACTCAGAGTCATCAAAGGACATGGTGAGGCATATAGGCAGCATGGAGGTAGCGGGCTGGATTCAGGATCTCTGACAACACCAGCCATGAGATGTAGGCCAGGCTCGATCTCCATTGGCATGGCTGGCTCAGCGTCCATGGATTCCTGCTCCATGGGCATTTCAGGGTCAGACTCCGGTTCGGCACTCTGCATAGGGGTTTCCTGGTCTGACTCCTCAGAAGAAGCTTCTTGGGTAACCAGGTTTCTAGGTGCAGAGAGTCTGGTAGCCCTTGACTCAGGTTCCCTGGGAGCAGGGACACGCTTAGGTGCAGGAGGTTTGCTTACCCGGCTTCTTTTGGGAGTAGGCTGGGATAGGGGTCTTTCTTTGGGTGCTTGCTTGATGGGTGATGAAGTCTTTTTCTGCAGGGCAGGCACCGGCTTCCCCAACGAAGATTTTGTGGGCTTGATCGTTGGTGTAGCCATTTTTGGCTTGGTGGGTACGGTTTTAACCACCAGCCTGGTGGTTTTGACAGGTGCAGGCTCGGTACAAACAGGCTTTACAGGAACAGGGGTATGAAAGCATTTTGTACCTGGATTAGGTGGGCGCAGCGGGCAGGCCGAGATTTGATGCAAGGGGCCCCCGCAGTAGAAGCAGAGGTCTAGCGCCCTCCTCCTTGCCTTTTCTTCTGGGGTCAGCGGTCCTCTGGCTCCCTCTGTAGCAGGAACGCGCACCTTAGATGAGGTGCCCCTTGGGTTTTGCTGTACATAATCAAGCAGGGAGTCCAGGTACTGCTGGATCTGTAGAAAGGCACCTTTCAAGTTCTTCACCATGGCATGGATCACCGCGGGCTCACAGGTTTTGGACTTCCACATTCTGTAAGGGTTTGACTGCGGTGGGTGTAGCAGGTTGGGGTTGTGAGCCCAGGATGCAGTGATGAAGGCAGATTCAGAATAGCAATGAGTGTTTATTGCAGGTAAACACAGGGGCATGAAATCAGATAGGGTACAGGCAATGGCGTCGTCAGGGTTCAGCAAGGGGGGTTCGGTACACGGCAAGGCTGGCAGAGAATAGTCGGTGGTACAGCAGGGGTTCGGTACACGGCAAGGCTTAGATGGGGGCAGAGGGGGAGCAGGATGGGAGGGTTACCGGTGAGTGAAGCAATGAGAGTCCAGATAAATAACAGAAGGTCCTTGGGGTCTTAGCAGAGAGTTCAGAAGATGGTCAGGCGGTTTCAGGGAGCTTTAGTAAACAGATAACGCAGTCAGTAACTTCAATGTGGAAGTCCAGGGTTGAGGGTGGGACTCCCTTATATGCAGGGCTAATCAGGGAGGATGAAGGGCAGGTGTGGATCCAGGGCCAGAACGGTAGAATCAGGAAGGTGAATTGTTTATACAAGGGTTTTGGAATCTGCAGGGGACATGTAGTAAAAGGCACAAAAAGGGGCGCCAGGGGGTGAGGGCCTCCAGGACCTTACATATTGTGTCTGAACTCTGAACCACCATCTTTTTCCAAACCAAAGTTAGGTGTTTTTAACTTCTTTAGACGAATGGTTCAGTCGAGTGCTCCATATTTATTTTGATATATATATATATACATTCAAAGTATGCATCTGACAGTACCATTGCAAAGGTGGAAATTGTTTGAGCAAATACTGGTATTTTATTGGATCAGGCCCCAAGCATGTATTGCCTGGTAATACATAATTTGTATGAATCTTCAGACTCACCACAGCAAAAAAACAAATCCATTAGGGAGGCCCATATATTAACCATTTATTATTTATCCCAAAAGGACTTGACCTTCCTTAAGACTAAATCTGCACAAATCAAGTAGGAGTCAATTAAAGCACATCCTTGAGTACTTCTTCGATGTCTGATTCGTTAGGAATTATCTCTCCTACAGAATTTATTCTCATTTCTACAGTTATGTTTTTTCACAAGGTACAGTTGTGTTCAAAATTATTCAACCCCCACTGAAATTGAGTGTTTTGGCCAGTTTGACATTGATTTTGATCAGTCATCTTGCTTACAATTAAATCAAAGAGGCACGTGTAGGTCAGACAAATATAACATAACATTTATAATGAAATAACCACAAATGTCTTTTCTGAGCTCACATCATTATCAGTTTTATTCAACCCCCAAGTGACATTCAATCTTAGTACTTAGTACAACATCCTTTTACAGTTATAACAGCTTTTAAACGTGAAGCATAGCTTGACACAAGTGTCTTGCAGCGATCTACGGGTATCTTCGCCCATTCGTCATGGGCAAAAGCCTCCAGTTCAGTCACATTCTTAGGCTTGCGCACTGCAACTGCTTTCTTTAAGTCCCACCAGAGGTTCTCAATCGGATTTAAGTCAGGTGACTGCGATGGCCACTCCAAAATGTTCCAACCTTTAATCTGCAACCATGCTCCAGTGGACTTGGAGGTATGCTTGCGATCATTGTCCTGTTGAAAGGTCCAACGTCTCCCAAGCCTCAGGTTTGTGACGGACTGCATCACATTGTCATCCAATATCTCCTGGTACTGAAGAGAATTCATGGTACCTTGCACACGCTGAAGCTTCCCTGTACCTGCAGAAGCAAAACAGCCCCAAAGCATGATTGACCCCCCGCCATGCTTCACAGTAGGCAAGGTGTTCTTTTCTTCATAGGCCTTGTTCTTCCTCCTCCAAACATAGCGTTGATCCATGGGCCCAAACAGTTCTAATTTTGTTTCATCAGTCCACAGAACACTATCCCAAAACGTCTGTGGTTTGTCCACATGACTTTTGGCATACTGCAGTCGACTCTTCTTATTCTTTGGAGACAGCAAGGGGGTGCGCCTGGGAGTTCTGGCCTTCATTACGCAGTGTGCGCCGTATTGTCTGAGCTGAAACTTCAGTACCCACATCTGACAAATCTTTTCTCAGTTCCTCAGCAGTCACACGGGGACTTTTCTCCACTCTACGCTACAGGTAGCGCACAGCAGTCGAAGTCAGCATCTTCTTTCTGCCACTACCAGGTAGCATTTCAACAGTGCCCTTTGCCTTGAATTTGCGAATGGTCTCTCTTGTTATGTTTAACATCTTTGCAATCTTCTTATAGCCATTGCCCTTCCTGTGAAGAGTAATCACCTCTTCTCTTGTCTTCCTGGACCATTCTCTTGACTTCACCATGTTTGTAACCACACCAGTAAATGTCTAGAAGGAGCTGAGTATCACAGTCATTTTAAAGCTGCCTAATTGGTGCTTATTATGCTTTATTGCTGCTCCGTGACATCCACAGGTGTTTTCAATACCTGACTGAAAACACTTGAATGAACCTCTGTTCTTCAGAGTGGTAGTCTTTAAGGGATTGAATAATTGTGTCAATGAAGAATTCACAAAAGAAACATTTACTACTGTATTACAAAACCAATTGATGTCATTTTAGTTGCATATGGTTCTTTAAAAAGTCCTTGTAGGATTTCATTCTGAATACAATTACAAATGTACACTAAATTCCCTAAAACCCTTTACAGCATTGGGGGTTGAATAATTTTGAACACAACTGTATGTGTATTTGCGTGATTGTCACGGACTTGATCACATATTACATAGAGTTATCACTTGATCACTGTACATGTAAAGGTTGTCGTTTGCACTGTGTGCTAACAATTGTATACTTCAAGACTCTCCTGACCATATATTGAGAAAAGAGGTTTGTGTGGGTCCTAAGGGCGAGCAGCGGCACTTGTGACCTGCTGTACGGTGGGGTCCGCTCAAGTCTCAGAAGATTTTACCTCAATTGTGCTATTATAGGGATGACTGCTCCATATGCAAATCAGACTGATATCACCCAGAAAGGGTTGCCAGTACTGAATGCTAAGGATGTCATCCCTGCACAAGAGATGCAGCAGCCCCTGATGCTTGTTTCCACTTTGTTAGGCCTCGTCAGGAGGGTTTAGCTGACACCTCTCAAGGCACCTTGAGCAAGAGGTCTATGTCTGGATTACTCTGTAAACTTATAGTGAGAGAAAAAGAGGTTTTGAGGGTCCTGAGCATTCGCAACAGTGCTAGTGGCCTGCTCTACGGTGGGGCCCGCTCAGGTCTCACAAAGTTTTAGCTCCATTGTGCCATTGCAGGGATGAATGCTCCTTATGCAAATCAGACTGCAATCACCCACAAAAGGTGACCAGTACTGAAACGCTAAGGACGTCAGACCTGAGCGGGCCCCACTGTACAGCAGGCCACTAGTGCCATTGCTCATCCTCAGGTGCCTCACAAACCTCCTTTTTCTTACCATATATTGAATTGGGATGTTACTTGATCTCTACATGTAACAAACACTATTGGCCTATATAGTGACACCTTTTCAATTAATTTCTGTAAACATACTGCTATTGCATATTTGGAAACTGATGGGCTGTAGCGTATACATTTTCTAATTATAGGGGTTGATTGCGCTTTTTGTGTCTACTTAGCACCATGCTGGTCCTCCTCTTAGATCCCAAATGTAGGGTTTGTATGCTGCCTTAATGTGATAGGATCAATGTTGAAGTGTTAATGAGATGCACTGCTAAAGATTTTGTATATCACCTATAGATTATTGCTCATCTACAGTCATGGCCGAAATTGTTGGCACCCCAGACATTTTTCCAGAAAATCAAGTATTTCTCACAGAAAAGTATTGCAGTAACACATGTTTTGCTATACACATGTTTATTCCCTTTGTGTGTATTGGAACAAAACAAATAAAGGGAGGAAAAAAAGCAAATTGGATATAATGTCACACAAAACTCCAAAAATGGTCTGGACAAAATTCTTGGCACCCTTAACTTAAAATTTGGTTACACACCCTTTGGAAAAAATAACTGAAATCAGTCACTTCCTATAACCATCAATACGCTTCTTACACCTCTAACCCAGAATTTTGGACCACTCTTCCTTTGCAAACTGCTCCAGGTCTCTCTTATTGGAAGGGCGCCTTTTCCCAACAGCAATTTTAAGATCTCTCCACAGGTGTTCAATGGGATTTAGATCTGGACTCATTGCTGGCCTCTTCAGAACTCTCCAGTGCTTTGTTGCCATCCATTTCTGGGTGCTTTTTGACGTATGTTTGGGGTCATTGTCCTGCTGGAAGACCCAAGATCTTGGACGCAAACCCAGCTTTCTGACACTGGGCTCTAGAGTGCGACCCAAAATCCTTTGGAAATCCTCAGATTTCATGATGCCTTGCACACATTCAAGGCACCCAGTGCCAGAAGCAGCAAAACAACCCCAAATCATCATTGAACCTCCACCATATTTCACTGTAGGTACTGTGTTCTTTTCTTTGTAGGCCTCATTCCGTTTTCGGTAAACAGTAGAATGATGTGCTTTACCAAAAAGCTCTATCTTGGTTTCATCTGTCCACAAGATGATTTCCCAGAAGGATTTTGGCTTACTCAAGTACATTTTGGCAAACTGTAGTCTTGCTTTTTTATGTCTGTGTCAGCAGTGGGGTCCTCCTGGGTCTCCTGCCATAGCATTTCATTTCATTTAAATGTCGATGGATAGTTCACGCTGACACTGATGCTCCCTGAGCCTGCAGGACAGCTTGAATTTCTTTGGAACTTTTTTGGGGCTGCTTATCCACCATCCGGACTATACTGTGTTGCAACCTTTCATCAATTTTTCTCTTCCATCCATGCCCAGAGAGATTAGCTACAGTGCCATGGGTTGCAAACTTCTTCATAGTGTTGCGCACTGTGGACAAAGGCAAATCTAGATCTCTGGAGATGGACTTGTAACCTTGAGATTGTTGATATTTTTTCACAATTTTGGTTCTCAAGTCCTCAGACAGTTCTCTTCTCCTCTTTCTGTTGTCCATGCTTAGTGTGGCACACACAGACACACAATGCAAAGACTAAGTGAACTTCTCTCCTTTTTATCTGCTTTCAGATGTGATTTTTATATTGCCCACACCTGTAACTTGCTCCAGGTGAGTTTACAGGAGCATCACATGCTTGAAGCAATCGTATTTATTCACAATTTTGAAAGGGTGCCAAGAATTTTGTCCAGCCCATTTTTGGAGTTTTGTGTGACATTATGTCCAATTTGCTTTTTTTCCTCCCTTTTTTTGTTTTGTTCCAATACGCACAAAGGGAATAAACATGTGTATAGCAAAACATGTGTTACTGCAATACTTTTCTGTGAGAAATACTTGATTTTCTTGAAAAATGTCTGGGGTGACAACAATTTCGGCCATGACTGTATCTAACTTTATCACAAACTTAACAATGTTGCTGGGCTGGGTACATTTGGTGGTTGCAGCCGCCCCATCGGGGAATAGGCGCAACCCCACCCCTCCTGAACTATGTATCACAAACTTACCCATCCACTCATGATCTTGCCTGTAATGTTTGAGCCATTCTCCTCTCCCAAATCATACGGTATTGTCACAGAATGTGCAGGTACACTATTCACTCTGTTTCTGTCATGGGGAGGCGAGGGTATGAGCCCAGGATGCGGTGAAATACAGGAGGAAGCCAGGATACGGTGCATAAACAGCGGGTTTATTGCAGATATATACACACAGCAGGAATAACGAGGAGCAATTGTAACGGTTGGCACTTGCTTGGGCCATCGTGGTTGTTAGGAACAAGGAGTGAAGCCCTTAAGGCAGATGAGCTACTGACTGGACACTGGACTGATCAATAAAACAGACTTGTTTCTCCAAAACCAAGGAGCACAAAAGCAGGACTGAATTGCCACTAAGATCCGAAGGTTTCAAGACTGACAGATAACCCAGGACACGCTCAGAAACATAAACAATGTATGACAGTAGATGAATTGCGCAGGCTGCAGGGCAGTCAACAAACTGACAGACTTGGAGAAACAGGAACAGAACTGAAATGAACTCCACTTCAGGACGATACAGGAACCAGAGACACATGGAACAGGAGGGCCAGGAGAAAACTAAAGGGATCCCTATGCTGGGAATACGTCTAAGAAACCCTCACAAAGAATTATCAGATCAATATGAATAAGAAGGGCAAGGGATTAACAAAACAGACAAAACATCCTGTGGGTTTAGAGCCCACACCAGGCATGATTTGCACATCATCAGAACATGGAACTATTGGCACCTTGCCAGTTCTACACATCTCACCTGGAGGAATATACTGTGCTCAAAGCATTAGGGTCTTTCTTGATCACGGCCCAGTGTGCCTCACGGAACGACATCCCACATGGAGATCATATATAACCCTCGGGTACAGGGCTAGAATTTGAGATTGTAGCACCGCACAGTTTGGATGTAGCTCCATTAACCGGCAGGACTGGCACATAACCAGAAACAGACACACCTGGCAGCGTGCTATCAGAGGCTGACATGAGGGGATTTTGGCCCAAACCAGACATGAAGAGTTTATCGCCCACCTGGGACAAACTTGGCATATCACCAGAAACAGACAGTAGGGGCACATTGCCCGAATTATACATGAAGGGCTCATCGCCCAAACTTGGCGTGAAGGGCTCAGTGCCCACACTTGGCGTGAATGGCTCATCACCCACACTTGGCATGACAACGGTAGGAACAACACTGGACCCACTGTGGGACAAGGGCACAGTGGTCTCATGTGTTAATGCGGGCACATCGGTCTCACAACCTAACGAGGCCTCAACGGTCTCGCAGCAGATTAACAAGACAGACAAAACATCCTGCACTGAGGAGGTCCTTATAATGGCATCGGAGACTATACTAAACTAGGACAAACAAAATACATGAAACATGAAACATATATGAATGATCGTTCAGGCAAGGTTGGCAACAGATCAGCATACAGAGTACCAGGAGTGAGCAGAAAAGGATTGTCAGGAACCCCAGACGAGGTCAAAACCAGAGTACACTAGGACAAGAATGCTTAGCAGCAACACTGGGAACAGACAGGACACAACCACCATCAAACTCCACAAACCGTCAATGAGGCTCTGTGCTGCTGGGATATTTATAGTGAGTAGGTCTGTGTGATTGGACCATGTGACCCCAGATCAGCCAGACACACCACAGGGGAAAACAGACATGGAGGCCCTTCACCACCAGGGGGCAGGGTCGAAACATAACAGCAATGCAGGAAACAGAACTGGCTGATGCTGTGGGCTGGATACTTAATACAAAGCACAAGGGAAATACTGGACACTGATACAAGAGGAAACCACTTACACAAGACACGAGACAGATGGGACAGGAAGGTAGGTCTCTTGGCACAGCTGTGGTCTTGGCACAGGAGGAGACTTGGCACCGCTGGGGTCTTGGCACCATAGGAGACTTGGCACCGCTGAGGTCTTGGCACCACAGGAAGCTTGGCACAACTGGGGTTTTGGCACCGCAGGAAGCTTGGCACAGCTGGGGGTCTGGGCACCGCAGGAGTATTGGCAAAGTCTGTGGTAAGGCAGAGGTATCCAAGGGAGCATCCAGGAGCGTGGTCTATGGCAAGCCATGGGTCAATGGGCAGGAGGAGATCAAGCAGGTCTATGGAAAGCAGAGGGTCTGGTACACAGGCTGTTAGCTTCAGGCAGGTAAAGGACAAATGCATACAATGAACCAGCACTGGAGGGAGGGGTGTGCCCTGCTTAACCACTTGGCTGCTAAGGACCCGCTCAGCGCCTCCTGCCAAGTGCTCCTCCTGTGCTATGGACGCACTGATCGCGTTCTAGCACAGGAGGCAGCAATCGTCTGGATTTTGGATGTCAGCCCGGCACTCCGGGACCCTGGCGGGGACAATAGATGGGGACAATAGACATCTATTTCAGGTGCCCCCCCACGAGTGCGGAGGAGGTGCCTGAAAGGAAGGGGGAGGTCCTTTGAGAACCTCTCCCTTCCAATCGCCGGGGCCAGCGGTGAAAGTCAGGCACCGTTTGGGAGGGCACAGCCTGCCCTTCCAAATGGTGCCTGGCTTTAACCCCTTGGGTGCCGGATCACGATTCGGTGCCGAAAAGCACTGGATCGTGATCCTCTCCCGGAGCTGGCCAACATCTTGGATGCCGGCCAAGCTTCCAGGAACTCCCCCTGATGACTGGCATCATCGTGCATAGCGTGATGACGTCAGTCCTGGAGATAACTCCTAGCTGCCACCAATGGTGAAGATAGGGGTTCCAATGAACCCCCTATCTCCTGATCCGTGGCAGCTAGGGGTTAATGTTTGGTATCGTTGGATCGGCCAGAGCATGGCCTTACCAATGATACCAAACATGATCATGTAAAAGGTAAAAAAAAATACAAAATTAAAATAAAAAAATATTTGAAAAAAAATAAATAAACATGTTTTTTCTTTTGTTTTGTTAATGCAGCAATATTGTTCCCATTTCAATTATAATGTGAACAATGATGCTGCACTAACGATTTTTGTATGGGGTGCGTTTGTTAAAAATTGCGTAATTTTTCCCCCCAAAAAAAATGTAACGAGACCCCATTTCTAATTTTTTTAACAAGCGCAACCCATAGAAATTATAACTGCAAATGCTTGCATGTTAAGATCTGAAAAAAAACACTTTACACATTGTAAATTATTGAAAATTAAAATTTTATTGCTTTTTTGGTATAATATACCGACAGGACATGACGTATACATATAATAATGATATCTTATGAATCTGCCGGAAAGAACGATACATAATATGTCTGGATCATATACCGTACTAAAATAAGGCTTCAAAACGCGGTTAAACATGATGAGTGAAACCGGTAAAAATTAGCTCAGCACACAGGCGTGAAGTGCCTCAACAGCGAAAGGGTTAAACGGAGAATGTGTTCCTGGAGTAAACGAGGAGCACCTGGTCACTGTAAACAGCAGAGGCCTGAGCCATAAGGAATGCTGCAGATTATGGCAGAGCAGTGCCAGTTCCGCCCCTCCTCTTGCGCCGGCGGCGTGAACCGTGACAGCTACTGGCACCCAGATGCAGCGAATCGGGCTGCCCTTCTCAATGCGGAATAAGAGGTGAGTATCTGACTTATTGGGGGGTAGTTGGTGCTAACTGATTCTGCAAATGTGGGGTTCACAAGGGAAAAGTGCCCCAAGTCTATGGTGTTGTTACGTTTACAACAGCTCTGGTTAAGTTAGCATCAACTGTGGAATATTGCCTTGTGTTTTTCAATTGGTGATTTCCCCAAGGGAACTTAGAGCTTGATTTCGAACCCATTATTGATTCACCTCTTTACTATCCCAATCGACTTAACTTCATCTTCAATAGTACTTTCATGTGCGTCAGATGAAGTTAAACTATTATGAACGTATTCTATAAGAATAAAAACTAGTATTGTTTATTACAGGTAACTACTTTTTCATATGAGCTTCAGAATATGCTCTAAATGTTACAGTACATAATGTACTGTATCTCTCAGAACTGCTGTCAGTTTCCGAAAGGCACACTGATTGTCTCTGCATTTTTCATGAAGCATGCTGCAGTACTAGGATTTGGCCAGCAAAGGGAACCCTCTGCCAGTTAAATACAGCATCATTTTTGAAAATGCACTGTAATGTTATTACAGTGCATTTACACTGTGTGTGTATGTGTGTAGTTTTAAGTAGATGTGTGTGTGGTGGTATCAGAGTTAATGTAAAGTGGATTTCGGTAAAAACATTGGTTCCTGCTGCTGGTTTTCTGGGAACCCACTTGGTAGTGAATGACTATCAGGGTTATTCAGAGAGCGGAGAAAAGCAGGAGAATGACTGGAGAATGGAAAATTCTAGGTCAAAATAGCCAAACCAAGAAAAATTCTCCCATTCATCTCACTTTCCAAATCGGCTATTTTGACCTAAAATTTTCCATTCTCTAGTCATTCTCCTGCTTTTCACCGCTCTCTGAATAACCCTGTATGTCAAATTTTAAAAGTAATTTCAGTATAGATTAGGGATGCCCCAATCGCGATTTTTCACTTCACTAATCTGACCTGAGTCATGCGGTATTCAGGATCGGCCCATACCAAGTCACAATCCAATACCAAACAAACTGTGGCCGAAACAGTGGCTCTCTCATGAAATGGAAACTCATGTCCGCAGGGCGCTCACTCTGTGTCTTCCCTACCTTCTCTTGGGTCATGAAGCAGGCAGGGAAGACACAGACAGTAAATGCTCAGGTACTCTGACTCCAGCTGGTAGGCTTGTAGCATTTTCCCTGCCTCCTCTCTGTCAATCTTTGATTTCCGAAGAATACCAGGATTGAGACCAAAATGCAATGCTAGAGATCGGATCAGGACATCCCTAGCATAGATATTGAAAATTTTTATAAGAAGGTTGTTCACTTTGTGTTATTACGAGCCCAGCATAAATTACAACACAGAGATAATTTACTTACAGGGTTATTCAGAGAGCGTGAAAAGCAGGAGAATGACTGGAGAATGAAAAATTCTAGGTCAAAATAGCCAAACCAGAAAAATTCTCCCTTTCATCTCACTTTCCAAATCGGCTATTTTGACCTAGAATTTTTCATTCTTCAGTCATTCTCCAGTCGTTCTCCTGCTTTTCACGCTCTCTGAATAACCCTGTAAGTGTTACTCATGCAGGTATGTTTGAGTCATATGTTAAATTTGAGAACTTTATTTATGTATGAGCCAAAAGAAACTATCACAGAATATGTCAGGGAAGACATTTAATTCAAACGCCTGTTTGTAAGTGTTATGGAAATATTTTTTTTCAACAAATCTACAGTCAAAATAAAAAATATAAAGTGAAGAAATCCACTGAACATAAGTTTTGTGACTCTAAATATTCTGTATATGTACCAGACTAGTTAAACACATGACACTCGTCTAACACATGACTATGTTTGCCATGTCAGTTCAAAATCCCAGCCGTACCTAATAATTTTATTCACTTTTTTGTTTATGCCAATTTACTCTGAAATACCATTTCTTTCCAATGTCCACAAAAAAACACATCTTTTTAGGCAAACTATATTTTTAAGAAAGTGTATCTAATCTCAGGTCACTTAGAGGAGATCTTCTGGTGAGTGATTTTGATTTTTGTTTCAAACAGATCTTTTCTATTCATCTTAAGGTTTTAAGTTAGGTCTGGTGAGTAAATTAGGTTAGGCTGGTGACTTATTTTTCATACTGATTAGCATACAATTGGAATCAATTGGGTGGTATTTGCTACAGGTTTAGCTTGTCCACTCCTTGCTGGGGGAGGTGTACTTAGGTGACTATATAAAGGTTGGGGATATTAGCTTGCTAATTGAGCTTGTCAAGCCTTCAAAGGGAAGCCTTAGAGGAGATCTTCTGGTGAGTGATTTTGATTTTTGTTTCAAACAGATCTTTTCTATTCATCTTAAGGTTTTAAGTTAGGTCTGGTGAGTAAATTAGGTTAGGCTGGTGACTCATTTTTCATACTGATTAGCATACAATTGGAATCAATTGGGTGGTATTTGCTACAGGTTTAGCTTGTCCACTCCTTGCTGGGGGAGGTGTACTTAGGTGACTATATAAAGGTTGGGGATATTAGCTTGCTAATTGAGCTTGTCAAGCTTTAACTGAACACTTAGAGGAGATCTTCTGGAGATCCTCTGGAGGTAGTCTGAGGTTTGACAGGAGGTAGAAAACCTACAAAAAGGTAAGATTTGCTGGTTTTAAATTCATTCTTTTATAATGGCAGGCTTGGTCCAGTGTAAGAGCTGTCATGCATTTGTTTTTAGATCCAATTTTTGGAGGTTTAGAGTGTGCCTGATATGTAGGCAGTTCTCTTTATTGCAGCAGGAAATTGCCTGTTTTGAAGTCTGAGATTTGTAAATTATCTGTTAGACAAACTCAGGCTATGACTGTTACAAAGCCACTGCGCACAGAGGCCTCCTAGGAGCGGCACATGGACTACTCTAGGATCTGGTAGACTTAGAGTTGTGGATAGAAGGCATGTCCCACAATCTGTGGCTCTTCTTAATTCTTTTGAGGCACTTTCAGAGTGTAGTGGTAAGACGGATGTAGGCTCAGACACCATAGTTGAGGAACCACCATCCACTATGCCTAAGGTTTGCAGCACTGCAACCAAGGACAAAAATGAAAAGGTGGGACTTGATAGAAGGCAATTGTTGCTGGGTGATTCTATCATAAGAGGTGTTGAGCTGGAGAGTAGTGGTTTGGTGAGATGTCTTCCTGGGGCTACTGCTCGTAGAGACAAGAGACGTATTCTCAATATTGTCAAACAAGCAAAGCAACAAGGGGGAGTGGACGTTCTAGTCCATCTAGGGACAAATGACTTGGCTAGCAATGAGGTTTCTGAGATTAAGGAAGATTTTTGTGTTCTTGGAGGTGAAATACAGCAGATTGCGTCCACTGTGTCATTCTCTGAAGTTTTGCCTGTGCATAACATTCAAGATAGGCAGATGCGCAATAGGGAATTCAATTTGTGGCTTCGGGAATGGTGTCGGGAGAAAGGATTTGGCTTTGTGTCCCATGATAGCTCTAATTGGAGCAGAAAGGAACTGTATAAAAAAGATGGTTTGCATCTTACTCATAGGGGAACATATGTTCTCAGTGAGAAGTTCAAAGGTTTCACAAAGGAATATTTAAACTAGAAGGGGGGGACAAAAGGGTAAAAAACAATCTGCCCGATTGTCCCCCAAAAGTAAATCGGAGGGTGCAAGCAACATGCGAGGTAAAAAATGACAAGCTCAGAGTCATGTCTATAAATGCTCGCAGTTTAGTCAATAAAATCAATGAACTGGAGGCAATGATGGCAGCTGAAAAAGTAGATTTAGTGGGCCGTTACTGAGACATGGTTCAGTGAGAAAAATAACTGGGACATAACAATACCGGGGTACTCTTTATATAGAAAAGACAGAGAAGGTAGGAAAGGAGGAGGAGTGTCCCTGTATGTGAAAAACAACATAAAAACGAACCAAATCAAAGTGAGCGAGGTGAACATAGAGTCAGTTTGGGTTACGCTAACATTTGGCAATCATACAGTAGCTCGTGTAGGTGTGATCTTTAGACCCTTAGACCCTGGACAAGTAGAAGAGCTAGATAATCTGCTGGTTCAGGAAATAGCCAAAATGGCAATGAAGGGGGAAGTTATTATCATGGGGGACTTTAATCTTCCTGATGTGAACTGGAAAACCAAATAGCTGGGTGCACCAGGAGTACAAATATTCTAAACTCCTTACTGGGATTATCTCTAACACAAGTAGTTGAGGAGCCGACCCGTAAAGAGGCCATATTGGATTTAATACTCACAAATGGAGGTTTGTATCGGACGTTGTTGTAGGTGAAAATTGGGATCTAGTGATCACCAGTCAGTGTGGTTTAATATAAGAACAGGGATGGAGCCGCACCACACAAAAAACAAAAGTTTTAGACTTTAAAAAGACAGATTTTTCTAAAATGAGATTTTGTGTGAAGGAGTCATTATCAGACTGGAGGAGTTTAAAGGGAGTCCAGGAGAAATGGGATTATTTAAAGGAAGCATTATTGAAGGCCACAGGAAATTGCATTCGGCTTGTTAGCAAAAACAAAAAAGGGAAGAAACCACTGTGGTACTCTGCAGAAGTGGCCAAAATAGTGAAGAACAAAAAGATAGCATTCAATAATTATAAAACTCAGGCAAACCTATAAAATTAGGCAGAAAGAGGCAAAGCAATTTATAAGAGCTTCCAAAGCACACGCAGAAGAGAAAATAGCTCAGTCAGTAAAAAAGGGGACAAAACATTTTTTAGATACATAAACGAGAAAAGAAAAGTAAAACAAGGATTAGTTAGATTTAAAACAAAGGAAGGAAGGTATGAAGAAGAGGATAAAAGTCTCACTGACTGCCTCAATGAATATTTTTGTTCAGTCTTTGCAGAAGAAAAGGAAGGAAAGGGACCTCAGTTAGGAGAGAACACTAAAGAGACATTTACATATGAGTTTACAGAGGAGGAGGTTCTACAGCAGCTGTCTAAAGTAAAGACAAATAAGTCAATGGGGCCTGATGGGATCCACCCTAAATTATTAAAAGAGCTCAGTGATGTAATAGCAAAACCGTTAACAGATTTATTTAACCAATCCTGACCAGTTAGTCTTACGTCAGTAGTGGGGAAATTAATGGAAATCATGTTAAAGGAAAGGATTGTTGAACATCTAAAAACACATAGATTACAGGATCAGAAACAACATGGGTTTACCTCAGGGAGATCATGCCAAACTAATCTTATTGATTTTTTTGATTGGGTAACAAAATAATAGACACAGGTGGTGCAGTAGACATTGCTTATTTAGATTTCAGTAAGGCTTTTGATACTGTTCCGCATAGAAGGCTTATCAATAAATTGCAATCTTTGATCTTGGATTCCAATATTGTTGAATGGATTAGGCAGTGGCTGAGTGACAGACAACAGAGGGTTGTGGTAAATGGAGTTTATTCGGCGCAAGGTCTTGTTACCAGTGGGGTACCTCAGGGGTCAGTACTTGGACCCATTCTCTTTAATATTTTTATTAGTGATATTGCAGAAGGTATTAATGGAAAAGTATGTCTTTTTGCTGATGACACAAAGATTTGCAACAGGGTTGACGTTCCTGGAGGGATCAGCCAAATGACAAATGATTTACGTAAACTAAAAAATTGGTCAGAGCTGTGGCAATTGAGTTTTAATGTGGATAAGTGCAAGATAATGCACCTGGGGCGTAAAAACCCAAGGGCTGAATATAGAATATTTGATACAGTCCTAACCTCAACATCTGAGGAAAGGGATTTAGGGGTCATTATTTCAGAGGATCTAAGGGTAAGTAGTCAATGTAATAGAGCAGCAGGAAATGCTAGCAGAATGCTTGGTTGTGTAGGGAGAGGTATTAGCAGTAGGAAAAGGGAAGTGCTCATGCCACTGTACAGAGCACTGGTGAGACCTCACTTGGAGTACTGTGTGCAGTACTGGAGACCATATCTCCAGAAGGATATAGACATCTTACAGAGAGAGAGTTCAGAGAAGGGCTACTAAAATGGTGTACGGCTTGAAGGAGAAAAGTTACCAGGAAAGGCTTAATGATCTTAACATGTACAGCTTGGAAAAAAGACGAGACAGAGGAGATATGATAGAAACATTTAAATACGTAAAGGGAATCCACAAGGTAGAGGAAGGGAGTATATTTAAAAGGAAACAAAATAGCAAAACAAGAGGACATAGTCTTAGATTAGAGGGGCAAAGGTTTAAAAGTAACATCAGGAAGCATTATTTTACTGAGAGGGTGGTGGATATATGGAACAGTCTTCCAGTACAAGTGGTAGAGGCCAAAACCGTAATTGAATTTAAGCAAGCATGGGATAGGCATAAGGCTATCCTAAACAAAAGATAAATCCAGGTAAAGTATCCATGTAATTGGGCAGACTAGATGGGTGGAAAGGATCTTATCTGCCGACATTTTTCTATGTTTCTATGTTTAAGTTTCTCCCATGTGTTTGCCTTTATTATTCTGCAGTGTTTCCTCTTATATTAGAATAGAATAAAATATACACATACGGGGTTATTCAAAGAGAATCGAAAAGTCACCGCACATTCGGTGACTTTTCGTTCTCTTCAATTCGGCACAGTTTGGCGATCCCATTTCGGCGACCCTGCTGTGTATTCAGCAAGCACCACAGGGCCGTCGTAATGTAGGGAAAAGTAGCCGCAAACCCGCCGCAAACTCACCGCAAAACCCGGCGAAGACACACCGAAAACCCGCAAAATCACCTGGATTAACCCCGCCGAAAATGGCATAAAAACCCGAGCAGGAGCTCATCACAGCGCAGAGCAGCCGCCGGAAAAACCCGACACCGCAGACGAATGGAGTGAAAAAAAAACATGTACGCTTGAATGTTTGAAAAGTGAAATGCTGTTTGCTAAGAAACTACTGAGCGAAAATGTCTGAAATTTACATATGAGGTCCAAGGAATGATAATAAAAAGGGCAGTTACAGAAAAAAGAACAAACGTTTAAAAAAAAATTTTGGCACAAAAATCCCGAAAAATGCTTAAAATATCAAAAAAAATCTATAAAAAAAAGAGACTTTTTACTGCAGAATATTATAATCAACGGTTTATTAGATATTGAATTAAAATGGGAATATTTTTAACATTGAAGCCTGAATAAATCTGCCGCATGAAGCCACCGAATGGCAGGGCAATTCGGCAACTTTTCACTGCTGGGTTTTGTTCTCTGAATAGACGAAGCTATGGGGATTTCACTGCCCTCGAACAGGCACCGAACAGACACCGTATGCACAGGCAATTCGCCAACATTTGGCAAACTGCCTGCTCTCTGGATAGTCGAATGGCCAAGAAAGGTAACCGAATGCTGATTTTCAGCGTTCGGTTACCTTTCGGCAGCCATTTGAATATCTTTGAATAACCCTGATAGTATTAGTTTTCGAAATGAATTACATTTTTTAATCCCTCATCAGAACTTTTGATAAAACAAAGCTAATGAGATAAAGTATTTTTTTAGCAGCCAATCATATTTGCTGTGTTGGAGATAGGTTATGGATATTTTCTTTCATGATGTCTTATACTTTCTATGTCTAGTATATGTCTTATTTGTTTGTTTAGTACAAATTGATAAAGAAATTAAAATGATCACTCCATCCGCACAATATGAACAGTTGTAGCTCAAATGGACATTGAGCTTGCGTAGATTTCTATAATTTGTAGAATCAGTGGCATAGCGTGGGGGGGGCTGGGGGGGCCGTGGCCCCGGGCGCAGTTTTCTTGGGGGCGCATAACTTCAAAAGAAATTTGCGCCCCTAAAAGTTGAGGCCCGGACTGACCCGCCGGGCCCTCGGGCGCCGCCCAAGGGCCCGCGGGTTGAGGGTGCCCAGATGCCGGGCAGCGGGAGTGCCTGCCCGGTCCTGAACAGTGAGTCTGTCCGTGTTGAAGGGGAGGCGGCTGCGTGCAGGTGCAGGTCACGTGGTCCAGCTAATCAGGTGGTACTGAGTCTCTGTACCACCTGGCTGGCCGACCGCGTGATTTGCGCACGCACGCAGCCGCCTCCCCTTCAACTCGGACTCATACGCTGTTCAGGACCGGGCAGGCACTCCCGCTGCCCGGCATCTGGGCCCCAACCCCTGCTGGATCCGGAGCTGGGGCAATATCCATGTATGAGCTGGCTGCCGCTGGGGCAATATCCATGTGTGAGCTGGGGCATATCCATGTGTGAGCTGGGGCAATATCCATGTGTGAGCTGGGGCAAATCCATGTGTGAGCTGGGGCAAATCCATGTGTGAGCTGGGGCATATCCATGTGTGAGCTGGGGCAATATCCATGTGTGAGCTGGGGCAATATCCATGTGTGAGCTGGGGCAATATCCATGTGTGAGCTGGGGCAATATCCATGTGTGAGCTGGGGCAATATCCATGTGAGAGCTGGGGCAATATCCATGAGTGAGCTGGCTGGGGCAATATTCATGTGAGAGCTGGGGCAATATCGATAACGTGTCCACAGGTTTGGGGGGCGCACAATTCTTGGCTGGCCCCGGGCACTGACAACCCACGCTACGCCACTATGCAGAATTACTGTCGTATGTTGTGGTATTCTTACAAAGAAAACACTTGATTGCATTGACTATAATTTGACTTCTTACATTTGAAATCATCTACATATCTTATTTAACATATTTCACGTAATACATCTCAACTACATGTAGTAGATAAACAAGACGTGCGTCCATCGAGTTCAACCTTTTACGCATAACCTGCTGCTGATTCTAAAAGAAAAAGACAAACTACCCAGTCTGAAACATTCACCAAATATGCAACATACTGGGAAAAAAATTCCTTCTTGACCACAAAATAAATGACTGTCAGAATTCTCCTTGGATCAAGCAGCTTTTGCCCACATATTAAATATTATAACCCTTAAAATTATGTTTTTTGCAGCAAGTCATCCAATCGTTGATTAAAGGTCTGTACAGAATCTGACCACCTCAACTTCAGAGAATTCCACAGCTTTATTGTTCTCATTGTAAAAAAACATTCCTATGCTTTATGCTGCAGTTCCTTTCATCCAGTCTAAATGGATGACCTTGCGTCCTATGTATAGTCCTATTAACGAATAGGGTCCCAGACAATGGTTAATAATGGCCCTGTATATATTTATATATAGTTATCAGATCTCCTCTAAGGCACCGTTTTTCTAAATTAAACAGGTTTAAGCATATTAGCCTTTCCTCATAACTTAAATCTTCTATTCCTCTTATTAATTTCATTGCCCGTCTCTGCACTAGTTTTAGTGCCATAATATCTTTTTTTAAAACAGGTGCCCAAAATTGCATGGCATATTCAAGGTGTAGTCTTTCCATCTATACTATAAAACAATAATGGCTGGCGTGTCCGTCGCCAAAACCCTACTGCGCATGCGCACACAACCTGCGGCGGTTGGCTGTGCGCGCATCCAACGGCCGCGGCACGCGCACAGCCGGCGTGTGAGAGGGACAAAACAAATCCGATCCATTGGAGAGGCGCACAGCACAGCGCCTCACCAATGTATTGGATTTGTTTTCTGCATCTCCTCCACGCCCGGCCTCCATCTCCTCCACGTCCGGCCTCCATCTCCTCCGCGCCCGGCCTCCATCTCCTCCGCGCCCGGCCTGCATCTCCTCCGTGCCCGGCCTGTCATATTACCAGTCTGCCATGCCTGTCATGCACAATACCAGTCTGCCATGCATATTACCAGTCTGCCATGCATAATACCAGTCTGCCAGGCACAATACCAGTCTGCCATGCACAACACCAGTTCCCAGCCATATTACCAGTCTGCCATGCACAACACCAGTTCCCAGCCATATTACCAGTCTGCCATGCACATTACCAGTCTGCCATGCACATTACCAGTCTGCCATGCACAATACCAGTTCCCAGCCATATTACCAGTCTGCCATGCATATTACCAGTCTTCCATGCACAATACCAGTCTGCCATGCATATTACCAGTCTACCATGCACAATACCAGTCTGCCATGCACAACACCAGTTCCCAGCCATATTACCAGTCTGCCATGCACAACACCAGTTCCCAGCCATATTACCAGTCTGCCATGCACATTACCAGTCTGCCATGCACATTACCAGTCTGCCATGCACAATACCAGTTCCCAGCCATATTACCAGTCTGCCATGCATATTACCAGTCTTCCATGCACAATACCAGTCTGCCATGCATATTACCAGTCTGCCATGCACAATACCAGTCTGCCATGCACAATACCAGTCTGCCATTCACATTACCAGTCTGCCATGCACAATACTAGTTCCCAGCCATATTACCAGTCTGCCATGCATATTACCAGTCTGCCATGCATATTACCAGTCTGCCATGCACAATACCAGTTCCCAGCCATATTACCAGTCTGCCATGCATATTACCAGTCTGCCATGCACATTACCAGTCTGCCATGCACAATACCAGTCTGCCATGCACAATACCAGTTCCCAGCCATATTACCAGTCTGCCATGCATATTACCAGTCTGCCATGCATATTACCAGTCTGCCATGCACATTACCAGTCTGCCATGCACAATACCAGTCTGCCATGCACAATACCAGTTCCCAGCCATATTACCAGTCTGCCATGCATATTACCAGTCTGCCATGCATATTACCAGTCTGCCATGCACAATACCAGTCTGCCATGCATATTACCAGTCTGCCATGCACATTACCAGTCTGCCATGCACAATACCAGTCTGCCATGCACAATACCAGTCTGCCATGCACAATACCAGTTCCCAGCCATATTACCAGTCTGCCATGCATATTACCAGTCTGCCATGCACAATACCAGTCTGCCATGCATATTACCAGTCTGCCATGCACAATACCAGTCTGCCATGCACAACACCAATTCCCAGACATATTACCAGTCTGCCATGCATATTACCAGTCTGTCATGCACAAAACCAGTCTGCCAGCCATGTTACCAGTCTACCAGCCATATTACCAGTCTGCCATGCACAACACCAGTTCCCAGTCATATTACCAGTCTGCCATGCACAATACCAGTTCCCAGCCATATTACCAGTCTGCCATGCACAAAACCAGTCTGCCATGCACAAAACCAGTCTGCCAGCCATATTACCAGTCTGCCAGCCACAACACCAGTTCCCAGCCATATTACCAGTCTGCCAGCCATATTACCAGTCTGCCATGCACATTACCAGTCTGCCATGCACAATACCAGTCTGCCATGCACAAAACCAGTTCCCAGCCATATTACCAGTCTGCCATGCACAAAACCAGTCTGCCAGCCATATTACCAGTCTGCCATGCACAACACCAGTTCCCAGCCATATTACCAGTCTGCCATGCACAAAACCAGTCTGCCAGCCATATTACCAGTCTGCCATGCACAATACCAGTCTGCCATGCACAATACCAGTCTGCCATGGATATTACCAGTCTGTCATGCACAATACCGGTTCCCAGCCATATTACCAGTATGCCATGCATATTACCAGTCTGCCATGCACATTACCAGTCTGCCATGCACAATACCAGTTCCCAGCCATATTACCAGTCTGCCAGCCATATTACCAGTTCGGCAGCATATTACCAGTCCGTCAGCCATTTTACCAGTCCGGCAGCCATATTACCAGTCTGCCATGCACAACACCAGTTCCCAGCCATATTATCAGTCTGCCAGCCATATTACCAGTCTGCCATGCACAATACCAGTCTGCCATGCATATTACCAGTCTGCCATGCATATTACCAGTCTGCCATGCACAATACCAGTCTGCCATGCACAATACCAGTTCCCAGGCATATTACCAGTCTGCCATGCACAATACCAGTCTGCCATGCACAATAACAGTTCCCAGCCATATTACCAGTCTGCCATGCATATTACCAGTCTGCCATGCATATTACCAGTCTGCCATGCACAATACCAGTTCCCAGCCATGCACAATACCAGTCTGCCATGCACAATACCAGTCTGCCATGCACAATACCAGTTCCCAGCCATGCATATTACCAGTCTGCCATGCACAATACCAGTTCCCAGCCATATTACCAGTCTGCCATGCACAAAACCAGTCTGCCAGCCATATTACCAGTCTGCCAGCCATATTACCAGTTCGGCAGCCATATTACCAGTTCGGCAGCATATTACCAGTCCGTCAGCCATTTTACCAGTCTGCCATGCACAAAACCAGTCTGCCAGCCATATTACCAGTCTGCCAGTCATATTACCAGTCTGCCAGCCATATTACCAGTTCGGCAGTGTCACGGAATGGCCCAGCACCCTCAGCCAGGGGCGGTGCACAAGGACATTGATTTGGGCCATGAACACTTAGGTGCGGTGGCACGCACAGAGTTTTGCAGTACTTTTTATTAGATGTGGTTATGTGTGGTGTAATACAGTGTTCCCCGTTGATTGTGAAATGTGTTCCCTTTGTCTGCCTTGCCCGCCGCCATTTTCCGATTGCCTCGTGGTTGCAATCAGATTATTCGAATCGGAAAATGGCCGATTCGAACCATCCGGTTCGAATCGTAAAATGGCCGATTCGGATCATCCGGTCCGAATCGGTGACTCCCCGAATGGCAACTGCCAATGGGTCCTGTGAGGGCGGGCAGGGATTCCCATTGTATTATAATTTGTGTGAAGTTGATAAATGCCTGAGCTGTGAATAATAAAGCCAGATTTAGCAGTGCATCCAGCCTCGTCTGATGTCTTGATTTCTCCGCCGTGCTTCATCGTCTGAGTATTCCCCGCAGTCTCAGGGTATGGTGTTCGACTAGATCCGAACCGAACCGAGCGCTCTGTGCCTGCATCTCGCATCAGGACAGAGGCGCAGCGGATGGTGTTCGGTTCCCAGACGATTAGCCCGAGATCCGATCCGAAGGGCGCGGTCGTGTACCGCGCTTCGGTATTGCAAGAGATCGCGGAAAGATCCGAAGACTTTGCCGGTCCCGCAAGATCCGAAGCTGCATTCACCTACGATCCGAAAGTCCTCCGCAATCAGATCCGAATATTTGCCGGAAGAGATCCGATCCCCGTAATCGGCCGGCCGGCCGCAGACGTACTCCACCTCCCACAAGGTCAGTGAACCAGCTGCTCGGGACGCTGAGTACCGTATGGCTCAGTGGTCGGGCTGGTTCTAGGCAGGGGTCCCCTCCACCGCCCGCTAACCCTTCCCCAGGGTCACGCCAGGCCGCACGAGACGCCGAGTGCCGTGTCACTCGGTAGTCGGGCCAGCGGTAAGCGACGGGGCCACGCAGATAGAGCACACCCGCAGGCGGAACAACATCCCATTCCGTCATACTGGTGGCAGCGGTGGGATCGCTCTCTGCAGGCCCCTAGGAGACCTACGCCATGGTGGTGTACACTCACTACAACCGGGACACCCTGCGTGGGATGTTGGAGAACCGGGGAGGAACGCCGGGTAATAAGAACCGGAAAACTCTGATTAAGGAGCTGACCAGGATGGATCAGAACAGGGTGACGACGCCCGTCCCCAGCCCTGTCCACGCAGAGGTGGAGGAAGATGCTTGCCTCAGAGAGGTGCGGCGTCGGATTGCCCTGCTCGGAGATGCCCCAGCGGCGGCGGACAGATACGCCGTGATTCGGGAGGTGTACCGGGAAGTCGAGCAAGAAAAGGACCGCCAGCACGAGCTGCGGTTGGCAGAGCTCCGCGGAGCAGAGCCTGAATATTTTAACCCCGAACCCTACCCTGTGGAACCCTGGGTCGAGGCTTACAGCTCGACTGGAGCTTCACCCTGGGAATCTGCAAACCCCAGTGACTACCCTTTCGGGACTGACAGCTCGCCTGGAGCCTGTATTGGGGACATCACACATCCCAACGACCCTCGGATGGAGACTTTCAGCTCGCCTGGAGCTGCATCTGAGGACGCCACATTCCCCGTCGAGGAGCGGTGCTCCTGTGCCGGCACCTTCGCTGACATAGAGGTTGTGTTGTCAGGAAGGCTGCAGGAGGGCCTGGATCGGGACCAGGGGTACGAGGCCCTGAACCATGAGAGGGACTGCCATGGTGTGTACGTTCCCTCCAACGCTGTCGTTCACCGGGTGCAGTACGACGTGCGAGCAGCGCTCCTGCAAGGCCGGGCCCCAGAGGAGTGGGAGGCCGAGCTCCAGAGTCTGGTGCAACAGGAGATCGCGCTGGACGCCGCGTACCGCGCGCTCCGGTGGCTAACCGCCCCTCCGACAACGCGCCCTATTGATGGCACCTCCACCGCCGGGCCCCGCTACGGAGGCACGGGGCTGCTCTACGAGAGCATGGCCGCAGACCCCGGGTTCGGAGAGGAGACCGAAGAGCGATTGGAGGAGATTCTGGAGCGACGGGAACTGGAGCTCCCGTCCGACATCAGGGACTCGGTGTTTGAGGAACTGGAGTCCCTAGCAGAGCGAGAGTGGGAGCTCGAGGTGGCCTACCGAAGATTGTTGGACGGCGTTCCGCGATCAAGCCTGAGCTCCCCGTGCTGGGACGGGTCGGCGGAAGAAGTCGACAGTCCCCAGGTCTGGGACTTATGGGAGGCCGAGGTGGTCCCATGGGTGCCCGTGGGGGTCCCAGCAGAGGAAGTTACCCCCTTCACCCCGCAAGCGGACAGGGTGGCCGAGGCCACGGGTCCAGCGGGGGAGCTGGCAACGGGGCAGAGCGCCGCTGGCCTCTGTCCACTCCCTGACGCCAAGAGAGTTGTCCTCCAACCAGCGGAAGAGCTGGCCACGGGGCAGAGTGCCGCTGGCCTCTGCCCACTACCTACGGTCTGCCAGGAGGAGCAGACGGATGGTTCCCCCGGGCTGGGCTGTGAGCAGCCACGGATTGCCCCGGGGGGTGAAGAAACCATCCTCCTGCAAGGTGATCCTCACCCAGCAGGGAAAGTTATCCCCTTCACCCCGCAAGCGGACAGGGTGGCCGAGGCCACGGGTCCAGCGGGGGAGATGGCAACGGGGCAGAGCGCTGCTGGCCTCTGTCCACCCCCAGTCGCAACGAGAGTCGTTCCCCAACCAGCAGAAGAGCTGGCCACGGGGCAGAGCGCCGCTGGCCTCTGCCCACTGCCCACGGTCTGCCAGGAGGAGCGGACGGATGGTTCTCCCGGGCGGGGCTGTGCGCAGCCCTTGATGGTCCCGGGGGGTGAAGAAACCATCCTCTTGCAAAGGGATCCTCACTCGGCAGAAAAGATTACCCTCTTCACCCCGCAAGTGAACAGGGTGGCCGAGGCCACGGGTCCAGGGGAGGAGCTGGCAACGGGGCCGAGTGCCGCTGGCCCCTGCCCACTGCCCACAGGCTGCCAGGTGGAGCAGACAGATGGTTCCCCCGGGCTGGGTTGTGCGCAGCCGTTGATTGCCCCGGGGGGGAAGAAACCATCCTCCCGCAAGGAGATCTCCACCCAGCGGAAGAGCTGACAACGGGGCAGAGCACCGCTGGCCTCTGGCCATTCCTCCCAATTTGCCCCGTGGGGCAGAGCGAGGATGACCCCGTGCGACTGCCGTTGCGGCTATTTATTCCCTTCTTCGGCTGCCAGGAAGAGCAGCCGGGTTTGACCCCATTTGTCCCCTCGGTTGCCGTTTCCGTACCTGCCTCTCCAGCAGAAGAGCTGGCAACGGGGCAGAGCGCCGCTGGCCTCTGCCCATCTTTGCAACCCTTTGGTTCGGAGGCCTCGCGTAGCCACGGTTCTTTCCAACGGCTGACCTGGGCACCCGGGGCGCGTGCATTTAGCACCCGTTTTCCCCGGGTGAGCGATAACCCTGGAGGGACACAGGAGGTACTCCTCCCCAGACATATGTCCTTTCGCCCAACGGGGTAACCCTAAGGACGTGGGGCCCCGACCCAGTTGGCACGGCCGCAAGGCCAAATGGAGAAGCCTGGTGGCCCGGCCTCCCCAGACAGACTACGGGCCTGGGAGCACCGACTTCCCCGGTATGACCCGGTGGGGTCAGACCAGGTGCGTCGAACTGGGGGAGGGGGAGGAGTGTCACGGAATGGCCCAGCACCCTCAGCCAGGGGCGGTGCACAAGGACATTGATTTGGGCCATGAACACTTAGGTGCGGTGGCACGCACAGAGTTTTGCAGTACTTTTTATTAGATGTGGTTATGTGTGGTGTAATACAGTGTTCCCCGTTGATTGTGAAATGTGTTCCCTTTGTCTGCCTTGCCCGCCGCCATTTTCCGATTGCCTCGTGGTTGCAATCAGATTATTCGAATCGGAAAATGGCCGATTCGAACCATCCGGTTCGAATCGTAAAATGGCCGATTCGGATCATCCGGTCCGAATCGGCGACTCCCCGAACGGCAACGGCCAATGGGTCCTGTGAGGGCGGGCAGGGATTCCCATTGTATTATAATTTGTGTGAAGTTGATAAATGCCTGAGCTGTGAATAATAAAGCCAGATTTAGCAGTGCATCCAGCCTCGTCTGATGTCTTGATTTCTCCGCCGTGCTTCATCGTCTGAGTATTCCCCGCAGTCTCAGGGTACGGTGTTCGACTAGATCCGAACCGAACCGAGCGCTCTGTGCCTGCATCTCGCATCAGGACAGAGGCGCAGCGGATGGTGTTCGGTTCCCAGACGATTAGCCCGAGATCCGATCCGAAGGGCGCGGTCGTGTACCGCGCTTCGGTATTGCAAGAGATCGCGGAAAGATCCGAAGACTTTGCCGGTCCCGCAAGATCCGAAGCTGCATTCACCTACGATCCGAAAGTCCTCCGCAATCAGATCCGAATATTTGCCGGAAGAGATCCGATCCCCGTAATCGGCCGGCCGGCCGCAGACGTACTCCACCTCCCACAAGGTCAGTGAACCAGCTGCTCGGGACGCTGAGTACCGTATGGCTCAGTGGTCGGGCTGGTTCTAGGCAGGGGTCCCCTCCACCGCCCGCTAACCCTTCCCCAGGGTCACGCCAGGCCGCACGAGACGCCGAGTGCCGTGTCACTCGGTAGTCGGGCCAGCGGTAAGCGACGGGGCCACGCAGATAGAGCACACCCGCAGGCGGAACAACATCCCATTCCGTCATAGGCAGCATATTACCAGTCCGTCAGCCATTTTACCAGTTCGCCAGCCATGTTACCAGTCTGCCATGCACAATACCAGTCTGCCAGCCATATTACCAGTCTGCCAGCCATATTACCAGTCTGCCATGCACAATGCCAGTCTGCCAGCCATAATGCCAGTCTGCCATTCATAATACCAGTGTCTCATAAAACCAGTGTGCCTAAATACCAGCCTGCCATGCCATGCATACCACGTGCCATTAAATATACGCATAATGTATATGCTACAAAAAAATGCCCGCCCAAGCCCAACACAATCTAAGGGGCCACATGAGCTTACAATCTAAGGGGCCACATGAGCTTACAATCTAAGGGGTCCCACGAGTTTACAATCTGAGGGGTCCCACGAGTTTACAATCTGAGGGTCCAGTTCCCGTGAGCTTACAATCTAAGAGGGAAGAGGAACCTACTCTAATATATAAATTCCTTTGTAATGCGCTGTCAGCTGTGCGCGCACCCATCACAGCTGCTCAGTCGGCCCTCCTGTTGCGGATGGGATGGCGATGGACGCGTTACAAACGTATTTATATAGAAAGATACTCTTGGATAGGACATTGAAAAAAAACTATGTGGACTTGAATTCTGACCTGGTGACAACAACAATAGACTGCCCTCTGGGCAGGCTTTCCACCTAGTAGATTTATAAAGAGGCAAAATCATTGTTTTTAGTCCCAAAATGAATTCCCCTTTATAATGCATGCCAATTCCTTGCTGGCCTTGATGACTACCGCTTGACATTGGACAGTGTTGCTTAGTTTGAAGTCTATGACTATTACCAAATCATTCTCCTTCCATGATTTTCCTAACTAGTGCCATTTAGGGTATACTTTGCTTGTGTGTTCTTCACTCCAAAGTGCATAACCTAGCATTTATTTATATTAAATTTCATCTGCCATTTGAGTGCCCAGTCCCCCAATCTATCTAAATCCCTCAGCAGCAAAGTAATATTCTGCTCACATTGTATTACCTTTCCTAGGGCCCTATCAAGTCCCTATAGCTCTAAAGGGGAAGCTCTGTATATCGCTAATGTGTGTACCAACCTCTGCTTGTCTGACCTGCTCTCCTGGCTCTTGACCACTGGCATACAGCTGACACACTACCATGGCGTTAAGACCCTCTAGCATTCCTCTGACTATTCTCTTGTTAATGGATAACAACAAAGGTGGAAGGAGGATGTATGTACTTAACTTATCGTCGTACCGAAGTGAACGCCCAGGAGATAGTCCGTCGCACCCATCAGAAAATATGAATGCACACGGAGACTTTAGCACCTTTTCATAATTGTACAAATGCACATGGGAACCAACCCGATGTGGAACACTGTATTCCATCCTCACCACACTCCAGAATGATGGAAACAATCCAATAAGATAAAAATGTTTTATTGTAAATAAAATATCATAAAATGATAAAAAGCCCGATGCATTTTGTCTATTACTAGACTTTTTCAAGGGCAATTTTATGATATTCTATTTACAATAAAACATTTTTACTTTATTGGAATGTATCCATCATTCTTCAGTGTGGTGAGGAAAACGGTGTTCCACATTGGGTTGGTTCTCATGTGCATCTGTACAATTATGAAAAGGTGCTGAAGTCTCTGTGTGCATTCATATTCTCTTGTTAGTCCCTGTTGTTTTTTCTGTGTCCTGTTTCCTGTCATTAGTATTAGAAGACCAGTCTAAGGACCTTGCCCCAGATCAGGTTTCCTCGTGTGTGCTACTGTGTTGCCAGTATCTTGTTTAACCCTCACCCTTCCTGTTTCTGTGTATTTCTTGTGAGGTTCCCTTCCATATTATAGAGACCAGTGCAAGGACCTTTATCCCAGAGTTAGGATTCCCTTTAGTTCTGTTCTCCTGCCATTTCCTGTTGTTCCAGTTCTGTCTTTCTCTTGTCTTGTATTCTGTGCTGTGTCCTGTATATATGCAGCTGGCAGCAAACCTGCCTAAAGGGCTTAATATCCAGTATAGAGGGCCCACCTTAGCTCAAGCCCGTTTGCTCCCGTGACAGGATCTCCTTGAGCCACAACCTATACAAGGAACATATTTCTGGTGCTTGGAATGTTTGTCTTCTAATCATAATCTCTTTAAACTATACACTGGGTGGGGCGGAGCTGACTGCCGGCGGTATACGTCGCATTTTGCTAAATTCTCCCAAGCCTGATGTTGATCCTGCTGTTTTACTGCGACCTACCACTGGCTGCTGTACCCAACATGCTGAGGGAAGCATCGGACGTCTCCCCGACTCGAGACCGGACCTTTTTTGTGCTTTTTTTACTGCAGTTTGTTGAATCCAGCCTGGTTTGCGGCCTACTTGGGGCAGCCATCTTTGAAGCCTTTGGCCCGGGCAGAGTCCCCCCTTGAGAACATTGCTGCCCTGGTGCGATATGGGCAAGAAGACGGGAAGAAATCAGTCGCCCTGGAGGGACCCAGACAGAGGGATATACGAGACTCTCTGGGGGATAGGGATGTGCATTTCGGAATTTCGGAATTTTCACGAAATTTCCCGATTCGTGCATTCGGATTCGGCCAATTTACCGAAGATTTTCAGATCCGAAAACGGCAGATCTGAAAAAATTTCCAAAACTAAATGAAAATTTGTTCGGAATTTTCGAATGGACTAGAAATGTGTAAAATCTAAAATCATTTTCGTTCCGTTCATAATTTCGGCTCCATTCCTGATTTCGGTTCCATTTCAGTAATTTCAGACAACGTATTTTTTGGTTATATCGCTGATTCTGTAATTTTGTATCATTCCCATCTCAATGTATCCTTCTTGTAAAACCAGAGAAATCTCAATGTATCCTTCTTGGTAAACCAGAGAAATCTCAATGTATCCTTCCCGCGAAACCAGAGAAATCTCAAGGTATCCTTCCCGGGAAACCAGAGAAATCTCAATGTATCCTTCTTGTAAAACATGAGAAATCTCAATGGCAGAATTATCGTATCGACAGAAATATCAGATCAGAAAAACCATTAGTTTACGTCAAAACGAATAGACACTTTGAAACGAGGAGAACAGACGTTCCGAAAAACACGAAAATTTCCGAAATTACGAAAAAAAGTCGAAACGAACCGAAACGGAATTCGTCCGAAACGAGCCGAAACAAAAATTTACAAAATCCGAACGAACCGAACTGAATCGAACCGGAAAAAAAATCGGTGCACAAGTCTACTGGGGGGTGACCAGAGATGGCGTCTCAGCGGATCACAGTGTGGCCAGAATACTGTATCGGGCTCCTCGGAGGAGGATGGCCCTTCAGAGACTAAGACAGAGGCAAGACTCACAGATCGGCCTATGAGTCGGCACGTGCCGGGAGGACACATTCGGAGCTGCGGATTCCACCTAAAGCCGCTGCTTCACATGCTGGTTAGGGATGAGCTGTTCGGGTTCGGACGGTTTGGAGTTCGACCCGAACTTTGGCAGTTCGAAAGTTTGCGAATTTCGAACTTTTTGGGTGTGTTCGGTTCGAGTTAAAAAAGAAATTTTGAAAAAAGTATAGAAAATGCTTAAAAAAAATACTAAAAAATCTAGAAATAAAGAGACTCTTTACTGCAGAACATTATAAGCAACGGTTTATTAGATATTGAATTAAAAACTAATGTGTTCGTGGAAAGATTATCAAATCTAAATCACCTCTGTTCACAAACGGGCATAACACCAGGTGTTTTTAGTCTGGTAATCAATTTGATACATTGTACACCATACTGAGGGTGGGGTGGTGTCTGCTTCTGATTGAGATTTGAGAATTAATTTCCCTCCTAAAACATCCTAATATGCTGCATTTAACCCTTTCGCTGCTGAGGCTTTTCACACCTCTGTGCTGAGGTCATTATTACCGCTTTCGCTCATCATGTTTAACTGCGTTTTGTAGCTATATTTTGATATATGACCCAGACATATTATTTATCGTTCTTTCCGGCAGACTTGGCAGATTCATAATATGTCATTATTATATGTATACGTTATGTCATGTCTGTATATTATAACAAAAATGCAATAAAATTAGAATTTTCAATAATTTATTATGTGTAAAGTGTTTTTTTTCACATTTTAACATGCGATCGTTTGCGGTTATATTTTGTATGGGGTGCGCTTGTTAAAAAAATTAGAAATGGGGTCTCGTTAAATTTTTTTGGGGAAAATTTAGCTTTTTTTAACAAACGCACCGCATACAAAAATCGTTAGTGCAGCATTATTGTTCACATTATAATTGAAATGGGAACAATATTGCTGCATTAACAAAACAAAAACAAAAAAAAAATTTTATTTTATTTTAGAATTTTGTTTTTAATTTTTTTTTTTTAAACATTTTTCATGCTCATGTTTGATATCCTTGGAAAGGCCATGCTCTGGCCGATCCAACGATATCGAACATTAACTCCTAGCTGCCACGGATCGGGAGATCTCCACCATTGGTGGCAGCTAGGGGTTAACTCCAGGACTGGTGTCATCGTGCTATGCACGATGATGCCAGTCCTCAGGGGGAGTTCCTGGAGGCTTGGCCGACATCCAAGATGTCGGCCAGCTCCAGGAGAGGATCACGATCCGGCGCTTTTCAGCGCCAATTCGTGATCCGGCTCCCCAGGGGTTAATCACAGCCACCGTTTGGAAGGGCAGGCTGTGCCCTTCCAAACGGTGCCTGGATTAACCCTCTGCCCTCCGGCGACCTCCCCCCTCCCTTTCAGGTGCTTCCTCCGCACATGGGGGGACGCCTGAATTAGATGTCATCGCGCCACCGCGATGACATCTAATTGCTCCGCTGGGGTCCCGGAGTGCTGGGCTGACATCCAAGATGTCAGCCCGCACCGGGGGGCGCAGCAATCCGCTGGAATCTGGCCGATTGCTGCCTCCTGTGCATGGACGCGCTCAGCGCGTCCATAGCACAGGAGAACCACTTTGCTGGACACGCTGAGCGCGTCCATAGCAGCCAAGTGGTTAACTGGTGTTTGAAAAAAATTCAAAATAACATCTAAGGCTAGGGTCAGATGAGCGCATTTTGTACGGACTGTGCGTCCGTGTAGTACGGACGTACTTACTGACTGACAACAAGGTAGTGGCCAAACAGTCCGTTTTTTTCACTGACGTATTTTTTGACTGATGTAGCAGGGAAAATAGATTAAAATGAAAAACATTCTGTCCGTCAAAAATGCTGGACGTATAAATGCAGTCCATCTGACCTCGTTTCATCACTCACATACAAAGCTACACGGACGTTGCGAACGTGGCGCACTCCGCACGTCCGTTCTAGCAGTATTACGTTCTTGCCTAACCTGCATCCCTTTGCTGCGTCCGCCATGCATACGTACTTCGTGTGTGGGGCTCCATTGGTCAGAATGCTAGGCTGCCACGGACGTACAAATGTGCGGCAACACGGACGTGATAACTGCGCTCGTCTGACCCTAGCCTTAAGCAATGTTATTTTTCACCTCGGGATTAAACATTCACAGGGTTATTCAGAGAGCGGTGAAAAGCAGGAGAATAACTGGAGAAGTGAAAATTCTAGGTCAAAATAGCCAAACCAGAAAAATTCTCCCATTTAACTCACTTTCCAAATTGGCTATTTGGTCTAGATTGTTCTCTTCTCCTGCCAGTTCTCCTGGCTTTCACCTCTCTCAGGGTTGTTCAGAGAAAGGTGAAAACCAGGAGAATGGCAGGAAAAGAGAACAATCTGGACCAAATAGCCGATTTGGAAAGTGAGATAAGGCTAGGGTCAGACTAACGCATTTTTCACAGCGACCGTCAAAAAGTGCGTCCGAACGCATTGCCTTATTTTTTCACGGAATGCGTGAAAACAGTCATACGATGCGCATTTTTGAGCGTGATTTTTTACGGATCCAAACCAGGAAACTTTGGGTGTCTGGACGTTATGTTGGCCGGACATGAGCAGGGTCTGACGTCTCCAAATCACGCACACACGCCGCTAGTGGACGCAGCGCACTCTGTACGTCCGTACTAGCGGTTCTGCTTTCTCGAAAAAATGCGTTCATTTTCCACTTGCGTTGCGCAGCCAGACTTTCGTGCGACCGTACTTCGTATATTGGCTGTCATTGCCCGTCATTTTCTGCTAGTGCGGCCGTGATTAAGTGCGCCTAAACGCATGTTAAAAATTCGCTAGTCTGACCCTAGCCTAAATGGGAGAATTTTTCTGGTTTATCTATTTTGACCTAGAATTTTCCATTCTCCAGTCATTCTCCTGCTCTACACCGCTCTCTGAATAACCCTGACAGGGTTATTCAGAGAAAGGTGAAACTCAGGAGAATGACTGAAGAGAAAATTCTAGGTCAAAATAGCCAAACCAGAAAAATTCTCCCATTTATCTCACTTTCCAAATCGGCTATTTGGTCTAGAATTTTCCATTCTCCAGTCAGTCTCCTGCTTTTCACCGCCAAAAAAATCAGTAAACTTTTTCTGCGTGTCCGAAAATGTCTCCTCTTTTCATACAGACTGCCGCCCCAAGCAGTTGTTTATGGATAGATTAAAGGAAAAGCATTTACCGTCATTTGAAATGTCATTTTTTGTTTTTTACATATTTCTATACATCCTAGAAATCCGCCACTTCACGGGCAGGTTATGGGGACCTCCTAGGCACGATATTTGAAGGAATTTTTCGTTTTTATTTTTAACCCTTATTTCATGGAAAACTCACTGTCCCTTTAAAAACGTTTTTTTTTTACTTTTTGTCCTTGTTTCCTGTCCCCCAGGGCACTACCCAGACCCCCATACACTTTTTATGGCAAATATCTAGCATATAGGGCATCTAGGGCACTCTAAAAACCGAATTTTCAGCCCCATTGACTTGTATGGGGTTCGGGTTCGGATCCGAACATTTGGAAAGTTCGGGTTCGGCTTCGAACCGAACTCGGAGTGTTCGGCTCATCCCTAACGCTGGTACGGTTCAGACTCCTCAGGCCCTGCTTGAGCGTACTAATGATGGCCTCTTACCAACCACCAAGGCTGACCTGCAGCGGATGTTTGGGGAGATGATAGCACTCTGGTGTTCGGATTTTGACACCATGAAGGCTGAGGTGACGGCTGTCACGGGGCAAGTGGCAGCTGTTGAGGAGTCAGTGGAGTGTGCGGTGTCAGCGCAGGCCCTCTTTGCTGCCCAGCTGGGATCCCTGCAATCTAAGGTGGAGCTGCTGTTTGGAACCATCGAGACGCTAGAGGCCCATCACTGACGCAAGAATGTGAGGATTCGGGGGATCCCCAAGACGGTCTAGGTGGGTGCCTTACTGCCCTATGCCAATAGAGTGGTGGCACATGTGCTTGGGGTGACTGCAGGAGACCCTGCCACTTTTTGCTTGGTTCTGCATATTAGGAAGCTGGCTGCAGTGCCCGATGGGGCCCCACGCAACGTGATTGCTATTGCTGTGGAGGTTACAGATAGGAAGCGGCTGCTGTCGACTCCTATGACCTGTGCTTCTTTTACTTTTGAAAACTCTACACTTACATTGTTTAGTGACCTGTCATTTATTACGGCGGCAATTTCGAGAAGTGACTGCCTATCTGAGGGACTCTGGGGTTTGTTATAGGTGGGGAGCTGCTGGTTTCCCTTGCTGTCACCCATGCAAACCTGAGCCACTCGGTTGCCACCCCGGAGACAGCGTGGTCCCTGTTGCGCTCCCTTGGGCTTATGTCCTCCCTGTTCTCAGCGGTTGGTAGCCCCCAAGGCCCCCCGACCAAAGCTGACCCAGGTTAGGCCTCAACTGTTTACTGTAACTGCGTGCCTTACAGGTTTGGTTACTGCCCCCTTTTTTCCGGTTTGACGCACTTGTTAAATTTGTCTCACCCCCCTTTGCCCTCCCCCCTTTTTTCTTTTTTGGACACGTACTCCGCTGGCGATGGTGTGCCCACCCACTGCCTTTTCCCCCCCTTTGGCATTTTTCAGGCTGCAAGAGGAGAGCCATTATGGTGATCACCATGGCTCTGTCTGCCATATTTGGTCCTTGGGCTCCCGTGACATTGTCTTTCCATGGCCTCCTTTGTCGTACTGACTTTCAGGAGTGAGGCAGGAACGTCACGGTGTTGGCCACTGCCGTTTTCCCCCTGCCCCTTTTTTTTATTCCGTACCCATCTGCCAGCTTGTGGTGTGTGTAATATTGTCCCTCCCATCTTCCTAATTTTTCTTTACTATGCCTTTCTGATGCTATTTGCAGTGCTCGCATATATGATGTCAATTGGCCCTGCGTGGCCACTGACTCTGATCTATAAACCAAAGAAAATCGCTATATTGCACACCGTAGCAAACACACACAAATGGGTGCTAAGTTAACTATACAAAGGACCAATCCTCAGGGATCCTATATGACAACCTACAGAAACTGGAAAGCACACCAAGTAAAAATATAAATTTGTTGAAGTCAAAAATATAAAAAGGGTAATTGATACTAACAGCACAAGGACAAAAATATCTATTTTGACACATCACAGACACAAATAAACATACAACGCAATACTCAATATATAGATAAACATAATCTCCCAAATTTGGGAAGACATAAATATAGCTTATATTAGTGAGTACATCAAATGCCTGGAAGGTCACAATGCAAAACCTGATGCTATACTAGCTCATAAGTTGATGCTGTAACATATATATAAATTGCAAAGTAAGACATTAAAGAAACATAAAGAATGAAAAAATGCACAATGAGAAACCTGCTCAGCAACACAACTCGGCAGAGACCAGAGATCCAACGTTTCGGCTTCAAAAGCCTTTATCAAGGGTATCATATATATGCTCACATATGATGTGAATTGGCCCTGCATGGCCAATGACTCTGTGATACCTCTTTGAGAGCCCTACGTGGCCCTTTTTCTTTTCTTGATGTCTGTTGCATAGCTGACTACTTTTCTAAATAAAACATTTTGAATAATAATAATAATAATAAAAAAAAAGATAACTCTTCAAGCATAGGCCTTGAGTCAAGTCATTTCTGCAACTATGCAGAGCACAATAAACTTTAGGATGATGATTTAAAAAAAATTGTACTGTAAATTTTAGGATGATGATTTAAAAAAAAAAATTGTACTGTAAATTTAAATGTCATAAATGGACATGTCTAAAGTAGAGATCTGATACTCCAGCCCCGCAGATGTTAATGACATACAATCCCCAGAATTCGTTTAATTAAATAGATGGCCAAAGCATCATGGGAGTTCAGCAGCATCAAATGGGCCAGTTTGTCATGTTCTAGCGATTGCATTTAGGGCAGCACTTTGATCAGGTTTTCACCCACCTGTTTATGCAACACAGTCCATTTCATTTAAGTCATCATAAATCAATTCTCAGTCTTACTAATATTTTGAAATAACTTACATAAGTGTTGTGAAACTTATTTGAAGGGCTTTCAAGAGAGAATTTTAAGTAGAATGAATTAACAGATCTGTACATACTCTTGATTTCACTTGAGTTAGGCATCCTCAAACATTGCATCACTTGTTTAAAGAGAATTTGCAATGTGTCTTGCCACAGCTAATATAATGCGGCTATGAAGACCTGTGTTTACTGTTTATATTTAGTAGTATATGTATTTATATTTCTATATGACTACATATATTCAGAAAAAGACATTCATGCTGTGTTATTTTGAGGCATAAATTATTAACAGTTATTTGAATGATTGCATTAGATGTCATACTATGTTGTGTTTTACATATATATATATATATATATATATAAATCCAAGAATCCCCGCACTCCACATACCATGTATCATGCTCCGGTGCTGAGTAATCTGGCTGCAAAGTAGAATACAGAAAATCCAAGTTCCAGACGCACACGGAGGCTTCTTGTTGAAAAATACTGTGTATAAACTTTTATTATGGTAGCATAATTCGACGTTTCAGTCCCAGTTGGGACTTTCCTCAGGAATAGCATACCAGAGGAAAATAAACACTTATACACAGCAAATCATTAAGACTTAACAGGTGTGTCAGCCCAGCCCAGGAAACCAGGGCACGGAAAGATGTAGCATGCTACATAACCATGATAACCATACACAAAAAAACTTTTGAAATTGCCATATTGCTCCACATATTGATTGTGAACATAGTAGCAACATAGTTAATAGATACAAAGTGCAACAACATAATATAAAACATTTTTTTCAATTAAGCAGATAGAGCATTTTAAACAAAACCTCGGAACTGCCTAACTAAGAAAAAAAAAGGAAAAAGAAAAAAAGAGCATTTTATTATATACATTATGTAAAACAAAAAATAAAACCAAATAAGAACAAAAGGACATAGCCATGAAAAGAGGACATCCCAACGGAGTGAAAGAGCTACATGATCGAAAGGTTAAGAAAGAGAAAAGATTTTTCGTTTCAAAAATAGTTAAAGAACCTAATGTACAAAGGGTAGATCTAGCGTAGAGGCAAAAATGAATGCGGGGATTCTTGGATTTCTGTGTTGCTTAAAGTCGTTCTGCCAATTTTTTTCCCCCGGCAACCACCGACATTGAATTTTTTTAGGACTTTCCTGCATGTTATTATGGTGTTACGGAATCCACTCAGCTCTGTCGGGTGAAAGGTCGGCACGGCGCGGTCAATGACTATCAGGACACGAGTCTCTTCAGGAAAGGCGTACTTTATTGTGACGTCACCACTCAGCCAGGATTGAATCACAAAGACTGAGTGACGTGAACTCATTGAACATAACATTTTATACATAAATAGACAATCAGGTACATCCCAATGACCCTCCCCACAGATGACACTTGCCCACCCCACGTGGGTCTGTACCTTCCCCTTACTAAATACAAAGACATTCCACAAATTGGCAGTAAATTGGCAGCTTTCACACACATGACAATTGGATAATTTACCATCCTGCCAGATCCTGTCCCTATCTGGCTCCATAAACCTGTTTATTGTGCATACTGATAAGAGTACAGATGTTTTTTAATGAAGGCTTTGTTCTCCTCTCCAACTCTCTGACCTTGATGTGTCTAAATCAGTGACACTTGTGCTTGTGTTAGCCCGGATCTCGTTTACTTAATTGCTCTGCTTGTTAGTTTTATGAATTCCAGTAAATCTATGCAAACTTATCTAATTCTAATTCAAAGAATATTCGCTATATACATTCACGTAAACCAAAGTCTTGCTCAAGATGGCTGCAGAGAACAAGATGGTGGCTGATTTCCAGCTGATTCTATTACAATGGAGGACTTCCTTAACAGAGCGGGTGCAAATTTTGAGCATGCCGAAACCTTACAATTTACTGAGGATCAGGCACAAAATATCTTGTGGCCGCAATCAGATTCTGACTTTCCTAATACCACTAATCAAGATGAGATCATACATGGCTTGGAAAAACTCAAACAGAAGACAATTGACTTGGAATTGCATGCAGTCTGTCTGATTATTATCGGTCTAAAAAAAATACACCGTGGATTTCGCATTAAGAATATGCCTACAATTGGCCGTAACAATCCAGAGATGTGCCATCGGTGGATAGCGGTATTGAACAGGTGTTCATTTGATTTGATGTTATTGGTGGTCGAAGAAGTTGGTCGTGAGTTTAAGATTGTGAAAATTAAAACAACAGACTACGAGTCTAAATATAAGGACATCATGCAAACTTCGACCTGCCATGAAATTATTACTAAACTAACCACTGACCTTGAGACATACCGTAATGATCTTGTGCGTTTTAAACGGGAGAAACTTGATAAGGTCAACGCTGATTATTAACAACATAGAGTGTACCGATGGCTCACAGGTGAACCCCGCCGGTTCTTCCCTCCACGTGGACGTATCAGGAGACCTGCACAATCTACTGTCGATACGACGTCTGGAGAATCAACGTCGGACATTGAGTCTGGCCACTCCGAGGCTGTGGCTAGATCAACTCTGTCTTCCTCTTTGTCTTTTTTGGATCAAGGTCTAGGATTACATCGGATGCCGATTACACGTCAACACCTCGGCATAGGAGACGTAAGAGGCACATTCGAAAGGGTAAGAGGGGAGCGCGCGGAGGCACCAGGGAGCATTCCCCCGAAGAAGAGGAAATAATTCATGTATACAATCTGTCTTTGAGGACTTTGAGTGACTCTGAGAATGTACTGTTATCTAAAGGTTTAAATTTCATTCCAACTAATGGTCCCGATAGCTTCAAATGGGAAGTTGAGCAGCTTAAATTTGGTCATCAGATGCGCTTACTAGAGTTTTTTCCTGCCTCCATTCAGCCACTTTCTAGTGGTGCTAACAGATTAAAATTGAGGTCCTCTTTTGATCCACCTTCAACCAATCCAGCTATACGTACGTTCTTACAGTGTAATAAATCTGATACGTCTAAGGCTATGCTTTCCAAACATAGTGTGATGGCATCTAATGTCACCTCAAATGATCAAGATGTGATTTCTGGTCTTGCTAATGATGCATTGATAACTATCCGCCCTGCAGACAAAGGGGGTGGGATAGTCATTATGAACTATAGCGATTATCGTAATGAGATTTTATTACAACTTAGTGACCAGGCTGTATATCACCGTTTGCTATATGATCCAGGGGCAAAGATTTCCTGGGTGCTAAATGGCTTTTTGAGACAAGCAGTTGAATCTACTATTATTTCTGTTCAGCTTTATGAGTTTCTGTCTGTAACATTCCCTCGCTGTCCAATACTATACACGTTGCCTAAAATTCATAAAAATTCTGTCAACCTACCAGGCCGTCCTATAGTGTCTGCTGTGGGTGGCTTGCTAGAACCGCTATGCATTTGACTTGATCGTATCTTGCAGGGACCAGTGATGTCCCTCAACACCTGTGTTAGGGACACTCCAGATGTAATTTCTCATTTAAAATCATTTGGTGCGCCCCTCCCCAATTCCCTCCTCATTACTATAGATGTTAATAGTCTGTATACTATAATTCCTTTAGAGGAGGGGATTGAGGCCGTGCGCACCATATTGACTAATCATTTCACTCCTGTGTC